>OX451736.1:934167135-934767135 GCA_948472305.1 Vicia faba | reverse complement strand
AAAAACAACTATGTGAAATGATCACATTGGGTTCCCATTCTGCTATTGCCTTTATATCTTTGAGCGTCTCATTCCTTTGCTGCTTGGCCGAATCTGATTGGGTTGATTAGTAACATTTGAAATTGACATTTGATATTGAAGTCTACTTGTGAGGTGATCCAACGGGACATAGTTATACGCTTTTAATCCCTAAGTTTTTTCTGGACCGCCCTTTCGGGTTTTCAGTCCACCGGGATACCCTTCTTTGCCCTAGCTGCCTTTTCAGGTTTTCGACTTGCCGGGTGTACAGATTATATATATATATATATATATATATATATATATATATATATATATATATATATATATATATATATATATATATATATATATATATATATATATATATATATATATATATATATATATATATATATATATATATATATATATATCCCTGACTTTTCCCGAACCCTTTTGGTTCGTCGGGACGCCATTATTTTTGCTAGGCCAGTCAACCTAACGGGTCTCTGTTTATGCAGAGTATCTTTTAACTATGTCCACGTTTACAGGATGCGGAAGGTCGTTACCGTCCATAGTGGTTAATATCATGGCTCCACCAAAAAATATGTTCTTGATCATAAATGGTCCTTTGTATGTGGGAGTCCATTTTCCCCTGGGATCATCTTGTGGCAGGATAATGCGCTTGATTACTAGGTCGCCAACTTTATATTCCTGACGTCTGACCTTCTTGTTAAAAGCTTTGATAATATGTTTCTGGTACATCTGACCATGACAAACAACCGCTAGCCTTTTCTCGTCAATCAGGTTCAATTGGTCAAGTCAAGTCTGAACCCATTCGTCTTCGTTCAAACCCTCATCCTTCAAGATTCTCAAGGAAGGGATCTGAACTTCAATGGGTAGGAAAACTTCCATACCGTATACCATAGAGAAAGGAGTTACCCCTGTTGACGTGCGTACTGAGGTACGGTAATCATGAAGAGCGAATGGTAACATCTCGTTCCAGTATTTGTATGTCACCGTCATCTTCTGTATGATCTTCTTGATGTTTTTATTGGCGGCCTCTACAACACCATTCATCTTCGGCCGATAAGGAGAAGAGTTATGATGCTGAATCTTGAATTGTATGCAGAGATCGATGATCATAGTATTGTTGATATTGGTACCATTATCTGTGATGATTCTTTTTGGAATACCATAAAGTGATCGGTGGATCTGGAACTGACTGTTTAACGCTGGTTCGCGAAATGTCGCGGAAGCAAGAGTCGCCACCGTCTTTTATTTTCTCCAAATGGAAAGGACAAAAGCACAGAAAAATTCCTTAAAGAGATTGCTCTCGGTTCGGGAGGTAGGTTATAGAAAGGGAAGGTGTTAGCACCCTTTCTATCCATGGTTATCCATGGGCTCTTAGATACTTGCTCACTTGTGTTTTCAAAATGGTTTGTTTGCTTTTCAATTGTGGGTTTTAAAAAGGTTTCTTTGAAAATTCCAGTTCGACTCTTGTATCGGTCCTCAAGAGTGTTTGAAAAATTGCTTTCGAAAGCTTTTTGAAAAGGTGTTGGTGTGAAAAGTATGTTTGAATTTTTGTTTCGAAATTAGAGCAAGTATCTAGAGTTGTCTACCTACCCTAAGGAATTCGTCTGTGTAAATGTCCTTTAAAGTAGTGCCATCCCACCATTGAGAGGTAGGTAGCACCACCGTTGGAGGTGTTCGGGTCAATTCGAGGTTCGGGACATGGTGATCACCAGAGCAATAGGAAGACACCTTAGAAGCTACCCTCATTCCAGGTTCCCGGATCATGAGGACTTACTAAGACATCCTCTACTCGACGATCACCTTTCGAGGCAAGGCAACAGTGAGGCGTACCCTAGGGGTGGTGTGTGCGATTCGTGTATTGTTTTCATTTACATTTATCTTGTCATGTTATTGGTGTTCTATGCGTTTGTTTTTATTTTTATTCATACATTCTTTCATGCCTTGATTAACAGTTAAAAAGTTGCGAGAAAAGTAAATTCTAAGCTATTACAAATGGCGCGGGTCCACATCGCCAAAATTAAACCAGGACCCGATTTTGACAGAAAAATAAAGAAAGTAAAGAAAAGTGCGAGAAAATTAAAAGGTTACATGGCCTTGGGAGAGATACATAAATATTATAAAGAAATAAAATAAATATGCGAATAAGAATTAAATCGGAACGAGGGCGTTGGACCCTTTTTGCGAAATTAAAATTACATGGAATTAATTAATTAAAAAGAAAAGGAGATGTTTTTGGTATTTTTTTTAGTATTTATGATTTAAATGAAAAAAGAATTAATTGGAATTAAATGCTAACCCTAATTCTATTTGTTTTATTTATTTATTAAGAAAAGAAGATTAAAACCTAATATTAACCCTAATTAATTTACATGCAAATTTAATTATAAAAATAAATATTTAATTATTTAATTATTTAATTATTATGAAATAAAAAATAAAAAGGATGAAAAATTAACTAACCCTAATTCTATATTTTTTAGGTTTTTATCAAAAGAATTAAAATTGAAAACCTAATTTAAAACTAATCAATTTATGAATTAATATAATTTATTTAGGAAAACACTAAAAATAAAAATAATTATTATTTCTCTCTTTTCTGATTTTTATGTATTTTTTTATATTTTTTGTGAAAATAATTAATTAATTAAACACAATAATTAAAATAAAAATAGAAATAATGCAAAAGAAAATATTAAAAATGGCAAACCTAGGGGGGTATCAGTCCCCAATGTGGAGGTATAACCCATGAATGTGAGCCCAATGACCTTCAGGTCCGTTGACTTTTCCAGACACCGTGTGGCATCTTTGACTAGGACCTACCCTGTCCTTTAGCTCTGAACCCTTGGATGACTAATATTGACCAAGTGGATGGCTTGATGGAGAGGCGCATGATGGTCTCCAGCATGTGAAACTGCACGTGAACTTTGATTGAAAAATAATATGGAGATTGTGAAGACCTGGGGCTCGAACCCAGGTCATGAAGATTAATACTCACCAACTTTACCACTGAACCAATTCACGCGTTGTTAACATATAATAACGAATAAACATTATAAAAGAAAACAAAAGCGTTAGTGGACTTTGCGCGCGAATTTTAAACTAGCCAACCAACTTATGCCACGATATCATCTTCTTCGCGTGGTTTTCTTTTTCCTGAAACATATAAAACATTGGCAACGGTTTTCACGCGTTGCCTAAGACAACATATCAGAAAATAACGATTAAGCCATGGATGCTCATAAATTGAGCGCGAGGGTGCCGTCTTCTTCGTCCAAACGCGCTCGTGTCAATGGTGGTACTCAGGGGTTCTAATTTTTCCTCATTCAAAAAGCCCTAATTCCAAGTCCTTCAAACCCTAAAAAACGATAATGGTAGATTCGCGTAGGGTGCATAAAAATTCAATCAAACATATGGGTTAGCTTCAGAATCAAATGACAAACATGAATCAAGCTTTAAAATTCACAAAGAATGCATGGATTGAGATGCACGACTATGAAATTTTTTATGCACAGGTCCGGTTCATTGTACCAATTCTTGATGTTTTGATGAATGTTTTTGATTGGAAATCATTCAGTGAACCTCCAGGAAGATGTTTGAACAGCTATTATGCCTTGAATCAGCCTGCAAAAGTGTTTTCAGTTATGGAGTTTTTTTGAAAAAATGCAAGTTTGTGCAAGGGTTTTCTGCGCAGCTCAATGGTCAATGGCATTAGGTTTTGATTCTATACTTATGTAAGAGTGAATTAGGTCAAAAAGAACCATCCAAATCTCTTGCATTCATGGTTTTTGAAATTTGATTTTCAAAGATCTTTTTCAATCTTTTTTCATGTGTTTTTGTACAAATCATGATCAATTCTCTCCAAATCTTTTCCTATTTAATTGCACACGAATTATTGAGTAGATTTCATGCACAAAAAGATTGTAAAACTTAGGTTAAATATTTTTCATGTATTTAATTTGATTTAAATGAATTATTATTAATAAAATTCAAATAAATAAATAAAAAATGAAGAAATACTTCCCTTTGGGCCAAATGGTCGTGTGCATGCTTGGGACAATGAATTATGGAAGAAAAATGGGCCCATTAGCAATTTTAGGTCATTTGAATCAATGTTGACTTTTCAAAATATCCAAAATTTTCCCAACTTCCACAAGGCATAACTTTCTCAATTTTTAAGCTTTGCTCATGTTCTTGGACATTTTGGAAAGTTCTTTGAGTCCTCTAACCAATGCCTTTGGTCCCATGTCATTTTGATTTACCAATCTCAAGTTATGGCCTTTGACTTAAAGTCCCTTTTTGTTGACTTTTGAAAATGACCTATAATGTTGAAATTGATAACTTTTTGTGAGAGCATTTCTTGGACTTGAAGTATGAAGATGAGTTGTAGGAAATGTCTTTCTCTTCAAAATGAGCTTTGGATGGAATTTTTATGATAATCCATGTGAAAGTTATGCCCTGATCAATTTACAGTTGACTTTTTCAGCTGTCCAAATAAGGAAACTTTTGCATCTTGATGATTTTTGAGCCAAGCTTTGAGAATCATGATCAAGCATTGATCAAATGATGTTTGTGGCTTCAAAATGATATGTTGACCAAAAATTTGAACTTTTGACTGCCAAATGACCATTTTGCCCCTACAGTTGACTGTAGTGCAATTAGGGTTTTGACTGTGCAATTTTGTGCTGAAAGCCTTGAAACTTGATATGAGGATACTTGACCATATTTGTAGGCATGTGAGACTTGATTAGACCTTTGGAAACTTCATTTTCTTGATCAGAACAAAAACCCTAATTTTGACTGCTTAGGAGGCCCTTACACTGTGCAACCCTTGGGGAGATTTTGAAGCATGACTTGGCAATTTCTTGAAGAATATGGGAGGGCAAATTTTGGGGTACAACACATAACGACAGATAAGGTTATGTATGATGAACCAGGCCACAACGTTCTTGGTAACAGAAGCAAATGAGGTTGCCTCGACCCACTTTGTGAAGTAATCAATGGAAACCAGGATGAAGCGGTGCCCATTAGAAGCGGTAGGTATAATATCTCCGATCATGTCAATGCCCCACATTGCGAAAGGTCAGGGAGAAGTCAAGACGTTCAAGGGAACTGGAGGCACATGTACTTTATCAGCATAGATCTGACACTTGTGACAAGTTTGAGAATGCTGATAACAATCTGCTTCTATAGTGGACCAGTAGTAACCTGCCCTCAGAATCTTTTTAGCCATTGTGTGCCCACTAGAATGGGTGCCAAAGGTACCTTCGTGCATATCTTCCATAATCTACTCTGATTCACTCTTGTATACACATCGAAGCAAAGTAGAATCGTGGTTGTAGAGGATTCGGTTACTGAGGAAAAACTTAGCAGATAATCTTCTTAGGAACTTCTTATCATTAATGGAAGCTCCCTCAAGATACTCTTGGGCTTTGAGGTATCTTTTCACTTCGTGGAACCAAGGTTTGTCAACGACTTCTTCAGTATCAACCTCATAACAGTATGCTGGTTCGTCCAATCTCTCAATAGTGATCTGAGGAGCTTCATTATCCCATCAGATTTTAAACATGGATGACATAGTAGCTAGCGTGTCCGCTAGTTAATTTTATTCTCATGGAAAATGCTCAAAGGTAACTTCTTCAAAGTGTGGAATCAGTGTCAACACATGCTCTCGGTGAAGGATGAGATTAGGATGCTTCATGTCCCATTCTCCTTTTATTTGATTGATTACCAGGGCCGAGTCTCCAAATACACTCAAGAATTTTATTCTCAAGTCGATAACAACTTTGAGGCCCATAATACTTGCTTCATATTCAACCATATTGTTGGTACAGTTGAAACATAACCTGGCAGTGAAAGGAGTATGACAACCTTCAGGAGATATGATCACAACACCGATGCCATTGCCAAGCGCGTTGGAAGCTCCGTAAAAAAAAATCCCAATGGGAACCTTTTTCAGGTCCTTTATCTAGTCCAGGTTCTTCACAATCAGTCACTAACATGATGTTCTCGTCTGGGAACTCGAAATTCATGGTTTGATAGTCATCGACAACCTGATGGGCCAAATGATCAGCTAGTACACTTCCTTTTATCGCTTTTTGGGTGGTGTACTGAATGTCATATTCGTCCAGGACCATTTTCCGTGTTGCTATTCTTCCTGAGAGAGAGGGCTTCTCAAATATGTATTTGATAGGATCCATTTTAGATATAAATAAGGTAGTGTGAGTCAACATATACTCTCTTAGTCAACGAGCAGCCCATGCCAAAACGTAGCAAGTTTTATCGAGCAGTGAGTATCTTGTTTCACAGTCGGTAAACTTTTTGCTAAGGTAGTATATTGCATGCTCTTTTCGACCAGACTCATCATGCTGCCCCAGCACACACCCCCATTAAATTTTCTAATACTGTTAAGTACATGATCATAGGTCTTCCTTCAACCGGAGACATCATAATTGGAGGTTCTTGAAGATACTCCTTGATTCTGTCAAAGGAAGTCTGGCAGTCGTCATTCCACCTCACTACTTTATCTTTCTTTAGTAATTTGAAGATTGGCTCACAAGTAGCGGTTAGGTGGGAAATGAATATGGAAATGTAGTTTAGACGTCCCAAGAATCCCCTAACCTCCTTCTTGGTGCGGGGAGTTGGCATCTCTTGAATAGCTTTAACCTTCACAGGGTCTACTTCGATACCTTTATCGCTGACGATGAAACATAGGAGCTTACGAGATCTTACTCCAAAGGTTCACTTGTTCAGATTCAGTCTTAACTTGTACTTCCTTAGCCTTTCGAACAATTTCTGCAAGTGATCCAAGTGCTCTTCTTCAGTTTGAGACCTGCCTATCATATCGTCGATGTAGACCTCTATCTCGTGATGGATCATATCATGAAACAAAGCTACCATAACATGCTGATAGGTTACCCCAACATTCTTCAACCCAAACGACATAACCTTGTAGCAAAAGGTGCCCCACCGCGTGACGAAAGTCATTTTCTCCATATCTTCAGGTGCCATTTTAATCTGATTATACCCTGAGAAACTGTACGTGAAGGAGAATATCTTATGTTGTGCAGTGTTGTCAACCAGAACATCAATATGGGGAAGCAGAAAGTCATCCTTGGGGCTTTCCCTATTCAAGTATTTGTAATCCACACACATACGCACCTTGCTGTCCTTTTTAGGTACCGGTACCATGTTTGCAACCCATTATGGATAGAAAGTAACAGCTAAGAATCCGACATTAAACTGTTTCATAACTTCAGCCTTGATCTTTTCTGACATCTTAGGATGCATACGACGAACCTTCTGCTTCATTGAAGGACAATCCTCTTTCGTTGGTAGACGTTGAACCACAATATCAATGTACAGCCCCGACATGTGTTCATATGACCAAGCAAAGATCTCAATGTAATCATGTAACATATGGATTAATCGCTCTTTGACACTATGCTCCAAGTTTGCGCCTATCTTGACTTCCTTTTTATCCTCTTCAGTACCCAAGTTCACCGTATCGACTGGTTCTTCATGAGGTTGTATTGCTCTTTCCTCCTGTTGTAATAGTCTAGCAAGTTCTCTTGGTATTTCACAATCTTCCTCACCTTCATCCTCAACTTGGTAGATCAGATTTTCAAAGTCATAATTGGCAATAAAAGAACCTTTATCAATGGGATCCAGAGTGGATGTGGATATGCAGTTTGATATGTGGGTGTGTGTAAGAGAGCATAACTATTTTGATAAAGTAAAAGCAGAAAAGAAAGACAAAGAGCGCAAAATTTGTATGCAAAATGTCCAATGATTTATTTATGACAAATGAAAGTGAAATGATAACCCTCACAAATAAACCATTGTACCTCAGGTATGACACAAGGCTTTAAAGATTAAATTGTTCAAATATTACATATCCTAAAAAAAAAGACAATTACTCCTGGATGAAAGTAATGGGAGCACAGTCTCTAGCCGTCCAATTGTTGAGTCCACCATTGGTGGCAGGGAAGACCCAATTGTCCAGGTCACAGTCATAGTCAGCGTCTTCTACAATATTGACTCCATGGTTGCTGATGCATAGTGGTGGTCCTCCGACGCGAGCACGACGAATGGATTTTTGAGCTCCTGAAGTGAAACCCAAACCAAATTTGTCAAACTTATAGGGGATGTCAGGTAGTTGGCCCCAAATAGTGCACCCACCCTCTTTAATTATAGCCCTAACATCTTTTAGAGAAGCCATCTTCAGTGGAGGTCTGGTAATCTTTAGAACAACGGTAGTAGCTTTGGTAACAACAATTGTCTGAGGAACCTCTTCGAAATTCTAGAAGGGGGTCTCGATGAACTCTCCGTCCATCTCGACATATCAAAAAGAGTTCATATGGCTCACCATATACTCTTCTTCGCCATGGACTATAACAATCTTTCCATTAACCGGATATTTTAACATCTGATGCAAGGTGGAAGTGATAACACCGGCCCCATGAATCCAAGGGCGCCCCAACAAACAAGAGTAAGATGGGTGAATGTCCATCACATAGAAAGTGGAGCCAAAGGTTTCGGAACTGACTTTAATAGGAATGTCCACCTCCCTGTGTACCATTCTCTTAGAACCATCAAAAGCCCTCACCACAATATTACTGGGTTTCAAAGTCAGTCCTTCATAGTCCAATCTGTCTAAAGCACCCTTGGATAGAACATTTAGCGACAAACCCGTATCAACTAGAACATGTGCTAGGTTAGTGCCCCTGCACTCAATAGAGACATGCAGGGCATCATTATGTTTTCTTCCTTTAGACGTCAAATCAGCATCGGAGAAACCAAGTCCATTGTCAGCAGTCAGACTAGCAACACAATTCTCGAATTGGTTGACAGAAGTCTCTTGTGGCACATGAGCAGACTTCAGGAACTTCACCAAAGCCTTATATTGCGCTTCGAAGCATAATAACAAGGCCAACATTGAAACTTTTGAGGGTGTCTGCCCCAATTGTTCCACAACATTATAGTCACTTTTCCGTATGATTTTAAAAATTTCCTCCATTTCTCGTTTGGAGGCTTTAGGAATGGCTTCTTTGGGTCCTTCTGCTCGGGCAGGCTCGACCAATACTTCTTTGCCCCGAGTCTCAGCCGACTCAGTAGTAGGAATAATAACAGGAGTATTAGCAGGAATAATTGAAGGAGTGGCAACAACCTCTAGGGAGATTTCAGGAGAGAAAATCCTTCCGCTTCTGGTAATTTTACTGGCCCCAACAATATTGTCGATGTTAGGATCAATGTCTTCAGTAAATTTATTCTTAATGGCCAGGAGATCCTGCTTGACACCATGATAATAAAATTCAGCTCCAGAATTCCAAGGAATAGCTTTGTCGGAGGAATATGGTATGGGTCCAGGAAAGGTGATAATTAAAGGAGCAACCTTAGGAGTGGATGTAATCCTGACAGGTCTTTTGGAGGAGACCCTGGGAGGATTGTCAGAAATGATAATAATTGACACATCTTCACATCTTGCATCTTCATATAGACCTTTCACAGAGGGATTTGTGATACGTGGGAGAACTGACTTGGGTGTTTTGAGTTTTATCGCAAATGTTGCGGTTAGCAAGAGTCGCCACCGACTTTTCTTTTATCCAAAAGGAAAGACTGAAAAGAACAGGAAAGACCTTTGAGATTATTTCTTGAGTTCGGGGGGTAGATTATGAAAAGGAAAGGTGTTAGCACCCCTTTCATCCATAGTTATCTACGGGCTCTTAGTTGCTTGCTAAATCACTTGCTTTTGTTTGAAAATATGCTTTGTGTGGTTTTTGAAAGTATTTTGAAAAGGCATCTTCATTTAGGCAAACTTTGTAATAGTTCTCGTTCGTAAGAACATATACAAAGTGTTGAGCTTTTAAAAATGTTTGAAGTTTGGAAAACATTTTGAAAGTGATTTTGAAAGTGTTGGTGTTTGTTTTAAAAATAAGCAAGAGTGTTTAATTTGAAATTGAGCAAGCAACTAGGAACAATCTACCTACTCAAAAGTCTTAGTTCATTTCTTCCTTTCCTTTGATATTGCTATCTTACCATTGATTTGGTAAGAAGCCTTATCTTTAGATGTAAAGGGACGGGCGTGGGTCATCGTATAGCCATGATAGCAATGTTGTGAAACATCTTAGCAATTCTATTTGAGGGACTAAGATCATTTTTGAAAGGCAACTTTGATAGCGTCATCGAGGGACTATGATCTTGTATTTTTGATTGCTTTTTGATAAGATATCCCACATGCATAACATGGTCATTTTTGTAAGGCAACAAAGTGGAATTATCCTAAGGGTGCAAGTGAGCAAGTGTGTTTGATTTACATGCTTGTTTATCTTGAATTAGGGTTTGCTAACTTGTTGATTTTATCCTTCCATACAAACCTTAATTTACTAGCATTTACATTAAACGATAAATTGCAGAAAGTTAAAATACTAAGTTATTACATCAATAGGGGAGGGGGTGTACAAACTTAGAAATGGGGGTTTTTCAAGAAAATTAAACCTAATTAACTATTACAACCATATTGAATAAATGTACAAGAATTAAATAAATAATGTACAAATGCAAATTAAAAAAGAAAAATGATTTTTGTTTGGATTTTTCATGAAAGGGTTTTAACCTAATTAAAGAAAATGATTAGTTAAAATAAACAATTAAATTTAAACTAATTAAGAAAATAATTGAGTTAAAAAATGATTTTTAGGGTTTTTGTATGGAAGGTTTTAAGTTAATAAAAATAAAATGAAAATTAATTAATTAAAAGAAACCTAAGTTCTAAGTTAATTTTAATTAAGAAAATAAAATAATATAATAATTAAACCTAAATATCTAAATAATAATTATTAAAAAAAGAAATTAATTTTATTAAGAAAAATTTTTTCTTTTGTTTATCAAGTAAAATAAAATGTATAAGCAAATTTTAGAATAATCAAATAAATAAATTAACTAATATAGTTGATTTTTAAAAATAAAAATAATAATATAATGATCAATAATTAAAAATAAAAAATAAAAAATAAATAGTAAATAAAAATATAAATAAATTTGAAAATAAATAAAATAAATGGAAAATAAAACAATGAGCCAAGGGTGTAAACATAGTCAGGGGGATTAGAAGAATAAAAAAAATGAAAAGCCCAACCAAAAGGTCCAGGCGCTGCAGCTGAACAAAAAAAGAGTGAAAAATATGAAAAATGAACAAAAGGGTACCACTGGGGCTCGAACCCATGTCCCAAAGGTTAACAGGCGCACGCTTTACCACTGAGGTGGCTTAACATCCGTTGATATAAACAAAACAATAAATATGTAACATAAATCAAGTCCTGAATGAACTTCATCTTCAACCTCCAGAAAGAGAACCTGTAACTCATTCATTTCTCATCCATTCACAAAACTTCTAACATCAAACTTGTTAGAAATTTCCTCACGATTCTAAATATGTAAATAACTTATTCTCAAAGATGAGCATGAATTTCTAACAGTACCAAATTCTGACCTAAATATTTTTAGAGGTTCAAACTCAAAATTCTCCCTACTCAAGCAACATAAATGAAATCTATGGACATGTATAGTTTTAGGGCAATGATGTCTACATTTTATCTTCACAAATACAAGCCTAACAATGCCTAAATATGAAGATAGAAGTTCAAGAAAAATACCTCAAAACTGGAAATCGTGAAATGTGTTTGAGCTTTATTCAAGGTGCTACAATGATCAGATTAGCTTCCTTGAGTCTCTAGGAAGCTAATGCAATGCTTAGCTTGAGTTGAGAGTGGCTGAAATGGCCTAGAGAAGTCCAACTGCAATGCTCTGTTTTTGGTTATGGAGGATGATGGAAATGGAGTTACAGTTCTGGAATAAGGATGGGGATGAGTTATATTTGATATGTAGGAGCTTTTGGAAGTGAAAGGCCAAGAAATGCACGAGGGAAATGGAAGTTTGATGTGTAAAGTCAGAACTTGCACAACAATGGTGTTTTGAAGCAATTCATGGCTAGAGGGAATTTGGGAGTGTTTCAGGGTGTTCAAGATCGTATTCTAGTTCACAAATAGTGCCTATATTTATAAGCAACAAGTTTGGAAGCTTGTTGTTGATCAGAATTCAAAAACAAAGATTTAAGTTCAACATGTGATTTTTGAGAAATCCAAGTTTCAAAGTCTTGTGTACTTGATAAGATAGAGTGGTTATGCTTTAAACACACTTGCTTCTAACTTTGTAGATGAAGTGTGATCAGAGGGAACAAGTTAGAGGCTCAAGAATTGACTTTGTGCATAAAGCTTGCTTTTCAAGAATGGTATTCTTCACTTTCTTCCCAAAATGGCAATGTGAATCAGATAAAGCTTAAACCACTTGGATTATAGCTCAAAAGTTGGTTTAATCCATTAATTATGAAGTGACAAATAAGTTTGAGGCCTTTAAAGCAAAGATTATGCAGCCTAACATGGATTTGGTTCACGTGTTCATCAAGAAATGACTTGTAATTCAAGTTTGAAAACCCTAACTTCTTGCCTTCGATTCTCCTTGCTCAAACATGATCTCAATGATTTCTTGGACATTTTGGAAATCTTGTAACATCCTATACAACCTCTATGTTGGACATTTTTTAAAATTCATCTTGGAACAATGTGAAAAATTGCCATGAAGTTAGGTTAAAATCCTGCCTAAACTAGGGCAAAATTTCAGTAAGTTTCCAAGTTTCATGAACATGTATTCACAAAATCATAACTTGAAATCCATGAATTTATAGAAGAAGTTGTGTTATACAATGTTTTATATTTCATTGATATCTACAACTTTCATGTTGGAAGTTTCCTTTGAATCATCTTGCATCATGGTGAAAAATTGGCTCAAAGTTATGAAAAAATATGAAATTTTCAACACTTAGAAAAATTTCTAAGTTTAGAAATTTTGACTTTTCAAAATGAAATCTTGACTTTTTGATTTCTTTATGAACAAGTTTCATATTTTGATATGTTTTGATGAATTGTGATCTTTGACACTTGATTTTGACTAAAAAGTCAAAGTTTGACTTTTTAGTGTACAATTGACTTTTGATCAGTTGACTGAAAATCAACTATCAATCAATTGAACTTGAGGAATGTTTTGAGCCATTCCATTAGGTCAAAATGAAACAATTGAATCCTTGAGATCATGTCTTAAACCAATCAATCATTTTCTTGGTCAAAAATCAGAAATTGCACCTTCTCAATCAAAACCCTAATTTTGACCATTTTGCCCTTTTGATGATCTGATCAAATTTCTTAAGGAATTGTTATCCAAACTTAATCAAATGACATATATGAGTTCATATTGTTGATATGGACCAAAAATTATGAAGTTTGACTTTAAATTAACCATAATTGACTTTTTCCCCAATACAATTGATTTTTAGGTCAATTGATCAATTGATTGAGCAAAAATGTGATCCAAGACTTGAAACATGACATGAGCAATATTGAGGGTCCAAAATGATCCATGAAAGTCATTTGGAGCATTTAAAGTCCATTTGTCCTTGTGCAATCTCAAACCTTAATTTTCTGTCATCAGTGCTTCAAGAGGTGTCTTGAGTTGATCAACCCTTGTGCAGTCTTGAACCAAAGGAGATCTTGTGAGAGTTTACTTGAGAAATGAGAGGGAAAATTTTGGGGTACAATAGTTTCCCCTGTTCAATCTTCTTAAACCTGAAGAGTTAGATTGGCGGATCCGTCATTCGTGACTTGAAGGTGGAAGGTGATTGAACACTAGAGTGCCCAAAATTTGCACTAGAAGATGTATTGTGAATGAGCTTATAGATGCCATTTGGAGGAATGATGGTAAACACTGGGAGAAGTATCAGCATAACTCTTTGGCTGATTCATACTAAAACTTGATGTTTCACCTGTGGGAAAAAGGGTTAGTAAAATGCAGATGTATGCATGATGTCAGCAAAATGAATGTGATCATGCTAAATGTATTTTGTATGTATGTGCCATGATGTATGAATGTATGATGCATGTTTTTGTCTGGGAAAATAAATCCCTGACTGCTGCTGAGGAATTTTGGGAAGATGAATCCCGGATCGCTGTTGGGGATGAAGAGTATACATATCTTCAAACTTTGTTGAAAGGATGCTTCCGCTGGGGAATATCTCTTGAACGTCAGCTGTTATCTGGTCGGATCCAGGCTTCACAATTTGCTGAGGATGAGGAAGTCAACTGCTATCTGGTCGGATCCAGGCTTCACGGTAACTTACTGGGGTAGAATAAATTAACTATTATCTGGTCGGATTCCAGGCTTTGCAGAAAATTTCTTGAAATTGAATAGTTATCTGGTCGGATCCAGGCTTCACAACAACTTGCTGGGGATAAGGAAGTTAACTGTTATCTAGTCAGATTCCAGGCTTTACAATGACTTGAAGTGGTAACTACTATCTGGTCGGGTCCAGGTTTTATGGTTTTTGGAAAGTTGTACTATCATCTGGTCGGGTCTAGGATTCATAGTGTCTCTCTAGGGATCATAGTTAGTTGTTATCTGGCCGGGCTCTAGGCTTCACAATAAATTGCTTGAATAGACGAAATTGAACTGATATCTGGTTGGGTCCAGTCTTTATAGTAACTTAAGAACATTGAACCGCTATCTGGTCGAATTCCAGGCTTTGCAGATTTCTGAGATGGATGAGGTTAATTTTTATCTGGTCGGGTCCAGGTTTCACAATAAACTGCTTGGGGATTTTAGCTGTTATCTGGTCGGACTCTAGGTTTCACAACAAACTTCTAAGGGGAATTGCTATCTGGTCAGATCCAGGCTTCACAATAACTGTCTTGAAAAAGATGAAGTTGAAAATTGATATCTGTTCAGATCCAGGCTTCACAGTAACTTATTAGGGCAGAGGAAAACTCTACTGGGAAAAGAAGTTAAACCCTGGTCTAGTTGAGTCCAGGCTCTTCTATATCTTTGAAGGGTTAAACTATTATCTGGACGGGTCTAGGTTTCATAGTATCTAAAAGTTGTACTAATATATGGTCGGGTCCAGGCTTCATAGCATCTTTTGGAGATAGTAAAGGTTTTATTGACGACTTTACTGGGGATTAGGGGTTGTGGCCATAAGATTTGCAATAGTCTGAAAGGCAAACTAAAGATGGAGAGTGTAGACTCATCGGGGAGGACAAACTTAGCTTGGGGAGGACATACTCAGCTGGGGATAATAGGCTCAGTTGGGGAAGATAAACTATGCCGGAGGAATACATACTCGGCTGGGGAGGATAAACTAAGCTGGGGAATTTTGTGGTTCCTTGATTGTGGTATGTTGGGGAAATAAACCTTGTTGATGAATACTCGATGAACTGCTGACGAAGTGAGTTCTTTGAGGAAGAGATCCACAAGGCTTCTGCTTGTAGGATTTAACTTATCCGGGGAGAGAGCTGCCAAGAGATTTAGACTCTGACTGGGGATTATCCTATGCAAAGAAACTTTGTGGGTAACTTTGTTAAGGAAAGTTTATTGTAGCCATCTTGTGGAGATAATGTTAATGAAATAACTCTATGGGGATATTCCATATACATTAAAGAGATGCTTGTTACTGCTTAGCAGGACACGTGTGCCAAATAGTTTTAATTATGTTCATATGCATATGTTCGTTCAATTTTAGTCATTGGACAAATTTGCATTCGAAACAAAGACAGAAAGTTTGCACTTCAAAGTATATTTGTATTGATGTTTTGCCCATGAATAGGCATTTTTTGTACAAAGAGACAGAGATCCTAGTAAGAGGAAATCATTGAAATAAAAACAAAGATTGAAAACAAAAACAAATAGCCATGCGAAATAATCTCATTGCATTCCAACTCTACTATTTCCCCAATGTCTTCGAATTCCCCTTGCCGTTGACAAAAGTTGATTGGATTGATCTTTGACCGTTTGAACTCGGACCTTAGTGATAAAGTCGACTATAGTGATTCTACGGGACATAGTCATACGCTTTCAATCCTTAACTTTTGCCTGGACCGCCTTTTCGGGTTTTCAGCCCACTAGAATACCCATTTTTGCCCAAGTCGCCCTTTCGGGTTTTCAACTTGCCGGGTGTAAAATCTTTTGCATATATCCCTAATTTTTTCCCAAACCTTTTGGTTTGCTGGGATGCCCTTGTTTTTGCCTAGGTGTATCAACCTAGCGGGTCCTTTATACGTAGTATTTTTTAACTATGTCTGCGTTTATAGGATGTGGGAAGTCTTTGCCATCCATGGTAGTCAGCATCATGGCACCGCCAGAGAACACTCTCTTGACAATAAATGGCCCTTCGTAGGTGGGAGTCCATTTGCCTCTGGGGTCGCCTTGTGGTAGAATGATGTGCTTTATCACCATGTCACCAGCTTGATATACTCGAGGCTTGATCTTTTTGTTGAAAGCCTTGATCATACGTTTTTGGTACGTCTGACCATGACAAACAACAGCCAGTCATTTTTCATCAATCAAGTTCAGCTGATCCAATCTCATTTGAATCCACTCGGCTTCGCCTAAGCCTGCTTCATTCATAATCCTTAGTGAGGGAATCTGAACTTCCACTGGTAAAACAACTTCCATGCCATAAACTAAGGAAAGGGAGTTGCCCCAGTTAATGTTCTAGTTGAAGTACGGTAGCTGTGTAGAGCAAACAATAACATCTCATGCCAGTCCTTATAGGTTACTACCATCTTCTGCATAATCTTCTGAATGTTTTTGTTGGCCTCTTCGACCGCGCCATTCATTTTAGGTCTATATGGAGAAGAATTGTGATGCTTGATCTTAAGCTGAGTGAAAAGCTCAGTAATCATTGCATTGTTGAGGTTAGTCCCATTGTCGGTGATGATCCTTTCTGGGATACCATATCGACCGATGTGGTTATGTTTGATGAATATGGCTACCACGTTCTTGGTGACTGAGGCAAATGAAAACACATCTGGTGAAATAGTCGATAGCGACAAGAATGAAGCGATGTCCATTGGAAGCGATGGGCTTGATCTCTCCAATCATGTCAATGCCCACATTGCAAATGGCCACAGAGCGGTCATGACGTTCAGAGGGATAGGAGGCACATGGACCTTGTCAGCATAGATTTGGCATTTGTGAAAAGTTCTAGAGTGTTGATGGCAATCAGTCTCCATCGTTGACCAATAGTAGCCGACTCTCAATATTTTCTTGTCCATCGTATGTCCGCTTGAATGAGTACCAAAGAGACTATCGTGCATGTCTTCCATGATTTCCTCTGCCTCCTTCTTATCTACACATCAAAGTAGAGTAGAGTCATGGTTGCGCTTGTACAATATTCCGTTACTTAGGAAGAATTTGGCTGCAAATATTCGTAAGAACTTCCTGTTATTGATGGATGCTCCTTCTGGATACTCTTGTGCTTCAAGTTATCTCACCACCTCATGGTACCATGGCTTTTCCGCGTCAGTGTCGAGCTCACAGTAATGTGCAGGTTCGTCGAATCTCTCAATTGTAATCATAGGGGCTTCGTTGTCCCACCTGACCTTGAACATTGAAGACATGGTTGCCAAGGCGTCAACCAACTGATTTTCTTCCCTAGGGAAGTGCTCAAAAGTGATCTCTTAGAAGTAGGGAATCAGGGATAGCACCAGTTCCTTGTAAGGGATGAGATTAGGGTGCTTAGTGTCCCAATCTCCTTTTACTTGGCTAATCACTAGAGCGGAATCTCCAAACACATTCAAATGTTTGATCCTCAAGTCAATGGCTGCTTTCAGACCCAAGATGCATGCTTCATACTCAGCCATATTGTTCGTGCAATCGAAGCATAATCTGGAAGTGAAAGGAGTGTGGAAACCTTCAGGAGAGATGATTACAACACCAATTCCGTTACCCAAGGCGTTGGAAGCCCCATCGAAGACCATAGTCCATCGGGATCCTTGTTCAGGTCCGTCATACGGTCCAGGTTTCACACAATTGGTTACTAGCATAATGTTCTCATCAGGGAAGTCAAAGTTCATAGACTGATAATCATCAACAGCTTGATGGGCCAAATGATCTGCTAGTACTCTCCCTTTGATGGCCTTTTGAGCCGTGTATTGAATGTCATACTCATTCAAGATCATTTTCCATCTTGCTATCCTTCCAGAAAGAGAAGGTTTCTCGAAGATATACTTTATTGGGTCCATCTTAGAAATCAACAGAGTGGTATGAGTCAACATATACTGTCTTAGCCGGCGAGCAGCCCATGCCAGAGGCGCAACAATTTTTCTCGAGAAGTGAATATCTGGTTTCAAAGTCGGTAAAATTTTTGCTCAGGTAATAAATAGCCTGCTCCTTTTGGCCAGACTCGTCATGTTGGCCCAAAACACACCCCATAGAGTTCTCTAGTATTATCAAGTACATGATCAAGGGTCTTCCTTCAACTGGAGGCATAAGAATAGGAGGTTCTTGTAGATATTCTTTGATTTTGTCGAAGGCAGCTTGACATTCATCATTCCATCTGACTACCCGATCTTTCTTCAAGAGTTTGAAGATTGGTTCACAAGTAACAGTCAAGTGAGATATGAAGCGGGCAATGTAATTGAGACGACCCAAGAATCCTCTAACTTCCTTTTCAGAATAAGGGACTGACATTTCTTAGTTGGCCTTCACCTAGGCAGGATCAACTTTAATGCCTTTATTGCTGACAACAAAACCTAGAAGCTTTCCAGATTGTACTCCAAATGTGCACTTGTTAGGGTTTAACCTCAAATTATACTTTTCAGCCTTTCAAATATCTTGTACAGGTGATCGAGATGTTCCTCTTCAGTTTGTTATTTGGAAATCATATCATCCACATATACCTCTATTTCATGATGGATCATATCATGAAATAAAGCTACCATAGCTCTTTGATATGTTGCCCCTGCATTCTTCAATCCGAACGACATGACCTTGTAGAAGAAGGTGCCCCATTGCGTAACAAAAGTAGTATTCTCCATGTCTTCGGGAGCCATCCTTATCTGATTGTAGCTAGATAAGCCATCCATGAAAGAGAAGACTTTATACTGAGCAATATTATTGACCAAGACGTTAATGTGTGATAGAGGGAAGTCATCCTTGGGGCTTGTCCTATTCAGATCCCTATAGTCTACGCACATGTGAACCTTTCCATCCTTCTTCGGTACTGGAACACATTGGCAACCCATTGGGGATAGGATGTCACAACTAAGAATCCTGCATCAAATTGTTTCATCACTTCAGCTTTGATCTTCTCAGACATATCAGGCCTCATGCGACAAACCTTTTGTTTGACATGAGGACAATCTTCTTTTATCGGTAGACGATGAACTACGATGTAGGTATCCAACCCTGAAATATCTTCATAAGACCAAGCAAATACTTCCACATAATCATGCAACATCTGAACCAACCTGCTCTTGACACTGCTTTCCAAGTTAGCACCGATCTTGATTTCCTTCTTGTCCGTCTCGGTACGCAGATTGATGACTTCAACTGACTCTTCGTGCGGCTGAATAACTTTTTCCTCTTGTAACAGAAGTCTGGCTAGTTCTCCCGGTATTTCACAATCTTCTTCGCCTTCGTCTTCGGCTTGGTTAATTGGACATTCAAAGTCATAGTCAGCAATAATAGAGGCATTGGCAATAATATCTAGAGTGGATGAGGACCTGCAAGAGTGTGTGTGCATGTAAGATACATGGCTATTTTGAAAAATCTAAGAAAGGAAAGACAATGAACGCAAAGATTTGAATGCAAAAGAGTCCAATGATTTATATTGAATGATCATATGATTAGATGAACATAAATAAAACCCTTGACAAATGGACCAAAGTTCCCCGGGCCAGGCACATGGCTTAAAAGTCATTGTTAAATATTACAGACAAAATGTTCTTGAATTGAAAGAAAGGAAATAACAAGTAGATTACTCTTCAATGAAGGAGATGGGCACGAAGTCCTTTGCATGCCAATTCTTTAGCTCCATTATAGTTGGATACACCCAATCTTTAAATGCATCTTCTTCATTAGAGTCACCTATAGCATTGACTTCATGGCTACCAATGCAGAGAGGTGGCTTTCCTGCACACGCACGCCTCACTTACTTTTGAGCTTTGACGGTGAAACCCAAACCAAACTTCTCCGCTTTGAATGGGATATCGAGGAGTTTCCCCTAAGTATCACAATTTCCTTCTTCAATTGCAACACGAGCATCTTTGACTGAAACCATCTTCGGTACGACTTTGACAGTTTTGGATTCATCAGAGGAACATTTGGTAGCAGCAACCATTGGCGGTACAACTTCAAAGGCTTGACACGGGGTCTCAATGAATTCTCTGTCCATCTCTACGTACTTGAACGAGTTAAGGTGACTTACCATAAACTCTTCTTCTCCACAGACAGTGACAATTCTTCCCTTGACCGAATATTTAAGTTTTTGATGAAGAGTGGATGTTACTGCCTCAGCTTTATGGATCCAAGGTCGACTCAACAAACAAGAATAGGCAGGACGGATATCTATGATGTAGAAAGTGGAGTTGAAGATTTTGGAGCCCACCTTGATTGGAATATCTACCTCCCCATGAACTATTCTTTTTGATCCATCGAAGGCCCTTACAACGATATCACTTGGCTTCAAGACTAAACCTTCACAGTCTAGATGGTCTAACGCCCCTTGGGTAGTGCGTTCAGAGAAGAACCAGTGTCAACTAGAACATGTGCTAGGGTGGTCCCCTTGCACTTGACAGAAACATGTAGAGCTTTATTGTGGTTCTTCCTAAGCGGTGTTAAGTCAGCATCTGAAAATCCCAAACCATTATTAGCTGTCAGGGTTGCCACACAATTCTCAAATTGGTTTGTTGTTGTCTCATGGGGGACATGAGCTTTTTTCAGGAATTAGATTAATGTACGAGCATGGGAATCAGAATAGAGTAGTAATGACAACATATAAATATTATAAGGGGTTTGCCCCAACTGTTCCACAATCTTGAAGTCGCTCCTTTTTATTATCTTCAAGATATCGTCCATCTCACGAGCGGAGGGTTCTCCACCAGCAACATCCTTTGCGGATATTTCTGTCACGATCGGCTCAACAACCTTCTCCTTCCCTCTCATATCAGTACTTGGCTTGGCAGCAGTAATGCAGATGGATGCCTTTGTAACAACTGGTGGTGAGATATTGGGTGAAAATATCCTCCCAGTTCTGGTTACTTTGCTTGAGCCAGTTATGTTACCAACATCATCAGCTTTTTCTTCTTCGATCTAAGTGTCTTGTTTAATCCCATGGTAAAATACCTCAGTGCCATAGTTTCATGGCACTGCCTTGTTTGAAGGGTAGGGAATTGGTCCGGGATTGGTAATTATTAAGGGATGATCTGATCAAATTTCTTGAGGAATTGTGATCCAAACTTGATCAGATGACATATATGAGTTCATATTGTTGATATGGACCAAAAATTATGAAGTTTGACTGTAAATTGACCACAGTTGACTTTTCCCCCAATACAGTTGATTTTTAGGTCAATTGATCAATTGATTGAGCAAAAACATGATCCAAGACTTGAAACTTGACATGAGAAATCTTGAGGGTCCAAAATGATCCATGAAAGTCATTTGTGGCATTTAAAGTCCATTTGTCCTTGTTCAATCTCAAACCCTAATTTTCAGTCATTAGTGCTTGAGGAGGTGTCTTGAGTTGATCAACCCTTGTATAGTCTTGAACCAAAGGAGATCTTGTGAGAGTTTACTTGAGAAATGAGAGGGAAACTTTTGGGGGTACAATGAGAGTCTTCTCAGACATAATTTCCTTGTTGTTCATTAGGTGTTGGACACCTATCTTCAACAATAAACAACCATTGGGCAGAGACGCACACAGGTGGCAACCTTCACCACAACCCAGAAATAAATCGGCTTGTAAGAGATTATTCTTAATAGTTGGTAGAGGGGTAGTTAAATCATCCATAGAAGAAACAAATAGAACATCATCAACAACATTAATACCCTGTCCATGCTTGGGCATTGGTGCAGTTATCACATTGGGGGTTTCAGGAGGGTCAAATTCAATCTCCTTTGTCTCAATAAGATCCTGAACTTTATTCTTCAGAGCCCAACACTCATTTGTATCATGCCCTGGACTGTTGGAGTGATAGGAACACCGAGCATTTGGATTATAATGGGGAGATATAGTGTTTGGATTTTGTGGAGGCTCCTTCAGAGTGACCAAGCTAGCCTTCATTAGATGTTGCAATACTTGAGATAAAGGCATGTTAAGTCTGGTGAATTATATTTTAGGCGAATCCTGCATGCGCTGATTGTTTTTTTGTTGAGTTGATACATGGTTGGAGATTATTACAGCTCCTACCGTTGGACGGAGTTCAGCTTTACCATGATTCCTCTGGCCATAGGCAACACTAACTTCCTTCTTCCCACTAAAAGGCTTCTTTACAGCACTCGAAGATGCAACCCCTTGAATTTTTCCACTTCTGATGCCAACTTATACTCTCTCACCTATCAATATCATCTCGATGAACCCAGCTGAAGAGCTTCTGATCAAATGATTGAAAAATGGGCCTGACAAAGTACCCAAGAACATATCTACCAGCTCTCTATCAGACAGAGGAGGTTGGACTCTTCCTGTAAGATCTCTCCATTTCTTAGCATAATATTTGAAGCCCTTGCTGGAACCCATAGACATGCTTTGAAGTTGTGTACGGGTTGGAGCGAGGTCAGCATTGTATTGGTACTGCCTGTAGAAAGCAACAACCATATCCTCCTAGTTGCAAATGTTGGTTCCCTCTAGCTGATAGAACCATTCCAATTGAGTCCTTGATAAACTTTCCTAGAAGAAATGCACCCACAAATTCCTATCAGCGGTGTGAGGTTGGATCTTCCTGACATAGGACCTTAGATGCAGCTTAGGACAAAATTCCGTCATATTTAGCGAATGCGGGGACCTTGAACTTCTGTGGAATGAACACTCCAGAAACCAACCCTAATTCTTCAAAATCCAGACCAGATACTCTCTGAATTTACATGGTGTTGAGACAATCCTCCAGCTGTTTATATTTGTCATCAACAAGAGGATATTGTTCTTCAACATAGTCAACCTCTTCTTCATCAGACCCTGGACTGTGGTCCTCTTCTTTTGTCTTCTCTTCCTGATTGTCCCCCTCATTTAACGGAGTTACGAATTTTAGAGCTCGCTTTTTCTGGTCCTCTGAATCTTCTTCCCATATTCAGGGCACCCACTGGTTTCTTTGTCTTTTTCTTCTTGTCTTTGAGAATGAGAGCCTTCAGGTCTTCTTGTCCCTTAGCCAGAGTTAGGAATATCTGCTGGAATTGAGCATTTTGTGCTTGAAGATCCGTAATATTATGTTCGAGAGCCATTTCTTTTTGCTGAAATAAACAACGAAAAGATAAGAAACTGGTCCTGAAACCTGTTTATGTGATGACATGCATGATATGCTTATGCAATGTTTTCAAGGATTTTTAAGATTTTAATTTTCTTAGACAAAGAGAGAACAAACATTAATTGCATTAATAAGTTTAAACGATTACAAAAATGCCTTTTGGGCTTACAATGGAAGAAACAAAAACAATACAAAAAGAAATCAAGCTTCCCATGAGCGCATCCTCTTTGGTGCAATGTAGGCGTTCAAACTTCGCTCTTCATGAAGTTGCCTCGTAAGCTCCAAAAACATCTTCTCACTTGTGTATAACTGAGTTTCGAAGGTGTCTCGCTCCCCCTTTAGCTGAATCCAAGCTCTTTGAAAATTTTCAAGAGAAGTAGGCATATCAGGATAAAGGACAGTATATGGAACATCTCCTTTGGCAACAGGCTCCATGATGATTGGTAAGATGGCGGGGTAAGGCATCACGAGACTTTGAGAACGAGTACATACCCACTTAAGATAAGGCCCAAAGGGGATGGAATTTTTATGCCCCAATGTATCACTATCCACTTTATTTATCATTTTCCAAGTCCGTATGAACCTTTGTCGATAGCCTTGGTCGTCGTCCTCGTAGTCGAATACCAATCCTTGGATGAGCGCATCATGGGGACCATCTTTCCTAGCATATATAAATTGTCGCAAAGCCAAGCAAGAATTATAGGTGATTCCTCCCCTAATGCCAAAGAGTGGGACATTATGGAATTCCCTACAACGGTCAATGATGGTAATATCCTCCAAAGATCGAGAACACCAATGGATATCCGAGTGTGAGAGTGACATCATCCTTTGAGACCATGTCAAGCCTTGCTCATTCTTCAATGTTGACTGAGGTAAGTGCGAAATAAACTACCTAGAGAGTAATGGAATGCAACACAAAAGAGTACCTCTTTTCTTCATGGTGTGAGTGTGGAAACAATGTAGAATGTCTCCAAGCAGGGTGGGTACGGGATTGCGAGAGAGAAAAACCTTGATGGCATTCACATCTTTGAGTTGATACAGATTGGGAAATAGAACCAAACTATAGATTAGAAGGGCCAAGACATCCTCAAAAGCTCGAAAATCCATATCTTCCCAGAATGAACGAGCCTTCTCTAACAGAAACTTGGCTAAGAAACCCTTAACTCCACTTCTTGTCTCCCAATTTGTCATAATTTCAGATCTCTTCAAATGCAAGGCTTCAGAAATAACTTTGGCTTTGGAGACTCCTCTAAACCGGTGAATGGTATTTGATCAAGCACAGGTACTCCTAGCAATTGAGAGAACTCTTCTAACGTAGGCACCTATTGGTAGTCAGTAAAGGTGAAGCAATGATGCATAGGATCAAAGAATTGGAAACACACACACATCATTTCTTCTTGGAAGTTTGAGGTAGCTAATTTGAGAAGTCGACCATATTTCTTGGTGAAGGAAGAATCTCCAGGAACCCTTGATGCTAATTCTTGAAGTTGAGGATGCACTTTCACGAAGTTGACTCAGATGGTATTCCTATGAATGGAAGTCATGACCTACAAAACGGAACAAAGATAAATCCTTAAATCCTTGAAATGGTTAGTGATAATGCTTATGATGTCATGAATAATAAATCGCAAACAAAGCACACCAAGATATTAGGTTTAGGCTTGCATGGGTTTCATAGGTAAGTACCCTCTTGAAGTTTAGTTAGTTCAACATGTCCTAGAAAAAAATCGGGTTCTAGGGGATCTCAGTATCATTAATATTTCTTCATTGGGAATTGTCTCAACATAATCAATCTTTTCTTGCGGTCGAAATATCACAAAAGTCCAACCTCAATGAGTGTAGTATCGAGTATCAACCAATCTTCAGCTTTACACCAAAGTCGACTATCTCATTACTTCCTAATGTCCAAGTTGTTCAATTAAAGGTTCTATGGTCAGTTAGTGCTTCATGACACCGCTCAACAGCCCCGTAGTATCCTCGATTCAACATAAGGGATACCAATACCAACAAATGCATCACACTAACATAGCCATTGCTTCAACCATATCGGTCTACATCGTACAGTTTCCACAATCTATTGCTACTTACCTAATGGTTTTCTCAGATCTGAGTAGAGGATCAATACAAACCCATACAAGGACCCATAAATGTAAAGCAAACAAATCAAACAATGAAGGCAATTAAAAGTGATCTAACTCTATGGTAACCCCACTTTTAGGTTTTGTCCCCAGCAGAGTCGCAAGTTCTGTAATACGGTGGGAGAATTGACTTGAGTGTTTTGCGTTTAATTGCAATTATTGCAGATAGCAAGAGTCGCCATCGACTTTTCTTTTATCCAATAAAGGAAAGGGTGAAAATAATAGGAAAACCTTTGAGATATTTTCTTGAGTTCGGGGGGTAGGTTATGAAAATGGAAGGTGTTAACACCATTTTCATCTGTAGTTATCTACGGGCTCTTAGTTGCTTGCTAGATCACTTTGTGAAATTGCTTTGTTTGAAATGTGTTTGTGTAAGTTTGAAAATATTTTAAAAACGCCTTCGTTTCGGCAAACTTTGTAATGATTCCCGTCTCTATAAGAATGCATACAAAGTGTTTGTTTTGAAAATAGTTCAAAGAAATGTTTGTTTTTTGAAGGTGTTTTGAAAGTGTGAGTGCGGAAATGGTCATAGTTTGTGAGCAAGCAACTACGAGCGTTCTACCTACTCAAAAGATCTTTATTCTTTTCCTCCTCCTTTAGATGCTGCTATCTTACCATTGATTGGTAATAAGCCCTATCGTTAGATGTGAAGGGACAAGCGCGGGTCAATCATATAGTCATTGAAGGCAGTTTATGAGATGCTTTATCAATTTTCATAGGGACTAAGATCGTTTTACCGAAGGCAACATCGAAGGATCATCGAGGGACTATGATCTTTTTTTATCGAGGGTCTTTGCTAAAACACCCATATTCGAGGGACATGACTATTTTTCGAGGAAACAAGTGAGGTTAATCTAGAGGTTCTTGTGTGAATTGTGTTTTGATTGCATGCATTTTTTTCTTTGAGATTAGGGTTTTCTAGCGGTTGATTTTATCTTTCCACACACACACACTAATTACTAACAATTTATATTACAACGGTAAATTGTGAAAATTAAAATCCTACGCTATTACATCATTAGGGGAGTGGGGGTACAATTTACAAATGGGGATGAGTTGGAAACTTAAATATTACAACCATATCAAATAACAATGAAGGAAATGTAAAAATAGTGTAAAAAGAAGGAAAAATTGCCTTTTAAACTATTATGTGTCGACACATGCTGTTATGTATCAACACATAACTTTCTTTTCCCCTGCCAAACCAAGTAAACCCAGTATGAGTCGACGCATAATGGGATGTGTCGACTCATTCTGCTTCCATTTTATGAAAAATCCCAAATCAACTCAGTATGAGTCGATGCATAATGGGACGTGTCGACTCATGCACTTGTTTATATCGACACATATGCGTTTTGTTTCGACTGATGCACCTTTCATCCTTCTATTTTGGGGCCTGCATAACTGTATGAGTCGATGCATAAGGCCATGCGTCGACTCATACCCTATTTTTTCTTTAGAATGAGTCGACCCATGTGGGTATGTGTCGACTCATACTACTGTTTTTGCCTCTATCATCATTCTTTTGCATGTATCAATCAGCTTTCAACATACGTTTGATAAAAATGAACATCAAGTAAATGGTTAACCTCAAAGGGCAGTGATTACTATATTCTATCTTCACAAATGAACCAAAATTATGTATGGAAAATGTGAAGTCAAGAAGACTTACCTTGAAACTGCATTTTATGTTTTGAGTCTGAACACTTTTCAAGATGCTGTGTGGACTTCAATGAACCTCCAAAAAGATGTTGAACCTCCTTCTGTATTGAAAGTTGCTGAACCAAACTCCAAACTGTGAAGTTGTACGATACTGTCTTTTGTTTAGAAGGTGAAGATAAGGGCACTGCAGAAACTGTTCTTGTGCTTGAATAATCTCTATGTGGTATGAAGAGTTTGGATGGTTAGTTTATGGGAGAGTTTGTAAGGTGAACAATGGTTTGAGGGTTTTTTCTATTTTGTGAATGAAGATAAAACTAAAAATGAGCAGAAGTTACAAGAAAAGTTCTGTTAGATTTTTGTTCAAAACTCTCTATTCTCTCTCTAAAAGCCATCCTTGTATGTTGTGAGAACAATTTGTTTTATAGATGAAGTTTGGCTGAGGTTTGGGGGGAAATAAATAAGCTTTTGAATAGTTTGGGTATGCTGTAACATTTCCTTTTTGGGTGCAACCCTTTACATGCTAACTTGGTGCATCCATGGGACTGATATGATGCAGATTTTCAGGGCAGCATTGCAAGTTTTAGAGCAGACTTTGACAGCATAACAGGGCTGTTTTTGTGGATTTGAGTCAAAGAGAAAAGTTCAAACAAAACAAGACTTTAGGATTTGTAACTTAACAATTCTAACTTAGAAAAATGTAGTCTTGTAATAACTTGAATATCTTCAATTATTTTGAATTGTAGTGGAGAAAGATGTCATGAAGTAATTAATCATGTATAGAAAATACTTAGAGAAATTTTCCAAGTCTTGCGAAGTTTGATTTTTTTTGACCTTCTTGATTTTTGATGATCAAATTTAATATTTTGAATGCCTTGATGAAATGTGATTTACGAAACTCAAATTTGACCAAAAAGTCAAAGTTTGACTTTTCAGTGTACAATTGACTTTTTCATTAGTTGGCCAAATTTCATTTATCAATCCAGTAATTTTGGGAGATGAATTGAAATATGCAATTAGGTCAAAAATGATGTATTTGAACCCTTGAGATCATATTTTGAACCAATAAGTCACGTGCTAGATCAAAAATCAAAGATTTCTCACTCTCAGTCAAAACCCTAATTTGGAGTCCCAACGCTTCAGTGATGATTTTGTCTGATCAATTCCTTGAGAATTATTGAAAAAGAGAGGGAAAATTTTGGGGTACAAAAATAATGTTGTACCCCAAAATTTTCCCTCCCATTTTCTTTAAGACATTCTTCTAGGGTTCTCAAAATGCTTAAGGATGCTCAAGAGTTGATCAGACAAATTCTCCTCATAGGCAATGGGTCCACAACTAGGATTTTGTGTTTTTCAAGGAAGTTTGTGTTGAAAAGGTCTAAAGTGGTTTCCATGGTCCCCCATAGGTCTTCAACAATGTTCATGTCAAGTTTCAAGCGTTGTATCACAAGATTGCTCAGTCAATAGCTCAGATGATTGAAAATCAACTATATTGGATAAAAAGTCAACTATGGTCAACGTACAATTAATCTTCAAGGTTTTTGGTCAACATCAATATTATGAAGTGATATTCATCATTTGATCAAGGGTTGATCATGATTCCTCAAGGAAAGCCCTCAAATAATCAGAAGTCAAAAGTTGTTAAATTAGGGTTTTCTTAGGAGAAGTCAACTGAACTTTGACCAAGCATAACTTTCACATGATTCATCAATTTTTCCCAAACCAAAGCCCATTTTGAAGTAAATTCAATTCTCTATGACTTTGTAACTGTATGCTCAAATCCAAAAAGTGCTTCATTTGAGAGATATGAGCCCATACATTTAAGGTCATTTCAAAAGTCAACAAAAAGATACTTTTTGTCAAGGCTAATTACATCGAGATAAAGTCTCTAATGTAAAAATGATCAAAAGAGAAATTTAAGAAGACATCTTGAGATTTTCATAAAGTCAAAGATAATCTTCAAAAGATGAAAATTGAGAGAGTTATGACCATTGCAAATTGAGAGATTTTGGTAAAATGCATGAAATGCAAAGTGAGCAAACTTGAAATTTTGAACTAGTGGGCCTAACTTTTGATGTTAAAACATGTTCAAAATTTGTTGAAGGACCTCTAAATCTATTCAAATATTTTTAATGATTTTTATTTCTTTTATTTGAATTTTTATTCATTTAAATTAAAATAAATCAAATAAAATACGAGTTGATGGACTAAAGGGCGTGTGGGCTTCATTTGGGTACCTTCTAGAAGTCCCAAGGCCTCATAAGGGCTTTCCAAAACCGTGAAACATGTTGGGAACAAGAATCTTCAAGTTTGGAATGTTTTTAAAACAATTTCGAAAAGATTTCAATGTGTTTTTTGCAATGAATTGTGACATAATGGTACAAGATTCATGTCTTATTCTTGTCCCATTTCATTCCTCTATAAATACATGAAATACTCAATTACAAAGGACACAAAAGGATGCTCTCAAAAAAACACTCCAAAATTTCCAAAATTCTCAAAACTAGGGCAAGCTGTAAACTCTAGTTACAGCCACGATCAAAACAAACCAGCCTTTCCATTCACTTCCAGGAGCATTATAGGGTAAGTTTAGATCATTTGTAATGATCCAAAGATCATGAAATGAGCATACATGCTACGCTATTTTTCTTAATTTCTTGCAAATTCATTTTTCTGTTTTTATTTTGTTTTATTGCATACTACCACCACTAATGATCTTCTGAGGTACAAAAATGCAGGATATATTTTTGCTATTATTTTCCAATCTTTGCAGCTTTATCATATAATGATCAAATCCATTTTTTCAAACACCAAGTGCGCATGGTTCAGATGGCAAATGATGGAGACTATAAATAGAAGGGCGTGGATTCAAACCCCAGCGCCTACACCTTTCTTTTCTTCTTTTCAATACTTTTTATCCCTTTTATATTTTTCTTTTTCATTTTGTCTAATTAATTTAATTTTTATTTTTAATCATTTTCTTTAATCAATAAAATAAAAAAATATACAATAAAATCATAACTAGACTTTTAATAGGTTAATTTAATTTATAGACAATATTTTTCTTAATTAATTAATTAGACATAGGTTTCTTTTATAATTAATTAAATCTTTAATTTAGGTTTAAAGTCTATTTATTTTATAATTCAAATCAAACCAAAAATGTACAAAAAATTTAATTTCTAATCTTTTAGATGTTAAGACTTTTAAAAATAATTTTGCAAATATTTTGTATTTACTTTTGCTATTTACTTTCTAGAACTAAATGTATTGGTCGCACGAGTACTTTTGTAATAGCTTAGTTTATTTTCCCACATTTTTCCTATCATGTAAGTGTTTATGGGATGTAATAGCTTAGGTTTAAATTCCTCATTTTTCATTTTGCACTTTTTCTTATGTAATTGCCCTAAGGCCCTGTAATAGCATAAGACTTTATTTTTACGCACTTATAATTATTTTCCTGTATGTATATAATTGTATAGTAACTAGGCATGTAAGGATGGATCTAAAACCAAAACGTAGAAAACCTAATCAAGACAAATTAACTGAAAACAAATCACTATTCACACATGCACCTCTAGGGTGATTCCACTTGTTGCCTTCAGATAAAAAACAGTCATGTCCCTCGAACGTAGGAATACCATTAGCAAAGACCCTTGGTTAAAAAATCATCATAAAGATCATAGTCCCTCGATGACCCTTCGATGCTTCCTTCGGTAAATGATCTTGTCCCTCGATGTTGCGTACGAATATATGATGATAGTCCCTTCGAATTGTTAAAGGTATCCCTATATGTTACCTTTATGACTGAACGATGACCCGCGCTTAAACATCCAACGATAAGGCTTCCTAATAACTAATGGTAGGATATCACTATCTAAAGGAAGAGGAAAAAACAAAATATTTTTGAGTAGGTAGATAGTTCTTAATCGCTTGCTCGCAAACATTTCAAAACTTTTTTCACACAAACACTTTTCAGAAATATTTTCAAAATAAACACTTTGTATGCGTTCTCAATGATACGAGAATCATTACAAAGTTGCTGAACTTAGGCATTTTCAAACTTACACATTCACAAAGCATTTTCAAAAGTGAGCTAGCGATTAAGATTCCGTATATAACTACAGATGAAATCCCTTTTCATAACCTACCCCCCTTACTCAGAAAAATTCTCAAAGGTCTCTCTTGTTCTTTTCATCCTTTCCTTCATTGGATAAAATAAAATCCAGTGGCGACTCTTGCTATCCTTCACATTTGTGATAAAATGGAAAACCAAAATCTCCCACTGTATTGCAGAACTGGCGACTCTGCTGGGGAAAACTAAAAAGTGGGGTTACCTTAGAGTTAGATCACATTTAAAATGCTTTACTTGATTTATTTGTATGTGTAATACGGTGGGAGAACGGACTTGGGTGTTTGCGTTTTATTGCAAATGTTGCAGATAGAAAGAGTCGCCACCGACTTTTCTTTTATCCAATAAAGGAAAAGGTAAAAAGAACAGGAAATACCTTTTGAGAATTTTCTTGAGTTAAGGGGCTAGGTTATGAAAAGGGAAGGTATTAGCACCCTTTTCATCTGTATTTATCTACGGGCTCTTAATTGCTAGCTCACTTTGAAATGCTTTGTGTTTTTCTTAAGTTGGAAAATTTTTGAAGATGGTAATTTTGTAATGATTCTCGTATCATTGAGAATGTATACAAAATGTTTGTTTTTGGAAATATTTTGAAAATGCCTTAGTACGAAAAACTTTGTAATGATTCTCGTATCGTTGAGAATGCATACAAAGTGTTTGTTTTGAAAATAATTGTTTGAAAATATAGTGTTTGAAAAGATGTTTGTTTTTGAAAGTGTGAGGTGTGAAAATGGTTTTAGTTTGTGAGCAAGCAATTACGAGAAATCTACCTACTCAATAAGTATTTTTTCTTTTCCTCCTCCTTTAGATAGTTCTACTTTACCATTGGTTGGTAGAGAGTCATATCAGTGGATATGAGAGACAGGCGTGGGTCATCGTACAGTCATAGAAGGCAACTTGTAAGATGTTTTAGAAATTGTCGTAAGGGGATAAGATCGTTTACCGAAGGAAACATCTAAGGGTCATCGAGAGACTATGATATTTTAATCAAGGGTTCTTTGCTAAAACATCCCATATTCGAGGGACATGACTGTTTATATCTGAGGCAACAAGCGAGGTTACCCTAGAGGTGCATGTATGCAAAGTGTGTTCAATTCAGTTATTTTATCGTTGAATTAGGGTTTTGCTATGATTGATTTTAATCTTGTCATACAAACCCTAATTACTAACAATAATAAAGAAAGTGGTAAATTGCGGAATTTAAATGTTCTACACTATTACAATGCTTCGGGAATGGGGGGTACAAAGTTTGTGAATGGGGAGGAATTGAATCGACAATATGATTAAAAGTCTGAATAAACAATCAATATAAATCCAATCGAATTAAAAATAAACAATTTAATTAAACTAAAAAAAATCTATTTAATAAAATTAATTAGCAAAATAATTAATAATATCAAAATAATATATATTTTTAATTTAATTGTTTAGTTAAAAAAATGTTTATAAATGAAGAGTAGAGAATGGGCCTGAAATAAATAAATTCGGGGGTTGCTGGAAACAGAAGTGTCAAAGGCCCAAAAGGCTTCAACAATCCAACGCCTGCAGCATCTGAGGGTACATGGTGGGGCAGCATCGTTGGAGAATTTGATTTCAATCATAGGGATGCAGACGGGTGTGTACGGTGAACCTTGGGAGAGATGTTGTATGGAATGCATGGCATGAACTAACTGGACCGTGACAAGTGTCACCACCGTATTGGCCCATGAAACCTGATTATTTGCAACAAAATTAAAATAGTGACCAGAGGATAATCATAAATCAAAAGAAATTATGTCTCTTCATTTATCTCTCTCTCGCGGTCTCTATGTCTCTCTCTATATTTGTTCAACAAAAAATAAGTAAAACCCAGAAAAGGAAAACATAACTGATTTGGGGTGGTGGTTGAGTATGAACAACGTGGTGGTGATGAAGAATATCACAGAGGCTCCATGAGGCCGCACGGCAGCGCTGTCGTAACAGTCTCAAGATTTAAAAAAATTACGTCTTTAGCTTCGTCTCTTTCTCCTCTGTGCTAATCTCTGGCTCGTTTTTGCATATGTGGTGTGATTTCGCCTAGATCTAAAAGGGGGTGACCAAAAACCTAGCGCTCAGACATGATGGAACCTTGAGATTTCTGGTGAGATCTTTATGATTTATGTTACGAAATCTCTTCCTCTTCTTCTTTGTGTTGCGATTCTATTTTTATTCTTCTTCTTCGTGAATTTCTGAAGGAGTTTTGAGTTTAGGAAGATGGTGACCTTTTAGGGTTTGCTTTGTTGAATGTTTGTGAAACTTTTCTGATGAATGTGAACAATCTTTTTTAATTTCCAAAGGGGTTGTTTGTGATGGAAGATGATGAACAAAACTAGGGTTTCTGTTTTGCTTTTGCTGTTTCTGTATATTTTGTGTGAACTCTATGTTTGCTTCTGGCCCTGTGAACTGATTTTGAGAAGGTTTTAAATCTCTCCTTTTTTGGTTATGCCGCTGTGTTTTTTGTATACTTTTGTGTGTACTGTCCTTGTTGCTTGCTGGCCCTATGAACTATCCCTGTTGCTTGCTGGCCTTGTGAATTGCCCCAGTTGCTTGCTAGCCCTGTGAACTGTCCCTGTTTCTTGCTGGTTTTGTGTGAATTCTAGTTTTTTGTACTGGGATGTTTGTGATGCCTTTTTACTGAGTTTGTACTTGTGAAGTACATTGCCTTTTTTTATTTTTACTTTTACTGTGAACCAAACAAGTCCTTTTTTGTGATTTTTTTTGAGATTTGCAGTAGAATAATTGGGCCTGTGATTACTTGCTTGAGTTCTAATTTTATTATTGTGAAACAAAACAATACGAGGCTTATGTTGGGCTTGGCACATGATTGAAAAATTACCCTTTATCTGATTCCTCCAAACAACCCCTAATGATGAATTTGTGAAATAGTTCTTTGAAAATTCTTTGCTTATGTTTCTTTCTTGTTTTCTAACATTCTTCTCTCTTTTGTTTCATGTGTGAGAAAATTGATGGTCAATAAAGCAAATTGATGAAGAGAATGAAATAGGCGGGAGCGACTTGAAGTGCTCGATGAAGACTTGAAGATGAAGATAATTTCCTTGTAGTTTAGAAAACCTTTTTATCCATTAGGAACTTTTGTAACATTGTGATTTCAATTTGTGATTTTAACTTTTAGATTTGAAGACTTGTAATAAATGTATTCAAATTCACTTGTAAACTTAAATAATAACGATGCTTTTTTGTAATCTTGGATTCTTGAATGAACTTAGCTTGACACCATGTAGAACCTATGGACTTTGAATTAAATCTCTTTAAGATTCATTTGAAATTTGAAAGATTTGAATTGAAAACCACTTTAATCCTTGCTTAGAATTAACTTTTGACATCATGGGCACATATGCTCTTGAACAAATTATTTTGGATGTATCAAGTAATAAAATCAAATCTTTAATTATCAAATCCAAGTTTAACTTGTACTTCAAGAAAATCCAAATAATCCAACTTTAACCTTTCTTCTTTCCAACTTCAAACAACTTGAATCATATGGTGATGATAATGAAAGGAAAATGATGGAGAAATAAAGTGATGTCACATGCTTATAAAGATAAGGTTTGGTGCGACATGATACTAGAGATGGGATTAAGAAGTGATAAATTTTTATGAAGAAAATGAAGATTGGTCCATGGCATAAAGTCTTGGAGGGAAAATTCAAAAGATATGTGAAATCTTGCCATTAGCATCTCATAAGATAGATTAGATTAGTAATTATCTCTTCATTTCAAAGTATTCGACAAACAAATGAGCTTTTCTTCTGAAGTAGTGAAAGCAACAACAATACTCGTTTTCTACAATGAGTTTTCCTCTGAGTGAACATCTAAGTTAAAGGTTTGACTTTAGTAATAACTCAAAAGATATCTTCTCTTAAATTTGCATCATAACTTAAACCCTTGAACTCAACAATTGAATCACCAAGTAACCAAATATTCACGTAGTCTTAGAAGCCAGATAAAATTCCTTCTAAATGAAAACTCACATAGAAAACCTCGTTGATAATTGAAGGTGTACTTCATGATGATAATGATTCAAGAATTTAGTCAAGAAAGACGCCACACACTTCAGTAACCAAAACCCTAGCACAAGAGCCAATAGATAAGAGAAAATTTTATTCAACTTTTGAAACACTTGCAACCCTGAATCCTTGATGAAAGAAAAAAATCAGTTGACATGTCTTGGAGTCTGAGAAGCCTTGGTAGCCTTGAGTAGTTGGAAACCCTAAGAGAATGTCTTGAAGAAAAGGGAGGGAAAATTTTGGGGTACTACAACTTCCCCTGTTCAATCTTCTTGAACCTGAAGAGTTAGATTGGCATGTCCGCCACTCGTGACCTGAAGGTAGAAGATGATTGAACACTTAAGTGCCCAGAAATTTGCACTCGCTGGTGCAAGAAGTAATGCTATTGGTTGATTATATCGGGAATGGTCTTAAAGATGCCATTTGGATAGGTAATGATGGAGAGTTTTTGAAGATGGGCTTATAGATGCCATCCAAAGTAACTGTTGATAGAATTTTAGACTAAGTCTAAGCCCGACTTCAATTGGAAAAAGTATCGAAATAAACCTTTGGTCGATTTAAACTGAGCCAGAAGATATTTTTGTCTGTCTTTAACTGGGAGAAGTATCATAATAAATCTTTGGTCGATTTATCCTGAGTCAGAAAAAGTATCTACTAGAAGAAGTATCAGAATAAATCTTTTATCTATTTAAACTGAGTCAGAAGATGTTTTTGTCTACCTCTAATTGGGAGACGTATCAAAATAAATCTTTGGTTGATTTAATATGATCCAGAAAAAGTCTACTGGAATAATTATCTGAGTAAATCTTTGGTCAATTTAATCTTGAGCCAGCAGAAGTCTATGCTTGATTGCATCTGAAAAATATATTAGAATGAGTCTATGCCCGACTGTATCTTAAAGTGGATCAGAATGATTCTTCTCCCGACTATATCTGAACCATGTTTTCTAGAATGAAACTCTGGGAAGGGTGTTTGAGTAGCTGCTCATCATGTAGATATTTTCCCTGTCCTGTTTTGGGATTTTATCTGGAACCTGCTTTGTTGGTAAACCTGTCCTGTTTCGGGAATTCATACTATTGGTGATAAAGATAGTCGCCCCGTCCTGTTTCAGGAATTGATCTTTATCTGACCATAAAGAAAGGAATATAGTTTCCCCATCCTATTTCGAAAGTTATTCTTCAATCTGTTCATGTAGATAGTCTCCTCGTCCTGTTTCGGGAATTGATCAACAATCTATTTTTCACAGATAATTACCCTGTCTTGTTTCAGGAATTAATCTGTGGTTGGTCATCCATATAGTTGCCTCGTCTTGTTTCGGGAATTAATCTGGAACCTGCTTTTTGTTGGCCGTAGAGATAGTTGCCCCGTCTTGTTTTTGGAATTAATCTCTGACCTGGTCACGTAGATAGTTGCCCCGTCTTGTTTCGGGAATTAATCTTGGACCTATTCATGTAGATAGTCACCCCGTCATGTTTCGAGAAGTGATCTACAATCTATTTGATTGGTAAACTCGTCTTGTTTCGGAAGTTTGTACCATTGGTGATAAAGATAGTTGCCCCGTCCTGTTTTAGAAATTGATCTTTATCTGACCAAAGAGAAAGAAAGATAGTTTACCCGTCCTGTTTTGGGAGTTAATCTTTAATTTGTTCATGTAGATAGTTGCCCTGTCTTATTTCGGGAATTGATCTATAATCTGCTTCTTCACGGATAGTTGCCCTGTCTTATTTCAGGAGTTAATTTGTGGCTGTTCATTCAGATAGTTGCCCCGTCTTGTTTCGGGAATTAATTTGAAACCTGATTTTTGTTGGTCGTAGAGATAGTTGCCCCTTCTTGTTTCAGGAATTAATATCTGACTTGGTCATGTAGATAGTTGCCCCATCTTGTTTCGGGAATTAATCTTGGACCTATTTGAGAACTGTTGCTAATATTCGTTTGTTGATTGATCTTTCCTTAAAAGGTAAAGAGTTAGATGTATGCAATGTCATGATGTATGAAATGCATTGCGTAATGATGTTCTCAAAATAAATGAGACTGTGTTATATGCATTTCGTATGCATATGCTATGACATATGAATGCGAAATGTTGTTGAAGTGCATTTGTAAACCCGTGCAGTATCTTTGTCTGGGAAAACAAATCCATAACTATTGTTGGGGGATGAAGAATATGTGTATCTTCAATCTTGTCTATAATGCTTGCGCTGGGGATTCCTACTTACTTGTTTGAGGAAACTCTGCTGGGGAAAATTGACTTCCTTCTTGGGGAGGAAAGTTCAGGAACGTTAGTCATTCATCGCTCTACTGGGGAGTTTAATTCTTATATACTCTGACTGGGGATAAAAGAGATGGATAACCTTCCGACTCGTATGGGGACAATAATTCTTATATACCCTGGCTGGGGATAAAAGAGATGGATAACCTTCTGATTCGTCTGGGGAAGATAATTCTTATATACCCTGATTGGGGATAAAAAGAGATGGATAACCTTCTGATTTGTCTGGAGAAGATACTTCTTATATACCCTGACTAGGGATAAAAGAGATGGATAACCTTCTGATTCGTCTGAGGAAGATAATTCTTATATACCATGACTGGAGATAAAAGAGATGGATAACCTTCCGACTCGTCTAGGGAGGATAATTCTTATATATCCTGACTGGGGATAAAATATATGGATAACCTTCTGATTCGTCTGGGAAAGATAATTCTTATATACCCTGACTAGGGATAAAAGAGATGGATAACCTTCCGATTTGTCTGGGGAAGATAATTCTTATATACCCTAACTTGGAATAAGAGAGATGGATAACCTTCCGATTCGTCTAGGGAAGATAATTCTTATATACCCTGACTGGGGATAAAAGAGATGGATAACCTTCCGATTCGTCTGGGAAATACAATTATTATAAACCCTAACTGGGGATAAAAGAGATGGATAACCTTCCGACTCGTCTGGGAAGGATAAAGTTGACTGATATCTGGTCCGATTCCAGGTTTCGTAGCAACTCTCTAGGGATAATGGCAATTTCACTGGGGAGAAGAATTTTGTCAGTGATTTGTAGTAGTCTGAGGAATAGACTCGAGCTGGGGAAATTGTAGTCTATTGGGGAAATAAACCCTGTTGGGGAAATAAACCTTGTTGTTGGAGAAATGCTCTGCTGAGGAAACAAACTCTCTCGGGGAATTTGAATTTGCTAAAGAGAATAAATTTGCAAGAGTTTTACAATTTTCAAACTCAGCTGGGGAAGAGAATTTCCATGAACTATACTGATTGGAACTCCGCAGGTGGGCGATATTGTCGAGGAGAAGATCATGGTCCTTTATCCGCTAGGGGGATCTGCTGGTGAGTATGACTATGTTATCAGCTGGAAGATGTCTCACGTTCTGTTTGAAGGCATTTTAGACTTGTCGGGGAATGTATCTTTGTTGAAGATGAGCTGGTAAAAATGACTCTGGGGATTTATGGGTGACTTGAACATTGTCCTATCTCCTAGAGTCATCGGTAAATGCTGATCATAGTGATAAGTCTTTTACTGATAGACAAAAGACGGGATAATGGGACATAGCCGTACGCTTTAATCCCCAACTTTTGCCTGGACCGTCTTTTCAGATTTTCAGTCCACCGGGATACCCTCTTTTTCCCAAGCCGCCTTTTCAGGTTTTTGACTTTCCAGGTGTACCATCTTTATGTATATATATCCCTAATTTTTTCCTGAACCCTTTTGGTTTGTCGAGATGCCCTTACTTTTTCCTAGGCATGTCAATCTAGCGGATGTCTTTTATGCGTAGTATCTTTCGACTATGTCCGCGTTCATAGGGTGTGGAGTGTTGCAACTGTCTATGGTAGTAAGTGTTATAGTAATGTCAGGAAATGTTTGCTTGATCGCACATGACCTTTCATATGTTGGGGCCCGTTTGCCCCTGGAGTTAGTCTGGTGTTCCTAATGTTTGAAGTTTTTGATCAAGTTTCTGATAGTCTTGACCTTTCTCAGTATTTTCTAAGAACTGTCATGGAAGGATCTGAAGACATGATACTGACACCATCTGATACTACTAGCACAAATAAGCAATTTGATGATACCGAAGATTCAAATTTCAAAGTGGTTTTTACTGGAACCCCTGATCAATGTAACATGCCCCAAGTGATTCAGATGGAGATCTGCCCCTGGCTATTCAGCACTTTTGAGAGATTCTTTAAATCTTGACTTGACTGCCACATATGTGTTGGACAATAACATGTCATGACCCTTGATTATGGAAGGTTTGTCATTAGAAGTGTCTTTCCATTTGAAGTGATTTTGTTTATTGAGAGTATTTCTGTTCATTGGATATTCTTCGTGCGAATTTCTCTATTGTCGAACAATTAGTTATATGCAAACAGTGGTATTCAAAATGAAAAGCTTATGTCCACCTTGAAGTTTTTGAAAATGCATTTTTTATTAAACAACAGGTTTTTGTAAGAATATGAATTTAACTCAGGATTTATAGTAAGCCTTACAGGAGTCAGGATACCTTTTGTAACAATATGCTTTCGAACTAACCTATGCTTCAGCTAGGACTTTCAAGGGTTGTAACGTGGCCTGGTTCACGGTTTAAGAAACAAAGGATGAGGCTCAAAGTTTATTTGTATCCAACCCGTTCTTCGTGATGTTCTTCAACCCTATACTCAGTTAATCGTATGTTTGGATTCCAATTGAGTCTGAAATGATGTTTTTGTGATGGTTCGGATACTGGAAATTTATTTGAGAAAGCAATCATTTTATTTTTATTGAGTATTTGTAGAGACCTCTTTTTGATTTTATTATCCCTACCTTTTGCCTGGATTGTTTCTTTTGTGATTACAGTCAGCTGGATGCCCCCGTTTTTCTTAAGTCTCCTTCATAGGTTTTGACTTACCGAGCTCTCTTTTTTGAAAGATAATGTCTGCCTGTTTTATGGGGAACCATCTCCATCCTTTGATTTGGAAGGACGTCTCTGATGCTATTTGTTGTGTATGAAGCGAAAGCTTGCAACTGAATACACATTTGAATTAACTGAGAAAATACCCTGCCCCGGGTTATGTTAAAGGTTTCAATTTGCATGAAAAAGAAAACTCCTACTTCCTAGGCTCAAAGGGGTTGACTAGAGATTATCTTCCTTATAACTCCACTATTTAGGATTTGAAACAACGCTTGTACACCGTCAGCAAGGTATGTTCAAAAGCATACTGTAGAGATTACGGTATATTTTCGTTATCCCCCCTCTAAAGGCTTATAACCTTTAATCAAGAGCTGAATATCACAAAAGTAAAAGCATAGTTTAAGTATAGTGAAAACGAATGGATTAATTCAAGACAAACGTATGCAATTCATTAGTGAGGACAACCAAAAGTCTGACATAAAGATAAATGTTTGAATCAACTAGAGAAATTACAAATGAAAATTCGAATGAACAAAAAGCTTTTATGCCTGAACTTGTCACTTTAGATGGTGTGCCTTGTAGCCTCGGCATTTGGGGGATAACAAAAGAACTTAATATGACCATCTTGCATGAACTCGACAATTCCTTCGTCAATCAAGTCCTGAATCTTATGTTTCAATGCCCAACAGCTGTCAGTGTCATGCCCAGGACTGTTGGAGTGGTATGCGTACCTTACATTAGGATTGTGATGGGAGGAAGAAGTATTGGGCTTAGGATGAGGATCCTTCAATGTCACCGGCTTGGACTTCAACATGTGTTGCAATGCTTGAGCCAATGACATGTTGATTTCGATAAATCGTCTTTTGGGTGTATTCTGCTTACACTGATTCCCCTGTTGTTGTTGGTAAAGATGTTGTTGGGCTTGCGATGTAGTAGTAATCCCGAAAGGCCTACTTTTAACTAAGCCAACTTCCTGTCTCATTGGAGGTTGATTAATGATTTGATCCCCAATTCTAGCCGTTCTTCCCATACGGTTGTATTCATTTTGATGAAGTTTATTGATGAGAGTTCTTAACTCTTCTTGCCCCCGAGCTATGTTTTGGATAAGAGCCATTTTGTCCCATCATTTGGATTCTCATCGTTGCCATCTTAGCTTGCAGTTGTTTCAACTGGTTATCCTTGTTGTCTTCAGGATTCTTCTTGGTCATGCTCTCAGTGAGGAGTTCTTTCAATTCTTCTTGCCCCTTGGATAGGATCAGGAACATTTCTTTAAACTGAGCATCTTCAACTTGGAGATTTTTGACGGTCTGCTCGAGAGCCATCTTTACTGAAATAAACAGTAAGAAAATGAGAAAACCTATATGGGGAAAACCTATTATGACATGATGCATGATATGTAGATGCAATGTTTTCAAGGATCTCGCGGGGTAAACAAATGTGAAACATTAGAAGTTGATTCGGGCTACAGCTTTGACTGAAGAACCTCGCGTCGTTGAACGTCCTTCTATGAGCATCAAGCTCACCATGTCAAGTGGGTCCTAGCCTTTGACTCAAGATAGTGTACTTAGTTCTTTGACGGTATTTGGTTAGAGGAAAATAAATTCTCTTTCTCCTTGCTAGATGTCTGTTTCATGCTACTTCAACGTCATTCAGTTAGAGGAAAATAAATCCTCCTGCCCCTTCCTAGGCGTCTGGTGATCGCAAACTTTATGAGTCTGTCGGGTGTAGTGACTGCAAGTACACAGTCTATCGCGTAGTTTTAAAAGATATCGAACCCACAAGGACTGATGGTCAAACTACTGTTATCTTAGTTTCACTGTGCAAAGCTAAGACTAATTATAAAATTTAGGTGTTTGGGTTTAATCGGGAATTAACTAAAATCTAACAATTAATAACGGGACACTGTTATGTAGTTTGTCAACTTCAGGGATTCAATAGGTCATTGGCATTTATTTTCAGTATTAAAACATTGTTTCAGTGGAAACTATTAAAAACACTCGTGAAGTGGTGAAAAACACAAGAAGGGGGGGTTGAATTGTAAAACTGAAATCTAAAGCAATTGACAAGATATTTTTATCCTGGTTCGTTTGATCTCAAACTACTCCAGTCCACCCGTCAAGGTGATTTCGCCTCTCTCCAACGAGGTCTTAATCCACTATATTCAACTGAATATTACAGACTGCTTTAACAACTGCTAAAGCCTTCTTGATTCAAACCACAACCCGGTTTGTCAAGGTAACACTTTCTTACAAAGAGATAAAACTATGTGTGTGGATGTTTTCTACAAAACTGTATCACAACTGTGATGTATACACAAAATGAAGCTTAGAAACTAGATTGCTAAACAGTAATGGAATATCAGAGTGTATGGTTTAGCAAAACTGGTAGAACGAAGATTATGGTTCAGCTTTTGTGCGTGTAGAGATTTGGAGAGCATTAACCATTTCAATCTTCAAAGCCTTGTTTATATAGCACTGAGATGATGAACGTTGGATGCAATATTCTTGATTCAATGCTAATAACAAACTTTCCTTATTGAGCAGATCTTGTCTGGAATGAAGCCGTTGGAATTAATTTGCTTTCAATGCACAGTACCGTTGCTTACTTAATGCAAGTTCTGGCTTGGCTCATTCTGATTCTGCTTCGCTGCTGATGAACTATTGTGTTTCTGTATCAGAGTATTAAGCGCAGTCTTGTTCATCAGGCTTCAGCATGTACGTGAGTTGATCATCTGATTTTGACGTTCTGATGTAGCAACTTCTGATGCTGGTGTATGAAATCAAATTCTGATGCTGAATAGATGTGATCTTGCTTATTTCAATCAGCGTATCTGCAAGTCAGAACATAATAATTTTTAGGCAGCAGATAGTTCATTCATGAAACTTATAAATACTATATCTTTTCACTTTGTTATCATCAAAACTTAAATATAGGGTAGTAGATTCAAACATTGTTCTAACAATCTCCCCCTTTTTGATGATGACAAAAACTAGATATTTTAAATGAAAATAACGTGAAAAGGTATCTGGAATATGTATCAGAATAAGAAGTAAAAGAATAAGGAGTAAGGAAATACTCCCCCTGAGTTTATTACTTCCCTTTGATTATACGTGTTCTTCAGGATCAGATCTTTTTGCCTTTCTTTGAACATCAGAGTCTTTGACTTATCAGAAGCTTTGTGTCAGAGCAAAGCTTCAGAGCTTTTCTTGTCAGAGCTTTGCTTTGGATCAGAGTAGTAGGACGATCAGAACTTCATATTGATCAGAGCAACATTGATCAGAGCTTCTAGTCTTCAGAGTGTCCAGGAGCTTCCTTGTGCCTGTAGACTTTCAACAAAACAGAAAAAAACATTTCAAGTAATAAAGTTAGAATGTTTGAGAATTTCTGTCTAGTTAGCCCGTTATTGATTTAAATATCATTCTTGTTCTCCCCCTTTTTGTCAGCAATCAAAAAGTGTTGGTGATGTGCTAAAACAATGAAGATCAGAAAAACTAATCATATTAAGATAGTTCAGAGTCAAAACGAGAAAATATTACAAGACATAATCAAACAGTACATCAGAAAATCAGGAAAACATGAAAAAGGTCATGCATGAAAAAAAAGGTTTGCAAGAGATGAACTCAGAAATATACAGAAAATGCTTGAGTGATAGTGAGAAAGCGTAAAGAATAAGAATGAGAGATTAATGTGCTTAAATAGAGTTTTTCAAAACTATTTTGAAAAGATAAACGTTTTTAAGAGAGAGAAAAATCATGATTGCCATTTAAAAGCATGATTACTTTTCATTAAATGCTTGCTGATTTTGGGGGATTTGAGAAAGATACTTAAAAACGGTTACCAGACATGTGTCTCAATGCACCCAATCAGCGCTTTGCCTTCTCAGAAGCGTGCACGCGTTCTGCTTCAGAGATATGCTGATGATTGGATGACACTTGTTTGATGTAGTGATCAGCACGTCTGTCTTTGAGCATAGACTCTCAGATCTTTTGACTTGCATCTGATACAATCTGCATGTTCTATCTTTCTGAAAGGAGATTGATCAGAAGTTCACAGTAGAATAATTACATTCTGAAAGTAAATATATGGAATTAAAACATTTTCACTCTGGACACACTTTCATGCTGAGATGTTTCAGAATGAAATTAAACCTATCTTCTGAAAGGGGTTTAGTAAAGATATCAGCCCATTGATGGTCTGTATCTATAAATTTTAAGTTCAAAATACCTTTCTGAATATAGTCCCTAATGAAGTGATGTTTTATTTCTATATGCTTAGCTCTAGAATGTAAAATAGGATTCTTACTTAAGCAGATAGCAGAAGTATTATCACAAAGTATAGGAATGTTACTCTCAAAAATCTGGAAGTCTTCAAGCTGACTTTTCATCCAGAGCATTTGTGTGCTACATCCTGCTGCTGCTATGTACTCAGCTTCTGCTGTTGACAGAGCAATTGTTGATTGCCTTTTGCTGGACCAAGAGATCAGATTTTCTCCCAGAAACTGGCAGCTTCCAGAAGTACTTTTACGTTCCAATCTGTCTCCAGCAAAATCAGCATCACAGTAGCCTACTAAGCTGTAATCACTAGATTTTCTATAAAACAAACCCAGATTAGTAGTACCTTTCAGATACTTGAAAATTCGCTTAACAACTGTTAAGTGAGATTCTCTAGGATCTGATTGGAATCTAGCACATATACAAACACTGAATAATATGTCAGGTCTTGAAGCAGTCAGATAGAGGAGAGAACCAATCATACCTCTGTAGAATTTCTGTTCTACCTTTTTGCTTACCTCTTCTCTTTCCAGAATGCACGTGGGATGCATTGGAATCTTTGATGGCTTACATTCTGACAGGTCAAATTTCTTCAGAAGATCTCTGATGTATTTGCTCTGATGAATGTAAGTTCCTTCTGGAGTTTGATTGATCTGAATTCCTAGAAAGAATTTCAGTTCCCCCATGAGGCTCATCTCAAATTCTGCCTGGCGACTGGGGCAAAGGTTTCTGTATAGTCTATCCCCTCTTGCTGACTATAACCTTGTGCAACCAGTCGTGCCTTGTTTCTGATGACTTCACCTTGTTCATTTAGCTTGTTTCTGAACACCCATCTTGTTCCAATGACGTTGAATCCTTTTGGTCTGGGAACGAGATCCCATACGTCGTTTCTGGTGAATTGATTCAGCTCTTCTTGCATTGCCAGAATCCAGTCATTATCCAGAAGTGCTTCATCAATAGAAGACGGTTCAATCAGAGACACAAGTCCCATAAGTGTTTCTTCAGAGTTTCTGAAGCTTGCTCTTGTTCTGATTGGATCTTCCTTTCTTCCTAGGATAGTCTCTTCTGGGTGATCCAAGCTGCTTCTGGGTAATCTCTTCTGAGGTTGATCAGCAGCTGTTGTAGGATTTCTAGCAGTGCTCCTTTCAGACGTTGAAGGAATGTCTGTGTTGAGAGCTTCTGATGACTTGTCTTCAGAACCTGCAAATTCAATTTCTATACCTGCAAAAATTTCATTCTGCTTTGACTTTTCAGAGTCAAGCTTATCATCAAAACGAACACTGATTGATTCTTCCACAATCTGTGTTTCTGTATTGTATACTCTGTACCCTCTTGAGCGTTCAGAGTATCCTAACATAATACACTTCTGTGCCTTAGAGTCAAACTTGTTCAAATAATTCTTTGTATTTAATATAAAGCAAGTACATCCAAATGGATGAAAATATGAAATGTTGGGCTTTCTGTTCTTCCACAATTCATATGGGGTCTTTTCCAGAATAGGTCTTATTGAGATTCTATTCTGAATGTAGCACGCTGTGTTTATTGCCTCTGCCCAGAAAGTCTTAGCAACGTTTGTCTCATTGATCATGGTTCTGGCCATTTCTTGCAATGTTCTGTTCTTTCGTTCTACAACTCCATTTTGTTGGGGAGTTATAGGACAAGAGAAATCATGCAGAATGCCTCTGTCATTAAAGAATGACTCAAAATCTTTATTCTCAAATTCTCCACCATGATCACTTCTGACTTTAACGATTCTAAGATCTTTTTCATTCTGAACTTGGTTACAGAAGGTAACAAACACAGAGTGTGACTCGTCCTTGTGTCTTAAGAACTTTACCCATGTCCATCTGCTATAGTCATCTACGATTACTAACCCATACTTCTTACCACTGACTGAAGCAGTTTTAACTGGTCCAAATAAGTCAATATGCAGAAGTTCTAATGGCTTAGAGGTGGAAACAACATTTTTGGATTTAAAATAAGGTTTTGCAAATTTGCCTTTCTGACATGCTTCACACAGAGCATCTGAATTGAACTTCAAATTAGGAAGTCCTCTGACCAGATTGAGTTTGTTAATCTGAGATATTCTTCTCATACTAACATGCCCCAATCTTCTGTGCCAGATCCACTGCTCGTTGTTAACAGACAGAAGACATTTTACATTCTGACTCTTTAGTTCAGAAAGTTTGATTTTGTAAATGTTGTTTTTCCTCTTACCATTAAACAGGATAGTCCCATCTTTCTGACTAACAGCTTTACATGATTTTTGATTAAAGATTATATCATAACCGTTATCACTTAATTGACTTATGGATAACAGATTATGCATCAATCCATCTACTAGCAGAACATTATTAATAGAGGGAAGATTTCCATTACCTACAGTTCCAGAGCCAATTATCTTTCCCCTCTGATTGCCTCCAAAGCCAACGTGGCCTCCAGGCTTAAGTTCCAGGCTTTGGAACATATGCCTTCTTCCCGTCATGTGTCGTGAGCAGCCAGAGTCCAGGTACCATGACTGGTGTTTCTGACTTGCTGCTAAAGATATCTCTTCTGTGTCTGATTCAGAAGCTTCACTATCTTCTGAAATGTTAGCCATGAGAGCTATGTTTGCCCTTTCATCATCTGATTCTGAGTCAGCTTCAGACGAGTCAGAGTCATCCCATGTAGCCATGAGACTTTTCTTCTTCTCTCTTCCAAACTTCTTTTTGGGCTTTTCCCTCTGAAGCTTTGGGCAGTCACTCTTGTAGTGTCCTTGCTCATTGCACTCATAGCAGATGATGTCTTTGGTGTTTGGCTTCTTGCTACTGGAGGAGCCTTCAGATCTTCTGTATCCAGAGGAAGAATCTGTCCTTCTGTATCTGGAAGAAGACTCGTTCTGATCAGATCTTCTGGGATTCCTGAACTTCCTTTGTCTTTGCTTCCACAGTTGATTTACTCTTCTGGAGAGAAGGGAAAGTTCGTCTTCTTCTGATGAGGATCCATCAGATGTTTCTTCAACTGCCTGCAAAACTTTAGACTCAAATTTTCTGTTAGATTTTAATGCTAAAGGTTTACCTTGCTTCTGAGGCTCATCAGCTTCTAGCTCTATCTCATGACTTCTGAGGGAGCTGATAAGTTCCTCCAGAGTGATTTTGTTGAGATCTTTAGCTAGCTTCAGAGCAGTAACCATAGGCCTCCACTGCTTGGGTAAACTTCTGACGATTTTCTTGACATGGTCAGCAGTAGAGTATCCTTTGTCCAGAACTTTGAGACCAGCTACCAGAATCTGGAATCTGGAGAACATAGTTTCAATGGATTCAGATTCTTCCATTTTGAACGCCTCATACTTCTGAATGAGCGCCAGAGCTTTTGTTTCTTTGACCTGAACGTTGCCCTCATGCGTCATTCTGAGAGAGTCAAAAATATTCTTTGATGTGTCTCTGTTGGAGATCTTTTCATACTCAGTATAGGAGATGGCACTGAGGAGGATGGTTCTGGCCTTGTGGTGATTCTTGAAGTCACGCTTTTGTTGATCAGACATTGTTTTTCTATCAATCTTCTGACCACTTGCATTCACAGGGTGCGTGTATCCATCTGTCACCATATCCCACAGATCAGCATCATGTGCTAGAAAGAAGCTTTCAATTCTGTCTTTCCAGTAATCAAAGTTTTCTCCATCAAAGACTGGAGGTTTGCCACTGAATCTGTCTCTGTCCTCATTGTTGTCATTGCTGATGTGAGAATTGTTTCCTGCCATTGTGTTTTTCTGACGCTGGATCTTGTACTGACACGGTTAAGTGTTTTAGCTCAGAACCAGGCGCTCTGATACCAATTGAAGTGGTGAAAAACACAAGAAGGGGGGGTTGAATTGTAAAACTGAAATCTAAAGCAATTGACAAGATATTTTTATCCTGGTTCGTTTGATCTCAAACTACTCCAGTCCACCCGTCAAGGTGATTTCGCCTCTCTCCAACGAGGTCTTAATCCACTATATTCAACTGAATATTACAGACTGCTTTAACAACTGCTAAAGCCTTCTTGATTCAAACCACAACCCGGTTTGTCAAGGTAACACTTTCTTACAAAGAGATAAAACTATGTGTGTGGATGTTTTCTACAAAACTGTATCACAACTGTGATGTATACACAAAATGAAGCTTAGAAACTAGATTGCTAAACAGTAATGGAATATCAGAGTGTATGGTTTAGCAAAACTGGTAGAACGAAGATTATGGTTCAGCTTTTGTGCGTGTAGAGATTTGGAGAGCATTAACCATTTCAATCTTCAAAGCCTTGTTTATATAGCACTGAGATGATGAACGTTGGATGCAATATTCTTGATTCAATGCTAATAACAAACTTTCCTTATTGAGCAGATCTTGTCTGGAATGAAGCCGTTGGAATTAATTTGCTTTCAATGCACAGTACCGTTGCTTACTTAATGCAAGTTCTGGCTTGGCTCATTCTGATTCTGCTTCGCTGCTGATGAACTATTGTGTTTCTGTATCAGAGTATTAAGCGCAGTCTTGTTCATCAGGCTTCAGCATGTACGTGAGTTGATCATCTGATTTTGACGTTCTGATGTAGCAACTTCTGATGCTGGTGTATGAAATCAAATTCTGATGCTGAATAGATGTGATCTTGCTTATTTCAATCAGCGTATCTGCAAGTCAGAACATAATAATTTTTAGGCAGCAGATAGTTCATTCATGAAACTTATAAATACTATATCTTTTCACTTTGTTATCATCAAAACTTAAATATAGGGTAGTAGATTCAAACATTGTTCTAACAACTCGTCTCACACTTTTGTTCTATCGATTCAGGTCATATTATTAAACTCAAAATGAGCGCTCTCACTATTTCATTTTAAAATTCAAAAGTATTTTTTGAAAACAATTAGAGTCCAATTAATTTTAAAGCGCTCTCGCTGTTTTTAAAGTTAATGTTTAATAACCACTATCTGGTTAAAACCTCAAACTCTCGCTCTGCTGATTTTAACCTTAGATTGTCTTTTACTTTTGTACAAAAACAACTAAATATCCAAATTGGAAATTAAAACCAGAATGTGCTTTTGTGAAAATATTATTGCCAATTATTATCGAATCCCTTAGGTTAAGATTTACATACCGGTATCAGGGAATTTAGCCAGACATAATTTTATTGCAGGACAACATAAAATTAAAACATAAATTTAATAACGCATGCATGGTAAGAACAAATAAATTATACTTTAAAATAGGAACCTGTAATTAAATACTGAAGCAAATAATCTGAGCAGTGCGTATCCTCCACAAGCCGGCAGGATTGACTTGTACAAAATATCTTGAATTAAATAAAACGAACCAAACGAATTCTAGAAGCTATGAAAAAAACTAAGGTCGCAGTATCCCTCCAATATGAAGAAATAATGCTTTAATGGTGTGGTTTTCTATGCTTACGAGAATTCTACGAAACTGGAAAACAGAGTACTCAAAGCTATGAAACTGGAAAAAAAATAGTAAATTTGAGAAACTGGAAAATAATAGTAGTTACAATATGTAGAAGAAAATAATGGAAATTTGTGCAAAAGTCTGGACCCGAACAATGTTGGTAATTGCCTCCTTTTATTGATTCCAAGAGAGAGAAAGAATAGGAGGAATCCTTGGATCCCCGTTCTTCATTATGGAGAAAAATATGGTCAAAAACTGTCCGTTCCATCCACTTCGTGGAGATAAATCCGTAGCAGTTGTATGGGTCATGGCGAGCGTCATGCACACTATGACGTGGGGGGAATATCTTCAAGCTGTGTTGGTCATAACATAAAGCATACTGAGGGGAACACTTCTTCAAACTGTGCCGAGTGGGACGCGTTTGTGGCGGGCGACACACCTTCTGGTGCAGAATGCTGCTAGAATACTGTAAAATGGTCATTTCTTCTTCATTTCTCCATTGTTTTTCTTCCTTTTCTCATTTATACCTTGCAAAAGCTAAGTACCTGAAATATACTGCAAATACTACAAATAGAGGTAAAATATGACATAATAAATGAAGAATCAGAAGTTTAGTCTATGTAAATCGGGTAGAAAATGCTATATCTTTTCGTGTTATCAAACTCCCCTTAGCTTGAACCTTTGCTTGTCCTCAAGCAATAAAGTCAGTATAAAAATCAATAAGGCACAAGTTAGATGCAAATTCACGATGCAATTCAAATCGTTAGAGGTTGCCAATGTTTTTGCGGAAATGTGAGTTCAACATAACACAAAAGATACGGTAATAACACTAAACGCCCCCCATTGTGCAGACCAATTCCAGTCATGCCATTTTAGCTCAACCTAATTATTTTTTCTAAATTTCACTTGTTTTCATTCTAGCACAATCACATTAAGCCCTTTATCTTTACACACACATATTAGAGTAGCCGGTTAGTGACTATGATCCTTTTAAGCATGAGGTTCTGGAACACAAATGTGGTAACCTCTTTTAATTCACCCTATTGCAAGTTGCGAGGGATCATACCGTAGTCCACCCTACCAAGTTCAGTACCAGACACCTCTGAACCAACCGACAACGGGTTTCTATGTTATATCATGTAGGTACTACATCCGTTGGATTAAGTGACCGAGTGAGGGTCTCCTAACTTAATGGATGCATTCCATATTTTCTTACTGTTGTACCCCAAAATTTTCCCTCCCATATTCTTCAAGATTTGCCAAGATCAAGGTTCAAAATCTCTCAATGGTTGCACAGTCCAATTGCCTCCTAACAGTAAAAAATTAGGGTTTTGATTCTTGCAAAGAAATTGAGGTTTCCAAGGGTCCAATCAAGTCTCATATGCCTATAAATATTGTCAAGCATCCTCATGCCAAGTTTCAAGACTCACAGCATCAAATTGCACAGTCAAAAACCCTAAATGCTTCACAGTCAACTGCAGGGGCAAAATGGTCATTTGACAGTCAAAAGTCCAAATTTTTGGTAAACATCTTATTTTGAAGCCACAAACATCATTTGATCAATGCTTGATCATGATTCTCAAAGCATGGCTCAAAAAGTCTCAAGATGCAAAAGTTTCTATTTTTGGACAGTTGGAAAAGTCAACTGCAAATTGACCAAGGCATAACTTCGACATGGTTTATCAGAAAAATTCCATCCAAATCTCATTTTGAAGATAATGACATTTCCTACAACTCATCTTCATACTTCAAGTCCAAGAAATGCTCTCACAAAAAGTTATCAATCTCAACATTATAGGTCATTTTCAAAAGTCACCAAAAAGGCACTTTAAGTCAAAGACCATAACTTGAGACTGGTAAATTAAAATGACATGGGAACAAATACATTTGTTATAGGACTTCAAGACCTTTCCAAAATGTCACAGAACATGATCAAAGCTTAAAAATTGAGCAAGATATGCCTTGTGGAAGTTGGGAAAGTTTTAGGAATTTTGAAAAGTCAACTTTGCTTCAAATGCCTCAAAAATGCTAATGGGCCTCAATTTCTTCCATGAATCATCACCCAAAGGCTATGCACGACCCATTAAGCTAAAAGGGAGTTATTTTCTTATTTTTAATTAATTAATTGAATTTTTAATCCCATTAATTCATTTAATTAAAATTAATTATGAAAAAAATACTAAAGCATGTGTTTTGAATCTTTTTATGCAGCTAATATGTCCATTATGAGCTCAAGATTTCGTGCACATTCTAAAAGGAAAGAATCTTCCATGATTTGGCATAATTGGCATGAAAAAGATTGAAAAAAGATCATGGAAAATCAAATCTCAAAATCATGAATGGATGGATTTTTGGGCTGGCTTTTTGACCTAATTCATTCACACATATATGCACAACATAAACCTAATGCACAAGAATACACAAGCTGCGCTCAGAACAAAGAACAAAGTTGCAACTTTTGACAAAAAACCTTGAAACTGAAAACCTAGCTAGAGCTCGTTTCAAGGCAAAAAAGCCATTCCAATAGACTCTTGACACTACCAGGAAGCTGTTCCAATCAAAACCACGCCTCCATACTCAAGGAATTGGTAGATTGAAGTCTCACTTTTCTCAAAATTATCAATAATCGTGTTTTGTTTTCTAGGCATTATTCATGCATTTTTATCGTTGATTTACACTAACATGAACATTCTGAAGCTAATGGTATCCTTGAATTGAAGAATGGCTGCCTGTATAGAAAGTTGCCATTAACGCTTGCTAGGGTTTCTGAAGCTCCAAAAGAGGGGTTTACACATCTGGAAAAATTGGACAATGAAACTAGCACCACTAAAATCGTGACATTCTGACGAATTGAATCCATACCTCGCGCTCAATTTATGGTCACGCATGCCCTATTCTCTATTATTTGCAGGTGTCATTTAGTGGGGGTTTAAAACCCCCGCTATCTATTTTGTATTTTCAGGCAAACGAAGAAGAAGGTGGACGTGTCTCAGCATGAATGGATGGTTTGAATATTCGCGCGTGATTTTTGTTTTCTACCAATAATGCTTACTTTTCGCTTATGTTAATCACGTTCCATAATAATATCAGAAGCGCGCGTTGGTTCAGTTGGTTGTTGTGTTGGCATGCAGGTATTGGGACCTGGGTTCGATTCCCAGGTCCCCCTCTCATATTTCATAATTTTGCCTTTAACATATTTCCATGTAGCGTCTCTTTCAAAGACCACCATACACCTTCACATGCTGGCTTGCCACATAATCTGGAAGATCAATCCATGGCCAGAATATGCAATCCATGATACACACTCAGTCAACCACATGTACGCAAGCATAGAAAGTCAACGTGGCCAGATTTCTAGTGGGCCTGAATTCCTTTCAAAAACCTCCTAATTGGGCCAGAAACCCCCCCCCCCCCCCCCCCCCCATGGTTTGCATATTTATATTTTTATTTTAATTCTCCTTTTTATTCTTTTATTTGTTTTATTATTTTATTAATTTCACAAAAATAATTTTCATAATAAAAATAAATACAGAAAAATACAAAAAGATGTTTTAATATTATTAATTTAATGCATTAATATTTTTTGTAAATAAATTTAATAATTAATTTAGGTTAATTTAGGTTTTCAATTTTAATGTTTTCTTAATAACTAAAAAATGTAGAAATTAGGTTTCTAGCATTTTTATTCTTTTCCTTAATAAAATAATTTCCTCTTCTTCTTATTATTATTAACTATTAATTATTTTGTAAATACTCATGTAATTAAATAATTAGTATAAATTAGGTCAAAACTTAAACATTTTTCTTTAACAATTAAAAGTAATTTAGAACTAGGTTTTAATTTAACTTCTAATTTAATTAATTTCTTTTATTTCATAAATACAAAAAACATAAAAAATAACTTCTTTTCTCATTAAATAATTAATTAACCTTCAATTTTAATTTAATTTCTCAAAAGGGTCCAACGCCCTCGCATATTCGATTCTAATTTCTTTTCGCGCGTTTGTCTTTATTTTTTGTTTCAAATATTATGTAATTTCCCAAAGCCATGTAAGAGTAACTAGGTTTTATTTTCCGCATTTTATTAAAAAAACGGGTCTTTGTTAATTTGGCGATGTATAGACCCGCGCCTTGTAATAGCGTAGGACCTTTATTTTCCGCACTTTAATTTCCGCACCTCTTAACTGCTAAATTTTGCATGAAAGAATGAATGGCCCAAATAAAATCAAAGTGTAGATCACTATAATGCATGACAAGACAAAACATAACTGAAAACGACACACAAATTCACACACCACTCTTAGGGTACGCCTCACTGTTGCCTTGCCCCTCGAAACGTGGTCGTCGAGTATAGGACGTCTTAGTGAGTCCTTATGTCCGTTGATCTAGTTGCCTCGAACAAGTTGCCTCGAAACGGTTGCCTCGGAACAAGTTGCCTCGAAACGGTTGCCTCGGAATATAAAGATCAATGGCATAAGGGTAGCTTCTAAGGTGTCTTACTGTTGCTCGGTGACCACACTGTCCCTAAAAACGAATTGACCCGAACACCTCCAACGGTGGTGCTACCTACCTCTCAATGGTGGGATGGCACTACCTTAAGGACATTTACACAGCCTAATTCCTTAGGGTAGGTGGATGACTCGTAGATACTTGCTCTAATTCGAAACAAATCAAAAAAACTCTTTTCACACTGACACTTTCTAAAAGATTTCAAAACAAACGCTTCACAACACTCTTGAGGACTGATACAAGAGTCGAATTGAAGTTTTCAATGAAACTTTTTCAAACCCACGCACTTTTGAAAAGCAAACAAACATTTTGAAAACACAAATGAGCAAGTATCTAAGAGCCCATGGATAACCATGGATAGAAAGGGTGCTAACACCTTCCCTTTCTATAAATCTACCTCCCGAACCGAGAGACAATCTCAATAGGAATTTTGCTGTGCTTTTGTCCTATCCATGTTGGAGAAAATAAAAGACGGTGGCGACTGTTGCTTCCGCGACATTTCGCGAACCAGCGTTAAACAGTCAGTTCCAGATCCACCGATCACACTTACAGTAAAGCATGTATCTTTTAAATAATCTGGATCATTCACTTATATTCATCGAAACTCTATGTAGTTTTTGTTTAAGACGGTGATGACTGCTAAATAAACTACTCGGGGCTACTTTAAAACTAAAGTTTAAGGTTTCGGTATAAAGGGTACTGTAATCGATCTAGCGCAATCTGGGGATTTAAAGTGTTACAACGGTATCCATCGTACTTTTGCTTCACTCAAGGTTTATCATATATTCTTTAGAAAGTGAGCAACCTATATACTCTTTGAATGCGTCAGATTATGCAAATAACGAACAATTTTTTTGTTATGGCTCAAGAAAGTGGGGAAATTAGATAACATCGGAAAAATTACATAAACGAACTCGAAAATACAAAGATGTTTTTGATTACAAGAAATACAAATGGGAATGAAAGATCTACTTAGAAAGCAATAAAGAGTTTCTAAACTAACTAACTCCCCTAAGCTTGAAACAAGCATTGTCCCAATGCATAAAAACAAAAAGGAAATAGGAAGAGAATCAAAAATCAATCTATTCTTGTTCATTATCGCGTCCTCTTCCTTGTCCTCGTGCTTGGCCACGTGTACCCGGAGGATGAGGCAAAGCCACATGGTATATATAATCCTGAAAACCATCCATGCGTACTGTTAAGGCTGCCATTTCCTTGGTTAATCTTGCAGCCCAGTGCTCGTTTATTTCGTCATATTCTTGCTGCTGAGTTTTCATGGCCAACATAAGTTACATCATTGCATTTTGATTATTCTGCATAGCCTGCACTCTCTCATCCTGTTGCATTATGGCATCCATAATGTCATAATTTGAGGCCGGTACTCTTTCTCGTCTCTTTCTGGGCCTTGTGGACGTGCTTGCAATGTTTTCAAGAGGAGCTTGTTGTTAAATGTCTCCTTGTTCCATTTCTCACTCCATTTCATCCGCTTAACCATTCCCCTGGTTTCCTTGCGCATTATCTCCAGGTGCAGGAGCATCAAGGTCATAAATCCACTTATCCAAGTTTGTAATATCAGTAAGTGCAAAGTTCAGAAAAGTGACACTAGGAACTACCTTGTTGTGCACCATAAGGTTGTACCTACCATCTCCTCTGACCTTAATCAAGTGGCCAGCCCGACAGTTGTCGATATCAATGAAGGTGGGCGACAGTGGTGGCAGATTTGCAAGCTTGTCTTCGAGGTGAAGGCCAAGTGCTATAGAGGTGACTAGCCCGCTAATGCAGAAAGGCGTAGACTCTCTTGCATATAAAGACTGGATATGTGATAGAAGGAACGTGCTTGCATTTATCCTTTGGTGAGGAGTGAAGGTACAATGGAGGAGGAACAATTCTTTAGAATTAACCTTGTTGTTGTTAATCCTCCCAAAAATGGTGTTGGAGATGACACGACGAAAATACCTGATTGCAGGATTATGAATAGATGAAGCATAAAGTCCCTCCCAACTGTTCGGTTCCTCATCAGTAAGAGATTTCCAAAGCTTGAAAGCTGTAAATGCCCAATCTTGGTCTGTAGGAATACCGTGGTGTACCACTCCCTCACGAGGGAAGCAGAAGAAATCACTCAGAGTAGATTGACTTATAGAATATTCATCGTTGAACATTCTAAAATTAGCTAAGCCGGATAGGTGCTCGCTTTCGTCACATGGCAGGTTGTATGAGAATGAGCTTAAGAACTCCAAATTCAGCGACTCATACGTTGGAAGATTTTAAGCGTAGCTGAATGCCAAATCAGAGTTTCGAAGTAACCACTGCACACTATCGAGCAATCCTAATTTTTGCAAGCACTCAGTATCAACATACCGTGTAGGGACTGTGGATCATTGATAAAACTTGAGGTACTGCGCCCTTTGGTGCTCTCCGGCTTCGCCATTTCAAAAAATAATTCCGGAAAGATCTGGCTTTGGTCTTGAACTTCTGTGTGCCATTGTTGGAGCAAGCATGGAAGATGGGCAGGAGTTTGTGTGAAAAGTTGGGGGTTTTGGATAAGAAGTGGGTTTTGAGATGATTTATGTATAGAAATATAGTGAGGGTAATAAGTGGAGATTAATGAATTTTAATGGGAATGATAATGAGGGTAGTGAAATAGGCGGATATTAAATGGAGTTAAGGTGGAGGTTTGAAGAAAATGTGAATAAGAAGGGCCGATGGAGGGTTTCTGCGTTTAGAACACAATCACTTATGTTACTAACTTCGTGTCGAGGGGCACGCTTTTCTACTGAGCGAGACTAGTGTTTGTGAAGCGTGACGGGCGACACACATGTGTGGCGAACATCACACATCTTAGAAACAGAATAGAATTTAAAATTATTGTAGTTCTGTATGCAATATACATTTTTAATACTTGCAATATGTATATATATATATATATATATATATATATATATATATATATATATATATATATATATTATTCTGGATTGGGCCTACCCTTGGACCAACTCCATGTGAGGCCCAATCCAATTATGTCGTTCAAAGTATGCTGGACAGTTCTTCCCCCAACTGAGTCGGGAAACAACTACTCTCTGCGAGGAAACGGCCTCACCGTACAGGGATGAACCCAGTTACCCTTGGGAAGATCACCACCGGTCAGGAGGACCTCGAGGCCACACTCCAATCCTCTCCTTGATCAATAATGGTCCTATCACAGGACCTCACAATCAGTGAGAGTATCCACGACGAGCAGAAGCACCTCACGAGCATACTCCTTGTAGGGCTGACTATAAACGTCTCTGAATATCACGAAGTCTTCGTGGCCCCGAAAAGACCGCTTCCATATCCTCTTGATCTTGCGGAGGAAGTCATCCAGGTAGGGGATCACGTGCGGGTCCCCACTACTCACGTAGGACCTGGCAGTCTCCATGTTGGGACTTCTTGACCAGCCCAATGAGGAGACCTTGGCCCAGCGCCGGAGGCTATAAATACCCTCTCCTACGAGAGTGTCAGGTATTGAACACTTCTGACTCATTTGCTTGCTTTCTCATTCCAGAACAAACTTTGTCATCAGAGTGTCTTGCAGGTACCTCCCCACCTCACTCTCAAATTCTACTCGGAGAAAGCTGTGACGGTCCATTCTGGTCAGGTACGATCAGAGGCATCGTCTGTGGGAAAATTTCTTCCTCGTCTTCCATTCACACAAGACAAAATCTAATCACACTCAATTCTGACTGTCATGGATGATAAAACAGCAGAAAACAACCTGGATGTCTGTCTCGTCGACACCAACAACAATGTTCCTGACACTAACGCCTGCATCAACAATGCTAGTCCTACTGGTCACAACAGTGGCCCCACTGTCGATGCGCCCGACCCTTCAGAATACAGAGACGAAGCAATTGCCTCATCATCGTCGTTGTCCCGACGATTCAAAGACGACCGTCCTCCTCCTCCTCATAACTACTAACCGAACCAGTTCCAGGAAGTCCCCGTCCCCGTCGGAGCAGATGCCACAACCAGAGCACTGTTCGCGGCGATAAACCAAACAAACTATCTGATCTTTTCCCAAGGGGAGAGATTAAGGGAGCTCGAAGAATCTCGGAGAGCCCCCAAAATACATAGGAGGCCTCACTCTCCTCCTCCTCATCAGATAAAGGAACGTCCCCAATCTCCCCCACAGAGATGCAGGCGGGACACCACTCGAAGCCCCTCTCCTCGACCAATCGAGCGACGCCCCATGTTGGAGAGGGACCAGCCCATATATACGGGGAGACGCGATCACATCCCCTCGCGTCAAGAGCAAAGACCCCCTGAAAATAGGAACAGTGGAATAACGAATGACCACAGCGCTTGAGGAACACTCCGCACGACCAGGGTCACCATCATAACCGCCACTACAACAGATCTCCTTCTCGCTCGCCAAATAGGAGTGACGAAGACGACCCCTGCGGTCCCTTGTCACAAGGCATTATGGAGGCACCCATCCCTCCGTGCATGGGGAAACCTCCCCATCTGAAGGAGTATGAAGGCATTACCAACCCAGTCTACCATATCGACAGGTTCGAGGCAATGCTTCATTATCATAACATCGGGGGACCAATAAAATGTTGGTTGTTCTCCATGACTTTGAGGAAAGTTACGATGGATTGGTACAAGAGCCTCGCCCCAGGGTCAATCACGTCCTGGCGAAATTTAGAAAACCACTTCATCAATTTGTTTAGTGCTTCATGTCGACATCCAAAGACTTAAGCAACCCTCGAGGCTATCATCCAGAGACACGACGAGACCATCAGGGAATTTATTGATCGGTTCAACTGCGAGGCCATCCAGGTCCCCTGGACCAATCATATAAAGAGATACCTGCTCGAGAGGGGCCTCCTCCCAGGAACTGAGTTCAGAAAAGCCGTTGGCATCGAACCACCGCGGACATTCGATGCTCTCCTCGAGAAGGCTAGAGCCTACATGGACTATGAGGAGAGGGAAGCGACCACCAGAGCCCGGGACCCCAGGAATCACGGATCAACCAGCAATCTACGACAACAAGATTCTGGCCCTCCTCGACGAACTAGCAAGAATATGAGGGATGACAAACCTCGAGATCCTCACGAACAAAGAGAACTCTCAGGGAGTTTTACTGAGTACACTCTTCTGACGGCTTCCTGCAAGCGCATCTTGGCGGAGTGCGCTAACACTGATTTCAAGGACGGTGGTGTCAAGCGTCCTTGCTCCACTCCTGCCAAGCCCAGGGCTGACTGAAGCAAATACTGCCAATATCATTGAAGCCATGGACACCTGACTGAAGACTGTATCCATATCAACAATGTTATTGAGACCCTCATCAAAGGGGGAAGACTCGGGAAATATCGGCGTAACGACGCCCCTCGTCGAGATGCCCGCGACACGAAGGAGATTGAGGAGGATACCCGACCATCAAACGAGACGGTCCCCATCCAAACAAAATTCTCTGTTATAAGACCGGAGGAATTCTATGTCCTCAAAGATATCGAAGAGCCTTTGACCATGCATAGTAGGTGGGAAAGGTTCCCCTCCGCCATGGTCATAAATGGTAGGGGATTCAATGATATAACCATAAACTCCGTGAAGAGGAAGTTGAACGAGTTGGTCGATGCGGCCCCCCGAAAACGGTGACTTTCGAGAGGGTTTATGGCAGACCAGAGTCGATTACCTTCTACCTCAAAGAATTTCCAGGAGGGGCCCTGTGATACGGTGGAAGAACTGACTTGAGGTGTTTTGCATTTTATCGCAAATGTTGCGGTTAGCAAGAGTCGCCACTGACTTTTCTATTATCCAATAAGGAAAGGTGAAAAAGCATATGAAAGACCTTTAGAGATGTTTTCTTGAGTTCGGGGGGTAGATTATGAAAAGGGAAGGTATTAGCACCCTTTTCATCCATGGTTTTCCATGGGCTCTTAGTTACTTGCTAGATCACTTGATTTTGTTTTGAATTTGTGTTTTGTGTGGTTTTGAAAGTATTTTGAAAAGGTGCCATCATTTAGGCAAACTTTGTAATAGTTCTCGTTCGTAAGAACGTATAGAAAGTGTTGGGCTTTTGAAAATATTTCGAGTTTTGGAAAGTGTTTTTTGAAGATGTTTTGAAAGTGTATGTGATTGTTTTGAAAATAGCAAGGATATTTGTTTTGAGAGTGAGCAAGTAACTAAAAGTAATCTACCTACTCAAAAGGTCTTAGATGTGTTTTTCCTCCTCCTTTAGATGTTGCTATCTTACCATTGATTTGGTAAGAAGCCCCATCGTTGGATGTGAAGGGACAAGCGTTGGGTCATCGTATGACCATGATAGCAATGTTGTGAGATGACTTAGCATTTTTCTTTAGGGACTAAGATCATTTTGAAAGGCAACTTTGATAGCGTCATCGAGGGACTATGATCTTGTATTTTTCGATTTGTTTGTGCTAAGACATCCCACATGCATAACATGGCCATTTTCATAAGGCAACAAGTGGAATTACCTTAAGGGTGTAAGTGTGCAAGTTTATTTGATTCCATGCATAATTTATCTTGATTAGGGTGATCTATTTGTCAATTTTCATATCTTGTCGTACACGCCCTAATTACTAGCATATATTGAAAGCAATAACGGTGCGGAAATGTAAAGTCCTACGCTATTACAATATTTAAGGGAATGGGGGTACATATTTTATGCATGGGGGTTGCAAGTTAAAATTCTAGGTTACTATTACAACCATATTGAAATAGATAAGAATGTACAAGAAACGTAAAATGCTTATTTATTTAAGAAAAGAAGTAAGTTTTGTTTAAGAAAATATTTTTGTCTTTTAATGTTAAAAGAAAAATATAACATGCAAAATATAAAATATTTTTGGTGTTTTTGATTAATAATAAAAAATAATATGAGGGCAAAATAATAAAAGAGAAAGAAAACAAAATCAGCGCAAATGGTGAAAATAAAAGAGGTCAGAAGTTCTGACTCTGACTTGCTGCACAAAGAGAAACACGTTAGCAAAAATATGGAAGTTCTGGATCTTCTGAGAACTCAGAAGTTTTCAGAAGTTCTGACGCAACACCCAGAACTTTGCCTCTCTCCATGCTAGTCAGAACATTTGCAACTTGGTTATTTCTTAACAAAACAGAAGTTGCTTACATGAAATGTTAGAAGCATAAATCAGAAGCAACATGTTTTTGCTAATTCTAATTCTGAGTCCTAATTTCTATATGAAGCTCTAAATAGGAATTTCTTCTACTTAAGGCAGGCATCTGCATGAATTTTCAGGATATGTACATCATCAGGATCAAAATATCTACATTGTGCTAAATGTGCAAAATCTGACAATGCTTAATCAATTATGATGAGAGTCAGCAGAAAACTTACCTTGCAGCTGGAAAGGATTCTGTGAACTAGAGGTTGGTCTTAAATTCTGGTGATGTTCTGAGCAACTCCTTCACGTACTCAAAAGGATGGACGTTTACAACTTCTGGAACAACCAAGAGGTGATATTCTGACCCCTTTGAGGTGAAAAATGAATGGAGAGTGTATGGCAATAGGAATACAGAAGTTAAGGTAGCTTCTAATGTGTGAATTAGCAACTGCATGGGTGGATTTAGTCAAGAACACTTGAGGAAAACAATGGAGTTTTGAATGTAAGGAATCAATGCTAAGATTTTGGTATTTTGTGTTTATAGTTTCCTTGGTTCTTGGAAATTTTGCAGTGGTTCAAAGCTTTCTTCCTCAATTCTTTCGTCTCTTTCACAAATTTTCCTGGACTTTTCTCAATGGCCAATGGTGTTCTATTTATAGGCAAAGGTTTTGCAGTTGGGGCGGTCAAGTGGCATCAACATCATGTACTAGATGCTGACTTACTCTTGAAGTAAGCTTAACCAGTATGTTCAATGCATCAAGTTGTACGGATAATAGCGTCTAAGCTAGATTTGGCAGCGTGAATTAAGGAAAAGTAGAAACAACGCGTGAGTCTAGCATACTTTTGCACAAAAGTTTGTCTTCCCAAGACAGTAGGGGTACACGTGGGGAGAATCTCTTGGATAGAGACTTCACAAGTGGTTGTGAAAATTAAATGGGTTCCTCATGTGAAACTCTGCATCCTTGTTTGACTCTGGATTAGAAGTTTTGCTTCAGCGTAGCATCTCATCTTCTGATCTTTGTATCTTCTGGCTTCAGCATATTCTGAGGGATCCTTCAGAACTTCCATTATACTTACAACACACTTTGTTATCTTCTTTGTTTTAACCTTTGCAAACTCTGACTAAACCTTTGTGAAAACTAGTCCAGAAATTCTGACCACACTCTGTCTTGAGAATATCCAGAATCTGCTGAGTATGAACACTGGCCCAGAAGTTCTGAAATTGTCACATTTCCTAAATACTTAGAAAATTTTCTAAGTTTTTAGAATTTGATTTTTCCAAAGTAAAATTTGACTTTTGAAACTCTTGATGAAACAAACTTCATATTCCAACATGTCTTGATGAAATATGATTTTTGAGATTCGATTTTGATCCAAAAGTCAAAGTTAGACTTCTCAGTATACAATGACCATTTTTCCCTTGTGAATGGTTTGCTTGGAAAAATTGATAATTCAAGACTTGGAATTGGATGAGAGAAAACTTGAGGATCCAGGGTGATTCCTTTGAGAAATGAGAGGGCAAATTTTTGGGTGCAACAACTGCCCCTGTTCAAACTTCTTGAACCTGAAGAGTTATATTGGCGGATCCGCCATTCGTGACTTGAAGGTGAAAGATGATTGAACACTAGAGTGCCCAGAAATTTGCACTCGAAGATGGATGGTGAATGGGCTTATAGACGCCATTTGGAGGATTGTTGGTAGATGCTGGAAGAAGTATCAGCACAAATCTCTTGTTGATTCATACTAAACTTGATGTTTTACCTGTGATAAAAGGGGTTAGTAAAATGCAGATGCTTACATGATGTTCACCAGATGTGGTATCATTCTAAATGCATTGGTATGTACATGCTGTGATGTATGAATGTGAAATGTGTGTTTTCGTCCGGGAAAATAAATCCCTGACTGCTGTTGTGGAAATTCTAGGGGTTGAATCCCTAATTGCCTGTTGGAAATGAAGAATATGCATATCTTCAAATCTTATTGAAGAGATGCTTTTACTGGGGAACATCACTTAAATATCAGTTGTTATCTGGTCGGATCCAGGCTTCACAGTTGCTGAGGATGAAGTAGTCAGTTGCTATTTGGTCGGATCCAGGTTTCATGGCAACTTACTGGGAGAAGAGATGAATTAACTGTTATCTGGTCGGATCCAGGCTTTGCAGAAAATTCCTTGAAATTGAATAGTCTTCTAGTCGGGTCCAGGTTTTACAACAACTTGCTGGGGATGCAGAGGTTAACTGCTATCTGGTCGGATCCAGACTTAACAATAACTTACCGGAGGAAAGGATGAATTAACTACTATCTGGTCGGGTTCAGGCTTTGTAGAAAATTTCTTGAAATTGAATAGTCATCTGGGCGTGTCCAGGTTTTATGGTCTTTTGGAAAACTGTACTATTATCTGGTCGAATCTATGCTTCATAGTGTCTTTCCGGGAATCATGGTTAATTGTTATCTGGTCTGGTCCAGGTTTCACAATATACTATTTGAAAACTATTATCTGGTCGGGTCCAGACTTTGCAGATTTCTGAGGTTGATGAGGCCAATTGCTATCCGGTCAGGTCCAGGCTTCACAATAGACTGCTTGAAAACTGTTATCTGGTCGGGTCTAGGCTTTGCAGATTTTTTTGATGAAGTTAATTATTATCTGGTCGGGTCCAGGCTTTACAATAAACTTCTTGGGGATTTAGTTGTTATTTGGTCGGTTTCCAGGTTTCACAACGAATCTCTGAGGGTGATTGCTATCTGGTCGGATCCAGGCTTCGCAACGACTTTCTTGAAAGGATGGAAATGAAACCTGATATCTGTACTATTATCTGGTCCCATTTCAGAGTACATTTTAGACTCAATCCGACCAAGGTTTGATTTATTATCACACAAGCTAAGGAGCCTAGATCTCACCAACGATCTAAACACATACTTAGGCGTTATCATCTCATTCGAGAGATAATCGATCGGGGAGATGTGAAAATTTGCAGAGTACCTACACTTGACAATGTTGCTGACCCATTAACAAAGCCTCTTGCGCAGCTGAAGCATGATGGACATACTAGATCTATGGGTATTAGGGGTATGCCTGATTGGCTCTAGTGCTAGTGGGAGATTGTTGGTGTAAGCCCTAGAGGCCAATACTTTTGGTACTTGTTTCGAATTATTTATTAATAATAAAAGGCATTTCTTTATTATGTTTTCCAAAATAATAAAGTCCTTTGAATGGTTTATTAGTTTAATGAAATGTTAAGTGTGACTTAATCATGAGATCCCATTAAACATAAGAAACTATTCTTAAAGTAACCGTAGTCAAGCTTTAATGTGAAGTGGGATAACATTAAAGCATTAAGATTATTATGAAGATAGATTGATGATCACATCTCATGGATCATAGATAAGGAGTTATCAAGTCTTGACATAGGTATGAATATTAGGAGTAATATTTATACTGGATTGACCCGTTATGAGAATACTACATAGAATGTTATGCAAAGTGTCATAAGTTATTCTCATGATGATAATGGTGTATACCACCCTTCGACCTGAAACCACTATGGACCCTAGATGTAGAGTCAAGTACTTTATTGCTGATCAAACGTCATCCGTAACTGGATGACTATAAAGATGGTTGATGGGTACTTCACAAAGCATGCTAAGGGACATGAGTGACCTAGATGGAATTTGCTCCTCCTGCATAACAGGATAAATGTCTAAGGGCCCAATATTGAACTGGACAAGGGTGACACAGTGTATGCCTTGTGTTCAATATAGACATGAGGGCAAAAGGGTAATTGTACAACACAAATATTATCACGGAAAAGGATTGGTCAGATCACATGACATTTTCGTGACTTGGGTAACAGTGATGTGTTGCTAGATACCGCTCACTGTTTATTATATTAAATGTGTAATTTAATATAATTGCCAACGTCGCGAAAACCTACATGGTCACACACATAAGGACATGTTGATGAGAGATAGAGTAAATAAGGAACACCGTAAGGTACAGTGCACTTAAGTGTAATACGGAAAGTGGTAAGGTACCACGTGGATAAGTGATATATGGTACATCATAAGGTATGATGTCCATAAGCTTAATTGGGCTTTTAGCTTATAGCCTTAATTGGGCTTTTAGCTTGTAGCCCACACGAGTGATTCTATAAATAGATCCCTTGTGATGAAGTTTTTTCACTTGATGCATTTTCGTTTTTGACTCTCTCTCTCACTCAAGGTTTCCGTTCGTGATCAGCTAGCACTGTGACCGGAAGCAATCTGTTCGTGTGGACTGAGTAGAGGCGTTATTCTTCATCAACGCTCGTGATCACGACATCAAAGGTCTGAATCGCCACAAGAGGTAAAACTTTCTATCACTGACCATGCTCATTCGTAAGGATCTCTAAAGGAAAATTTTATATTCCGCTGTGTTTTGATCGCAATTTTCCTTCAGTGGTATCAAAGCCACTTACGAAACCATGGATCTGATAGTTGTTTATGTTCTATATTTTCTGTTTTGATTCGATTAAAACCAGAATGAATTGAATAATAAACGATTAATTAAATTTGGCATCTGTTGTGTACGATTTGGATGATTGATGTTGACTATGCTTCGGAATCCGACATTAGTATGGTGAAGCAGCGATACATCGATCGTCCATAGGTTACACAAATAAGATCGATCACTCTTATATATGATATAAGTAAATCTGATGCAACGATGGTATATGTGATATACTGTTTCTGTTTCGTTCATTCAAACACTTGATGATTGTTATTCCTTTGACCGATCACTGTTCATATGCTTCGGAATCTGACATTAGTATGTGAAGCAATGGCATGTGATTAATCATACTGAATTATCAATCGAGATGTGTTTGACAGCATGAAACTGTTGCATTAGGGTTCATGACGGCACAAGGGTTGTGTTGTTGCAGAGTTATGCGATTAGGGTTGTGAATGCACAAGAGTTGTGCGAAAATGACGCCGATTTCAAATGAATTGTTCATTAAAATTTTGCGCCGGGGCGCTGCCCCTGACAACCCCGCTAACTCTGCGTAGTGTGATCAATCATCGAAATTTAATTTGCCTTTTTTTAATTAACAAAATTTAAACTAATAATAAAAGTGTGTTTATTATTATTGTCTTGTGGTGATCAGTTATGGCCTTAGTTTTTTTTTCCTTTATTTTGTTTTGGGATTGTAAAATACGGCCTGCGTGTCGTGCCTCTCTCTAAAATTCTTGATGTAACTTCTTTTCTCATCTCACTCCCTCGTATGTAAAACGAGTTTCTTTTATGTAATGTAATGTTATGAAGAAAGAGAAGAATACAATATCAAAGGAGGATAACCTTGGAGATCTTGCTTGGAGAAGTTTAGATTGTTATTAGGTTAGCTTAGGTTCTCTCATTGGCTTGGGAGAATAATTGCGCTAGGGGCCATAACTGTATCCTTTTATGTATATTGATGCATGTGTTTGTATGTTGATGCATGAGAGAGACGAATTGCATGTTAAGCCGGTGAGATCAAACTAATAACAAAATCCCTCAAGTTAAATATTAAGTTCATGCTTTCCAAGTTTTAGCACTCATCAAGACTAGTATCGAATAATGTAGGTTTCGCCTACGCGAGGTGCATGTTCTATATTAGTAAGGTGCGATGGGATAATTGTAATATCCAACTGCTAAAACAATGGGTCAAACTTAACTAAACACATTATAATAAGATTATACATGTTTAGAAGCAAGAGTTGGGAATGATTCATATGATGAATTAGAATAAGGAGTTATTCACCCAACTGAAAATATTCGAGAGTTGTATGAGATACAATTGGAAGGAGTTCCTACCTAAATAACCTAGTTTTGTGTAATCAGCCTAACGCTGACTTAGAACGAAGTGAAATGTGGATCTCGACCCACTAGAAAGTCTTCCAACGGGATTTTCCGAATCAAATGATGAGGGTCATTTGGTTTGAGTAAAATAGTGGGAGCATATTTGATTAAAGGCCTAATTAAATATGTTGTTTTAATGATACTTATATTTTCATTTTTTTTTGTAGATTACCATGACAACAAACAACCATATTTTGCGATCAATCCTAGATAAGGAAAAATTGTCTGGGACAAATTTCCTGGATTGGCACCGAAATATGAGGATTGTCCTCAAGCACGATAAGAAGCTGTATGTCTTGGAGACACCTGTTCCTGAAGAGGAACCGCCTAGTTCGGCACCTAAGGCAGAAAGAGAAGCTTATAAGAAGCATCTTGATGATGCTAATGAAGCCGCTTGTCTCATGCTAGCTACTATGAACTCGAAGTTGCAAAAGCAACACGAGAACATGTCAGCGTTCGATATGATCGGACATCTGAAAATGCTCTATCAAGAGCAGGCAAGAAATGAGAGGTTTCAGGTTTCAAAGGCCCTTTTTAACAGCAAGTTATCTGAGGGAAACCCTGTAGGTCCCCATGTACTCAAAATGATTGGGTATGTGGAGAACCTTGAAAGGTTAGGGTTTCCGCTTGGAAAGGAACTTGCAACTGATTTTATCTTACAATCGTTGCCAGATAGCTTTAATCAGTTTGTCATGAATTTCAACATGAATGACATGGATAAGAGTCTTCCAGAATTGCTAAGCATGTTGAAAACTGCTGAGCAGAATATGAAGACAAAAGGGAAGTCCATTCTGATGGTCAGTAATGGAAAGAAGCTGAACAAGAGGCCTACCAAGCAGGTTGGTAAAGGGAAAGGCAAGGAAGTTGCCAAGCCTAAACCTACTGTTCCTGCTTTGAAGCCTAGTGGAGGCATAGCAAAGGAGGGCACTTGCTTCCATTGCGGTAACACCGGACATTGGAAGAGAAACTGCCCAAAGTACCTGGAAGATAAGAACAATGGAGTAGGGACTTCAAATTCAGGTATTTTTGTTATTGAAATTAATTTATCTACTTATGCATCATGGGTATTAGATACTGGATGCGGTTCTCACATTTGTACTAATGTGCAGGGGCTAAAAAGGAGTAGAGATTTGGCAAAAGGTGAAGTTGACCTACGAGTTGGAAATGGAGCAAAGGTTGCTGCTTTAGCCGTAGGAACTTATGTTTTGACTTTACCTAGTGGTTTAATAATTCAGTTAGAGAACTGTTATTATGTACCTGCAATTAGTAGGAATATTATTTCCGTTTCTTGTTTGGACAAGTTTGGTTTTTCATTTATAATAAAGAACAATTGTTGCTCTATTTATTTGAATGATATATTCTATGCTTCTGCACAAATGAACAATGGACTATATGTCCTTGATCTTGAAATGCCAATTTATAACATTAATACTAAACGGATTAAACCTAATGAGTTAAATCCAAGCTACCTTTGGCACTGTCGCTTAGGCCACATAAATGAGAAACGCATTTCCAAACTCCATAAAGATGGACTCTTGGACTCTTTTGATTATGAATCATATGAGACATGCAAATCTTGTTTAATTGGAAAGATGACAAAGTCCCCATTCACAGGAAAAGGTGAAAGGGCTAATGATCTTTTGGCCCTCATACATACTGATGTATGTGGACCACTGAACATACCAGCCAGAGGAGGTTTTCAATACTTCATCACATTTACTGATGATTTCAGTAGATATGGTTATGTGTATTTAATGAAACACAAATCTGAAACCTTTGAAAAATTCAAGGAATTCAAGAATGAAGTACAAAACCAACTAGGTAAGAATATTAAAGTTCTTCGATCAGATCGAGGCGGTGAATATTTAAGCCTAGAGTTTGATCACCATCTAAAGGAATGTGGGATTTTATCCCAACTTACTCCTCCCGGAACACCACAATGGAATGGTGTATCCGAGAGAAGAAATCGGACCTTGTTAGACATGGTTCGATCCATGATGAGTCATGCCGATCTTCCGAACTCCTTTTGGGGACATGCACTATTGACTGCAGCTTACACACTTAACCGAGTTCCATCCAAAAAGGTTGAGAAGACACCATATGAGATATGGAGTGGTAAGAAACCACATATGTCTTACATGAAGATTTGGGGTTGTGAAGTTTATGTGAAACGACAAATTTCAACTAAGCTTGAGCCCAAATCTGACAAATGCTTATTTATTGGGTATCCTAAAGAAACAAGAGGGTATTACTTCTACAATCCTTCTGAGGGCAAAGTGTTTGTCGCTCGAACTGGAGTTTTTCTGGAAAAGGATTTTATTTCCAAAAGAATCAGTGGGAGGAAAATAGAGCTTGAAGAAATTCAAGAACCACAAAGCATTGATACACCTATGGAGGAATTAGAGCAGGAAACACAAGTAGTTGTGGAAGAGCAACCTGCTCAAGTAGAACAAGACCAGCGTAGGTCAAGCAGGATACGTCAACAACCTGAGAGATATGGATATCTCATAAGTGATCAGGGTGATGTATTACTCATGGATCAAGATGAGCCTGTGACCTACCAAGAGGCCATAACTGGTCCTGAGTCCGAGAAGTGGCTAGAAGCCATGAAATCTGAAATGGATTCCATGTACACAAACCAGGTTTGGACCTTGGTAGAGCCTCCTATAGGAGTTAACCCTATAGGATGCAAGTGGGTCTTCAAAAAGAAGACTGACATGGATGGTAAGGTACATACCTATAAGGCAAGACTGGTTGCAAAAGGCTATAAACAAATTCATGGGGTGGACTATGATGAAACCTTTTCACCAGTTGCAATGCTTAAATCTGTTCGGATTTTACTTGCTATCGCTGCATATCATGATTATGAAATATGGCAGATGGATGTCAAAACTGCTTTCCTTAATGGGAATCTTCTTGAGGATGTGTACATGACACAACCTGAAGGATTTGACATACCAGAGGAAGCCCAAAAGATATGTAAGTTATAGCGATCAATTTATGGATTAAAGCAAGCTTCCAGAAGCTGGAATCTTCGTTTTGATGAAACAGTAAAACAATATGGATTCATCAAGAATGAAGATGAGCCTTGTGTCTACAAGAAGGTTAGTGGGAGCATGATCGTATTCCTGGTATTATATGTAGATGACATATTACTCATTGGAAACGATGTCCCTACCTTGCAACAAGTGAAGACTTGGTTAGGGAAATGCTTTTCAATGAAGGACCTAGGTGAAGCAGCCTATATATTAGGAATCAGGATCTATAGAGATAGGTCACAAAAACTGCTTGGCCTAAGTCAGAGTACATACATAGAAAAAGTGTTGAGACGCTTTAATATGCATGATTCCAAGAAAGGATTCATACCTATGCAACATGGCATGTGTCTGTCAAAAACACAATCCCCTTCAAGTAAGGAAGAAAGGGATCGCATGGATAAGATTCCATATGCATCTGCAATAGGATCTATCATGTATGCCATGCTATGTACTCGACCAGATGTCTCGTATTCTTTAAGTGCAACGAGTAGGTACCAGTCTAATCCTGGTGATGCTCATTGGGTAGCTGTCAAGAATATCCTTAAGTACTTGAGAAGGACTAAGGATTCATTCTTGATATATGGAGGTCAGGAAGAGCTTGCTGTAATTGGATACACAGATGCTAGCTTCCAGACAGATAAGGATGACTTTAGATCGCAATCTGGTTATGTGTTTTGTTTAAATGGTGGCGCTGTGAGCTGGAAAAGTTCAAAGCAAGATACAGTTGCTGATTCTACAACCGAGGCTGAGTATATTGCTGCCTCAACTGCAGCAAAGGAAGCTGTTTGGATCAAGAAGTTCATTAGTGAACTTGGCATAGTCCATAGCATTGTGGATCCCATTGATCTCTATTGTGATAACAATGGTGCTATCGCACAAGCTAAGGAGCCTAGATCTCACCAACGATCCAAACACATACTTAGGCGTTATCATCTCATTAGAGAGATAATCGATCGGGGAGATGTGAAAATATGCAGAGTACCTACACTTGACAATGTTGCTGACCCATTAACAAAGCCTCTTGCGCAGCTGAAGCATGATGGACATACTAGATCTATGGGTATTAGGGGTATGCCTGATTGGCTCTAGTGCTAGTGGGAGATTGTTGGTGTAAGCCCTAGAGGCCAATACTTTTGGTACTTGTATCGAATTATTTATTAATAATAAAAGGCATTTCTTTATTATGTTTTCCAAAATAATAAAGTCCTTTGAATGGTTTATTAGTTTAATGAAATGTTAAGTGTGACTTAATCATGAGATCCCATTAAACATAAGAAACTATTCTTAAAGTAACCGTAGTCAAGCTTTAATGTGAAGTGGGATAACATTAAAGCATTAAGATTATTATGAAGATAGATTGATGACCACATCTCATGGATCATAGATAAGGAGTTATCAAGTCTTGACATAGGTATGAATATTAGGAGTAATATTTATACTGGATTGACCCGTTATGAGAATACTACATAGAATGTTATGCAAAGTGTCATAAGTTATTCTCATGATGATAATGGTGTATACCACCCTTCGACCTGAAACCACTATGGACCCTAGATGTAGAGTCAAGTACTTTATTGCTGATCAAACGTCATCCGTAACTGGATGACTATAAAGATGGTTGATGGGTACTTCACAAAGCATGCTAAGGGACATGAGTGACCTAGATGAAATTTGCTCATCCTGCATAATAGGATAAATGTCTAAGGGCCCAATATTGAACTGGACAAGGGTGACACAGTGTATGCCTTGTGTTCAATATAGACATGAGGGCAAAAGGGTAATTTTACAACACAAATATTATCACGGAAAAGGATTGGTCAGATCACATGACATTTTCGTGACTTGGGTAACAGTGATGTGTTGCTAGATACCGCCCACTGTTTATTATATTAAATGTGTAATTTAATATAATTGCCAACGTCGCGAAAACCTACAGGGTCACACACATAAGGACAGGTTGATGAGAGATAGAGTAAATAAGGAACACCGTAAGGTACGGTGCACTTAAGTGTAATACGGAAAGTGGTAAGGTACCACGTGGATAAGTGATATATGGTACATCATAAGGTATGATGTCCATAAGCTTAATTGGGCTTTTAGCTTATAGCCTTAATTGGGCTTTTAGCTTGTAGCCCACACGAGTGATTCTATAAATAGATCCCTTGTGATGAAGTTTTTTTCACTTGATGCATTTTCGTTTTTGACTCTCTCTCTCTCACTCAAGGTTTCCGTTCGTGATCAGCTAGCACTGTGACCGGAAGCAATCTGTTCGTGTGGACTGAGTAGAGGCGTTGTTCTTCATCAACGCTCGTGATCACGACATCAAAGGTCTGAATCGCCACAAGAGGTAAAACTTTCTATCACTGACCATGCTCATTCGTAAGGATCTCTAAAGGAAAATTTTATATTCCGCTGCATTTTGATCGCAATTTTCCTTCAATCTGGTCGGGTCCAGGTTTCATAGTGTTTTGAAAAATGAGATCAACTGTTATCTGGTCGGGTCCAGGCTTCAGTAACTCAAGAAGTCATACTGTTATCTGGTCGGGTCCAGGCTTCAGTAACTCAAGAAGTCATACTGTTATCTGGTTGGGTCCAGGCTTCAGTAATTTGAAGAAGTCAAATTGTTATCTGGTCGGGTCCATGCTTCAGTAATTTGAAGAAGTCAAACTGTTATCTGGTCGGGTCCAGGCTTCAGAAATAACTTAAAAATTGTGCTAATATCTGGTCAGATCCAGGCTTCATAGCATTTCTGGGTAATAATAAAGGCTTTGTCGGAGGCTTTACTGGGGATTAGGGTTTATGGCCCTGTGATTTGCAGTCATTTTGAAAGGGAAATTCAAACTGGAGAGTATAGGCTCAGTCAGGTAAGGCAGACTTGGCTTGGGGAGGATACACCCACTGGGGATGATGGACTCAGTCGGGGAGGACAGATTCTGTTTGGAGAAAATAGCCTTGGTCAGAGAAGATGTACTCAACTGGGAAATTTGGTTTCAGCTGGGGAGGATATACTCAGTTGGGGATGATGGACTCCACTTGAGGATAAAACCCTCATTTGAAAGATATACTTAGCTGGGGAAGATGGACTCAGCTGGAGAATTTGGACTCACTGGGGAGTTTGTACTCCGTTGGGGAATTAACTTTGTTGAGGAATTAACTCCGTTGGGAAAATTGTGGTGTCTTGATCGTTGTATATTGAGAAATTTGCACTTGGCTGGGGAAATAGGTTGTCAAGAGGTTGGGACTCTGGCCGGGATTATCCCGTGTAAGGATATTGTTGGCAACTCCGTTGGGGAAAGGTTTATTGTCACCACCCCGGGGGGATAATGATGATGAGATAACCCTGTGGGACTATTTCACATACATTAAAAGAGATGCTTATTGCTGCTGTGCGTTGATGCTCTGTTGATGTTGTCTCTTAGCAGGACACATGTGCCAAATAGCTTTAATTATGTTCATATGCATATGTTCATTCAATTTTAGTCATTCGGACAAATTTGCATTCAAAACAAAGATAGAAAATTTTGCACTTCAAAGTGTATTTGTATTGATATTTTGCCCATGAATAGGCATTTTTGTACATAGAGACGGAGATCCTAGTAAGAGGAAATATCCAAAAGGAAAACAAGATTGAGAATGAAAACAAATAGCCATGTGAAATGATCTTATTGCCTTCCAACTCTACTATTGCCCTATATGTCTTCGAATATCCTTTGCCGTTGATTGAAATTGATTAGATTGTTCCTAGACCATTTGAACTCGGATCTTGGTGATAGAATTGACTGCGTTGATTCCACATGACATAGTTGTATGCTTTTTAATCCTTAATTTTTTCCTGAACCGCCCTTTCGGGTTTTCGGTCCACCAGGATACCCTTTTTTTCCCAAGTCACCCTTTCAGGTTTTCAACTTGTCGGGTGTATAATCTTTTGCATATATCCCTAATTTTTGCCCAAACCTTTTGGTTTGTCGGGATGCCCCTTTTTGCTTAAGTGTGTCAACCTAATAGGTCTCTTATGCATAGTATTTTTTAACTATGTCCGCGTTTATAGGATGGGGGAAATCTTTTCCGTCCATGGTGGTTATCATCATGGCACCGCCAGAAAAAATTCTCTTGACAACAAACGGCCCTTCATAGGTGGGAGTCCATTTTCCTCTGGGGCCACCTTGTGGTAAAATGATTCGTTTTATCACCAGGTCACCAACTTGATATACCCGAGGCTTGACCTTTTTGTTGAAGACCTTGATCATCCATTTTTGATACGTCTGACCATGGCAAATAGTAGCTAATCATTTTTCATTGATCAAGTTCAACTGATCCAATCTCGTTAGAATCCACTCGTCTTCGCCTAGGCCTGCCTCAATCATAATCCTCAGCGAGGGAATTTGAACTTCCACTGGCAAAACAGCTTTCATGCCATAGACTAGAGAGAAGGGTGTTACCCAAGTTGATGTTCTAGCTGAAGTATGGTAGCCATGTAGAGCAAATGGTAACATCTCATGCCAATCTTTATAGGTTACTACCATTTTCTGCACAATCTTCTTGATATTTTTGTTGGCCGATTCGACTACGCAATTCATTTTTGGTCTATATAGAGAAGAATTATGATGCTTGATCCTAAATTGAGTGCATAATTCCCTGATCATGGCATTATTGAGGTTAGTCCCATTGTCTGTAATGATCCTTTCGGGAATATTGTAACGGCAGATGAGGTTATGTTTGATAAACCTGGCTACCATATTCTTGGTTACTGAGGCATATGAGGCATCTTCGACCCATTTGGTAAAATAGTCGATGGCGACAAGGATGAAACGAGGTCCATTGGAAGCTGTGGGCTTGATCTCTCCGATCATGTCAATACCCCACATTGAAAATGGCCATGGAGTGGTTATGACATTAAGAGGGATTGGAGGTACATGGACTTTGTCAGTGTAGATTTGGTATTTGTGACAAGTTCTTGAATGTTGATGACAATCGGTCTCCATTGTTGACCAATAATAACCTGCTCTTAAGATTTTCTTAGCCATCGTATGTCCACTTGAGTGAGTACCGAAAAGGCCATCATGCATGTCCTCCATGATTTCCTCTGCCTCCTTCTTATCCACACATCAGAGTAGAGTTGAATCATGGTTATGCTTGTACAATATCCCGTTACTTAGGAAGAATTTGGCTGCAAATCTTCGTAAGAACTTTCTGTCATTGATAGATGCTCCCTCTGGATACTCTTGTGCTTCAAGGTATCTCATTACCTCATGGTACCATGGATTTTCCGCATTGATGTCAAGCTCATAGAAATGTGCAGGTTCATCGAATCTTTCAATTGTAATCATAGGGGCTTCGTTATCCCAGCTGACTTTGAACATTGAGGACATGGTTGCCAAAGCGTCGGCCAACTGGTTTTCTTCCCTAGGGAAGTGCTCGAATGTGATTTCTTTGAAGTAAGGAATTAGGGATAGCAAAAACTCCTTATAAGGGATAATATTAGGGTGTTTAGTGTCCCAATCTCCTTTTACTTTACTGATTATCAAGGCGGAATCTCCAAACACATCCAAATGCTTGATCCTTAAGTCAATGGCAGCTTTCAGACCTAAGATACATGCTTCATACTCAGCCATATTGTTTGTACAATCGAAGCATAGTCTGGCAGTAAAAGGAGTGTGGCAACCTTAAGGAGAGATGATCACAACACCAATTATGTTACCTAAGGCATTGGAAGCCCTATCGAATACCATAGTCCATCGGGATCCTTGTTTAGGTTCGTCATATGGTCTAAGTTTCGCACAGTCGGTTACCAGCATGATATTCTCGTCAGGGAAGTCGAAGTTCATTGACTGATAATCATTCACAACTTGATGGTCCAAATGATCTTCTAGTACACTTCCTTTGATGGCTTTTTGATTTGTATATTGAATGTCGTACTCAGTCAAGATCATTTGCCATCTGGCTATTCATCCGGAAAGGGCAGGTTTTTCGAAGATGTACTTAATCAAATCCATCTTAGAAATCAACAAAGTGGTATGAGTCAACATGTACTGCCTTAGCCGGCGAGCAGCCCACGCTAAAGCACAACAAGTTTTCTCGAGCAGTGAATATCTGGTTTCACAGTCGGTAAACTTTTTGCTTAGGTAGTAAATTGCATGCTCTTTTCGGCCAGACTCGTCATTTTGGCCCAAAACACACCCCATAGAATTCTCTAATACTGTCAAGTACATGATCAACGGTATTCCTTCAACCGGAGGCATGAGAATAGGAGGTTCTTGCAGGTATTCCTTGATCTTGTCAAAGGCAATCTGGCATTCATCGTTCCATTTAACTACCCGATCTTTCTTCAAGAGTTTGAAGAGTGGCTCACAAGTAGCAGTTAAGCGTGATATGAAATGGGCAATGTAATTGAGACGACCCAAGAATCCTATGATTTCTTTTTCAGAACGAGGGACTGGCATTTCTTGGATGGCCTTTATCTTGGAAGGATCAACTTCAATGCCTTTATTGATGACAACAAAACCTAGAAGCTTTCAAGAGCATACTACAAACGTGCACTTGTTAGGGTTTAACCTCAACTTGTACTTCTTTAGTCTTTCGAATAGCTTGGGCAGGTGACTGAGATGTTCTTCTTCGGTTTGTGATCTAGCAATCATATCATCCACATATACCTCTATCTCATGGTGAATCATGTCATGAAATAAAGCAACCATATCCCTTTGATATGTTGCCGCTGCATTTTTTAACCCGAACGACATGAACTTGTAGCAGAAGGTGCCCCATTGTGTAATGAAAGTAGTCTTTTCCATATCTTCGGGAGCCATCCTTATTTGGTTATAGACTGAGAAGCCATCCATGAATCAGAAGACTTTATGCTGAGCAGTATTATCGACTAAGACGTCAATGTGTGGTAGAGGGAAATCGTCCTCGGGGCTTGCCCTATTCAGATCCCTATAGTCTACGCACATGCGAACTTTCCCATCTTTCTTTGGCACTGGAACTATGTTGGCCACCCATTGAGGATAGGATGTTACAGATAGGAATCCTGCATCAAACTGTTTCATTACTTTGGCTTTGATCTTTTCAGACATATCAGGCCTCATGCGACGAACTTTTTGTTTGACAGGAGGGAAGTCTTCTTTAGTTGGAAGACGATGAACCACGATGTCAGTATCTAACCCAAGCATATCTTCATAAGACCAAGCAAATACTTCCACATAATCATGCAACATCTAAACCAAACAGCTCTTGACACTGCTTTCCAAATTAGCGCTGATTCTGATTTCTTTCTTATCTGACTCAATACCCAAGTTGACAACCTCAATTGACTCTTCATATGGTTGAATAACTTTTTCCTCTTGTAATAGAAGCCTGGCTAGTTCTCCTGGTATGTCATAATCTTCCTCGCTTTCGTCTTCGGCTTGGTTGATAGGACATTCAAAGTCATAGTCGTCAATGGTAGAGTTATTGGCAATAGGATCCAGAGTGGATGTAGACCTGCAAGAGTGTGTGTGTGTGCATGTAAGATACATGGCTATTTTTGACAATGTATTTGAAAGAAAAGAAAGACAATGAACACAAATATTTGAATGCAAAAGAATCCAATGTGCTGAATGATCATATGATTTGATTAACATAAATAAAACCCTTGACAAAAGGACCAAAATGCCCCAGGCTAGGCACATGGCTTAAAAGTCCTTATCAAAATATTACAAACAGTGAGTTCTTGAATTGATTAAAAGCTAAAACAGGTAGATTACTCCTCAATGAAGGAGATGGGCACAAAGTCCTTTGTATGCCAATTGTTGAGCTTCCCTTTGGTTGTTGGGTAGATCCAATCTTTAAAAGCACACTCATCATCAGAGTCCTCTACAACGTTAACTTCATGACTTTTGAGGTAGAGAGGCGGCTTTCCAGTACGATCACCTCTAATTTATTTATGAGCTTTGGAGGTGAAACCTAACCCAAACTTGTCTGCTTTGAACAGGATATCGGGGAGTTGACCTCACATTTCATTATTTCCTTCTTCTACCACAGCACAGACATCCTTAAGAGAAACCATCTTGGGAATAACTTTATCGGCTCTTGGAGTGTCGGAGGAGATTTTGGTGGTGGCCACAACTTCACAAGTCTGGCAAGGAGTCTCTATGAATTCGCCATCCATTTCTACGTACTTGAAAGAATTGAGATGGCTTACCATAAATTCTTCTTCATCGCAAATAGTGACAACCTTCCCTTGAACTGGATATTTTAACTTCTGGTGGAGAGTAGAAGTGACCGCACCTTCCCCATGGATCTTAATCGGGCATGCCCCAAAGATGCATTCCCTATGCCTAATATTGACATGTTGGTTGACAATTCGGCCGACTATAAAATTCTATCTTTCATGGACGCCTATTCGGGCTACAACCAAATCCCAATGTAAATGAGCGACAAATACTGCACCGCTTTCATGACCAGCTCAGGCAATTACTACTACAACATAATGCCATTCGGTCTGAAAAATGCATGGGGCTACATACTAGTGGATGATGAATAAAGTCTTCCATAACGAGATTGGAGACATGCTCGAGGTATACATGATCATCAAATCTCGAGCATACATCGATCATGCTGCCCACCTCAGGAAAGTATTCTCCCAAGCAAGGCAATGTAGAATGAGGTTCAACCCCGAGAAGTGCACCTTCGAGGTTAAGGAGGGTAAGTTCCTCGGTTTTTACCTAATGGAACGGGGAATCGAAGCCAACCCCGACAAGTGTTGGGCGTTCTCCGACCTCCCTACACCTAATTCAAAAAAATCCATACAAGTCTTGAACGACATGCTCACCTTGCTCTCCTGTTTTGTGGCGAAATCCGCCCAACACGCCCTTCCATTTTTCAAACTCCTGTGTAAGGAGGCAACTTTCGAGTGGACCGAGGAATGAGAGCAAGCCCTCCTCCATCTCAAGCAGAGCCTTTCACAATCACCTGTACTATCACGACCAATAGACGTGGAGACCTTGTTCCTGTATCTGGCCATCTTCGTCGAGACTGTCAGCGCGGCCCTTATTCGCGAGACTCTTGACGGCCAAAAACTTGTGTATTTCACGAGCAAAGCACTTCAGGACCCGAGGTCAGATACCAACAGATCAAGAAAGTTGCATTGGCCCTTGTCAACGCGGCGAGAAGGATTAGGCACTATTTCCTTGAACATACGATCGTCGTATGGAAAAACCAACCTATGAGATAACTCTTAGGCCGACCAGACATGGAAGGTCAGATGCTAAAGTGGTCCTTGGAGATTTCGGAATTCAACATCCAGTACGAAATTAGAAAGGCCCTCAAGGCCCAAGCTCTGGCCGACTTCGTCACGGAGATGATTGCTCATAACCCCCCTGCACAGAAGGAGCACAAATGGACCATCTTTGTGGACGGAGCATCACACTCGATGAGGAGTGGAGCAGGAATCCTCCTCGAAAATGAGGAAGGCGTCGTGATCGAACACTCTCTCACTCTCTCCTTCCCGACCTCAAACAATCAGGCTGAATATGAGGCCCTGCTCGCGGGGTTAAGACTGGCCGAGGATTTAGGTGCCCGAGAGATACAGATTTTCATTAATTCCCAACTTGTTGCATCTCAAGTTCAAGGGGGATACCAGGCTAAGAACAACAACCTCATTAAGTATTTGAACCTGGTTAAAGAACACATGAAAAAGTTTGATCGAGCAGAAATTACACACATACCGCACAAACAGAACACACATGCTGCCATACTTTCAAAGCTCGCGAGCACGAAGAAGAAGGGCGGAAAAAAATCAGTCATACAAGAGTCCCTATCTCGCCCGAGAATTGAAAGGTCCACGACTCTACTCAAAGTGAATGCCATCGGGGACAACTCATCCTGGATGACCCCGGTGTTCAATTTTCTGACGAAAGGGGAACTTCCTCTAGACCAAAGGGAGGCAGCCACGACCAAACGACGAGCATGCTCTTATATGGTGCTCGAGCACAAGCTGTATCTCCGTGGATTCTCCATCCCACTCTTGAAGTGTGTCGAAGAATCCATGGTCCCCGAGGTACTGCGGGAAACCCACAAAGGAATCAACGCCCAACACATGGGCGGAAGGTCCCTAGCACGAAAGGCGCTGCGAGCAGGGTACTACTGGCCGACGATGCAACAAGATGCCAAATAAAATGTCAAGAGGTGCGACAAGTTCCATAGTCATGTTGACATGCACCTCGCACCCCCGCATGAGCTAAATACGCTATCCTCCCCATGGCCATTTGCCTGGTGGGGAGTGGACATCCTCGGACTGTTTGTGCAGGGGACATATAAGAAAAAATTCCTCATCATGGCCGTAGACTATTTCACCAAATGGATAGCAAAGCCCTGGAGAAAATCACCTCGCACAACATTCTCAATTTCTACAAACAAAACGTGCTCACTCAGTTTGGGATACCACAAGCGCTCGTCACAGACAACGGCACACAGTTCACTGACCAAGGTTTCCAAAGCTTCATTGTGGAACTCAGCACTAAGCAGCATTTTACCTCGGTCGAACAACCCCAGACCAACGGGCAAGCCGAAGCCGCAAATAGGGTCATCTTACGAGGACTCAAATGCAGACTGGGTGAAGCCAGAAGGGGGTGGGTCGAAGAACTACACAGCATCCAATGGGCTTATCGAACAACGCCCCATTCGACGACCAGCGAGACACCATTCATACTTACCTACGGAACTGAGGCCGTCATCCCAGTAGAAATCATGGAGCCATCTAGGCGAACCGAAATGCCCCTCGACAAGGAGATGAACAAAGAGTCCCTCAGAGATGAGCTCGACCTATTCGAAGAAATCCGATCAGGAGAAGCTCTTCGGGAGGCCACGCTAAAACAGCAGGTAGCCCTATGCCATGACAACAAAGTCATAAAGTGCGAATTTCAGGTCGGCGTCCTAGTCTTGCAAAGAAACCAGAAGGATTCCCGCGAAGGGAAGCTGGCCGTAAACTGGGAGAGGTCGTACTGCGTCCAGGGATCTAGGGGAACTAGAGCATATTACCTTGAGCAACTAAATGGAGAAACATTACCTTGACCCTGGAATGATGCGAAGCTAAAGCAATATTATAGCTAAGTCCCTCACCCGCTAAGGGCATTAGTTGTCGACTAGTCATATCCAACCGACAAAGGGATGAGCTCGACCATGTTGGTGCGTCTGGGTACGGACATGGCCTCTAAACCAATAAAAGTCAAGAAGTTCTTCATTTGACGAGAAGAATCCTAGCCCGACAGGGACACCTCGATCGAGCTCTGCTGTTGAAGTACCCCAACATGGCAGAACACCCAGCTCGCAATGGGCCGTTCACACCACGAACGTAGGATCCCGACCGCGATCATATGCTCATTTCATGGACCCCTACTTTGCACCCTCGACACATCTCAACATGTGCCGAGCAAATAATAGGGTCGAGCACACATCTCCATGTGGAAAACATGAACTTTCATGGAAAACTTATGTCAACCATAACCAAGGTCGAACACGGGTCTCCATACATAATATACAAGTATTCATGAAATAAACAAGTCAAAAAAATGGCGAACAAAATAATAATAAGCTAACATCAGCAAAAACATATGCATCAAAGTAAAGCAAAGAAATTATAAAATGTCAACCACTAGAGCCGACGATGTCTGAATATTACAAAAAATTACGGGCACACAGGCCCAATTACAAATCAGTTATCAAAAGGAAAAAGCTAATTGCTCCTCAGAGTACCGGCCTCATCCTCGGGAGGATCAGGGGGAGGGACGACCGGTCCATCGACCAACTGGGACAAAACCCCAGTTCCTTCAGTGTTAAGCCCCGGGTTCAGAACAAACAGTTGGTTCAGGGCAGCTTCGAAACCTTCGGCCAAGGCGTCGGTGCAGTCCGACTCGAGAATATTAATCCTGGCAATGAAATCTGCGCGAGTGCGTAAATCAGTTACACTCTCGGGATCGTCCTCCGCGGGCACCATAACAGCCTTTAAATCAGCAACTTCCTTCTCCAACCGCTCCCTTTCGCTCTCCCACAAATCTCGGTCGAGCAGGAGACCGACCCTTTCCTCGAGGGCTTTGTCAGCTCTCACTCTGTTCCTAAAACTTATCTTCACTTTGTTCCAGGGAGGTCTTCGGTTTGTGTCTTTGCTGGAAGAGTCATATTCTCTGATTCCAGTTCCTTTACCTGACCTGAGGAGCTAGCCCCTTCACCCGCGAGGACCACGACCATCTCCGTCATCTTCATCACCCCGACCATGCTGGAAGCCAGGTGCTTCCTTCTACCTTCTTTATCGAGTCGCCTTATGATATCAGACTCGTTGTCGGACACAGTTAGAGGGAAGCCCTCAAAGAAATCCTTCTCGACGAAACAAGGAGGGAGGCTAAAAGCTCGAGCAGTAGCCCCTCCTGTCACATCAGCAGTCCCATCTGCTGGGCGACTTCTTTTCCTACCCAACGCAGCAGCTTGCTGGTCGGCCACGCGGGCCCTTGACGACTCACTAGATTCTTCCTTGGCCGGCTTGGAAACCAACCTCATGCGCGTAGGTTGATGCGGCTTCACCAGCCTCTTGTGGCTTTTATTATCTTGGGTCAGCTACAACAGCCTCTCACGATGTTCCGCCATGTTGCCTGCAAAACAAAAAGTATCCTCAGGTCAGCCTCAGGAAAACAAAACAAGAAAGAAGGTAAAAATATAAGAACCAAGCAAGTAAAGACCTAAAAGTTCCACGACCTGTCCATAAGATCGACACTCGACCAACGCCTTGGTGTTGATCGGGCGCACCTCGAACTTTGGCTCTCCATCTTCATCAAGGATATCATGTCCTTCCCTCGTGACCCACCGAGCGGGGAAGAAACCATCGACAAATCGATTGAGGACGCCATGTGCCTCTTTGTCATCGACGCTCATACCACCGGAGAAAGTGTGGTAATGTCCGGGACCATGGTCGTAGTGGGCCGAAAACCAGTGGATAGGAAACTTCAAGATTCTCCCGATCTCTGGATTACCCTCGGTGTCATAGCACTTTCTCCATCCTCGTCCACGATGGGATCCGGGTCGAATAGGGCATCCAAGGCTGTTTGGATGGAGGGTTGCAAGACATACCATATGTCCTTAAAGTCGCGGACAAAATCCATATACATCCTGAATAGCCTCTTCGACTGTTTCAGGGATACCCAACTGTGTTTCCCTCCCCGGGACTGCCGTTGCAGATGAAAAACCCTGAAGAATAGGGGAATGGTCACCCCGATCCTCAGGAACGAGCAAGTAAGTTTGAATGCTCGGATGAAGGCAATAGTGTTAGGATAAAGCTGAGAGGGTGAAAAGTCCAAGTGATTGAACACCCCCATTTGGAAGTCGTTGAAGGAAAGTCGAAGTCCCAGGTCTTTGAATACGACCTCATACATAGGGAAAGCATCTTGGATGAACTCCGTGCATATGCGGGCATCTGGCGTCGGCCTCATGATTTTGAAGTTCCTCTGAAAACCTTCCTGGTTGCCGCCATACTCGACGACAGTATAGGCTTGCCTCCCGGTATGACAAAATATTGAGGCTATTCCTCGGGGCTCTGCACCAACCCAATCCAAAGAAGGATCATCGATTGTGTCGACCAAATTGGCGCCCTCCTCGGCTAAACTGGTCTCCTCGTTGTCCACATGCTCTGACGATTCAAGAGTGTCGACCATTTACCTGCAAAGCAAAGGAAACCGATGAATTCAACAGCAAATCCAAATCCATCTTTCCACGACGCGTATGAAGAGGCTAAGAAATGCCTAAACCAAGTCGACAACCATTCACGCATAAAGGGGAAACACATGCCTCTCGACCGACCCATGAAAATCATGCCAATCATATAAGATCACACAATGGTAATGTTGTACCCCAAAATTTACCCTCTTGATTTAGGCTTATGTTTCATCATGAATATCATATTGCATTGCATTCATACATTGTGATGGGATCAAAGTACTTTGGTTATCAAGTCATCCTCAAGCTTTGAAGGTTGATTGCATTGACAAGTTGCTCAAGTAGAATCTTATCATCTAAACCTCTGGATCTTTCAAGCTCAAAAGTTATTTCATATCTCAAGATATTTTATCCATTTCTTTGGATCATCGGAGGATTGAAGTTTGGGTTTGATTATAAGAGGAATCACTCTTTTGATTCACCAGTCAAATTAGGGTTTTGTTTGATCAAGGCTTTTGATGCATGTACAAGTCTTGATTTAGAAGCTACAACATCTCATTGGTATTTGGAAATTCTTTGTAGAAGAAATTTGTCAAGATGCCTAGAGGATTTGAAGTTTTGAAGATGATTCATCAGTCTCCTAAGGTGTTAACCAGAATTAGGGTTTGGGATTTGATCAAGATTTCTTGAGAATTTTGAAGTTAAACTTTGTACATGGCCTCTATATATTTGGAAGATCACATGTTTGAAGTCTTGATCATCAATTTTGAAGGGAAGTGGATCAATTGATTCAAAGGGGCAAAATGGTCATTTTGGTCAAAATCAGTCAAAGTCAAGGTTGACCAAGTGAACTTTTGGTCAACCATCAATTCAAGGATTTACTTTTCATATTTCAAGTCCATTTTGATCATTGGATCAAAAGGATTGAGGTTTGGGTTGAAACTTGTTCATAAAGAAACCCTAAAAGTTTCTAATTTTGGAAAATAAGGACTTAATTTCAAAAATTCATATTTTATTCACCTTTGATCAAAAAAATGCAAATGAAGTATGCTTGGAAATATAAGAGGATTATATTTCATCTCCTTTTGGTCTCATGTCCAAATTGGCAAGGAGTCAAGAATTATGGTTTTTGGAAGTTCATGCCTCAAGTTAAAATTATAGGTCATTTTCCAAAATTAGTGAATTTCATGTCAAATTTTGAGGACACTGATGGATTAATTTGCGAAAACTCAAAACTAAATGATTGTATATCTTTTCAATACCTTTCCAAGTTGTACTCATTTGTGTCCAAATTCAAAAATATGAGCAAGTTATGGACTTTGGAATTTTGAGGCATTTTGTTGAATTTTGACCAGTATGCAAAATGGCCATTTCTTGAGAACTTCATTTTCAGCTATTCTCTTCACTTCTAATCAAGCCCATGAACAATTTGTGACATTCTGAGGCCCATCACACTCACCATTTCATGCCCATGTGCTTCTTGAACTTGCTTGAATGAAAAAATACAAAACTTGCCCGATTTTGCAAATTCACCAACACTTCTTCATTTCAAAAAATCATGAGCTGGCATTTGTAGAATGTATTTTTGACTTCATTTGGCTCACAAAACGCACAAAAGGCAAGCAAATGCACAAGTGAAACGCAGGCTCCATGTGCATCCTCATTTTTGGCCAAAACTACCAAACTTGCCCTCCAACAGTTTTGGGTGCCAAATACCACTTCTATCCTCTTACTCTCGTACTATATAACAAGAATCAAGGCTCAGTTGTGAAGGAGGAGGCTCATAATCGCTACATTGCAAATCTGGAAATTTCCAAGCATCTCTGCAATTTGCTTCGAATTTCTCTTCTCCTTGGATCATTCTTCAAAATTCTTGGTGATTCAGCTTCAGTGAAGTAAGGAGATCAAGCCTGAACCATTGGATTGCTTCTGGAGTGAAGGAATCGTGTTTCCAATTTTCACATCCATGTGAGTTTCTTGAACTTTGATTTATGTTTTTCAGCTTGAATTGATGATGTAAATCATGTTCATTGAGTTGCTAGCTGGCCAATCACTAGGATTGATGTATATTTGAGCTTTGATTCAAGCAAAATTGTTGAAATCGTGTTCATGACTTTGATGTTTGCAGTGAGTTTTTTCAGTTTTTGAGACATTATTTCTTGATCCATGCTTGATCTTTGAGATTGATTCAAATTGCACAATGTAGTATGACATGCTTGCTTTAATTTGCACTTGATTTCATGGATTTTGGTTGAGAAACCAACATGATTGATGGATCTGAACATAGGCTCATGACCTGTTGTGTTGCACGCGTTTTGCCCTATGTTGGAGGTTGAAGATGAAGTGAGGTGGCGCGCTGTGATTGGCTCGATTTAAATTTTAATGCATTTCATATTATTTGATTTTTATTGATTTTCTGATTTTTATTTCTTGACCAAAACAATTTAAAAAATTCTGAAAAAATTATCACAAGTCCAAAATAATTTCTACTATCTTGTGTAATTTTATTGGAATTTTTAAAAATGTTTTGATAGGTTTAAAAATTCATAAGTTTAAATAATTGTTTGTTTAAAGATTATTTTTATTTTAATAGTTATTTTGATCTAAAAATTCCACAAAAAAATGTTTTGAGCTCTTAAAATTATTTAGAATTTGATTCTGAAATTTGTTTGGTATTTTTTCCTATTTTTGATTATAAGATTAATTTAGAAGTTTATTTGAAATATTTGTTTCATAATTTTTGTTTTAATACTTCCTTTAATTCAAAAAATCTCAAAAAAATCATGTAAGTTTGTTTTTAATCATAGGGACTGAATATAATTTTGTTTTGACCTTTTTGTGACTTTTGGGTAGGGTTTGCATTTTTGTCATTTAATAATAGTTTATTTGTTTAATTGTTTGTTTAATTATGTTTTAACATTTCCTTTAATTCAAAAATTCCACAAAAAAAATCAGGGATGTGTGTTTTTAATTCTAATATTTGAATATAATTTTGGTTATATATTTTTCTGATTTTTTATTAGAATTTTATTTTGAGATGTAAATATTTGTTTAATTGATTAATTGTCTGAATTTGACTTTTCTTTAATTCAAAAAATGTGAAAAATATGTATTTTGACATTTAAGGTTTCTTTGTGGTTTGCATGATCTTGGTTTGAATTGCTTGAATTTTGATCTTACCTAATTAATATTTAAGATTAAAATTCAAACAATTAGGGTTTTGTAGCTTACATTGCAAGTTTCATTTTCAAAACCTTTATGCCCTGGATTTTCAATGGAATGTAGGTCTTGTTTATGGTTCATGAATGTAATGGGGATCTGAAAACCATTTTTCTTGAATTATTTGACTTGGTTTGATATTTTTTCCATAAATTATTTTGAAAACTTGTCTAGTTTGGTAGTTTTGCCAACTAGTTGTGAACTTTGGGCCTCATCTGAACCCCTCCTCAACCATTCATGAACCTAAGACTTGCTTTATGACTTCTACACACTTCAAAGATGCTAAGAAATTTTTGGTTTGAATTATTGAAATCCTTTTCTATTTTTGATGTATTTTTGAAGTGAAGATACCCAATTAATGTTGCATATCTTGTTGCAATTTTCTTGATGGCCAATGAACTTGAGTGAGGCCTATAATTGGGCATCTAATGATCATGTTGGATATGTTTATCCAAATAAACTCAAGCCATTTCACTTAATGCCCCATGTTTGAATGATTGAACCTTTTGATGCATTGTGTGGGATTCCTCTTCTATTATGCTTGTGAGCTGTGATGAAGTAATTGAGTATGATTGAATTGTGTTTGCTACTGACCTTCATGGTCTTTTGATTGTATTATTCTCAAGCTCCCATGATCCTTGATTGATATTCAATTGTCAACTCAACATGGTGATAGAAAGGAGCAACATTCCTCTAACTTTTGACCAAATTGTGCATATGCCTGTTTCTTTTTGTCTATCATATCTAATGTTTTGATAGTTGCTATCATGTTTCCTCACTTCATTATGGTGTCATCATCCATCCCTTATGTGAGTCATCATTCTATTTATGGGAATACTAACTTGGCTGTTGAATGTGCGAGGTACTTTGAGAAAAGTTTTCCATTTTTGACTTGAGGCTACTGTGTTTCACTTTATTTGTGGAACACAACTTATTATATTGGCACTACTCTTGTGTTTGGCATATTTGATAGTCTATGCAGGATATATACATGTGATTATGAATTCTATACTTTGCCCATGGGATCTGTTCATATCTGATAATCTCAATACTTACATCCTGATGGCGTAATTTCTGACTTGATTTGTCTGCTGATGCCAGCTTGCTTGAAGTCCTCTGGGTTTATTTTATTCTTGCTCAGTTGCTACGGGTAGTTATCCGTTTGGTATTGCACTATTTCCTTTCTTCTATTTTCATTTTTGTATAGTTCTGATTGCATGATGGGACCTCTGTTGCTGATATATGTCAGGAGGCCCTCTGTTTTGTTTGATACATGTGTTGTGTTTGTTTCTTTAACTTTTGATCGATGAGTCACTCAATTTAGAAATTGAGATCACGACTTTTCTCTCAGTGCATGTTCCCTATAGGATGTTTATTGTATTCTTCTTTAATTGTCGATCGATGAGTCACTCAATTTAGAAATTAAGATCACAACTTCGCTCTCAGTGCATGTTCCCTATAGTATGTTTATTGTATTCTTCTTTAATTGTCGATCGATGAGTCACTCAATTTAGAAATTGAGATCACGACTTCACTCTCAATGCATGTTCCCTATAGGATGTTTATTGTTTTCTTCTTTAATTGTTGATCGATGAGTCACTCAATTTAGAAATTGAGATCACGACTTCGCTCTCATTGCCTGTTCCCTATAGGATAGTTCTGTTAAGCTTCCTTTGTCATGTTGATTAAGGTAGGAATCCATGTATGTTAATATGGGGTAGGATTTTCCTTTATCCTTAACCTTAGGGTCAATCATTGTATGGTAACACTAGGGATATTGCTAGGCTAGTTTCCCTTAGTTGTTTTTTTTCTTCCTTTGCATTTTGCATCTTAAAACAAAAATTGTTTTCTTGGAAAATCATAAAACACTTCTAATAAACTCAAACCCTTCTTCAAGGTAAAAGATGCAAATCAATCTTATTTGTTTATGTGCCTCTTGGCTTTGCTTTTAAACTTGGTTTATTGATGTTTCACCATCTTTGCCATGATATCTTATTATCTTTTAGCCGATGTTTCGCCATCGCACATTTGTTTGAAGCCGATGTTTCGCCACCGCACATGTTTGTTATCCTACCTTGATTCTCAATATCATTGTTAGGTTTGATTTTTTGTCATCCGTTTTATTGATGTTTCGCCATCTTTGCCATGATATCTTATTATCTTTTAGCCGATATTTCGCCATCGCACATTTTTTTGAAGTCGATGTTTCGCCATCGCACATGTTTGTTATCCTACTTTGATTCTCAATATCATTGTTAGGTGAGATGTTTTGTCATCCTTTTTATTGATATTTCTCCATCTTTGCCATGATATTATCTTTTAGCCAATGTTTCGCCATCGCACATTTGTTTGAAGTCGATGTTTCGCCATCGCACATGTTTGTTATCTTACCTTGATTCTCAATATCATTGTTAGGTGTGATGTTTTGTCATCCGTTTTATTGATGTTTTGCCATCTTTGCCATGATACCTTACTATCTTTTAGCCGATGTTTCGCCATTGCACATTTGTTTGAAGCCGATGTTTCGCTATCGCACATGTTTGTTATCCTACTTTGATTCTCAATATCATTGTTAGGTGAGATGTTTTGTCATCCGTTTTATTGATGTTTAGCCATCTTTGCCATGATGTCTTGTTATCTTATAGCCGATGTTTCTCCATCGCACATTTGTTTGAAGCTGATGTTTCGCCATCGCACATGTTGGTTATCCTACTTTGACTCTCAATGTCATTGTTAGGTGTGATGTTTTATCATTTGGTGTTTCGCTATCTTTGACATGTTACTTTGCTTTTATTTAACCGATGTTTTACCATCTCATCTGTTTGTTGCTTTATTTGATGTTTTGCCATATTGACTGTTTTGTTGTCTTAACTAAAAAACACAAACCAACCAAAATATATAAGCCGAACTACAACTGCTCTGATTTCCTTAAAAGGGATACGTAGGCATTGGGGCAGGGCCCAACCGAGCATAACTTTTATTTTCCCTACATTGTTTTCTTTTGTTTCTTTCGCATGCATTCCCTTTTCAGCTTTAAGCCATAGACATAGGTTTTGACCACACCCATTAGATTAGACAACAAGAGTGGATACCGTAGAGTACTACAGGCATGTGGGGTGCTAACACCTTCCCCTCGCATAACAGACTCCCTTACCCGATCTCTCGGTCGAAAGACCGTGATTTCTCCCTTTTCAGGTTTTCTCGATGTTTACCTTTCCCTTTCGGCAGGATAAAAGACGTTCGGTGGCGACTTCATTGATGTTTCATTACATCCAGATGACGGGTTCGGCCGGGCGGTTTCAGATAATAATGAAGAACATTTTTCATGAATACACCAGGCACGGCAAGAGTACATCGGGCAAAGTATGAGTTTTCCGACCAAACTCATGAATTTGTGAACCAAACTCATGAATTCACAGGGGATCGCAACAATTTTATGTGCAAAACTCATGAGTTTCGCCGGGACATAGGGAGATCACGGGAAAGATTCATTTAAGTCTCAATGAGAAGATGAATCTCCCAGGCATAATAAAAAATGATATGCCTAAACCCATGGATTACCCAGGAAAACATCATAAAAAACAATCTACATACAGAGTATCACAGCAGAAATACTTACTTGAAGAAGAATAGATGAAGAATGATGGTGGTAGATCGGGAATATGCGGCAGAATGTGCGGTGATTTCGACAATTATAGAGGATGGCACGTCGTTGGCAGCCGAGAAAGGGGAGAGCACAAAAATATAAAAGGAAATAATGAGCCTTGGAGCGTTATTTATAAGGCTGATGTGGAATGCGAAACGTCGCGTCGGGCAGCTCATAAGCTGCCATTCTCCTCAACACCTACGTGCTCAGTTAATGATGACCCCTATTTCCTAGGCCATCATTGCCATCAGAAAAGTCACGCCACGTGGCTGACAGGTGCGATATCTCCTCCCCATGAGTCGAGAAACAATTATAACAATTCCACCTCGAATCCTTTCCAAATAGTACTCGGGTAAACAACATATCAACGAAACTCCGTCAAATTCAATGAAAGCCCTACGTCGAGTAACTCACCTCGCGAAAGAAGAAGCTGGACATTAAGTCATAACTCCTTCATCAGGAGCAACGACTTGGAGGGCTCTTATTATGGACTGGGCCTTCCCTTGGCCCAACTCTATGTGAGGCCAAATTCAATTATGTCGTTCAAAGCATGCTGGGAAGTTCTGCCCCCAACTGAGTCGGGCAGTAACTACTCTCCGCGAGGAAACGGCCTCACCGCACGGGGATGAACCCAGTTACCCTTGGGAAGATCACCACCGGTCAGGAGGACCTCAAGGCCACACTCCAATCCTCTCCTCGACCAATAATGGTCCTATCACACGACCTCACGATCAGTGAGAGTATCCACAATGAGCAGAAGCACCTCACGAGCATACTCCTCGTAGGGCTGACTATCAACGCCTCCGAATATCATGGAGTCTTCATGGCCCCAGAAAGACCACTTCCATATCCTCCTGGTCTTGCGGAGGATGTCATCTAGGTAGGGGATCACGTACGGGTCCCCACTACTCATGTAGGACCTGGCAGTCTCCATGTTGGGCCTGCTCGACCAACCCAATGAGGAGACCTTGGCCCAGCGCTGGGGGCTATAAATACCCTCTTCTACGAGAGGGTCAGGTATTGAACACTTCTAAATCACTTTCTTGCTTGCTCATTCCGGAACTTAATTTGTCATAAGAGTGTCTTGCAGGTACCCCTACCTCACTCTCAAATTCTGCTCGGAGAAAGCTGTGACGGTCCATTCTGGTCAGGTATGTATATATATATATATATATATATATATATATATATATATATATATATATATATATATATATATATATATATATATATATATATATATATATATATATATATATATATATATATATATATATATATATATATATATATATATATATATGTGTGTGTGTGTGTGTGTGTGTGTGTATGTGTGTGTGTGTGTGTGTGTGTGTGTGTGTGTATGTGTGTGTGTGTGTGTGTGTGTGTGTGTGTGTGTGTGTGTGTGTGTGTGTGTGTGTGTGTGTGTGTGTGTGTGTGTGAACATGATAATAATGCATTAAATGAAAAAGTAATATAATGTAAATTCCATAAATAAACGAATGAAAAACTGAACAAAATGTAACTGAACTGAAAATAAATAAAAATTGTACTTAAGAAGAAAATAGCAAAAATTGTTCTTAAGAGTAAAATAGAAAATAATAAAAATAATAAAAATAATCTAGGCTAATAAGTCTTCTCTCCACATCTAAACAAAACAATATCCGTAATGTTTAAATGTGAAAAGGAAAAATGCAGTAAGTCTGAAAAGTCAGCCACGTCGATCGAGAGGAAGGGAGACGGAGTAAATATGCTGATAAATATAGTCCAGTTGTTCGACTACCATATCCATGAAAGAATGGAAGTCGATCCTAAAAAATAATAAGCTCATCCCTTAACATATCTAACTTAGATTGTAGAGCGTTTAAAGCAGGCAATTGAACAAATACAAGAGGTGGAGTAGCAACTAGAGTGGGAGAGGTGTTTGAGCCAACCTAATTGGGAGAAGGAGAATGATGGTAAAAAGGAGGGGTTTCAGGGTTTGTCTCCTCATCAGACAGGAAGGAGTCAAGGTGGTCATAAATCATTGGTGTCTCAGGAGTAGGTGGTGGTGAAATGTATGATGCGGCCCAATCATATAACCAGTTGTTCCTGTCATGCACACTAGTCCTAGGGTCAGGCAAGGTAAAAAGGGGCATTAACTGATTGTTAATGAGCAGGTCAAAGTTACACGGGCCTAGGTTTCCAATTATTCCCCTATTGAAACAAAAATTGATATTCATTGGTTGAAATCTTCCTAGAGGGACAAGGTTTACTAGTGGTTGTCTTAAGCCGGTAGCATCTGGTATCATGGTTATTAATCCACCTATCAAGATTGGTTCATGGAAGGCTCTCGCAAGACGGTGAAAGTTGGCTATCATAAAGGTAGCTTCGTTTATGCGACGGTTTTCCGAAGCACATAACATAATGAAAAGCTCGGCTCTAGATACCGTGGTTATACTTTATGGCTTACCAAAGAGGGTGTGGGATAGGATTTTATGAAAATATCTTAAATCTGGATTATGGATGTTTTCCGAGTTCATGTCATCAAGTTCAGGGTTACCTATACCTGTAGTATCCCCTCAGAAATAGTCTAGCTTACCCATATTGAAAAGTTCTTCTTGGATCACTGTGAATGCATCTAAACCGTGTGGAAATCCTAATAGTTCTGCCATCTCCCTGTGGGTATAGGTGTATTCAATATTAAACAGCCTAAACCTAATCAGTCCTCTATTAAACCCTAGACCCTGGTTAGTTTATAAACAAGAGAGCTTAAAAACTCTAAGGTTAATCAGCGATAGGAGCTAAACCTTCTTCTTAAGGAAGATGTGTCCCAACCTATCTGGCTTAATAGGAACAAGACAATGTCTCAGATTCTTAATGTAATCATAACAGGCCCGTCAGGGTAAACACTCAATACTAACTCCCTATCAGATAAAGACTCAAACCTCCTCTATTGATTTCTTCCTCTAAACACAATGCCCATAGTATTAACCAGATTCATCGTGGTTAGTGCAATTAGCTAATAGTAAGGTTAGCCTGAAGTAGGTTGACAGTTAGCATTAAGTTAGTAGTGAGTAACATTTGAGAAATAATACTGCATAATAGATATAAGCAGTGACAAAAGTAAGAAAAGAAAAGAAAAACAAAAAATAAGCAAAGCAAAAGAAAAGATTAAAAAATGGGTTGTCTCTCAATAAGCGCTTTGTTTAAAGTTGTAAGCTCGACATATCATGGTGATTAGTCTAATGAATGGGGTGGAAGCGCATCTAGCCTAAATGTTGTGTAATAGTCCTTATTATCGATGCTATGGCAATTCTTTAGAAGCTGTCCGTTTATGATGAAAAGTTTGCTACACATTCCCTTAGTCTCTATTGCGCCATTTTGAAAAACCTTAGTGACTTCGAAGGGACCAGACCATCTAGAGCGATGTTTTCCCATAAATAGTTTAAGTCTAGAATTAAATAGGAGAACTATATCGCCTTCATTGAATTCTTTTCTAGATATTCATTTATCGTGCCACTTTTTAGTTCTCTCCTTATAAATCCGAGCGTTTTTGTAAGCGTCTAGTCTAAGTTCTTCTAGTTCGTGGATATCTAAGATTCTTTTCTCATCCACAGAGGTGTAATTCAAATTAAGGGTCATAATGGCCCAATAAGCTTTATGTTCTATTTCTACCGGCGGATGACATGATTTCCCATAAACTAGTTTAAATGGCATGGCTCCACTCAGAGTTTTATATGCCGTCCTATATGCCTATAGAGCTTCATGTAACTTAGATGACCAATCTTTCCTAGAGGTTGTTACTGTTTTTTCTAAGATTTTCTTAATCTCTCTGTTGGAGACCTCTACTTACCCACTTGTTTATGGATGATAAGGTGTTTCTAATCGATGTTAGACTCCATACTTCGCTAATAATTTTTCTAAGATTTTGGAAATTAAATGAGAGCCACCATCACTGATGACGAGTCTCGAAACACCTAATCTTGGAAATATTATGTTCTTGAAAATCCTGACTACTACTCGTGCGTCATTTTTTGGAGAGGCTACAGCCTCGATCCATTTTGAAACATAGTCGATAGAAACTAGTATGTAGTGATTCCCAAAGGAAGACGAGAAGGGTCTCATGAAATCAATTCACCATACGTCAAAGACTTCCACTTCTAGAATGTCTTTTTGAGGCATCTCATCGTGTCTAGAGATGTTTCTAGTGTGTTGGCATTGGTTGCAATTTTTAACTGCGATATGGACATCTTTCCAAAGATTAGGCCAATAGAGGCCAACTTGTAATATCTTAGCGCGGGTCTTTGAATTACTTGCATGTCTTTCATAGGGAGCGGCATGATAGTGGAAAATTATGTTTTCAATTTCGTTTTCGAGAACACGTCGACAGAAAATACCATTGGCGCCTCTCTTGAAAAGTAATGGCTCATCCCAATAATAATGTTTAAGGTTGTGGAAGAATTTCTTATTTTGTTGATAAGACATATCAAGTGAAAGCACTCTAACAGCCAAGTAGTTGACAAAATTAGCATATCATGGCAGTATGGTTGTATTGCAAACAACTTCCGTAATTTCGTTTGTGTTCTTGTCTTTATAAGTCACAGGGTACTCGATTGTAATACTTTCTAATTATAACTGGGATACAAGGCATTCATAAGGAAAATTATCATTGATGGGTACATGATCTGGTTTGATGCCTTCTATTCTGGATAAGTGGTCAGCTACTACATTCTCGATCCTTCTCTTATCTTTGATTTCCAAATCGAATTCTTGTAGAAGTAATATCCACCTTAGTAATCTTGGTTTGGCATCTTTCTTACTCAAGAGGTACCGAATTGCAGCGTGCTCGATATAGATAATTATGATACGGTGGGAGAACTGACTTGAGGTTTTGCGTTTGTGTTTGCAAATGTTGCGGTTTAGCAAGAGTCTCCACCGACTTTTCTTTTATCCAATAAGGAAAGGTGAAAAAGCAGAGGAAAGACCTTTCGAGATGTTTTCTTGAGTTCGAGGGGTAGATTATGAAAAGGGAAGGTATTAACACCCTTTTCATCCATGTTTTTCCATGGGCTCTTAGTTACTTGCTAGATCACTTGCTTTTGTTTGAATGTGTGCTTGTGGTGTGTGTGTTTGAAAGTATTTTGAAAATGTAACTTTGTAATGATTCTCGTTTCTATAAGAATGCATACAAAGTGTTGTTTCAAAAATAGTTCAAAGATGTGTTTGTGAGATTTGTTTTTGAAAAGGATTTCCTTTGTAATGGCTCTCGTCTCTATAAGAACGCATACAAAGTGTTTATCTTTTGAAAATGTTTCAAAGTGAGGGTGTTGGTGCATAAAATGTTTTTGTTGTAAGCAAGCGAGTAACTGAGAGAAAACCTACCTACTCAAAAGGTCTTAGATGTATTTTTCCTCCTCCTTTAGATATTGCTATCTTACCATTTTTTTGGTAAGAAGCCCCATAGTTGGATGTGAAGGGACAAGCATGGGTCATCATATGACCATGATAGCAATGTTGTGAGATGACTTAGCACTTTTCCTTAGGGACTAAGATCATTTTGAAAGGCAACGTTAATAGAGTCATCAAAGGACTATGATCTTGTATTTTCTTTGTGCTAAGACATCCCACATGCATAACATGGCCATTTTTAGGAAACAAGTGGAGATTACCCTAAGGGTGCATGTGTGCAAGTGTGTTTGATTTCATGCAATTGTCTTTGATTTTTAGTGGTCTACTTATTGGTTTTATCTTGCCATACACGCCTAATTACTATACAGTATAAGGAAAACTGTAAATTGTGGAAAATGAAATTCTACGCTATTGCAATATTTAGGGGATGGGGGTACGTATGTACGAATGGGGATAGCAAGGAATTTAAGTCCTAAGTTACTATTACAACCATATTGAAATAATGTATAAGAAATATAAAGTGGACTTGTTTAGAAAAATGTTTTTGTCTTAAGGAAATAAAATAAAGGAGAATATTTTTATGTTTTTTATGTTAAAAAACAAGTTAATATTAAAAATGTTGAAAAAGAAAATAAATGAAAAATAAAAACAGCGCTGCTGCAAGCGAAAATAACAAGGATCAGAAGCTCTGAGGTCAGCTGCATGGTGACTCAGAAGGAAGCGTCAGAATCAGAAGTTCTGGAGCTAAGAGCGTTGTGACTCAGCAGGAGACGTTAGTGGGCATCAGAAGTTATGAGTTGGTACACTCTGAGGTCCATCAAAAAACGTTAGAGGGAAAACACAGAGGTTCTGGATGACGTCCAACCAGTGAACCAAAAGTCAGAAGTTCTGTACTGTCAGCATATGAAAATCAGAAACTCAGAGTATTTGAAAACAGCTGATGGAAACATCAGAAGTTTAGTGTATTTAACATGCAAGGAGAACTCAGAAGTTCTGTGTTGTGTTAAGATTGTGAGTGAACATTAGAAGTTCTGTATTATGCTGAGCCAGTGGGTGAACATCAGAAGTTCAGTGTGTGTTAACAGTGAGAAAAATCATGGAAGTTTTGTGTGTTAAAACAGTGAAGAGAACTCAGAAGTTCTGCGTGCTTAAATAGTGAGAAAATCCTAGAAGTTCTGTGTTAAAATTATGAGTGAAAAAATAGAAGTTCTGTGTTACATTTTAGCTCTTAATCAGCACAACAATAATTTATTCAGTTCAGCAAATCAGAATGATCACAGCATAATAAATCACAAAAATTCCAATCCTAAGTCTGAGCCTAGCATTATTCTAGAAGTTCTAATCCATAGTTTTTCTATTCATACAATGATATGTACAACTTTAATACTATGATATTTACATGCTAATGATGTTCAGAATGAAAAGCAAGTAAAGTCAGAAAAACTTACCTGGGACGTGCTTGGAGTTTTTGAGTGGCTGCCTTTGGATGTTCTGAGTCAGCAAGAGAAGTGGAGGAGTGGTTGTATTCTTTGGCTCCAAGGGAAGAACAAAGATTTGATTTTGTATATGAGAAGTATGGATTTTTATGAAGTTTTGACAACTTCTTTTTCTCTCTTAATCGTTTTCTCTTTCAAAAAACCAGCCTCTAACTTTCAGCCTCTCGTCCCCAAAAAAAGCCCCCTTGAACGTATGATGGAGCCAAATATTTATATATGAATTTGTTGTGATTTTGTGGGGAAAAACAAATAGGATTTAAACCTGTTTTGGCATCCTGTTCCTTTGCTTTTTTATCACAGTTTTGTATGCTAGTTTGGTGTAATCATGGGATGCAGGAGTAGGCTGAGCTGGCTGTTGGTTATAGGTCTGCAGTAAGTTGCATGAACAAGGTTTTGGGATTTGGTCAAGTTCTGACCAAAGCGTTGAAATAGCCTTCATGTGTTGAAGTGCTGTCCTTTTTTTGAAGCAAGCATGGTGGCTGTCAGCAGGAATTAAGGAAAAGCAAAAAGCAAAGCATGGGCTTAGTATCAAAGTTGCTATCCCAAGACAGTAGAGGTACACGTGGTGAAAATCCTTTGGATAAAGACTCAGAAGGTGGTTGCGAGCATTAAATGAGCATTAAATGATGATGAGACTTATCACAACCAAAAATCCAGCGACGTGAGATTCTGCACCAAGGCTTAGCTCTAGATCAGAAGTTCTGCTTCAACGTAGCATCCGACCTCTGATCTTTGTATCTTCTGGCTCCAACATGTTCTGAAGGAGCTTTCAGACTTTCTGGAAAGCTTGTAGCATGCTTCTTAACCTTCTTTTTATTACCTTGGCAACTCTGACTGAGCTTGCGTAGAGGCTGAAGAGCCATGTTATGACTGAAGGCTATGTGCTGAACCATGTTTACAACTTCTGACCGCACCTGCCTAGAGGCTGGCTCAGAAGTTCTGAAGTGTCATTTTTCTTAAATACTTAGAAAAATCCCAAGTATTTAGAAATTTGGCTTTTCCATAGTAATTTTGACTTTTTAACGTGAACATGACAATTTTGCCCTTGCAGGCGACTTTCTTGAAAATTTTGTAATACAAAGCTTGGGATTGGATGGAAGTAAACCTGAGGATCCAGGGTAATTTCTTGAGAAAATGAGAGGGAAAATTTTGGGGTACAACAGCTTCTCCTGTTCAATCTTCTTTAACCTGAAGAGTTAGATTGGCGAGATTTGCTATTCGTGACTCGAAAGTGGAAGATGATTGGACACTAGAGTGCCCAGAAATTTGCACTCGGTGATGATATGAGGAATGGGATTAAAGATGCCATTTGGAGAGGTGATAAAATCTTGTTGGAGATGGGCTTGTAGATTCCCTCCAAGAATGTTTATTGAGATGTAATCTGTAAGTTGAATATCAGAATGGTGTCCGTATTTGGAGCGTATCTGTATTATATTAAAAGTTGAGTCTGAATGAGTATCATAATAACATCCATGTCTGGAACGTATCTGGACTGTATCAGGAGTTGAATTTGAATGAGTATCAGAATGGCTTCTGGGTCTGGAGTGTATCTGGACTGTATCAAAAGTAGAATCTGAATGAGTATAAGAATGGCTTCCGTGTCTGGAGCGTATCCGAATTGTATCAGGAGGTGTCTTTGAATGAGTATCAAAATGGCTTCCGTGTTTGAAGCGTATCTGAAATGTATCAAGAGTAGAATCTGAATGAGTATCAGAATGGCTTCCGTGTCTGGAGCGTATCCGAACTGTATCAAAAGTGTCTTTGAATGTGTATCAGAATGGCTTCCGTGTCTGGAGCGTATCTGGACTGTATCAAAAGTAGAATCTGAATGAGTATCAGAATGACTTCCGTGTATGGAGCGTATCTAAAAAGTATCAGGAGGTGTCTTTGAATGAGTATAAGAATGGCTTCCGTGTCTTGAGCGTATATGGACTGTATCAAAAGTAGAATCTAAATGAGTATCAGAATGGCTTTCGTGTCTGGAGCGTATCCGAACTGTATCAAAAGTTTTTTTGAATGAGTATCAGAATGGCATCCGTGTCTGGAGCGTATTTGAACTGTATCAAGAGTAGAATCTGAATGAGTATCAGAATGGCTTTTGGGTCTGGAGCGTATCCGAACTGTATCAAAAGTTGTTTTTAAATGAGTATGAGAATGGCATCCGTGTCTGGAGCGTATCTGAACTGTATCAGGAGTTGAATGAGTATCAGAATGGATTCCATGTCTGGAGCATATCCTAACTGTATCAAAAGTGTCTTTGAATGAGTATCAGAATGGCTTCCGTGTCTGGAGCGTATCTGGACTGTATCAAAAGTAGAATCTGAATGAGTATCAGAATGACTTCTGTGTCTGGAGCGTATCCGAACTGTATCAGGAGGTGTCTTTGAATGAGTATAAGAATGTCTTCCGTGTCTGGAGCGTATCTGGACTGTATCAAAAGGTCGAGTCTGAATGATGATGAGTCCGTGTAAAACTGCATCTTGGGAAGAGAGGGAACCGGTGTAGGGTTGCCTAATGATGAGTCCGCGTAAAACTTCATCTTGGAAAGAAGGAACCTGTGTAGGGTTGCTACATGATGGTCAAGTAGATAGTTATCCTGGCTTGTTACAGGTATTAATCTGGAATCAGTCATCCACAAATAGTTTTCCTGGCTTGTTACAAGTATTAATCTGGAACTTGAAAAGGTTGATGGTAGCCATCTGTTGATTGACCTTTTTCCTAAAAAGGTAAAACGTTAGTTGTATGCAATGTCATGATGTATGAAATGCATGATGTCATGATGTTCTCAAAATAAATTAGATTGTGTCGTATGCACTTATCATGTATGTAAATAGGATGTATGAAATGTGAAATGTTTATGAATGTATTTTTGTCAGGGAAAATAAATCCTTGACAAATATCGGGAAGTTTGTTAAATCCTGGACTGCTGTTGAAGAGTATGTGTGTCTTCAAACTTTGCTTAGAATGTTTCCACCGGGGATTCCTATTTTTTGTTTGAGGAGAAACTCCGCTGGGGAGTATTGAAAACTCTGTGGGGAGAATGTTTATTCCTGCTTGGGAAAAGAGTTCAGGAGTCTCGGTTGTTCGTTGCTCTACTGGAGAGTCGAAGTTGAACTGATATCTAGTCGGGTCCAGGTTTCACAGTAACTTGTTGGGGATTGTAGAGTAGTCTACTGGGGAAGAGGAGTTGTGGTCCTTTGATTTGTAGTAGTCGGAGAGGCAAACTCAAGCTGGGGAATCTGTAATTTGTTGGGGAAATAAACCCTGTTGTTGGTCTGCTAGAGAGGTGACAACTTTGTTGGGGAGAGTCTTCGAGGACTCTTGAGGTTGTCTCAGCTGGGGAAAGGTTTTCAGAGATTAAACTCTGGCTGGGGAATCATCCTATGAGAAGGATTTTGGTGAGATTTGTCACTGCCACTAGTAGCGAGTGTTTGTGGCACTTCCTGGAAATGTTTGACTGTACGTAACCCTTTGTCGGGATTGACGTTCAATGCTCTAAGTGACGGAGATGGGGACTTGCCCCTGGTTACTCTGCACTTTGAGAGTTTTCTTGGAGTCTTGATTGGACTGTCCCAGGTGTGCTGGATAGTGACGTGTCATATCTCCTTGTTGATAGGAGACTTGTCAACGGAAGTGTCATCCCACTTGAATTGATTTTGTTTACTGAGAGAGCCTTCGTTCATTGGATATTCGTTGTGTGAATTTCTCCGCTGTCAAACAGATAGCCAAATGCAAACAGAGATATTCAAGTAATGCAAAGTTTATGCTTGTCTTGATGTTTTGAAAAATGCGTTTTTGCAAGTAGAGAAATTTTGTAAGAAAAACTCAACTCAGGATTTTGAGTAGAGCCTTACAGGAGTCAGGATACCTTTTGTAACAGTATGCTTTCGAACTAACCCATGCTTCAATTAGGACTCTTGAAGGGTTGCAACGTGGCTTGGTTCATAGTTTAAGAAACAGAGGATAAAGGCTCAAAGTGTATTTGTACCCACCCGTTCTTCGTGATGTTCTTCAGTCTTAAACTCAGTTAATTGTGCGTTTGAACTCCAATGATGTTTTGGTGATGGTTGAGACAAGTTAAGTTTATCGGAAGCAGTCATTTCTTGCAACATTTTTCATGTTGTTAAGGATTTATAGTGACCTCTTTTTTTGATTTGTTATCCCTGATTTTTGCCTGACTGTTCTTGTTTTGAGTTTACAGTCAGCGGGATGCCCCTGTTTTCTTAAGTCTCCTTCGTAGGTTTTAACTTAGTGGGATTTTCTTTTAAGAGATAATGACTTCCTATGTGGTAGGGAACCATCCATGTATTTTGATCCCAGAGGAATGCTTCTTGAAATCATTCGTTGTATTATGAAATGAGAGTTTGCGATTTAACGCACGTTTGAATTAACTGAGAGACTACCCTGCCTCAGGTTTTGATTAAAGGTTTCGATTTTTTTGAGAAAACAGAAAACTTCTACTTCTTTGGCTCGAAGGGGTTGACTAGGGATTATCTTCCTTATAACTCAAGTGTTTAGGATTTGAAAGAATGCCTGTACATCGTCAGCAAGGTCTGTTCAAAAGCATACTGTATAAGATTACGACATTGTTTTCGTCATCCTCCCTCTAAAGGCTTGTAACTTTTAGCAAGAGTTGAATGTCATAAAGAGTAAAAAGCATAGCTTAAATGTAATGAAAATGAGTGGATCAAATCAAGACAAACATATGCAGTGCATTAATGAAACAAAGTTTGACATTAATAGATAATTGTTTAAATAACAAAAGAAATTATAATTGAAAATTCAAAATGAAACAAAAGCCTCCTTGTTTGAACTTGTCACTTTAGGTAGTGAGCCTTTGAAGGATAGCGGAAGAACTCAGTCTGGCTGTCTTGTGTGAATTCCAACATTCCTCCATCAATCAGATCTTGAATTTTATTTCTCAACGCCCAATAACTGTTGGTGTCATGTCCAGGACTGTTGGACTGGTACGCACATCTTGCATTTAGATTGTACCTTGGGGAGGCTATGCTGGGATTCTGAGGAGGGTCCGTTAATATAACCATCTTGGCCTCCAACATGTGTTGCAGTGCTTGAGACAATGACATGTTAATTTCGGTGAAGCGTCTTTTGGGCTTGCTTTGCCTTTGCTGATTTTCTAGTTGAAGTCGTTGTTGGGCTCGTGACGCGGAAGCAAATTGGGGCGGTCTTCTATCGGCTTCTTGTCTCAAGGGAGTCTGAATGGTGACTTGATCCCCAATCCCATATGTTTGCCCTATTTTGTTACATCCATCCATACGAAGCTTGTTGATGAGGACCCTTAGCTCTTCTTATCCTTGTGCCAGATTTTAGATAAGAGCCATCTGGCCCACCAGTTGTCCCATCATCTGAACTTTCATTACGGCTATCTCAGTTTGTAGTTGCTCCAACTGGTCATCTTTGTTGCCCTCAGGATTCACCATGGTCATGCCCCAAGCGAGGAGAGCCTTGACTTCTTCTTGCCCCTTGGATAGGTTCAAGAACATCTCTTGAAGTTGAGCGTTTTGAGCCTGCATGCCTTTCACTATTTATTCCATATCCATCTTACTGAAATAAACTGTAGGAAGATAAGGAGACCTGTAAAGGGGGAAACCTGTCATGATATGATGCATGATATGTGGATGCATGTTTTCAAGGATCTCACAGGGTAAACACAAGAAAAAGTTAGAAGTTGAACTTTGATTAACATCTTTGATTGGATAACTTTGCATCGGTGGATGTCCTTCCACGAGGATTAAGCTCACCATATCAAGTGGGTCATAGCCCTTGACTCAAGTTTTTTGTACTTGATCTTTGACGGCGTTTGGTCAAAGGAAAATAAATCCCCCTGCCCCTTTCTAGACGTTTGGTTCATCATAACCTGCATCAAAGACCCTCGAGATCCTTGAAATGGTTATTGAAAATGCTATGGTATGATGTTATGATGTTATGTACAAGTATGCGAGGTAAGCAAGTGTATATACAAATAATCATATTCACACAAAGCAGACAAGTCCTTGGGTTTAGGCTTGCATGGAGTTTGTAGGTAAGTACCCTCTTGAAGTTTAGTTGGCTCAACCTGTCCTAGTTAATAGTAACCGGGTTCTAAGGGATCTCAATATCACTGATCTTTCCCCCAAGTTTCGTTCAATAAGCGATTGACTCGCAACCAAACAAAACTCAAGAGTAAAACCTCAATGAGTGTAGTATCGAGTATCTACCAACTTCGGACTGCACCAAAGCCGGTCATCTCACTATGTTCTAATGGCCAAGTTGGTCAAGTAAGGTTCTAAGGTCAGTTGATGCTTCACGACACCACGCGGCGGCCCCGTACTCTCCTTGACTACTCAAGGGTTACCGGTACCAACCAAAGTGCCACATCAATATAGCTACTGCTTCAACCGTGTCGGTATACCCCGCACAGTTCCCTCACAGTTTATTGCTACTTACCTAAAAAGGTGTCCCCAAATTCGGGTGTAGGATTTACAACATACCCAAACAAGGAACCAAAATGTAAAGTAAACAAATCAAGCAATGTAAGCAAGTAAATATGATCTAACCCTAAGGTAACCCCACTTTTAGAAATTCCCCAGCAGAGTCGCCAGTTCTGTGATACGGTGGGAGAACTTACTTGAGGTTTTGCGTTTGTGTTTGCAAATGTTGCGGTTTAGCAAGAGTCGCCACCGACTTTTCTTTTATCCAATAAGGAAAGGTGAAAAAGCACAGGAAAGACCTTTCGAGATGTTTTCTTGAGTTCGGGGGGTAGATTATGAAAAGGGAAGGTATTAGCACCCTTTTCATCAATGGTTTTCCATGGGCTCTTAGTTACTTGCTAGATCACTTGCTTTTGTTTGAATGTGTGCTTGTGGTGTGTGTGTTTGAAAGTATTTTGAAAATGTAACTTTGTAATGATTCTCGTTTCTATAAGAATGCATACAAAGTGTTGTTTCGAAAATAGTTCAAAGATGTGTTTGTAAGATGTGTTTTTGAAAGTGATTTTGAAAAGGATTTCCTTTGTAATGGCTCTCGTCTCTATAAGAACGCGTATAAAGTGTTTATCTTTTGAAAATGTTTCAAAGTGAGGGTGTTGGTGCATAAAATGTTTTTGTTGTAAGCAAGCGAGTAACTGAGAGAAAACCTACCTACTCAAAAGGTCTTAGATGTATTTTTCCTCCTCCTTTAGATATTGCTATCTTACCATTTTTTTGGTAAGAAGCCCCATCGTTGGATGTGAAGGGACGGGCATGGGTCATCGTATAACCATGATAGCAATGTTGTGAGATGACTTAGAACTTTTCCTTAGGGACTAAGATCATTTTGAAAGGAAACTTTAATAGTGTCATCGAGGGACTATGATCTTGTATTTTGTTTGTACTAAGACATCCCACATGCATAACTTGGCCATTTTTTAGGCAACAAGTGGAGATTACCCTAAGGGTGCATGTGTGCAAGTGTGTTTGATTGCATGCATTTGTCTTTGATTTTTAGTGCTCTACTTGTTGGTTTTATCTTGCCATACAGCCTAATTACTATACAGTATAAGGAAAACTGTAAATTGCGGAAAATGAAATTCTACGCTATTACAATATTTAGGGGATGGGGGTACGTATGTACGAATGGGGATAGCAAGGAATTTAAGTCCTAAGTTACTATTACAACCATATTGAAATAATGTATAAGAAATATAAAAGGGACTTGTTTAGAAAAATGTTTTTGTCTTAAGGAAATAAAATAAAGGAGAATATTTTTATGTTCTTTATGTTAAAAAACAAGTTAATATTAAAAATGATGAAAAAGAAAATAAATGCAAAATAGAAATAACGCTGCTGCAAGCGAAAATAACAAGGATCAGAAGCTCTGAGGCCAGCCGCGTGGTGACTCAGAAGGAAGCGTCAGAATCAGAAGTTCTGGAGCTAAGAGCGTTGTGACTCAGCAGGAGACGTTAGTGGGCATCAGAAGTTCTGAGTTGGTACACTCTGAGGTCCATCAAAAAATGTTAGAGGGAAAACACAGAGGTTCTGGATGACGTTCAACCAGTGAACCAAAAGTCAGAAGTTCTGTATTGTCAGCATATGAAAATCAGAAACTCAGAGTATTTGAAAACAGCTGATGGAAACATCAGAAGTTCAGTGTACTTGACATGCAAGGTGAACTCAGAAGTTCTGTGTTGTGTTAAGATTGTGAGTGAACATCAGAAGTTCTGTATTGTGCTGAGCCAGTGGGTGAACATTAGAAGTTCATTGTGTGTTAACAGTGAGAAAAATCATGGAAGTTTTGTATGTTAAAACAGTGAAGAGAACTCATAAGTTCTGCGTGCTTAAATAGTGAGAAAATCCTAGAAGTTCTGTGTGTTAAAATGATGAGTGAAAAAACAGAAGTTTTGTGTTACATTTCATCTCTTAATCAGCACAACAATAATTTATTCAGTTTAGCAAATCAAAATGATCACAGCATAATGAATCACAGAAATTCCAATCCTAAGTCTGAGCCTAGCATTATTCTAGAAGTTCTGATCCATAGTTTTTTCTATTCATACAATGATATGTACAACTTTAATACTATGATATTTACATGCTAATGATGTTCAGAATGAAAAGCAAGTAAAGTCAGAAAAACTTACCTGAGACGTGCTTGGAGTTTTTTAGTGGCTGCCTTTGGATGTTCTGAGTCAGCAAGAGAAGTGGAGGAGTGGTTGTATTCTTTGGCTCCAAGGGAAGAACAAAGATTTGATTTTGTATATGAGAAGTCTGGATTTTTATGAAGTTTTGACAACTTCTTTTTCTCTCTTAATCGTTTTCTCTTTCAAAAAAACAGCCTCGAACTTTCAGCCTCTCGTCCCCAAAAATAGCCCCCTTGAACGTATGATGGAGCCAAGTATTTATAGATGAATTTGTTATGATTTTAGGGGGAAAAACAAATAGGATTTGAACCTGTTTTGGCATCCCGTTCCTTTTCTTTTTTATCATAGTTTTTGTATGCTAGTTTGCTGTAATCATGGGGTGCAGGCGTAGGCTGAGCTAGCTGTTGGTTATAGGTCTGCAGCAAGTTGCATGAACAAGGTTTTGGGATTTGGTCAAGTTATGACCAAAGCGTCGAAATAGCCTTCATGTGCTAAAGCGCTGTCTTCTTTTTGAAGCAAGCATGGTGGCTGTCAGCAGGAATTAAGGAAAAGCAAAAAGCAAAGCATGGGCTTAGTATCAAAGTTGCTATCCCAAGACAGTAGAGGTACACGTGGTGAAAATTCTTTGGATAAAGACTCAAAAGGTGGTTGTGAGCATTAAATGATGATGATACTTATCACAACCAGAAATCCTGCAACGTGAGATTCTGCACCAAGGCTTATCTCTGGATCAGAAGTTCTGCTTCAACGTAGCATCCAACCTTTGATCTTTGTATCTTCTGGTTCCAGCATGTTCTGAAGGAGCTTTCAGACTTTCTGGAAAGCTTGTATCATGCTTCTTAACCTTCTTTTTATTACCTTGGCAAACTTTGACTGAGCTTGCGTAGAGGCTGAAGAGCCATGTTATGACTTAAGGCTATGTGTTGAACCATGTTTACAACTTCTGACCGCACCTGCCTAGAGGCTGGCTCAGAAGTTCTGAAGTGTCATTTTTCTTAAATACTTATAAAAATCCCAATTATTTAGAAATTTGGCTTTTCCATAGTAATTTTGACTTTTTAACGTGAACATGACAATTTTGCCCTTGCAGGAGACTTTCTTGAAAATTTTGTAATTCAAAGCTTGGGATTCGATGGAAGTAAACTTGAGGATCCAGGGTAATTTCTTGAGAAAATGAGAGGGCAAATTTTGGGGTACAACAATAATTATTCGTGCTCCTACTAAGTAAGAACACAATTTATATAAGGCAAACACAACAGCTAACAATTCTTTTTTAGTTGTGGAGTAATTTTTCTGCGTAGGATCTAGGGTTCTACTAGCGTAGTAGATTGTATGAAGCTTTTTATCCTTTCTTTATCCTAGGACTGCGCCTACGGCATAGTCATTGGCATCACACATTATCTCAAATGGTTCGTTCCAATCTGGAGGATGCATAATAGGTGCTGAAATTAATGACTTTTTTAGTGTTGTAAACGCGTCCAAGCATTTGTCAGTGAAAATGAACTCAACATCCTTCATTAGCAGTTCGGTTAGAGGTTTGGTTAAGTCTTTAATGAAACATCGACAAAAACCAGCGTGTCCTAGAAAGCTTCTTATTTCTCTAACAGTTTTGGTTTGTTGAATATTTTCTATTACTTCGACCTTTGCTTTATATACTTCAATTCCCCTATCAGATACTGTGATACGGTCGGTGGCCAGAACCGGGACTGTTCCTTTAGACAATGCTATCCCACTATTAGTGAATAGGTAGCATCGTCGTTGGAGTTTTGAGGGTCAATTCGAATGGGACGTACGGTCACTAAAGCAATGTTAGGACGTCTTAGTAATAACCCTAATGTCTTAGATCAATTATTCGAGGCAACAATTCCAGGAAACCATTCCGAGGCAACTTTTCCGAATCGGGACTTAGATCGACAAGAAATATTAGGGTTTTGACCCTTTTTAACCTAAAAAGAAAAAAATGTTTTGTTGTTTTTAATATTTTTTAAAGAAAAGAATTAAGTTTTAAAATTAAATATACAATTTATTAGCTAATTAAATTAATTAATGAAAATAAATTACATGGCCTATTTTTATGTTTTTGGTTATTTTAAGGAAAATAAAATATAATTAAGTTATAAACAAAACCCTAATTATTCTAATTGATTTTAAACTTATTTACAAAATAATTAAAGTTATATATAATTAACAACCTAATTAAATTAATTTATGTTTTGATAAAAAATAAAATCTAAACCTAATTTGGTGAAAAAATGTTTTTTATGATTTTTTTGATAAAAGAAAATAATTAATTTGTTAGTAAAATAAATAAATTAAATTAAATAGAACAAAATAAAAAGAATAGAGAAAGAGTTATTGGGCCTGAGAATAACAACTTGGGGGGGGGGGTGTAGATAGCAAGCCTTGGCCCAAGAAGATAAGGTCCACGTTGACCTGCTGAGATCCCATGCCATGCGTTTGACTAGGCGTTTGGTGCTCCTTCATTGATGGCCCTTGGATCTGGCCATCTGGCCACTTGGCAAATTGGATGAGGATGTCCCATGGTGGACCTTGGTCCTTGGTGTGCCCTGGATCCTGAAAAGGAAAATAATATGTAAGAATGGGGGGACCTGGGATTTGAACCCAGGTCCTGAAGCACTTACCACACACTCCACTACCAACTGCGCCACTTGTTTTGTTTGTACATAAAATAAACAATAATGATAATATACAAAAAAAAAGTTAGTGGAGAACAATGAAAACGCGCGCCAGATGTTTGAATAGACCAACAGGAGGGTGCCAGCTAGTCATCTTCAACCTTGTTCCGTTGGTAAAAGTCCCAGACTTTTACCTACAGACATTCGTCCATAGCTACAGGTCTTGTAAATCTCAAAACTCAATACAAGCGTGATAAATAAAAACGAAGGCCATGGATAGTTTCGTCTGGCCTTGCTGAATTCAACGGTGGCCCTTTCATGGCCCAATTTTTCCTGTAAACAAAAATCCTAAATCGAAGCTACAAACCCTAACAATGGTGGAATCTCATACAATCCATATAAATGCAATTAAACATTATAAAAAGCTTGCAAATGTTCCAAGGAACAAGAATATATGATTAATTCGTGCTAACAATGTCTAAATCATGAAATTCGAATTCAAGAAAAGCCCAAGGTTGTGGCTGACTTACAGTGAGTTTCAAGGCCTGAGAGTGCTTGTTCTTGATTGGTTTAGGTCCCTTGTGATCCCAGGAAGCGGTTGGGATGGTCAAAGGATCTTTAAAATTGCTTCAAAGTATGAATTCATGTTTGCACATTTTCTTGTTTTTTCCAAGTTTTGTTCTTGATGTTGCGCCTCTCTCTAGCCTCTCTTTGGGTCTGCACACGTTCTTTATGTATTGAGGGATGGATTAGGGTTGCCAATATGATCACAATCTTCCTCCATTATTGAATTTGATTTTGATTTGATACACTTGAATATACTTCCAAAAATAGTCCAAATCCAATCTTTTTGTGGACCCCATGCCTTTACACGAATTTGATCTCATGCTAGATGGAATTTAAGACCTGAATCAAGTACAAAATCTTGTGTTTTCAATATTTTGGATTTTCTATGATTTGTTTTGATTTAAAATGATTTATTTCAAATAAAAATCAAAATAAATAATAAAAACAATATAATGACAAGTGGAAAAGGCTAGGGTTCGTGGACCATGTTGCCAACTCAAAACAAGTGCAAAAGATTGGGCCCATTTGGTAAAAATTGCATTTTTAGGCATAGTTGACTTTTGACAATTTTGCAAAAAAGGTCAACTTCACCAATGCATAACTTCCTCAATTTTGTCTCTTTGGAGGTGTTCTTGGACTTTTTAAAAATCTTGATATGTCCTATGAGAAACCCTTTTGATCCCATCTCAATTTGATATTCCATGCTCATGTATTAAGCTTTGACAAAAAAGGTGTTTTTGTTGACTTTCCAAAATGACCTATAATGTCCAAATTCATAACTTCTTGTGAGTACATATTTTGAACTTGTGAGATGAAGATGTACTGTAGATAATTGCATCCTCTTCAAAATGAGCTTTGGATGGGTCATTTCTCATAAAGTATGAGAAAGTTATGCTTGGTCAAAGTTGAGTTGACTTTTCCTACAAAACCCTAATTTAGCAACTTTTGGTTCTTGATGAATTATGAGCAATCCTTGATGAATCATGATCAACCCTTGATAAAATGATGAAATATACTTCAAAATGAGGATGTTGGCCAAAAATCTTGAAGTTTGACTGTATGTAGGCCACAATTGACTTTTGCCCTAACACTGTCGATTTTCAGGCCTTTGAGCAATTGACTGAGCAAACTTTCTCTGTAGGGCTTGAAATTTGACATGGATGATCTTGAGAACATATTAGGACATTGGTGAGAATTTGGGATCCCTTGGACTCAAGTATCTTGATGTAATGTGAAACCCTAATTTGAGGTAGACTGCCTTAGGAGAGAGCTAGTCTGGCCAACCCTTGGACTACCTTGAGCAACTTGAGGATCTTTCTTGAAATGTTTTGAGAAATATGGGAGGCAAATTTTGGGGTACAACAGATGCCCCTGTTCAATCTTCTTAAACCTTAGGATGTAAATTGGCTTGCGTGCCTTTCGTGATCCAAAGGTGGAAGAGGATTGAACACTAGAGTGCCCAGAAATTTGCACTCACATGATGCAGTACTTGTCTTGCGATGTCGGGAATGGGCTTACAGATGCCATTTGGAAATTGCTGACATGGAATGGGCTTAAAGATGCCATCCAAAGAAGTGTTGATCGCCTAAGAGATTCCTTAGCGAGAGCCTATATACCTGTTGTTGAGGAAGATTCCGCTGAGGAATGTTGATCTCTGTCTTGAGAGAAATATAATTTTAGGAGCTTCAGTCGTCCGTTATTCTATTGGGGTATCATCTCTGTTTTGAGAAAAGTTGAATTTTAGGAACTTCGGTCGTCTGTTATTCTTGTTGAGGAGTCGTCTCTTCGTCGAAGAGGTGAAAATGAACTACTATCTGGTCGTAATCCAGGCTTCATAGTGACAAGACCGACTACTATCTGGTTGTAATCCAGGCTTTACAGTGACTTACTAGGGAGATGAGATTAAACTTGCTATCCGGTCGTAATCCGGGCTTCGCAATTTCTTGATTCTTATCTGGTCGTAATCTAGGCTTCAGAAGGAAATGAGTCGTTATCCGGTCGCATTCGGGCTTCAACTTGAATTTAGGGCACACTAATATCCGGTCGACTCCGGGCTTCTTAGTAATTGTCCAGGTAAACTGCTATTTGGTCGAAATCCAAGCTTCGCAGTATCTTGTACTGTTATCTAGTCGTAATCCAGGCTTCAGTCCTTTTATTGTTATCTGGTCGTAATCCAGGCTTCACGATGCTTTATACCATTATCTGGTCGAATCCAGGCTTCATGGTGTTCTGTACTGCTATCTGGTCGTAATCCAGGCTTCACAATACCTTACTTCTTATCTGGTCGTAATCCAGGCTTCAGAAGAGATCCAATGGTTATTCGGTCGTAATTCGGGCTTCCCTTTGGCTTTGGGCCTACTAGTATCCGGTCGTAATCTGAGCTTCATAGTATATGGCCGGGTGAACTGCTATTTGGTCGTAATCCAAGCTTCACAGTGTCCCTCACTGTTATCTGGTCGTAATCCAGGCTTCACAATGTCTTTTACCGCTATCTGGTCATAATCCAGGCTTCGCGATGTCTCATACCACTATCTGGTCGAAATCCAGGCTTCATGGTGTCTTTGTAGGAAATTAAGATACTATCCGGTTGTAATCCAGGCTTCATAACTTGTGTTAAAGATATACCACTATCTGGTCGTAATCCAGGCTTCGCAGTGTCTTTGGATGCTATCTGGTCGTAACCCAGGCTTCACAGAAACTTGTATTGCTATCTGGTCATAATCCAGGCTTCACAATAACGTGCTGAGCTATTATCCGGTCGTAATTCGGGCTTCACGGCTTGCTGGGGATTACAATATTATTTGGTCGTTCTCCAGGCTTCATAGCTTAAATATAAACCACTATCTGGTCGAATCCAGGCTTCGCGGTGTTTGATACGGTTATCCAGTCGAATCTGGGCTTCACAATATGTTGTAGAAATCAGGATACTATCCGGTCGTACTCGGGCTTCATAGCTTGAACTTTTGTGAGAATTTGATTGTATCTTTCCTGAAAGGTAAAGGTTAGTTGTATGTAATGCATGACATGTATCAAGCAATGATATTCTCAAAATAAATGAGATTGGGTTGTATGATGCGTATGCATACGTCATGATGTATGGGCATGTAATGTTTTTATGATATCCTCTAGTTGGGGAAAATAAATCCCGGATTGCTGCTGGAGAAAAGAGTTGAATTCTTCGCTCTCGCTGGGGATATCGAATGAAGATGATTGTGAGAATAATCCTGCTAGAGAATAAACCAGCAAGGAAATAATCTCGTGGGAAAGAATAACTCCGCTGGGGAATAAACTGACGAGGAAATGACTCTGTGGGGAGGATATACTCTGTCGGAGGATCTGTTGATTTGGAAGAATAACCTCAGCTGGGGATGAATTACCATTGTTGGAGATGATGAACTCTGTTGGGGATTGAGTTTCTGTTTGTGAAAGGAATGAACTCCGCTGGGGATGATTTTCTAGTGGCGACTTCACTGTGGATAATCTTTTAGACTCTACTGGGGAAAATCCTCCAGACTCTACTGGGGATAGTTTTCCAAATTCGACTGGGGATAATTTTCTAGTGCTGATGATAGATAAACTCTGCTGGGGGAGAATATTACCGACTCATTCGCGGTTGTGAGCCTCAGCTGGGGAGAGTGGTGTCCTGTTCGAGACTGCTAATATCACTGTCTTTTTCTTACTTTATGGGGAGTGAATGTACCTTCAATCGTTTTCTCCAACTAGGTTTATCCCTATACCTGGTGGATAGAGCAACTATATGGTTATGACATTTCTTACTTGCCCCTGTTTCTGATATTACGAGTAATTGTCTTTTGTTTCGCATGTAAGTATTTATGAGCAGCAATTATTGTCAAATGTATATATCAAAATGAAACATTGGACGTTCTTGCAAAACAAAACAGAAAAAGAAAACAATTTGAAATTTCTTTGTGAAAACTAATTGTATTGATTTTGAAGTTGGCCTGTAAAATAGGCATTTTTTGTACAAGAGGCTGACGTCCTAGTAAGAGAACGCCGCCGAACAATAGAATCTATACAGCTTGTTGTAAAAGAAAGAAAATCAGCTATGTGAACAATCCCACTAGGTTCCAACTCTGCTATTGCCTTTATATCCTCGAGCATCTCATCACTTTGCTGCTTGGTTGAAGGTAGATCAGATTGATTAGCTTCGTCCGAGCTTGATAGTCGATATTGAAGTCTGGTTACAAGGTGATCCAATGAGACATAGTGTTACGCTTTAATCCCTAATTTTCCCCTGGACCTCCCTTTCGGGTTTTCATTCCACCGGGATACCCTTTTTTTCCCAAGTCGCCCTTTCAGGTTTTCGACTTGCCGGGTGTACAGTTTTTTTTCATTTTCATTCCTTACTTTTGCCCGAACCCTTTTGGTTCACCGGGAAGCCCTTATTTTTGCCTAGGCCAGTCAACCTAGCGGGTCTTTGATTAGACATAGTATTTTTTCACTATGTCTGCATTGACGGGGTGAGGAAGGTCGTCACCATCCTTGGTGGTTAGAATCATAGATCTTTCATAGAAAATGTTCTTAACCACAAATGTCCCTTCATACGTAGGGGTCCATTTTCCCCTGGGATCACCTTGCGGCAGTATGATGCGTTTGATCACCAGATCCCCAACTTGATACTCTTGTCGTCTAACTTTCTTGTTAAATGCCTTGATCATCCATTTTTGATACGTCTGACCATGACAAATAGCAGTAAGTCTCTTCTCGTTGATTAACTTCAGCTGATCAAGCCGGGTCTGGATCCAGTCGTCCTCACTCAAACCTGCATCCTTCATAATCCGAAGAGAGGGTATCTGGACTTCAATGGGTAAGACTGCTTCCATGCCATACACCAAAGAGTAGGGTGTTGTCCCTGTTGACGTCCATGCTGAAGTTCGGTACCCATGAAGAGAAAATGGTAACATCTCGTGCCAATCTTTGTATGTCACCGTCATCTTCTGCACAATCTTCTTAATGTTCTTATTAGCCGCTTCAATAGCCCCATCCATCTTCGGCCGGTAAGGAGAAGAGTTGTGATGATGTATCTTGAACTGTTTGCAGAGCTCGGTGATCATTGTATTGTTGAGATTTGTACCGTTATCCATAATGATCCTCTCGGGTATACCATATCGACAGATCAAGCTGTGCCGAATAAACCGTGCCACGAAGTTCTTGGTCACTGTAGCAAATGAAGCTGCCTCAACCCACTTCATAAAGTAATCAATTGCTACCAGGATGAAACGATGCCCGTTAGACGCAGTAGGTCTGATCTCGCCGATCATATCGATGCCCCACATTACAAAAGGCCAAGGTGCTGTCAAGACGTTCAGAGGAACTGGAGGTATGTGCACCTTATCAGCATAGACTTGGCACTTATGACATGTCCGAGAATGTTGATAATAATCGGCTTCCATAGTGTACCAATAATATCCTGCCCGTAGGATCTTCTTCGCCATGGTATGTCCATTGGAATGAGTCCCGAAAGTACCTTCATGTAACTCTGCCATAATCCTTTCTGCCTTGTTCTTATCCACACATCGCAGTAAGGTTGAATCATGATTACGCTTGTAAAGAATACCATTACTGATGAAGAACTTCACCGCGAACCTCCTCAGAAACTTCTTATTATTAACAGATGCACCCTCGGGGTACTCCTGAGCCTCAAGATATTTCTTTACCTCGTGGAACCAGGGTTTATCTATTACTTCTTCATTCTCAATATCACAATAATGTGCAGGTTCGTCCAACCTCTCAATGGTAATCTGGGGAGCCTCATTGTCCCACCTGACCTTGAACATATAAGACATAGTAGCTAGCGCGTCCGCTAACTGATTCTCCTCCCTGGGGAAATGTTCAAAGGTTATATCCTCGAAGTGTGGAAGCAATGTCAATACATACTCTTTGTAAGGAATAAGATTTGGGTGCTTCGTATCCCACTCGCCTTTGATCTGACTGATCACGAGAGCGAAATCCCCGAATACACTTAAGAACTTAATCCTTAGGTCAATAGCTGCTCGAAGGCCCATGATGCACGCTTCATACTCCGCCATGTTGTTGGTGCAGTTAAAACATAATCGGGCGGTGAACGGAGTATGACAGCCTTCAGGAGATATGATTACGACGCCAATTCCATTACCCAATGCGTTTGAAGCTCCGCTAAAATACATAGACCATCGGGATCCCTCCTCAGGTCCTTCATCCGGTCCAGGTGTTTCACAGTCCGTCACCAACATGATGCTCTCATCCGGAAACTCGAAATTCATAGACTGGTAATCATCCACTGCCTGATGTGCCAAGTGATCTACCAACACACTTCCCTTGATTTCCTTTTGGGTCGTGTATTGGATGTCATACTCAGTCAAGATCATCTGCCATCTTGCTATTCTTCCGGACAAGGCGGGATTTTCGAAGATATACTTGGTTAGATCCATTTTTGATATCAATAGGGTAGTGTGAGTCAGCATATACTGTCTCAGCCGACGAGCAGCCCATGCCAAAGCGCGGAAATTTTTCTCAAGCAACGAGTACCGGGTCTCGCAGTCGGTAAATTTTTTGCTAAGGTAGTAAATAACATGCTCTTTTCGGCCAGACTCGTCATGCTGCCCCAGCATGCACCCCATTAAATTGTTGAGTACTGTCAAGTATAAGATCAAGAAGTCTTCCTTCAACAGGAGGCATCAGAATTGGCGGCTCTTGGAGGCTGTGTGGCCCTCTCTTCTTGTAGTAATAGTCTAGCAAGTTCCCCAGGCACTTCATAATCATCCTCACCTTCGTCCTCGACTTGGTTGATTGGACTTTCGAAGTCATAACTGGCAGTAGCAGAGTCGTTATCAGTGGGATCTAGAGTAGATGTGGACCTGTATTATGATATGTTAGTGTGTGTAAGACAATAGTTGTTTTGCAAGATAGAAAAGAAAAACAAGGAGCGCAAAATTTGTAATGCAAGAAAATGTCCAATGCTTTATTGATGATATATGGAAATGACAAATATTAAGCCCTCACAAACAAAGCCACGGTGTCTCTGGTAAGTCACCGGACCGTAAAGTTTTAAACTGTCTATTACAAAACTCAAAACAAAAGTCTATTACTATGTAATAAAAGAAATGGGCACGAAGTCCTTTGTCGTCCAATTGCTTAATCCACCGTCGGTAGTCGGGTAAATCCAACTGTTAATATCTGACTCTTCTTCATCATCCTCAATTGCATTCACTCCCTGATCATGTTTAGGCATAGGAGCAGTTATGACGTTGGGCTTTTTCGGTGCGTCAAACTCAATTTCCTTAGCTTCAATCAAATCTTGCACCTTATTCCCCAAGGCCCAGCAGTTGTTTGTATCATGCCCTGGGCTATCGGAGTGATAAACACAGCGTGCGTTTAGATTATACAACGGTGATGTAGTACTGGGATTCTTCGGAGCTTCCCTCAGAGTTATCAAGTTGGTCTTCAATAACTGCGGTAAAATTTGAGATAAAGTCATACTGAGCCGAGTATACTGTCTTTGTGGTATCTCTACTCTTTGCTGATTGTTGCGTTGTGGGGCAACAATGGGTCTCGATATTACTACCGCATTAACTACTTGGCAGCGTTCAGGTTGGTTTTGGCTTCTCGAGCTGTAAAATGCACTAGCTTCTTTTCTAAAAGGCTTCTTTTCTGTACTTGATGAAGCACCTTTCTGTATCTTGCCACTTTTGATACCAGCTTCCACTCTCTCCCCAATCAAAATTAATTCAGTGAACCCAGACGATGAACTTCCAATCAAATGGTTGAAATATGGACCAGACAAAGTCCCAAGAAACATATCCACCAACTCCCTGTCAGACAGAGGGGGTTGGACCCTTCCAGCTAGATCTCTCCACTTCTGAGCATAGTCCTTAAAGCCTTCGCCTGTGCCCATAGACATACCCTGAAGTTGGGTATGCGTGGGAGCAAGGTTGGCGTTGTACTGGTATTGCTTATAAAAAGCAGCAGGAAGGTCCTCCCAGTTGTGAACGTTAGCTCCTTCCAGTTGATAGAACCATTCAAGTTGAGTCCCTGACAGGATATCTTGAAAGAAGTAAACCCACAGGTTTCTATCAGCAGTATATGGTTGAATCTTTCTGACATACGAGCGGAGGTGTAGCTTCGGGAAGGATACCCCATCATACTTAGAAAAGACAGGAGCTTTAAACTTGTGAGGGATCACCACCCTAGATGCCAAACCCAAATCTTCAAAGTCCAACCCAGGTATCTTCTGGATCTCCATTGCACTCAACCGGTCTTCAAGTTGCTTATATCTATCCTCAGAAGGAGGATACTGGTCTTCATCAAAATCCATGTCATTATCAGAGACCACAGGACTAGGCCCCTTTCTTTCCTCTTGATTCTCTCCCCCTCCAGATGAATGGGACAAATAAGTTTCCTGTCGCAAATTGTTCCCGAATCTGCGACCCATATTCAGGAGGACTACCTTCTTCTTCTTTTTCTTCTTTTCCTTCAAGATGAGAGACTTCAAATCTTGCTGCCCTTTGGCCAAATTCAGGAACAACTCTTGGAACTGAGCATTCTGAGCCTGAAGAGCCTTGATGGCTTGATCAATAGGTGTTTCAGAAGACATGATTGCTGAAATAAACAGCGAAGAAGATAAGAAACCTGTAATGGTACCTGTGATGAGGGTGCATGGGAATGGAATGCGTATGAAATGATTTCAAAGACTTTGGGAGATTTAAATTTGTAAACCAAAATAAAACACACTTTATTAGATAAAACTTGTAACAATGTTTAACCATGCCTTTAAGGCGTTACATAAGAAATAACTGAAAATAAATCTAAACTAGAAATAAACAGAAATCAGAAATCCCATGGTCTTTTTCCCTTCGTGCTGACATAATCGTTGATTGTCCTTTCATTCTCAAGCTGCCTTGTAAGCCTTAAGATCTTCCTCTCCTGCTCATGATACTTCTCTCTGTAGGTATCCCTTTCTTCCTTCAACTGAATCCAAGATCTCTTCAATGCCCCAAGATCAGTAGGCATGTATGGATGGAGGACCGTATAAGGAACACCTTCTTCATTAGTATGCTCTATGATCACCGGCAAAACTGCTTCATAAGGCATCCCTAACTTTTGAGCGCGGGCTCGGACCCACTGTAGATAAGGTTGCATCGAGAGAGAAGTCTTCAATCCTAGCTCATACGGGTCAGACCTGATCACCATGCTCCAGGCTCGTATAAACCTTCGGCGATGCTCATTTATGTCCCCCTTGTAGTCAAAGACAATGTCTGGAAGAAGCAACTCATGGGGACCGTCTCTCCGAGCACGATCAAACTGTCTCAAAGCCAAGAAAGGGTTGTAGGTTATACCCCCTCTAATTCCAAGCAACGGAACATTATGGTATTCCCCACATCGATCAATGACAGCTACTCTTTCCATATCTTTAGAACTCCAAAGGATGTCCGTATGAGCGAGGGACATGATTCTATAAGCCCAACCTACACCTTCTTCATTCTTCAATACAGACTTGGGGAGGTGCGAAATAAACCACCTCGCTAGCAGCGGTGTACAACACATGAGAGTTCCCCTTCTTCGTACAGTACGAGTATAGAGAGCATGTAGAATATCACCTAGAAGAGTAGGCACTGGGTTACGAGACATGAAGATCTTGACCGCGTTCACATCTATGAAAGAATCTGGATTTGGGAAAAGAACCAAGTCGTAGATGAGGAGAGCCAAGATGTCTTCAAATGCTTGAAAATCCAAGTTATCCCAGAACGGTTGAGCTTGATCGATCAAAAACTTAGCCAAGAAACCTTTAACCCCACTCCGAGTCTCCCAGTTAGACACTATATTAGCCTTTGTCAAGTGTAAAGCTAAAGCAATGTGCTCAGGTCTAGGAACCTTCTCCAAACCTGTGAAGGGTGTTTGCTCAAGGATAGATATGCCTAGTAAATCAGAAAACTCCTCCAAAGTAGGTACTAGCTGATAATTCGGGAAGGTGAAACAATGATGCAATGGATCAAAGAACTGGAATAACACACTCATCATTTGCTCATCCAACTTTGAAGTTACCAAGCTAAGGAGGTGACCATATCTTCTAACAAATTAAGAAGTATCAGGAACCTTTGAGACTAACTCTCTGAGCTGAGCAGGAATTTGCACGAAGTTGACTCGAATGGTATTTCTGCGCATAGAAGCCATAATCTACAAAACAGAACAAAGATGAATCCCCTCGGTCTTTGAAATGGTTAGTCTAATGAAATATGCATGCTATGTCATGATGCATGATGTCATGATAAAAACACATGACAAGTATCACAGATAGCAAACATAGTAAGGGCAAACAAGTCACACAATAATCCTTAAGTTTAGGCTTGCATGGAGTTTAGGTACTACCCTCTTGAAGTTTATTCGATTCAACCTGTCCTAATAATAGTAACCGGGTTCTAGAAGTTCTCAATATCACTGACCATCCTCCATCGGTCATAGTTTCAGCTCATGCAATCTTTTCTTGCGGCCGGAACCACCTCGAGAGTATGGTCTCAATGAGTGTAGCATCTCACTACTTCCTATGACCAAGTTGGTCAATTATAGGTTCTAAGGTCAGTTGATGCTTAATGACCCATATAGCAGCCCCATATTCTCCTTGTTGCTCCACAAGGGATATCGGTACCAACTAATGTGCCACATCAATGTAGCTACTGCTTCAACCGTATCGGTCTACGTCGTACAGTTCCCTCATAATCTATTGCTACTTACCTAAAAGGTGTACCCCAGATCCAGGTTAGGATCTATAGTAACTCCGATACAAATCCCACAAAGATAAAGCAATCAAATCAAACAATAGAAAACAATATGATGAACTAATCCTAAGGTATACCCCACTTATTAAGTCCCCAGCAGAGTCGCCAGTTCTGTGATACGGTGGCCAGAACCGGGACTATTTCTTTTAGGAATTACTAGTTTGCGTTTTGCGTTTGTATTTGCAAAATATTGCGGTAAGCAAGAGTCGCCACCGACTTTTATTTTATCCAACAGGAAAGGAAAAAAGCACATAAAAATTCCTTTTTTCGAGATTTTCTGAGTACGGGGGGTAGATTATAGAAAGGGAAGGTATTAGCACCCTTTCTATCCGTAGTTATCTACGGGCTCTTAGGTACTTGCTCATCATTTTCAAAAATTGCTTCTTTGTGTGTTTGTGTGATTTGAAAAGTTTTTTACTTCGATTTAACTCTTGCTTCTGTCTTCAAGAGTGTTACGAAGTGGTTTTGAAAGCTTTTTTTTTGTAAAGGAGTGTAAGTGTGAAAAAGTTTGTTTGGATTGAGCAAGTACTTAAGAACTAACCTACCTACTCGAAAAAAATAATTGTTCTATATTCGTTTCCTTTAGACAATGCTATCCCACTATTAGTGAGTAGGTAGCATCATCATTGGAGTTTTTAGGGTCAATTTGAAAGGGACGTACGGTCACTAAAGTAATGTTAGGACGTCTTAGTAATAACCCTAATGTCTTAGATCAATTATTCGAGGCAACAACTCCAAGGCAACCATTCCGAGGCAACATTTCTAAATCGGGACTTTGATCTTTGTTTAGACAAGAGAGCGACCACTAAAGCATCCTATACTTAATGACCGTTTACCGAAGGCAACCAAGTGGGAGTGTACCCTAGGAGTGCACATGTGCGAGTGATTCAATTTCAGGTTATTTATCTTTGCACATTTAGGGCTGTCTAACTGTTTTAAAGTTTTACATATATTCTTGTCATGCATCCTAATATCATACATCTAACAGTTAATAGTTTGCGGAAATTAAAGTGCGGAAATTAAACTAAGCTATTACAAGGCTTCGGGTATTTACATATCCAAAAGCAAACCCTTTAAAAATAAAAAATGAAAATAAAAGACCTAATTAACTATTACAACTTGTGGGCAGTTACATCAATATGGTAAAAATAATAATAAAGTGCGCGGGAGGAAAATTAGATCGACAAGAAATATTAGGGTTTTGACCCTTTTTAACCTAAAAAGAAAAAAATGTTTTGTTGTTTTTAATATTTTTTAAAGAAAAGAATTAAGTTTTAAAATTAAATATACAATTAATTAGCTAATTAAATTAATTAATGAAAATAAATTACATGGCCTATTTTTATGTTTTTGGTTATTTTAAGGAAAAGAAAATATAATTAAGTTATAAACAAAACCCTAATTATTCTAATTGATTTTAAATTTATTTACAAAATAATTAAAGTTATCTATAATTAACAACCTAATTAAATTAATTTAAGTTTTGATAAAAAATAAAATCTAAACCTAATTTGGTGAAAAAATGTTTTTATGATTTTTTTGATAAAAGAAAATAATTAATTTGTTAGTAAAATAAATAAATTAAATTAAATAAAACAAAATAAAAATAATAGAGAAAGAGTTATTGGGCCTGAGAATAGCAACTTGGGGGGTGTAGATAGCAAGCCTTGGCCCAAGAAGATAAGGTCCACGTTGACCTTCTGAGATCCCATGCCATGCGTTTGACTAGGCGTTTGGTGCTCCTTCATTGATGGCCATTGGATCTGGCCATCTGGCCACTTGGTAAATTGGATGAGGAGGTCCCATGGTGGAGCTTGGTCCTTGGTGTGCGCTGGATCCTGAAAAGGAAAATAATATGCAAGAATGGGGGGACCTGGGATTCGAACCCAGGTCCTGAAGCACTTACCACACACTCCACTACCAACTGCGCCACTTGTTTTGTTTGTACATAAAATAAACAATAATGATAATATACAAAAAAAGAAAGTTAGTGGAGAACAATGAAAACACGTGCCAGAAGTTTGAATAGACCAACAGGAGGGTGCCAGCTAGTCATCTTCAACCTTCTTCCGTTGGTAAAAGTCCCAGACTTTTACCTACGGACGTTCGTCCATAACTACAGGTCCTGTAAATCTCAAAACTCAATATAAGCGTGATAAATAAAAAAGAAGGCCATGGATAGTTTCGTCTGGCCTTGCCGAATTCAATGGTGGCCCTTTCATGGCCCAATTTTTCCTGTAAACAAAAATCCCAAATTGAAGCTACAAACCCTAACAATGGTGGAATCTCATACAGTCCATATAAATGCAATTAAACATTATATAAAGCTTGAAAATGTTCCAAGGATCAAGAATATATGATTAATTCGTGCTAACAATGTCTAAATCATGAAATTCGAATTCAAGAAAAGCCCATGTTCGTGGCTGACTTACAGTGAGTTTCAAGGCCTGAGAGTGCTTGTTCTTGATTGGTTTAGGTCCCTTGTGATCCCATGAAGTGATTGGGATGGTCAAAGGATCTTGAAATTGCTTCAAAGTATGAATTCGTGTTTTCACTTTTTCTTGTTTTTTCCAAGTTTTGTTCTTGATGTTGTGCCTCCTCTAGCCTCTCTTTGGGTCTGCACACGTTCTTTATGTATTGAGGGATGGATTAGGGTTGCCAATATGATCACAATCTTCCTCCATTATTGAATTTGATTTTGATTTGATACACTTGAATATCCTTTCAAATATAGTCCAAATCCAATCTTTTTGTGCACCCCATGCCTTTACACGAACTTGATCTCATGCTAGCTGGAGTTTAAGACCTGAAACAAGTACAAAATCTTGTGTTTTCAATATTTTGGATTTTCTATGATTTGTTTTGATTTAAAATAATTTATTTCAAATAAAAATCAAAATAAATAATAAAAACAAGATAATGACAAGTGGCAAAGGCTAGGGTTCATGGACCATATTTCCAACTCAAAACAAGTGCAAAAGATTGGGCCCATTTGGCAAAATTTGCATTTTTAGGCATAGTTGACTTTTGACAATTTTGCAAAAAAGGTCAACTTCACCAATGCATAACTTCCTCAATTTTGACTCTTTGAAGGTGTTCTTGGACTTTTTAGAAAGCTTGAGATGTCCTCTAAGCAACCATTTTGATCCATTATCAATTTTATATTCCATGCTCATGTATGAAGCTTTGACAAAAAAGGTGTTTTTGTTGACTTTCCAAAATGACCTATAATGTCCAAATTCATAACTTCTTGTGAGTACATATTTTGAACTTGGGAGCTGAAGATGGATTGTAGAGCATTGCATCCTATTAAAAATGAACTTTGGATGGGTCATTTATAATAAAGTATGAGAAAGTTATGCTTGGTCAAAGATGAGTTGACTTTTCCTACAAAACCCTAATTTAGCAACTTTTGGTTCTTGATGAATTATGAGAAATCCTTGATGAATCATGATCAACCCTTGATCAAATGATCAAATATAATTCAAAATTAGGATGTTGACCAAAAATATTGAAGTTTGACTGTATGTAGGCCCCAGTTTACTTTTGCCCTAGCATAGTCAATTTTCAAGCCTTTGAGCAATTGACTGAGCAAACTTTCTCTGTAGGGCTTGAAATTTCACATGGATGATCTTGAGAATATATTAGGACATTGGTGAGAACTTGGGATCCCTTGGACTCAAGTATCTTGATGTAATGTGAAACCATAATTTGAGGTAGACTGCCTTAGGAGAGAGCTTGTCTGGCCAACCCTTGGACTACCTTGAACAACTTGAGGATCTTTCTTGAAATGTTTTGAGAAATATGGGAGGGCAAATTTTAGGGTACAACAGATACGATGTTCCCTAAGAAAATTCCTTGTCAGACCATGAAGTGGCATTTTTCCCAGTTTAGCACGAGGTTGACACTTACGCTCTTTTTAGTACCATTTCGAGGTACGATATACATCCGTCAAAACTTTCTCCACAGACAGAGAAGTCATCCATAGAAACTTCCATCATTCCATCTAGAAAATCTGAGAATATGGACATCATACATCTCTGGAATGTTGCAGGGGTATTACATAGTCCGAATGGCATTCGTCGATAGGCGAACGCACCATAAGGACAAGTGAAAGTTGTCTTTTCTTGGTCGTCAGGATGGATAGTGTGATACGATGGAAGAACTGACTTGAAGGTTTTACGTTTGATCGCAAATGTTGCGGTTAGCAAGAGTCACCATCGACTTTTCTTTTATCCAAAAGGAAAGTGATAACGCGAAATCATATCATATATTTACCATAAAATTTATCCGTTTTATGTCGTATTTACCCGATTAACTCTCGAATATTCCGAGTTTTGTATGGTTTTACGCAGGTACAACATATCTCAGCTCAAACCAAGAAGAAACGTGAAATGCGCGAGATTACGGCCAAAGACCAAAGAGAAAAGATAAATCTGTCAAGAAATCCATTTTCTGCTGATTTTACGTTCGTCACACAGCTGCCACGACCGTAAGGCGCTTCAGAAGAGTGTGACGGTCGTAACGCCCCAGCCACGACCGTAACGCGCTAGCTTATGAAAAATGAGCGTAACGCCTCAGCCACGCCCATAACAAGCTTATATGTATTAAATTTGAATGTGGTCAAGCAACAGAACGTGGTAAAGCTGAACGAAGTGGTCAAGCAAAGCTCTGCTATGTGCCTAAATTCTCTCCAACTTCCAAAGGCCACTTTCTCCTCAATTTTCTCAGTAAGACCAAGAATCTAGGAACTCAAATATTTTTCCAACCGTACTTTCACTCTCTATATATAGCTTAGACTTAGAAAGAAAAAGAGAGTTTTTTTAGTTCACAAAAACCTTGCGGAAGCTCTGCCAATTTTTATTCCCGACTTTATTTTCAAATTTCGTCCATTTGAATTCTTATTCCGACGTTCCAATCTTGCCGACTTGTGGAAGAAGGATCTCGGATTTTATTGCTTTTCAGGTTTTTTATTGTATTTGATTTTATTGTATTTGATATTATTGCAAATTTTATTTATGTTATATTTCTATTCTTTATTTATTATGCATGCGTTATTATTTTCTGAATTTATTTCCTGCTTTTTAATTCCTAGTACTATGAGTAGCTAAATACCCGTAGTCGGGGTGTGATGAAATAACCGAATAAATTAATGTTTTTTCTAAGCTAAAACCTTAATCAAATTAATTTCTGGCCGTGACTTTTTATAATTAAAAATTAAGCTTTTTATTACGAGAGTAAAGAAAGTGAAATAGGGAGAAATCAAAACCACGAGAGTGTGAGGTTTTAACCGGATAGCTAAAGTTAGGCATTCGATTTAAATACAGCGAGAGCGCTTTAAAACGAATTAGACTTATTTAGTTTTCAAAAAGATGCTTTCTAAACACTTATGGACTAGCGAGAGCAGACATTTGGCTTTAGGAGTATGATCCGAGGTAAGACCACGAGAGTGTGAATCGAGGGTTTTTAAACTGATAAGTACTACAGAATAATTAAGTTAAATATTTTTATATGCTTAGGTACAACTTAATTCGCATAGGTTCAAATCATTACACTCCGACCGCTTTAATATTAATTCCCTTAATTGAATTTAGTTTCCCTTTAGTTTTAAACTTCTAAAAAAAACCAACGTGACAATTTCCGCCTTAGCTAAACTAACCTGTTTTACAACACTAGAATGATTACGAAGTCCCTGTGGGTTCGACATCCTTTTATTACTACCGCGATAGACTGTGCACTTGCAGTTAAGATACCGTTACACATTAGTTCGATCGCAGACACATCAAGTTTTTGGCGCCGTTGCCGGGGACTTTAGTTTAGTCACTAGTGTAATCTGAAAACAACGCTGTCTAGACTAAGGCAACTTTTTATATTTCCCCCTGTTGTATGCCAAACACTCATTCTCAAAACGAGCCTTTGCACTTACAAATTAACGATATCGAGCGTTACTTAAGATTAAGACACCGAATTCAAGAATACCGATCTCTCAACAATCTTCCTCCGACTAAAATTCCTGATATCCCGTTATCGGAATCTATCGAAGAATCGACAATGGCTGACGTACCAAATCTGCCTCGCGCTCTTAAGGACTACGCAGTTCCTTCGCAAGCGGAGCCTCACAACAGCATTGCCGCCCCTGCTATCGCTCGAAACGATTTCGAGCTGAAACCTTCGCTTCTATTTGCCGTTCAGCAGAACCAATTTTCTGGATCTCCTACTGACGACCTTAACCTACATCTGTCAGTGTTTGTGCAGTACGCAGACACTGTAAAAGCAAATGGTGTAAACCCCGAGGCGATACGATTGCGCCTATTTCCTTTTTCTTTAAGAGACAGAGCCCGAGCCTGGCTCCAATCCCTTCCTTCAAATTCAATCACCATATGGGATGAATTGAAAAAAGTCTTCTTGGCTAGATATTTCCCACCAAGCAAAACTGCTATGCTTAGAGCTAACATCAACGGTTTTAGACAAAAAGATAACGAATCACTTTTCGAAGCATGGGAACGTTACAAGGATATGATTAGACTCTGTCCTCATCATGGTTTAGAAGAATGGCTAATCATTCATACGTTTTATAACGGTCTGTTGTATAACACAAGAATGACTATAGACGCCGCTGCTGGTGGCGCACTGATGGATAAACCATACGCCGAAACAAATCAACTTATCGAAAGTATGGCCCAGAACCACTATCAATGGGGAAGCGAAAGAGCTAATGTGGAGAAATCCCAAACCAAAGGTGGAATGTCTGAAGTGAATATCCTGGACCAAGTCAATGCTAAAGTGGAAGCTCTTACCCAAAAGCTAGAAAACCTTACCACTACTCCTGCAGCTACCGTGGCTGCAGTTGTCCAAACTTGCGATCTATGTGGTCTTCAATCACATCTTTCTCCAGAATTCCCACTTCTAACAGGAGTTCCAGCTGAACAAGCAAACTATGTACAAGGGAACCCTTATAGCAATACCTATAACCCTGGCTGGAAAAATCATCCGAACTTTTCATACAAAAATAACAACGCGTTATACGCGCCTGTACAAGCTCCTGCCACACCACCCGACTATCCAAAAGCTATCCCAAATCATCCTGGTAATGGACCTAATGCTCCTAGGAAATCTAACCTAGAAATCATGACAGAGCACTTCGTTGCTTCCCAAGCTCAGACTAATAAAGACGTTATGAATCAAAATTTACATACTAATGAGCAGATAAAATAATTAGCTAGCAAGGTTGATGCTTTAGCCACCCATAACAAGATGCTTGAGACGCAAATTTCACAGGTAGCTCAACAACAAGCACCTACTGCGGCACCGGCTGGAATTTTTCCTGGTCAACCACAGCCCAACCCAAAAGGACATGCTAATGCGGTGATACTGAGAAGTGGAAAAGAACTCGACGGACCTGTTGACCCGAGACTAGAAAATCCAGCCATGTACCAAAAACAGAGCGAGCCGCCTGAACAAGCCAATGAACCTAGAGAAAAAGAAAAGGAAAGCGAAACGCAAGAGGCAATGGAGCAAGAGAAGCCTTATGTACCTCCACCACCTTATAAACCACCAATCCCGTATCCTCAGAGACTTACAAATTCCAAAACGATGGGCCAGTTCAAGAAATTCGTTGAACTTCTGAAACAACTCAATATAACAATACCTTTTACAGAAGCCATCACTCAGATGCCCTGGTACGCTAAATTTCTTAAGGAAATCTTATCCAACAAGAAGAAGATAGAGGATAACGAAACAGTTACACTCACTGCCGAGTGTAGCGCGATCATTCAGAACAATATGCCTCCTAAGCTAAAAGACCCAGGTAGTTTCTCTATACCTTGTAATATTGGAAAATTTGTCATAGACAAAGCTCTATGTGACTTAGGAGCAAGCATTAGTGTCATGCCCTTATCTATCTGCAAAAAGCTAGAGATGGGAGAACTCAGACCCACGAAAATGTCCGTCCAATTAGCCGATCGATCGGTTAAATACCCTGTAGGTATACTGGAAAACGTTCCAGTTAGAATAGGTCAATTCTATATCCCTATCGATTTCATCATCATGGACATAACCGAGGACTCAGTTACCCCTATCATACTAGGAAGACCCTTCCTAGCCACCGCCGAAGCTATAATTGATGTAAAAAAGGGCAGACTAACGTTCGAAGTTGGGGAAGAAAAAGTGGAATTCATCCTTACTCAATTCTTACAAGCACCAGCCATGAACGACACATGTCATCTTATAGATGTCATAAATGAGTGCGTAAGGGAAATGGAAGCAAAACAGACAAAATATTCCGAGATAATAGAAATCCAAACCCCTCCAATATTCGAAAACAATGACAGTCTAAACGAAAGCTTAGCACTCACGCCCGATCATATGCCATGCACGAAGAACCCCAGTGTAGAATTAAAAACTTTACCTAACAATCTAAGATACGAATTCCTTGATACCGAACACACGCGACCAGTAATAGTAAACTCCAACTTAGGGAAGCTCGAAACTGAAAAACTTTTAGGCGTCCTAAGAAGGTATCCAACCGCACTAGGGTATAACATATCTGATTTGAAAGGAATATGTCCTTCAATTTGTATGCACCGTATTTTGCTAGAAGAGGATTGTAAAACCTCTAGAGAACTTCAAAGAAGGATTAACTCGATTCTTAGCACAGTAGTCAGAGATGAAATTACAAAGCTTATGGAAGCCGGAATTATATACCCGATCTCTGATAGTAAGTGGGTGAGCCCAGTACACGTGGTGCCCAAGAAAGGAGGTATCACCGTTGTTAAGAACGCGAAAGGCGAACCAATAACTCAAAGAGTAGTCAATGGACATAGAGTGTGTATAGATTATAGAAAACTAAACAAAGCCACTCGTAAAGACCATTTTCCTCTACCCTTCATAGATCAAATGCTAGAACGGTTAGCCAAACATTCCTATTTCTGCTATCTAGACGGTTACTCCGGATTCTTTCAAATCCCCATTCACCCTGACGACCAAGAAAAGACTACTTTCACGTGTCCGTATGGAACGTTCGCACATAGATGAATGCCCTTCGGATTGTGTAATGCCCCAGCTACCTTCCAACGATGTATGATGGCAATCTTTGCAGATTTTATAGACAACATCATGGAGGTATTCATGGATGATTTCTCAGTGTGTGGGGGAAGTTTCGAAGGATGTCTGTCAAACCTAGAGAAAGTCTTAGAAAGGTGCGTAAAAGTAAACCTCGTGCTCAATTGGGAAAAATGCAATTTCATGGTCAGAGAAGGAATCGTGCTAGGACATGTCATATCTAATAAAGGGATTGAAGTTGACAAAGCCAAAATAGAAGTCATAAAAGAACTCCGACCACCTAAGACCATTAGAGAAATACGAAGCTTTTTAGGACACGCCGGTTTTTACCGACGATTCATTAAAGATTTCTCAAAAATTACTAAACCACATACCGGTCTGTTAATGAAAGATGCTGAGTTCATATTCGACGATGATTGTCATAAAGCGTTTGAAACTCTAAAATCAGCCCTTATCACCGCACTAATCATGCAACCGCCCGATTGGAATCTACCCTTCGAAATCATGTGCAACGCGAGTGATTACGCCGTGGGCGCAGTTCTTGGACAGAGGAAAGACAAGAAACTACACGCTATTTACTACGCTAGCAGAACACTGGACCAAGCCCAAATGAACTACGCCACGACTGAGAAAGAGCTATTAGCAGTCATCTTCGGGCTTGACAAATTCCGTTCCTATCTAGTAGGAGCGAAAATCATCATCTACACGGACCACGCTGCTATAAGATATCTATTAAATAAGAAAGATGCAAAACCAAGGCTCCTCAGATGGATCCTTCTTTTGCAAGAATTTGACTTAGAAATTAAGGATAAAAAGGGGACCGAAAACGTCGTAGCGGATCACTTGTCAAGATTGGAAGATATAAAACCCGAACAAGTGCCGATTAACAACGATTTTCCATATGAGCATCTGATAACCCAAATAAGGAACGACCTAGCTCATTTCAACCTAATCGAACTAAAACCCGAGGAAGCCGTAAAAGCAATCCATGCAACCATGGGACTGCCATGGTATGCTGACATAGTTAACTATCTAGCTACAAACGCACGCCCACCAGATCTTACTTACCAACAGAAAAAGAAATTCTTCCATGATCTCAAACATTACTATTGGGACGAGCCCTTACTGTTTAAAAGAGGACCAGATGGAATCTTCCGTCGATGCATACCCGAGGAAGAAATAGAAGATGTCATTTCCCACTGTCATTCATCTTCTTACGGGGGACACGCAAGCATCTCCAAAACTTGTGCAAAGATCTTACAAGCTGGCCTATTCTGGCCTAATCTATGGAAAGACGTCCACATCGCTGTTAGAAATTGCGATCGGTGTCAACGCACCGGCAATATTTCAAGACGCGATGAAATGCCTCAAAGGGGAATACTAGAAGTAGAAATCTTTGACGTATGGGGAATCAATTTCATGGGACCCTTCCCATCTTCTTTTGGAAACAAATATATACTCGTCGCGGTTGATTATGTCTCAAAATGGATCGAGGCCATAGCCTCTCCTACAAATTACACCCGAGTGGTAATCAAACTCTTTAGAAACATAATTTTTCCGAGATTCGGCATACCGAGACTCGTCATCAGTGACGGTGGCTCCCATTTCATCTCAAGGATATTCGACAAATTACTTTTTAAGTATGGAGTAAAACATCGTATAGCGACGCCATACCACCCACAAACCAGTGGACAAGTCGAAGTATCGAACATGGAAATTAAGCAGATCTTAGAAAAAACCGTAGCCACAACCAGGAAGGATTGGTCATCAAAGCTCAACGAAGCTTTATGGGCCTATAGGACGGCCTACAAGACCCCTATAGGGACTACACCCTTCAAGCTCGTATACGGAAAATCCTGTCACCTCCCAGTAGAATTAGAACACAAACCGTATTGGGCAATTAAAATGCTCAACATGAACTACACTACTTCGGGAGAAAAACGAATCCTGGATTTAAATGAATTAGAAGAGTTGAGACTAGATGCTTACGAGAATGCTAAAGTATACAAAGAAAGAACTAAGAAATGGCATGATAAGCGTTTAGTTAGGAAATAATTTAGTGTGGGAGATGTCGTGCTATTATTTAACTCAAGACTTAGGCTTTTCCCTGGTAAATTAAAATCGAGATGGTCAGGTCCATATGAAGTTACAAGAGTGTTTTCTAGCGGAGCGATAGAAATCAAGGGTAGAAACACTGACCCGTTTATAGTAAATGGGCAGCGGTTAAAAATATACAACAACATTGAAAATAGGGACTATACGAATAGTCTAATACTTCTAAAATTACCCGATATTTCACTCGAATAAATCGGCTAGGCACTATGTTAGGCTTTTGACATTAAAAACAACGCTGAGTGGGAGGCAACCCACCTATTTGCTATTTGTTATTTATTATTCTTTTCATTTTTGCATTTATTTCTATTTAAAGTTTCATTTTAATTTTCTTTCTTATGTTATAATTTTCATGAAAACTGCTGCTAATTTCAAAAATAATTTTACTTGCCACAGGATTTCTGAAAAGTTTTTGTTTCTTTTGCACTTTCTCTTCTGACTAGTTTCCCTAACAATACCCATGGAACCAAAGCAACATAATTTCTTAGAAACCACCTTTAGGGGTATAAACCAGAAAAGAAAATTCGAGGAATTGTCTAAAAGAAACATTGGTATAACACTTTATCATGATGAACCCACTATGAATGCCCTAGGTATTTTAGATAGTGTTATGTACTTGTTTAACCAGTTGGGGTGGGAAAAAGCCCTTATTAAGACTAGGTTTGCTACCTACCGTGAGCTCACTTTCGAATTCCTAAGCTCCCTAGTCCATTTACCAGAACACGGGAAAGGAACCCGTAAAGGATTCATAAGTTTCCGTCTCTTCGGCATTAATTTTGTTTACAATCATAAGGACTTAGCTGACTTGTTAGGATTTCCTAGCGGCCCTTTTGCCTTTTCCACTACCCAGGTTGAGCTAATGGACATTGAGCTAGACTATTTTTGGGGCACCTTGACTGGTAATTATCACCCCGACCCGGACAATATGGATAATGATGAAATTCATAACCCTGCTATCCGCTATTTCCATAAGATGCTAGCCCATACTGTATTTGGGAAAGAGGAGAACCAGACTGCCGTGTCCAAAGACGAGATATTTTTACTGTATTGCATGCACCAAGGCCACCCTGTTAATGCCGTACCCTTCCTGATGCAAACTTTTTACCGCATTATAGATAACCCTGATGAACCAATCATCATAGGTGGCCTGGTCACAATGATTGCACATGCCCTCGGCCTAAGACACCAGCTGAATAGGTGCCCGCATTTTGGTACGGTCCATCCCATGAATCTTGCTTTTTGCTTTAACCGCCGAATGATTGCAAACCATGCTTACCCACCTTATGATTATCTGATAAGAGATGAAGTTGTAAACTTATTTACCCTTCCGAACCATGACAAAGTGAGCGTCCACAACCGTGACAACTGGCTCTATGAGCTAAACCCGCCCGACCAACCTCCTACACCTGAGACAACTGGCTCAATGGCAGCTGCAGTTTTTATATTTCATTTTGTTTTGTTTTTAGGAAGTTTCCAATTTCTGCACACTTTCAGTTTCGTTTAAATTCAGAACAATTTTATCTTTATGTAATTTTTGAGTTTATGTTGTTGAACATGCAGTTTTACGAAATCATTAGTTTCAGTTGTTTAATTACTGGTTTGCTAGACTCCTCTGCACAAATTATACTGCTTTACATATATTGCGGGTGTTTACTCTAATTGCTGATGGTGTGATGTTTTGGAACATATATGCTTGCATTTTCCTGGTATACCATTGAATTTATATTGCTGTTAAAATGCCTCTGTGTAGAGATAGAATGTTGCAGACTTGATACAACACAGTCTGTTAAGAAATTGCACATTTTGCAGTCATTACGATCGTCACATCCCTCTTACGTTCGTCACACGCCTTTTAGCGTGTTACGATCGTCATCCCTGTGTTACGACCGTAACACGGGTTACATCAGTGACCCTTGTAGCAGACAGTAGCGCCTCTTCTGCAACCTTCCCTCTTCTCCACTATTTCAAAACCTTCCCATTAAGTTTCATCCATTAAGTCACCTCCAATTCTCCATTAAATTTCATCCTTCCCAATATTCTTCCCTCATCATTATATACATCTCAAAACCGATACCTCACAAACTCCATCCCACAACCCAAACCCACTATCTCTAACGCTTTAGCATTCCAAAAATGGCAAACATCAACCAACAAATCCCAGGCATCTACCTACGCGATGGCGAAGCAGGTGAAACCCAGCGCACAAGGTTCCTGAAGTTCCAATGCCGAGGCATCCATCCCACGAGGTTCGTCGACATTGACTGCCTCCGAGATCTCGGGTTACTTGAAAGTGTCCAAAACCTCCTACAAAATGTCAACCTTTGAACCCTATGTAGCCAGCCCCAACCAACGTACGAGAATCTCACCCTTGAGTTCCTCAGTTCATTTTGCTACATCACTCCGAATGGCCCAAGAAATCAACTTACCGGTGTGGTAAGGTTCCGCATTTTCGGCACCGAATACGATTTCTCTCAGAATGCACTCGGTCGCCTACTAGACTTCTGTACTGACGAAGGTGCTCACCTACGTGTGCCCGACACGTTTCATGAGGAATCCTTCAACCTTTGGCATAGCTTGACCAATAATCAGGCTAACTCCTACGATCACCTCAATGCTACCCAAATCCACAACCCCTCCATTCTCTACTTCCACCGCATCTTATCCAACACCATCTTTGCAAGGGATAGTAACCACAAGCTTAACTCCAAAGAGCTGTTCTTCATGCAATGTGCGTTTACTAATCAGAAAATCAATGTCGCACCATTCCTCTTAGCCCATATTCACTCTATTTGCACTCACGGAGGCAAACCCTTCTATTTCGGAGGGCTTGTCACTTCTATTGCATTGGCCCTGAATCATGGCGACACCCTTACCCATCTGCCCTCCAGAGCACCTGTCTTGCTTACCTTAGACCATTGCAAATCGGCTCATCTCATTTACGAACGGGACGACGGTCGGTTCCATCCAGTGATCCGTAATGTCGTTTATTCTAACATTGTTTTGCCTTGCAGGGACCGTATCGATCCGAATAACCGAGCCAATTGGCTATTTGATGCCCCTGAAGGCCATGCTCTCGTGCACGATGCCCAGCCAGCTGCTCCTACTGACGAGATCCAGGAGGAATTGGACCGTGAAACACCTGCTCCCGACATTCCTGAGTCCTCTTCTGCACCACCTCCTTTTACCATGGAGGACGTCCTCAGAGCCCTCCATCAGCAAAATCAGATGGTTGTAGCTCTTGAAAGAAAGCATCAGGAGCAATATGACACTCTACATGCGCAAAATGTCTAAATCCTGAGCGGGCAGCGCAATGTCAACGAGAAGCTGGACGAGGTTTTCTCCGAGCTAAACGCCTTACACATGGACGTCACCGCTCTTAGATCGCATGATACCGACCTCGAGGCCACACCTACCCGACGATCCCGCACACGTAGCAGAGGCAGAGGCCACCAGTAGTTTTCTTTTGTTTTTGTATTTCATTTATTTCCCTTTTCAGTCAATTTTCTATTTGTATTCCTTCCTTACTTATATCACGCCATTGAGACAATGTCTGATATAGTGTGGGAGAGACGTTATATTTCCTTCATGTTGCAGTAAATTTATGGTTATTCTATGATATTTTCTAGTTTTTCAAGTTTTCCCCGTATTTTAAGCCATACCAAAAATTTCCGCTCGCATAGCTCGACATACCTACCTTAAAACGGAAACCTAGTTAAGTAGACAAGAACGAGTAAAAAAAATCAATACGACCATGACACTGTGAACATCCTACTTATGCAACCCGTCTAAACAAGACGTTATATGTACACCTCGATTTTTAAGTTCTGAAGTAACCCCTAGTAGTTTATACTAGCAGTCAGCACCGTCTGGACACAAACCACGTGGGGAGCCGATGAATATAAGTGTTTGATGCCTAATCTTCTCATCTCGATGCTAAACAAAGAAAATCTTGTGCCAAAAGACAAAGATCACATACGAGACATAAGTATAAGAGAAGAAGTCCAGTGAAGGTTGGTTCAGAGGTATCTGGTTCTGAACTTGGTAGGGCGTGCTACGGCTCGATCCCCCGCAACCTCCAATTTGGAAAAATCCAGGGTAACCACATCCGTGTACCAGACCCCGCGACAGAAATAGGATCAAAGTCACTAACCGGCTACTCCACTCCGCGCGTGAAAAGATAAAGGGCTTAATGTGATTGCGCCAGAACGAAACCGGGCGAAAAAGCACGCGAGGATCGAGGTTTAAATATGACGAAATGATTAAGCGGTTTGTTAAGATGGAAATACGCGACTAAATTGTGTCATTGCAATATCGCTGACGTTTTACTCAAGTATCGGCCGACTAACGATTGGTTTCCTATGTTTTATCTTGAAAACAAAAGGTATGTCGTGCACGTGCGCCTAGCGAACACTTGTCCGATTTTTTATGACTATTTGCTTGAGGACAAGCAAAGGTTTAAGTATGGGAGGATTTGATAACGCAAAATCATATCATATATTTACCATAAAATTTATCCGTTTTATGTCGTATTTACCCGATTAACTCTCGAATATTCTGAGTTTTGTATGGTTTTACGCAGGTACAACATATCTCAGCTCAAACCAAGAAGAAACGTGAAATGCGCGAGATTACGGCCAAAGACCAAAGAGAAAAGATAAATCTGTCAAGAAATCCATTTTCTGCTGATGTTACGGTCGTCACACAGCTGCCACGACCGTAAGGCGCTTCAGAAGAGTGTGACGGTCGTAACGCCCCAGCCACGACCGTAACGCGCTAGCTTATGAAAAATGAGCGTAACGCCCCAGCCACGCCCGTAACAAGATTATATGTATTAAATTTGAACGTGGTCAAGCAACAGAACGTGGTAAAGCTGAACGAAGTGGTCAAGCAAAGCTCTGCTACGTGCCTAAATTCTCTCCAACTTCCAAACGCCACTTTCTCCTCAATTTTCTCAGTAAGACCAAGAATCTAGAAACTCAAATATTTTTCCAACCGTACTTTCACTCTCTATATATAGCTTAGACTTAGAAAGAAAAAGAGAGTTTTTTTAGTTCACAAAAACCTTGCGGAAGCTCTGCCAATTTTTATTCCCGATTTTATTTCCGAATTTCGTCCATTTGAATTCTTATTCCGACGTTCCAATCTTGCCGGCTTGTGGAAGAAGGATCTCGGATTTTATTGCTTTTCAGGTTTTTTATTGTATTTGATTTTATTGTATTTGATATTATTGCAAATTTTATTTATGTTATATTTCTATTCTTTATTTATTATGCATGCGTTATTATTTTCTGAATTTATTTCATGCTTTTTAATTCCTAGTACTATGAGTAGCTAAATACCCGTAGTCGGGGTGTGATGAAATAACTGAATAAATTAATGTTTTTTCTAAGCTAAAACCTTAATCAACTTAATTTCTGGCCGTGACTTTTTATAATTAAAAATTAAGCTTTTTATTACGAGAGTAAAGAAAGTGAAATAGGGAGAAATCAAAACCACGAGAGTGTGAGGTTTTAACCGGATAGCTAAAGTTAGGCATTCGATTTAAATACAGCGAGATCGCTTTAAAACGAATTAGACTTATTTAGTTTTCAAAAAGATGCTTTCTAAACACTTATGGACTAGCGAGAGAAGACATTTGGCTTTAGGAGTATGATCCGAGGTAAGACCACGAAAGTGTGAATCGAGGGTTTTTAAACTGATAAGTACTACAGAATAATTAAGTTAAATATTTTTATATGCTTAGGTACAACTTAATTCGCATAGGTTCAAATCATTACACTCCGAACGCTTTAATGTTAATACCCTTAATTGAATTTAGTTTCCCTTTAGTCTTAAACTTCTAATAAAAACCAACGTGACAATTTCCGCCTTAGCTAAACTAACCTGTTTTACAACACTAGAGTGATTACGAAGTCCCTGTGGGTTCGACATCCTTTTATTACTACCGCGATAGACTGTGCACTTGCAGTTAAGATACCGTTACACATTAGGTCGATCGCAGACACATCAGAAAGGTGAAAAGGCATAGGAAAGACCTTTGAAATTATTTCTTGAGTTCGGGGGGTAGATTATGAAAATGGAAGGTATTAGCACCCTTTTCATCCATGGTTTTCCATGGGCTCTTAGTTACTTGCTAGATCACTTTCTTTTGTTTGAAATTGTGCTTTGTGTAGTTTTTGAAAGTATTTTGTAAATAGGCCATTGTTTAGGAAACCTTTGTAATGATTCTTGTTCGTAAGAATGTATACAAAGATGTTGATCTTTTGAAAAATGTTTTCAAGTTTTGTAAGATGTTTTTGAAAGTGTAGGTGTTTGTTTTTAAAAATAGCAAGGATGTTTGTTTTGAAATGGAGCAAGTAATTAGGAGCAATCTACCTACTCAAATATCTTTCTTGTTCATTTTCTGTTCCTTTGACATTGTTTGCTTACCATTGATTTGGTAAGCAACCATATCTTTGGATGTAAACCGGATGGGCGTGGGTCATTGTATAACCATGATTAGCAATATTGCAAGGTATCTTAGCATTCTTTTGGAGGGACTAAGATCATTTGTAAGGAAAATTAGATAGCGTCATCGAGGGAATATGATCTTGTATTTGCTTGTTTTTGCTAGGATACCTCACATGCGTAATATGGTCATTTTGTAAAGGAGACCAAGTGGAATTACCCTAGGGGTGTTTGTGTGCAAGTGTGTTGTTTTCATGCTTGTTTTTGTCTTGAATTAGGGTTTTCTAAGCATTGGTTTTAGTATTTCCATACAAACCCTAAATACTAGCATTGTATATAAAAGCGAAAAATTACGAAATTTAAAGTTACTACGCTATTACAACATTTATGGGGATAGGGGTGTGTGATGCGGTGGGAGAACTGACTTGAGATTTTGCGTTTGTGTTTGCAAATGTTGCGGTTTAGGAAGAGTCCCCACCGACTTTTCTTTTATCCAAAAGGAAAGGTAAAAAAGCACAGGAAAGACCTTTGATATGTTTTCTTGAGTTCGGGGGGTAGATTATGAAAAGGGAAGGTGCTAGCAGCCTTTTCATCCATGGTTTTCCATGGGCTCTTAGTTACTTGTTTAGATCACTTGCTTTTCTTTGTTTTGTTTGAAATGGTGCTTGGTGTGGTTTTGAAAATATTTTGAAAAGACGCCATTCGTTTAGGCAATCTTTGTAATGATTCTCGTTCGTAAGAATGTATACAAAGATGTTTGTCTCTTGAAAATGTTTTCAATGTTTTGTAAGATGTTTTGAAAGACGTTTTGAAATGTGTGTGTGTTTTGAAAATAGCAAGGATTGTTTTTTAAATGTAACAAGTAACTAGAAGCTAATCTACCTACTCAAATGTCTTTCTTGTGCATTTTTATTCCTTTGACACTGTTGACTTACCATTGATTTTGTAAGCAACCCTATCTTTGGATGTAAACGGGACGGACGTGGGTCATCGTATGACCATGATAGCGTCATCGAGGGACTATGATCTTATTTTGTTTTGTTTTGCCAAGATAATTCGCGTGCGTAACATGGCCATTTTTATTTAGGCAACCAAGTAGGAGAAACCCTAAGGGTGCTTGTGTGAAAAGTGTGTCATTTTCATGCTTTTGTTTTGCATTTAGGTTTTTCTATTTGTTTTGTTTTTGCTCTTGTCATGCAAACCCTAGTTTACTAAGCATAATATATAAAGAAATAAATTGCATAAAAATAAACTAAGCTATTACAACAATTATTATGGGAGGGGGGATACAAGTTTTGAATGGGGATTTTGCACAAATATAAACCTAAAAATATTATTACAACCCAATTTAATATTGCGCGAATTAAATAAATGTACAAGTATTTAAAATGAAATGCAATGTATTTATGTAAAATGTTTTGGTATTTGTTTTTTTGTGTGAGAAAATAATTTAACTTAAACCCTAATAAATAAGGAAAAATAAATTATTTATTTTTGGAAGGGTGAAACCCTAATTTTTTGATTAAAAGAAAATAATGTTTCATATTAATATTATTTTGTCCATTTTTTGTACAAGAAAGTAATAAGTAATATTATATGTAAATATTATAAATTAAATATGTATAAAAATAAGTATTTTATGTGTACAAATAATATAATAAAAATATGTAGTATTTTTAAATATATTTACAAGTTATTTAAGAAAATAGAATCTATTTTTCAAAATAAACTATTTTTATGTGAGAAAATATAAAAAAAAATAAAATATAAGTGTGAAAATAAATAAATTATTTTTGGGTATTTTTTATCAATAAAAAAATAAATACAAGTAATAAATATAAAAATATGAAAGAAAATGCAAAAAATATAAGAAATAAGTCAAGGGGTGCAAATATCAAGTCAGGAGGGTGCGAATATCAAAAACAAAAAGCCCAAGGCGCCAAAAAGCCCAGACTTCATCCCTGTCCTCTAGCCAAGCTCCCTGCGCGCGTGTTTTCCTTCAAACCTGTAACTCTCACATGCTTGCACAAAAACAAAAACTCATAACATGAAACTTGTGGCATTTGAGCTCACGATTCCAACCATATAAAACTTGTAACCTAACTCTCAAAGATGAGAGAGAATTTTGACATCCCTAATTCGTGACCTAGAAATTTCAGCAACTTCAAGCTTCAAATTCTCTCAGCATAGTTAATATAAATGAAAAGAATGCATATGTACAGCTTCACCAAGTTATGGACTACATTTTTTCTTCACAAATCGTGGCTTGAGGATGCCTATTCAGAGAGATAGAGTTTTGAGAAATACCTCCTTCAGCTGGATTTGAGTAGGGCAATGTAGGGACTTTAATGGAGGCCTGAGGATTGCTTAAGCTTCCTTGTACTTCCCTCAAGTTATTCCAATGCTTAGTTTGCTCTGAGGATGGCTGAAACTCTTTGCACAAGTCAAGTTGAAAGATTCCAAAGTGAAAAAGGTGGATACTGAAACACGGGTTACATAACCAGGGCAAGGGCTTGGATAGCTTTGGTATGATGTGTATGAGGTGTTTGAAGTGTTAGAATACAAAACGCACGAGCCAAAAATTAGTTGGCAATGATTTTGCAGAAATGCTGAGTTTGGGCGGAAATTTGGAGTTTTTGAGTTTGAGTGAGTTCTGGATGCAAGCAAATCGTGTCCTGCCTTGTGACAAGTTTGTATACTTGTATATAATGGATACAAAGTCAGCTTCTCAACAGATGTGCAAGCTTTGACCTTTTCACCAACTTTCTTGCTTTTGAAGTAAAGTGAAGTAACTTATGCAACATGCTTGTACTGGCTAGCGTGAGGGCTGAAAAGAGCTTGTACAAATTGCTTAAGACCTGTGTAAGTTGCTTGCACCAAAGGGACAGGTCCAAGGCTCAAGATTGATAAAGTTACAAAAGCTCACTTTATGAAAATGGCATTGTAACTTTTATGCTTAAAATTGAATTATCTCTTGTACAATGCTTCAAAAGCAAAGATAATCCCTTTGTCAACTGAGTTTCCATTTAATTATGGAGTGTAAAGTGAGTTTAGGACCTGTAAATCAAGGTACAACCAGCATGGATTGGATTTGCAACTTGATGCTTTGTAAAAATGGTTTGAACAAAAGTGATAAAATGCCAACTTCTCTTCTTCGATTCTCCCTACTAAAAAATGATCTTGGAGAGTTCTTGGACATTTTGGAAATCTTGAAATGTGATATATAATCCATATTTGAAATTCATTTTGAGATACCTCTTGGAACTAGGTGAAAAATGTCCATGAAGTTGGGTCAAAAACCTGCCTAAATTAGGGCAAAATTTCACTAAGTTATTTAGTTCTTGGACCTATGTTCACAAATTCATAACTTGAGATCAAAGCATCTTTTGGGAAAAGTTTGTGAAGCAAAGTTGTAGATTTCATGGAGGACTACAACTTTTATGTTGGAAGTTTTCTTTGAATCAAATTTCATCATGGTGAAAAAGTGGTGGAAATTTGGGGGAAAATAAGAAAATTTCCATACTTAGAAAAATTCTAAGTTATGAAAATTTTCAAATTCAAAACCCTAATTTTCAAAATTGGTTTTCTTGGTGAACAAGTTTCATATTTTGACATATCTTGATGAATTATGACCCTTGGCACTTGATTTTGACCAAAAAGTCAAAGTTTGACTTTTCAGTGCACATTTGACTTTTGATCAGTTGACTGCAAAATTCATCTGTCAATCCAATGAATTTGAGATCTTTTGAACTATGTAATTAGGTCAAGATTATGCCATTTAACCCTTATCATGCTTGAACTCAATTAGTCATTGGCTAGGTTAAAAATCAGAAATGGCCCTTTCTCAATCAAAACCCTAATTTTGACCATTTTGCCCTTTTGATGATTTGATCAAATTTCTTGAGGAGTTGTGATCCAAACTTGATCAATGGTGCATATGAGTCTAAAATGTTGATGTGGATAAAAAATTATGAAGTTTGACTGTAAATTGGCCATGGTTGACTTTTCCCCCAATACAACTGATTTTTAGGTCAACTGTCCAATTGACTGATAAAAAATGTGGTTCAAGGCTTGAAACTTAACATGAGCAATCTTCGGGGTCCAACATGATGTATGAAAGTCACATGAAGCATTGGTGGTCCAAAAATCCTTGTGAAAACTCAAACCCTAATTTTGGGTTATCAGTGCAAGATGAGAGGTCTTGAGCTGAGCAAACCCTAATCTTGTCTTGAGTCCAAGAAGTCTTGTGAGAAAAACATTGATAAATAAGAGGGAAAATTTTGGGGTACATTAGCTGCCCCTGTTCAATCTTCTTGAACCTGAAGAGTTAGACTGGCGAGCTTTATCGTTCGTGACTCGAAGGTAAAAGATGATTGGACACTAGAGTGCCAATAAATTTGCACTCGTCAAAATGTAGTTGAGGGAATGGGCTTAAAGATTCCATTTGGAAAGGTGATAGAATCTTGTTGGGAGATGGGCTTGTAGTGTTAGAACAAAGTTTGAATCTACTACCCTATGTTTAAGTTTTGATGATAATAAAATGAAAAGATATGTTATTTATATGATTCATGTATGAACTATTTGCTACCTAAAAATATTACGTTCTGCTTTGCAGAAACTCTGATAGGTATCAGCAAGAGCACACTTAATCAGCATCAGAATGTTGGTTCTTGACATCAGCATCAGAAGTTGCTATATCAGAATACCAGAATCAGAAGATCAACTCCCGTGTATGCTGAAGCTTGATGAACAGAACTGCGCTCAACACTCTGATAAAGAAAAACAATAGTTCATCAGCAGTTAAGCAGAGTCAGAATGAGCCAAGCCAGAACATGCATTAAGTAAGCAACGGTACTGTGCATTGAAAGCAAATTATTACCAACGGCCTCATTCCAGACAAGATCTGCTCAATAAGGAAAGTTTGTTATTAGCATTGAATCAAGAATATTGCTCCAACGTTCATCAATCTCAGTGCTATATAAACAAGACTATGAAGATTGAATTGGCTAATGCTCTCCAACATTTTACACGCCTAAAAGCTAATCATAATCTTCCTTCTCTCAGTTTGCTAAACACTACATATCTCCTTACTCAATCATTGTTTAGCAATCTAGTTTCATAAAGCTTAAGTTGTGTATACATCACAGTTGTGATACAGTTTTGTAGAAAACACTCACACACCTAGATTTATCTTCTTTGTAAGAAAGTGTTTCCTTGACAAACCGGTTTGTGGTTTGCATCAAGAAGGCTTTAGCAGTTGTTAAAGCAGTTTGTAATATTCAGTTGAATATAGTGGATTAAGACCTCGTTGGAGAGAGGCGAAATCACCTTGACGGGTGGACTGGAGTAGTTTGAGATCAAACGAACCAGGATAAAAATATCGTGTTCATTGCATTGATTTTCAGTTTTACAATTCAACCCCCCTTCTTGTGTTTTTCACTTCTTCAATTGGCATCAGAGCGCCTGGTTCTGAGCTAAAACACTTAACCGTGTCAGTACAAGATCTAGCGTCAGAAAAACACAATGGCAGGAAATTATTCTCACACCAGCTATGACAACCATGAGGACAGAGACAGATTCAGCGGCAAACCTCCAGTCTTTGATGGAGAAAACTTTGATTACTGGAAAGACAGAATTGAAAGCTTCTTTCTGGCACATGATGCTGATCTGTGGGATATGGTGACAGATGGATACACGTACCCTGTGAATGCAAGCGGTCAGAAGATTGATAGAAAAACAATGTCTGACAAACAAAAGCGTGACTTCAAGAATCACCACAAGGCCAGAACCATCCTTCTCAGCGCCATCTCCTATACTGAATATGAAAAGATCTCAAACAGAGACACAACAAAGAACATTTTTTACTCTCTCAGAATGACGCATGAGGGCAATGTTTAGGTCAAAGAAACTAAAGCTCTGGCGCTCATTCAGAAGTATGAGGCGTTCAAAATGGAAGAATCTGAATCCATGAAAACAATGTTCTCAAGATTCCAGATTCTGGTAGCTAGTCTCAAGGTTCTGGACAAAGGATACTCTACTGCTGACCATGTCAAGAAAATCATCAGAAGTTTACCCAAGCAGTGGAGACCAATGGTTACAGCTCTGAAGCTAGCAAAAGATCTCAACAAAATCACTCTGGAGGAACTTATCAGCTCCCTCAGAAGTCATTAGATAGAGCTAGAAGCTGACGAGCCTCAGAAGCAAGGTAAGCCTTTAGCATTAAAATCTAACAAAAAATCTGAGTCTAAAGTTTTACAGGCAGTGGAAGAAACATCTGATGGATCCTCATCAGAAGAAGACGAACTCTCCCTCCTCTCCAGAAGAGTAAATCAACTGTGGAAGCAAAGACAAAGGAAGTTCAGGAATCCCAGAAGATCTGATCAGAACGAGTCCTCTTCCAGATACAGAAGGACAGATTCCTCCTCTGGATACAGAAGATCTGAAGGCTCCTCAAGTAGCAAAAAGCCAAACACCAAGGACATCATCTGCTATGAGTGCAATGAGCAAGGACACTACAAGAGTGACTGCCCAAAGCTTCAGAGGGAAAAGCCCAAAAAGAAGTTTGGAAGAGAAAAGAAGAAAAGTCTCATGGCTACATGGGATGACTCTGACTCGTCTGAAGCTGACTCAGAATCAGATGATGAGAGGGCAAACATAGCTCTCATGGCTAACATTTCAGAAGATAGTGAAGCTTCTGAATCAGACACTGAAGAGGTATTTCCTAACTTTGCTGTTAATTTTACCAAGGCTGAACTTGTTGAAAGCCTTAATGAAATCCTGGAAAGGTATCAGCAAATTAGAGTTAAATTCAGAGACCTGAAAAGGAATCTTGAATCTGACTCTAATAAGACTGAGAGTCTCAAATTGGAGAATTCTGAGCTGAGAAATAAGATTTCAAAATTAGAAAATACTTTACAAAACTCTCAGAAGGAACCAATTTCTGAAACTCCCAGCAACGCTGATGAGATCATCAAGGAGTATGATCACAGTTTCCAGAAGTTCCTTGCTAAAAGCATAGATAGAAGCAAAATGGCTTCAATGATCTATGGAGTTAGCAGAAACGGCAGGAGAGGAATAGGATACCAAGGTAAGGTTCCTACACCAAAGAATGTCATGGACTTAACCATTAAACACACTCCTCTGAATTCACATTTTGTGTATGGTCACACACATGATATTAAATACACTAGCAGTAAATACTCTGTGAAACCAAAATTCAACCAGAGTTTTGGTAAATCTAACAAATCAGGACCCAAGAAAATCTGGGTACCTAAGGATAAAATAATACATGTTGCAGATATCTTTAGCAGCAAGTCAGAAACACCAGTCATGGTACCTGGACTCTGGCTGCTCGCGACACATGACGGGAAGAAGGCATATGTTCCAAAGCCTGGAACTTAAGCCTGGAGGCCACGTGGCTTTGGAGGCAATCAGAGGGGAAAGATAATTGGCTCTGGAACTGTAGGTAATGGAAATCTTCCCTCTATTAATAATGTTCTGCTAGTAGATGGATTAATGCATAATCTATTATCCATAAGTCAATTAAGTGATAACGGTTATGATATAATCTTTAATCAAAAATCATGTAAAGCTGTTAGTCAGAAAGATGGGACTATCCTGTTTAATGGTAAGAGGAAAAACAACATTTACAAAATCAAACTTTATGAACTAAAAAGTCAGAATGTAAAGTGCCTTCTGTCTGTTAACAACGAGCAGTGGATCTGGCACAGAAGATTGGGGCATGTTAGTATGAGAAGAATATCTCAGATTAATAAACTCAATCTGGTCAGAGGACTTCCTAATTTGAAGTTCAATTCAGATGCTCTGTGTGAAGCATGTCAGAAAGGCAAGTTTGCAAAACCTTCTTTTAAATCTAAAAATGTTGTTTCTACCTCTAAGCCATTAGAACTTCTGCACATTGACTTATTTGGACCAGTTAAAACTGCTTCAGTCAGTGGTAAGAAGTATGGGTTAGTAATCGTAGATGACTATAGCAGATGGACATGGGTAAAGTTCTTAAGACACAAGGACGAGTCACACTCTGTGTTTGTTACCTTCTGTAACCAAGTTCAGAATGAAAAGGATCTTAGAATCGTTAAAGTCAGAAGTGATCATGGTGGAGAATTTGAAAACAAAGATTTTGAGTCATTCTTTAATGACAGAGGCATTCTGCATGATTTCTCTTGTCCTAGAACTCCCCAATAAAATGGAGTTGTAGAACGAAAGAACAGAACATTGCAAGAAATGGCCAGAACCATGATCAATGAGACAAACGTTGCTAAGATCTTCTGGGCAGAGGCAATAAACACAGCGTGTTACATTCAGAATAGAATCTCAATCAGACCTATTCTGGAAAAGACTCCATATGAATTGTGGAAGAACAGAAAGCCCAACATTTCATATTTTCATCCATTTGGATGTACCTGTTTTATGTTAAATACAAAGAATTATTTGAACAAGTTTGACTCTAAAGCACATAAGTGTATTATGTTAGGATACTTTGAACGCTCAAGAGGGTACAGAGTATACAATACAGAAACACAGATTGTGGAAGAATCAATTAGTGTTCGTTTTGATGATAAGCTTGACTCTGAAAAGTCAAAGCAGAATGAAGTTTTTGCAGGTATGGAAATTGAATTTACAGGTTCTGAAGACAAGTCATCAGAAGCTCTCAACACAGACACTCCTTCAACATCTGAAAGGAGCACTGCTAGCAATCCTACAGCAGCTGCTGATCAAGCTCAGAAGAGATTACCCAGAAGCAGCTTGGATCACCCAGAAGAGACTATCTTAGGGAGAAAGAAAGATCCAATCAGAACAAGAGCAAGCTTCAGAAACTCTTAAGAAACACTCATGGGACTTGTGTCTCTGATTGAACCTTCTTCTATTGATGAAGCACTTCTGGATAATGACTGGATTCTGGCAATGCAAGAAGAGCTGAATCAATTCACCAGAAATGACGTATGGGATCTTGTTCCCAGACCAAAAGGATTCAACGTCATTGGAATAAGATGGGTGTTCAGAAATAAGATAAATGAACAAGGTGAAGTCATCAGAAACAAGGCACGACTGGTTGCACAAGGTTATAGTCAGCAAGAGGGGATAGACTATACAGAAACCTTTGCTCCAGTCGCCAGGTTAGAATCTATCAGACTTTTAATTTCATTTGCTGTTAATAGAGGCATCACTCTGTATCAGATGGATGTCAAAAGTGCATTCTTAAATGGTTATATAGAAGAAGAGGTTTATGTGCACCAACCCCCTGGTTTTGAAAATACAAAACATCCAGAACATGTTTTCAAACTAAAGAAGTCACTATATGGTCTGAAACAAGCTCCCAGAGCTTGGTATGAAAGACTAAGTAACTTTCTGTTAGAAAATGAATTCACCAGAGGGAAGGTGGACACTACCTTATTTTGTAAATCAGTTAAGAATGACATCTTAGTTTGTCAAATTTATGTTGATGATATTATTTTTGGTTCTACTAATCCTTCTCTTGGAAGAAAATATGCTAAGTGTATGCAGGCAGAATTTGAGATGAGCCTCATGGGGGAACTGAAATTCTTTCTAGGAATTCAGATCAATCAAACTCCAGAGGGAACTTACATTCATCAGAGAAAATACATCAGAGATCTTCTGAAGAAATTTGACCTCTCAGAATGTAAGCCATCAAAGATTCCAATGCATCCCACGTGCATTCTGGAAAGAGAAGAGGTAAGTAAAAATGTAGAACAGAAAGTCTACAGAGGTATGATTGGTTCTCTCATTTATCTGACTGCTTCAAGACCTGATATATTATTCAGCGTTTGTATTTGTGCTAGATTCAAATCAGATCCTAGAGAATCTCACTAAACAGCTGTTAAGCGAATTTTCAAGTATCTGAAAGGTACTACTAATCTGGGTTTGTTTTATAGAAAATCCAGTGATTACAGTTTAGTAGGCTACTGCGATGCTGACTTTGCTGGAGACAGAGTGGAGCGTAAAAGTACTTCTGGAAGCTGCCAGTTTCTGGAAGAAAATCTGATCTCTTGGCCTAGCAAAAGGCAATCAACAATTGCGCTATCAACAGCAGAAGTTGAGTACATAGCAGCAGCAGGATGTAGCACACAAATGCTCTGGATGAAAAGTCAGCTTGAAGACTTCCAGATCTTTGAGAGTAACATTCCTATACTCTGATAATACTTCTGCTATTTGCTTAAGTAAGAATCCCATTTTACATTCTAGAGCTAAGCATATAGAAATAAAACATCATTTCATTAGGGACTATATTCAGAAAGGAATTTTGAACTTAAAATTTATAGATACAGACCATCAATGGGCTGATATCTTCACTAAACCCCTTTCTGAAGATAGGTTCAATTTCATTCTGAAACATCTCAGCATGAAAATCTGCCCAGAGTGAAAATGTTTTAATTCCATATATTTATCTTCAGAATGTATTTGTTTTACTGTGAACTTCTGATCAATCTCTTTTCAGAAAGATAGAACATGCAGATTGTATCAGATGCAAGTCTAAAGATCTGAGAGTCTAAGCTCAAAGACAGACGTGCTGATCACTACATCAAACAAGTGTCATCCAATCATCAGCAAATCTCTGAAGCAGAACGCGTGCACGCTTCTGAGAAGGCAAAACGCTGATTGGGTGCATTGAGACACATGTCTGGTAACCGTTTTAAGTATCTTTCTCAAATCCCCCAAAATCAGCAAGCATTAAATGAAAGTAATCATGTTTTTAAAACGTAATCATGATTTTATTTCTCTTTCTTAAAAACGTTTACAATTTCAAAATATTCTGAACCCTATTTAAACACGTTAAACCTCTCACTTTCATCTTTTACAGTTTCTCACTATTTCTCAAGCATTCTCTGCATTTTTCTGTGTTTATCTATCTCAAACTCTTTTTCTCAGTTTTCTCAAAATCCCTAAGTGTGAACATGGCAACCTCCAGTAGTGCTTCTGCAGGTTCTCAGAAGAAAGCATCATCTGAACAGTATCAAGTACCATTCAGAACACTCCTCACTCCTGTGAAGAATCTTGAAGTGTTATTTGAATTGATCATTGATTTTGGAAGTCTGAAGGAAAACGGCTTTGATCTAACAGAAGAAGTTAGGGCACAGAAATGGGAAAGGTATTTTGACAGGTTGGTTGGACCAACATTCCCTATGTTAGTCAAGGAGTTCTGGATTCATGCAACGGCTTCAACGCATCTAGTCACCTCCTACGTTATGGGGAAGAAGATTGTGATCACTGAGGATCACATAGCAAGGTTAATTGGTTACAGTGGCGGTGGCGTCCGCTGTATTGATATGGCTGAGAGATGTGCTGACGTGGGCGTCATAGCAAAAAGGATTTTCACCCATGGGGTGCCCAGCAGCAAAATCAAAGATCTGAAGGATCATCACAGAGTTTGGGCGAAGATAATTCTGGGGTGTTTTAACCATAGGAAGCCAACTAGTTCCCCTGATTACATAAATGTAGATCAGCAGTTTCTGATCTACTTTATCAATCAGAAGGTAAAAATCAACTTGGCTCATCTTCTGTTCAATCACCTCAGAACAAGCGTGAAGGAAACCAGGGAAGAAGAAAGAACAAAGAGGGATTAGATACCCTTTGGAAGGTTGATATCAGATATTATGACTGAGAATAGGCTGATAGAGCATCTGATAGAAGCTCAAGAGTTAAGCACCATTGAACCAACGGTTGGGAAGCCTTTGAACGCGAAGAACTTGAAGAAAATGAAGTTGATAGAGAATATCAAAAAGGAACCCAGCGCTACTCCTATTGTTGATATCTCCAGCAGAAGAGTTCCACTGAGTGACTTTCCTTTATTTTCTGAGATAGAATCTAAACTAGAGGTGGTTCTCAGATACTTAGACGCGTGCAAGGCAGATAGTACAGATCCCAATTTGAATATCAAAGATCTGCACAAACCTCAACCAGAAGTTACACTGAAGAAGACGAAGAAAAGGAAGGTACCTTCAGAAGGATCACCCCAGCAGACACCCAAGAAAAGAGGTAATTTATCTGTTGCTTCTGTTTTAAATTCTTCTACTATTCCAGCATCAATTCCACCTCCAACCTCTCATAGAATCTCAATCCCCATCCCAACAATAGATGAAACTGAACCAGAAGATGACCCTTCTGAGGCATTACAACTCAGAAGACCCAGAACCAAACATCCCAAACCAACAATCTCAACAACATCAGCAATTGACAAAGTGCTGTCTGACATTGATCAACACACTTCTGATCACTCCTCCATCAATCCAAACTCTGAACCACAAATTGTCCCTTCTCCATAACCAGAACAACAACAACCTCTCTCATCCATTCCAGAAGAACCTCTTATCCCTGAACAACCAGAAATTCCAACAACTTCTCCACAACCAGCAATTCCGTCTCCCTCTCCTCAACCAGAAATTCATCCACCATCACCTCAACCTGAGTTTCATCACTCTGAAACTCTAACTCCTCCACCTTCTGAACCTCATTCACCTCAACCATCACCTCTGGCAATCCAGCTGCCATGTGGAACAACAGTCACAATGGCCAAGCTGCCATCCTCACCAGAATCTACACCACCAAATACTCCCAAAACACCAAACAGTCCAATCATTATCTCTGATTCTCCCACTCCATCTCCAAAACAAATAGCTCCCAAGCAAACCACCGAAAACCCCAGCAGGACCTTCATAGACTTAACAATCCTTGACCGTCTTGCTGATCTAAAACATAAAATAGCCATTCCAAAACCAAAACAACCAGATGTTGGCTCTGGTATTATGAATTTTGAAACAGGTTTGCAGCAGTGGATTGCTTCTCTGAAGCAAGTCTGTCCTGGAATGATTGACCCAGCTGCCTCTGACCAGCTCTGGTCACAATTCAGAATTTGGGTACGTGCTGAAGCCCTCAAGTTGCAGGATATCAACTATGAGCAGGCACAACAGAACTTCAGCAAGCTGCTGAAGGAAGTTGAAAGTCAGTTGCCACAGGAAGACGTGCTCCCTCTAGATAGTGAGCCATGGTCTGAGAAACAGCTAGCTTCAAAGGTGCAACCAGAAGAAGACAAAACTATTCAAGCTGAAGCAAGTCAAGCAGAAGATGTTGCAGAAAGCTCTCAGAAGCTCCCTGCTTCTGATGTTTCTCAAGCTGCCTTGGACAGGCAGACTCTGGAAGAGCTGAAGCTGAATGACATGCGTCTGCAACAAAGGATGGATGAAAATGACCAGAAGATGAAAGAAAGGATGGATGTGCAGGATAGCAAGATAGACACAGTTGTCAGCATGGTACACAAGCAGAATGAGACTGCTGATCAGATCAAAGCCATGCTGGAGAACCTGTTCACACGCCTTCCTCCCCAACCTTTGTTTTTTCATTCATGTCATTTTCATGTTTTCTTTGATTATCTGTTGTACTGTTTTGTTTGATTCTAAACCTTTTAATATGACAAGTTTTTCTGCCTTAAATGTTTTAGCACATCACTTACACTTTTTGATTGCTGACAAAAAGGGGGAGAACAAGAATGATATTTTAAATAATAACGGATTACTAAGACAGAAATTCTCGAACATTCTAACTCTGATATACTTGAATATGTTCTCTGTTTTACTTAAGTCTACAGGTACAAGAAAGCTCCATGATACTCTGAAGACTAAAGCTCTGATACTCTGACCCGCTCTGATACTCTGACCCAAAGCAAAGCTCTGACAAGAAAAGCTCTGATACGCTGATCTGAAGCTCTGCTCTGATATGCTGATCTAAAGCCTCTGATAGTCAAAGACTCTGATACTCTGATGTTCAAAGAAAGGCAAAAAGATCTGATCCTGAAGAACTCTTGGAATCAAAAAGGGAAGTAATAAATTCAGGGGGAGTATCTCTCAACTCTTATCCCTTATCTTTGATAACCTCTTACTCTGATACATCTTATCATTTAGTTACCTCTGATACTTTTTCACGTTATTTTCAATTAAAAATATCTAGTTTTTGTCATCATCAAAAAGGGGGATATTGTTAGAACAAAGTTTGAATCTACTACCCTATGTTTAAGTTTTGATGATAACAAAATGAAAAGATATGTTATTTATATGATTCATGTATGAACTATTTTCTACCTAAAAATATTACGTTCTGCTTTGCAGAAACTCTGATAGGTATCAGCAAGAGCACACTTAATCAGCATCAGAATGTTGGTTCTTGACATCAGCATCAGAAGTTGCTATATCAGAATACCAGAATCAGAAGATCAACTCCCGTGTATGCTGAAGCTTGATGAACAGAACTGCGCTCAACACTCTGATAAAGAAAAACAATAGTTCATCAGCAGTTAAGCAGAGTCAGAATGAGCTAAGCCAGAATATGCATTAAGTAAGCAACGGTACTGTGCATTGAAAGCAAATTATTACTAACGGCCTCATTCCAGACAAGATCTTCTCAATAAGGAAAGTTTGTTATTAGCATTGAATCAAGAATATTGCTCCAACGTTCATCAATCTCAGTGCTATATAAACAAGACTATGAAGATTAAATTGGCTAATGCTCTCCAACATTTTACACGCCTAAAAGCTAATCATAATCTTCCTTCTCTCAGTTTTCTAAACACTACATATCTCCTTACTCAATCATTGTTTAGCAATCTAGTTTCATAAAGCTTAAGTTGTGTATACATCACAGTTGTGATACAGTTTTGTAGAAAACACTCACACACCTAGATTTATCTTCTTTGTAAGAAAGTGTTTCCTTGACAAACCGGTCTGTGGTTTGCATCAAGAAGGCTTTAGCAGTTGTTAAAGCAGTTTGTAATATTCAGTTGAATATAGTGGATTAAGACCTCGTTGGAGAGAGGCGAAATCACCTTGACGGGTGGACTGGAGTAGTTTGAGATCAAACGAACCAGGATAAAAATATCGTGTTCATTGCATTGATTTTCAGTTTTACAATTCAACCCCCCTTCTTGTGTTTTTCACTTCTTCATGTAGATGCCATCCAAGAGTGTTTATTGAATTGTAAGTTGTAAGTCAAAAGAATAAGTATCAGAATGGTGTCCGCGTCTGGAACGTATCTGAGCTGTATCTGGAGACTTGAAATCTGAATGAGAAAAAAAATAGAATCCCATCTGAAACGTATTCATAGTTTATCAAGAGTGTGAAATATGAATTTGAATAAGTATCAGAATGGCATCCGTATCTGGAGCGTATCTGAACTGTATCTGGGTGTTGAAGTCTGAATCAGTGACAGAATGGCTTCCGTGTCTAGAGCATATCTGGACTGTATCTGGGATCTGAATCTGAATGAGTAACAGAATAACTTCCGTGTCTGGAGTGTATCTGAACTGTATCTGAAAGCTGAATCTGAATGAGTAACAGAATGACTTCCGTGTCTGGAGTGTATCTGAACTGTATCATGAAAGTTGAATCTGAATGAGTAATAGAATGACTTCCGTGTCTGGAGCGTATCTAAATTGTATCTTGAAATTAGATCTGAATGAGTAACAGAATGACTTCCGTGTCTGGAGTGTATCTGAACTGTATTAGGATTGCATATTGTTAAACGGTAGCTGTTAATCTTATCCTAAAAAGGGTAAAATGTTAGCTGAAACACAAAGTTATGTTGCATGAAATGTATGATGCAATATATGTGTTTTATCAATGTTTATGATATATGGATGTAATGTATGCGCGTGTAAGCTGATTTGTTTTATTGCTGAGGAAAATAAATCCTTGACTGCTGAGGATAAGAAATCCTTGGCGACTTCTCTGGGGATATAGGGATCCTTGGAGTATTGACAAAAAATTCTGTTGCGAGCAATGCCATACTGCTTGAGTAATCTGCTTGGGGGATCCATAGAATTTTGATGACTTCTACTGGGGATTACACAATGAGAATCCTTGTTCTGCTGGGGAATAAAGAAAACTCTGATGACTTCTGCGGGGAATTAATAAAGAGAATCTTCATTCTGTTGGGGAGCAATGAAAACTCTGTGGGGAAGAAAACTTATTCTTGTTTGGAAAAAGTTCAGGAGTTTTGGTCGTCTTCCACTCTAATGGGGGATTATCCTAGGTTGGGGAGAGACAAAAGTTAATTGTTATCCAGTTGATTTTCAGACTTCAAGACAACTTGCTGGGGAATTTGGAGAAACTGGATGGTTTCCGGTGGGGATTGATAGTTAGAAGTTTTGGCTCCGCTGGGGATTGAGAGTTTGAAGTTTTAACTCCGCTGGGGATCTAGATGATGTACTGTAGGGATTGCTCGTGGAATATCCTAAAGACTTTTTCCTATCCTTTCATTCTCTCAGTAATTTTTCTTTTTCATTCTGTTTATTTGTAAACAGTAATTATGTTCAAATGCATATGTTCATTAATGAATCATTGGACGTTTTTGCAAATAAAACACAAGTGTAAAGAAAAAGGAAAATAGTTTTCTGTACTTTGAAAGAGATATATTTGTATTTACTTTGAATAAGTATTTTATACAAAGGAGACAAACATTTTAGTAAGAGGATGGTGTCATAAAAGTAAGAAAAATTTATACAAAGAAAGAATGGCTATGTGTGTAACAATCCTATGGGGTTCCCATTCCGCTATAACCTTCGTATCTCCGAATATCTTGTCTGTCCGTTGCTTTGTTCGAAGATGATTGAATTGATCAGAAGCTCAGAGTTTGTCGGTGAAGAGATTGTCCTTAAAGTGATCCGACGAGACATAGTCATACGCTTTAATTCCCTAACTTTTTCCTGGACCGCCCTTTCGGGTTTTCAGACCACCGGGAAACCCTTTTTTGCCCAAGTCGCCCTTTCGGGTTTTCAACTTGCCGTGTGTACAGATTTTTTTATTTTATCCCTAATTTTTGCCCGAACCTTTTGGTTCACCGGGATGCCCTTGTTTTGCCTAGGTGTGTCAACCTAGCGGGTCTTTTATGCGTAATATCTTTTGACTATGTCTGCGTTCGCAGGGTGTGGCAGGTCGTCACCGTCCATGGTGGTTAAGATCATTGCCCCACCAGAAAAGATGTTCTTGATTACAAATGGTCCTTCATAGGTAGGAGTCCATTTGCCCCTGGGATCACTTTGTGGCAAGATGATGCGCTTGATCACTAGATCTCCAACTTGATATACTTAGCGTCTAACTTTCTTGTTGAAATCCTTGATCATCCGTTTTTGATACGTCTGACCGTGGCAAACAGCAGTAAGCCACTTTTCATCAATCAAGTTTAGCTGAGCAAGTCGGGTCTGATTCCAATCGTCTTCACTCAAATCTGCATCTTTCATGATTCTCAAAGAGGGGATCTGAACCTCGATAGGCAAAACAGCCTCCATGCCATAAACCAAAGAATAGGTTGTTTCCTCAGTTAATGTGCGAGCCGTGGTACGGTACCCGTGGATAGCAAACGGTAGCATCTCATGCCAGTCTTTGTAGGTGACTGCCATCTTCTCTATGATCTTTTTAATTTTTTTATTAGCAGCTTCGACTGCACCATTCATCTTTGGCTGATAGGGGGATGAATTGTGATGTTGAATCTTGAACTGCTCGCATAAGGCGGTGATCATAGTATTGTTAAGGTTTGTACCGTTATCAGTGATGATCCTTTCTGGGATACCATACCGGCAGATAAGATCCTGCTTGATGAAGCGGGCAACAACATTCTTAGTAACGGATGCGAAGGAAGCTGCTTCGACCCACTTGGTGAAGTAGTCAATGGCCACCAGAATGAAGTGGTGTCCATTGGAAGTTGTAGGCTTGATCTCTCCAATCTTGTCGATTCCCCACATAGCGAAGGGCCAAGGAGCTGTTAAGACATTTAGAGGAACCGGAGGCACGTGTACCTTGTCTACATAGATTTGACATTTATGACAGGTCCGGGAGTGTTGATAGCAGTCGGCTTCCATGGTAGACCAGTAATAGCCTTCCCGTAGAATCTTCTTTGCCATCGTATGCCCACTAGAGTGAGTGCCAAAGGTACCTTCATGCAATTCAGCCATGATCTTTTCAGCTTCAATCTTGTCCATACAACGGAGCAGAATAGAATCGTGATTGCGCTTGTATAGGATGCCATTACTTAGGAAGAACTTAGCTGAGAATCTGCTTAAGAACTTTTTGTCATTGACTGAAGCTCCTTCGGGATATTCTTGAGCCTCGAGATACCTTTTGACTTCGTGAAACCACGGCTGGTCCACTACTTCTTCGGTATTAATCTTGTGACAGTGTGCTGGTTCACCCATCCATTCAATGGTGATTTGGGGAGCCTCGTTATCCCAATTAAGTTTAAACATAGATGACATTGTAGCTAGAGCATCTTCTAGCTGATTTTCTTCTCGCGGGAAGTGCTCGAAGGTAATCTGCTCGAAATGTGGTAACAATGTCAAAACATGTTCTTTGTAAGGGATGAGGTTTGGATGCTTAGTGTCCCATTCTCCTTTGATCTGACTGATGACCAAATCTAAATGCCCAAACACATCTAAAGATTTGATTCCCAAGTCTATGGCAACCTTGAGACCAAACATGCATGCTTCGTACTCTGCCATGTTGTTCGTACAGTTGAAGCAAAGTCTGGCGGTGAAAGGAGTATGGCATCCTTCTGGAGATATGAGCACAACGTCGATATCGTTACCAAGTGCATTGGATGCCCCATCAAAGTACAGGGACCATCGGGATCCTTGTTCAGGTCCGTCATATGGTCTGATCTTTTCGCAGTTGTCTACTGTCATGATGTCTTCGTCAGGGAAGTCAAACTTCATGGATTGGTAATCTTCTACATCTTGATTGGCCAGATGATCAGCTAGTACGTTGCCTTTTATAGCTTTTTGGGTCGTGTACTGTATGTCGTATTCTGTTAGGATCATCTGCCATCTAGCTATCCTCCCAGACAGAGCAGGCTTCTCAAAGATGTACTTTATCGGATCCATCTTAGATATCAGCAAAGTCGTATGAGTCAACATATACTATCTTAGCCGGCGAGCAGCCCATACCAAAGCGCAACAAGTTTTCTCGAGCAGTGAATATCCTGTTTCACAGTCGGTAAAATTTTTGCTTAGGTAATAAATAGCGTGCTCTTTTCGGCCAGACTTGTCATGCTGCCCCAGTACGCACCCCATTGAATTCTCTAAGACGGTCAGATACATGATTAGCGGTCTTCCCTCGAATGGAGGCATCAAGACATGAGGTTCTAGTAAATACTCCTTTATTTTATCGAAAGCAATCTGACATTCATCATTCCATCTGACTACCTGATCTTTCTTCAACAACTTGAAGATTGGCTCACAAGTAGACGTTAGGTGAGAAATGAATCTGGCAATGTAGTTTAGGCGTCCCAAAAAACCTCTGACCTCCTTCTCAGTGCGAGGAGCAGGAATTTCTTGTATCGCTTTGACTTTGGCAGGATCAACCTCGATGCCTTTGTTGATGACAATGAAACCTAAGAGTTTACCGGACCGGACTCCGAATGTGCACTTGTTTGGGTTCAATCATAGCTTGTACTCCTTCAATCTGACAAACAACTTTTGTAAGTGATCAAGGTGGTCTTCTTCAGTTTGTGATCGGGCTATCATGTCATCTACGTAGACCTCTATCTCATGATGTATCATATCATGAAACAAGGCTACCATGGCGCGCTGATAGGTTGCCCCGGCATTCTTCAGTCCGAATGGCATCACTTTGTAGCAGAACGTACCCCACTGTGTAACAAATGTAGTTTTCTCCATGTCCTCAGGTGCTATTTTGATCTGGTTATAGCCTGAGAATCCGTCCATGAAAGAAAATACTTTGTGCTGGGATGTATTGTCGACCAGGATGTCGATGTGTGGAAGTGGAAAATCATCTTTAGGGCTGGCCCTATTTAAATCTCTATAATCCACGCACATTCTCACTTTGCCGTCCTTTTTAGGCATGGGAACAATGTTGGCCAGCCATTGAGGATAAGAAGTAATAGCCAGAAATCCAGCATTGAATTGTTTCATAACTTCTACTTTGATCTTCTCTGACATGTCAGGTCTCATGCGGCGGACCTTTTGCTTCACTGGTGGACAGTCTTCTTTGGTGGGTAGACGATGTACCACAATGTCTGTATCGAGTCTCGGCATGTCTTTGTATGACCAAGCAAAGATCTCAACATAATCATGCAATAGCTGAATTAGGCGCTCCTTGACACTCGGCTCTAGATCGACACCCACTTTGATTTCCTTTTTATCATCCTCGGTACCCAAGTTGATTGTATCCAACAACTCTTCATGAGGCTGAATTGCTCTTTCCTCTTGCTGTAATAATCTGGCCAATTCCCCAGGCACCTCACAATCTTCCTCACCTTCGTATTAGGCTTAGTAGATCAGATCTTCAGAGTCACTGAAGGCTATAGCAGTATCGTTACCCATGGGATCCGGAATGGAAGGGTACCTGCATTTGTGAGTGTAGGTGTGTGTAAGGGTATAGCCATATTAAAACAATAAAATGTAAAAGAAAGACAATGAGCACAAAAGGTTTATATGTGAAAAAGCGTCCATGATTCATTGAATGACATATGTAAATGAAATATAAACCCTTACAAATGGACCATTGTGCCTCGAGTAAGACACAAGGTTTTTAAAGTGCGAATTGTTCGTGAATTATTACAGTCCAACAGAAATGTAAAAGATAAATTACTGAGATATGAAAGTTATCGAAATGAAGTCTCTGGCTTCCCAGTTGCGAAGTCCTCCGTTGACAGTAGGAAATATCCAATCTTCCAGGCTCCCATCGTCTTCATTGTCTTCTACTGCATTGACACTTTGGTTGCTAATCTTTACAGGTGGCCCCCCAGCAAGGGCACGACGCACAACCTTCTGACCAGTCGAAGTAAACCCCAAGCCGAACCTGTCTGATTTGTAGAGAATGTCTGGAAGCTGCCCCCAGATGGTGCATCCCCCTTCTTCCACTACTGCCTTTGAATCCTTTAAAGAAGACATCTGAGGTGGAGGTCTAGTGATCTTAGGCATCGAGGATACCGCCTTGGTCGCTGCTATTTTTGGAGAGACTTCTTCAAAATGTTGGAAATGGGTCTCTATGAACTCGCCATCTAACTCCACATAACGGAAGGAATTCAGATGACTAATCATATACTCCTCCTCCCCATGGACAATTATGATCTTCCCTTGGACGGGGTACTTTAGCATCTGATGCAAGATGGAGGTGACGGCACCGACATAGTGGATCCAAGGGCGTCCCAACAGGCAGGAATAAGAAGGACGGATGTCCATCACATAGAAAGTGGAGTTGAAGACCTGAGTTCCCACCTTTATTGGGATGTCCACCTCCCCATGGACCATCCTCTTCGAACCATCAAAAGCTCGCACCACTATATTGTTGGGTTTTAAAGTTAGCCCCTCACAATCCAATCTATCAAGGGCTTTCTTCAGCAAGACATTCAGAGATGATCCAGTATCAACCAAGAAATGATCTAGGGTTGTTCCTCTTCACTCCACTGAGACATGTAATGCATCGTTATGTTTTCTCCCTCTGGGTGTCAAGTCAGCATCGGAGAAGCCCAAGCCATTATCAGTTGCCAAACTGGCCACACAGCCTTGGAACTGGTCAACATACGTCTCTTGCGGCACGTGAGCTGTCTTTAGAAATTTGATCAAAGCTTTGACATATGCTTCAGAGCACAACAACAGAGCTAGCATAAAGATCTTGGAAGGGGTATGCCCCAATTGTTCAACCACATCATAATCACTCTTCTTAATTATCCTCAGGATTTCTTCCATCTCCTTCTTGGATGTTTAAAGAATAGCTAGTGATTGAGCCTTCGTCTAGACAAGCTCCTCTTGAACGTTCTTTCCTTTATTCTCAACAGTGGAAGTAGGGATAGGAATTGTATTGTCTTTGTTGGTAGGTACGCTTACGGGTATAATAACTGGTACAAATGTAATCTTCGGAACGGCCACGGGTCCAAAGACTGCTGCTGGAGGAGCAATCTCTGGAGAAAAGATCCTACCACTGCGGGTGATCTTGCTAGTTCCAACAATATTGCTAATGTCGGAACTGTCCTCTTCGGAGCTTTCTTCTTCGGCAGTCAGTTCAATCTGTTTAATACCATGGTAGTAGATTTCTCCACCATAATTCCATGGTACTATTTTATCTGATTTGTATGGGGTCGGCCCAGGCATTGTTATCTTAAGCGGAGTAGTCTTTGGAGTAGGTGTAATCCTAACGGGTCTTTTAGGGGCCCTGGAAGGATTGGCTTAGATTGTTATTATTGAAACTTCTTTAACTGGAATGGGTGAAACAGGAGCATTCTCGAACAGAATTTCTTGGTTATCCATCAGTCGTTGGATACCTTTCTTCAACAGAGGGAAGTCAAATGATGAGGACAGGGAAACATGGCAGTCTTTGTCACAACCTGGGAATATGCTAGCTTTCAATAAATTCAGCTTAATAGTCGGGAGCAGAGTTAACAGTTCATCCACGGCAGCAACAAACCGATCTTCTTCAATAGCGTTGGCATTGTGACCATGCCTCAGCATTGGAGTAGAAATAACATTCGGTTTATCAGGAGCTTCAAACTCAACTTCCTTCGCGTCTACCAGATCTTGAATCTTGTTCTTCAGAGCCCAACAGTTGTTGGTGTCGTGCCTTGGACTTTCAGAATGGTACGCGCATCTGGCGTTGGGATGGTAATGTGGAGACGCAGTATTAGGATTCTTTGGGGCCTCTTTTAAAGTGGCCAGATTCAACTTCAGGAGATGTGGTAGAACTTGACCTGGAGTCATGTTAATCTTGGTAAATTTCCGAATTGGCCTTGCTACCGTTTGCTGGTTATTTCTCGGCTGGTCTGATGTAGGCTTTGGAATCATAATGACCCCCACCATTGGTCGACGCTCGGTTCTTCCCTGATTCCTCTGTGAATAGACATCATATACTTCCTTCCTACCAGTGAATGGCTTTTTTACAGATGTTAAGGCAGACGCGTCCTTTTGAATTTTCCCACTTCTTATACCAGCCTCCACTCTTTCGCCTGTTAAAATCAATTTGGTAAACCCCGCAGAAGAACTCCCAATCAGATGATTGAAGAAAGGGCCTGATAGAGTTCCCAGGAACATGTCCACCAACTCCCTCTCAGATAGAGGGGGTTGCACCCTTCCGGCTTGGTCTCTCCACTTTTGGGCGTAATCTTTAAAGCCCTTATTGGAAACCATGGCCATACTCTGTAGCTGAGTACGGGTTAGTGCCAAGTCAGCGTTGTATTGACACTGTTTATAGAAGGCTTCTGCCAAGTCTTCCCAATTGTGAACATCTGCCCTCTCCAACTAGTAGAACCAATCAATTTGCATTCCTGATAAACTGTCTTGAAAAAAGTGGACCCACAAGTCTTTGTCGGCAGAATGTGGTTGCATCTTCCTGACATAGGATCTGAGGTGCATTTTAGGGCAAGACACCCCATCATACTTGGAAAATAGTGGCACTTTAAACTTTGGCGGGATTATAATTCCTGACACCAGCCCTAACTCCTCAAAATCTAACCCTGGTACTCTCTGGATTTCCATAGCGCTTAGTCGCTCTTCAAGGTGTTTGTACTTGTCATCCGCCGGAGGGTATTGTTGTTCAGAGTAGTCCTCTTCTTCCTCTTCTTCTTCTTCAGAATCTGACGGTATTGCCGTTCCTTTTCCTTTTCTTTCCCCTTCATCAGATGTTGTTGGAAAATCTAAGGTCTGTCTGGCTTGTCCCTGAAATATTCTGCCCATGATTACCACACCAGCTGACTTCTTCTTCTTTTTCTCTTTCTTTTTCTAGCAAAGTCTTCAGCTCCTCCTGCCCCTTGGTTAAGGTCATGAGTAACTATTGAAATTGTGAATTCCGAGCTTGTAAATCTTTGGCAGTTTGTTCGAGATCCATTGTACTGAAATAAACAGTAGAGAGATGAGGAAACTTGTTGCAAAGACCTGTTTATGCTTATGATGAATGATATGTATTCATGAAATGCTTTCAAGGATTCAGAAATTCAAATTTGTTTTAAACAAAAAAGAAACACATGTCATATTAATAAAATAGAATTTGAAGTACATCAATGCCCCTTGGGCAAAATAATACAGAATTTTAAGGTAAAAAGACGTTGCGCATCCTCTTTGGTGCAATGTAGGTGTTGAGAGTATGCTCTTCATGAAGTAGTCGAGTGAATTACAAAACCTTCTTCTCGCTTGCGTAGAATTGGGCTTCGAAAGTATCGCGCTCTCCTTTGAGCTGTATCCAACTCCTTTTTAGATCTTCGAGTGATGTTGGCATGTCAGGATGCAGGATAGTGTATGGAACTTCTCCTTCCTTAACAGGCTCTATAATCACTGGGAGAATGGAGGGATAAGGCATCATAAGACTTTGAGCGCGGGTTCGTACCCACTTGAGGTAAGGCTCAAGAGGGATTAAATTCTTGTGTCCCAAAGTCTTGCTAACCACCTTGTTTGGCATCCTCCAAGCTCGGATGAATCTCTGACGGAGTCCTTGGTCGTTGTTGTCGTATTCGAAAACCAAACCTTGAATCAACATGTCATATGGGCCATCCCTTCAGGCATAAACAAATTGTCTTAGAGATAAGCAAGGGTTGTAGGTGATGCCTCCCCTAATGCCAAGTAGAGGGACATTAGGGAATTCCCCACAATGGTCAACAATAATAACATTCTCTTTGGATCGAGAACACCAATGAATATTTGAATGGTTAAGTGTCATTAACCTTTGTGACCACCTCAAACCTTGCTCATTCTTCAAGACTGATTGGGGAAGATGAGAAATAAACCATATTGCCAGGAGATGAGTACAACACATAAGAACACCTTTTTTCCTCATTGTACGAGTGTGAAAAGAGTGGAGGATATCCCCAAGCAATGTAGGTACCGGGTTGCGGGACATGAAGATTTTGACAGCGCTCACGTCTATGAGTTGGTCAGGATTAGGGAACAAGACCATCCCATAGATGAGAAGAGCTGCAATCTCCTCAAAAGCTTGCAAGTGTAGGGCATTCCAACAACTCTGGGCCTTCTCAAACAGAAACTTTGACAAGAAGCCTTTGACACCACTTCTAGTTTCCCAATGAGTTGTGACATCAGATGAGTGCAAGTGCAGGGCTTGAGAAATCTCTTCTGGATTTGGATCTCTTTCCGTACCGTTGAGGGGTAGTTAATTGAGAATAGGAATCCTCAGAAGTTGAGAGAATTCTTCCAAAGTGGGCACAAGTTGATAGTCAGGAAATGTGAAGCAATGATGCAAAGGGTCAAAGAACTGGAAGAGAACCTTCATCATATCCTCCTCTGTGTTGGAAGTGACCAAGTTGAGTAGACGACCATGCCTCTCGGTGAATGGAGAATTCTCAGGAATCCTTGAAGCTAGCTCCTTGAGTTGTGGAGGAATTCTCACAAGGTTGATTTGGATAGTTTTCCTGCGAAGTGAATCCATAACCTACAAAACAAGAACAAAGATGAATCTCCAAAATCCTTGAAATGGTTAGTGGATGAATATGATGTTCATGATGTCCATGATGTTATGCACAAGTATATATGTACAAGAAAATCAAACAAGTTCCTAGTTTAGGCTTGCATGGGGTTTCATAGGTAAGTACCCTCTTGAAGTTTAGTTGGCTCAACCTGTCCTAGAAATAGTAACCGGGTTCTAAGGAGCTCAATATCACTGGATTGTTTCCTTGTTCATTGTTTCAGTTCAAGCCTCTTTACTGGCGACCGAAATATTCCAAGAAACCAACCCTCAGAGAGTGTAGTATCGAGTATCTACCAACTTCAGACTGCACCAAAGCCGGTCATCTCACTACATCCTAAAAGGCCAAGTTGGTCAAGTAAAGGTTCTAAAAATTCATTAGTGCTTCATGACATCACTCAGCGGCCCCGTATTCTCTTTGATTGAGTCAAAGGCTACCGGTACCCACAAATATGTCGCACTAATATAGCTATTGCTTAGACCATGTCGGTATACCCCGCACAGTTTCCACAACGTATTGCTATTTACCTATAATGTTTCCCAAATCCGGGTGGAGGATTCAAACCCAAACAAAGAACCATAATTGTAAAGCAAACAAGTCAAACAACGCAAGCAAATAAAGGTGATCTAAACCCTAAGGTAACCCAACTTTTAGAATTTTCCCCAGCAGAGTCGCCAGTTCTGTGATGCGGTGGTAGAACTGACTTGAGGTTTTGCGTTTGTGTTCGCAAATGTTGGGGTTTAGCAAGAGTCGCCACCGACTTTTCTTTTATCCAAAAGGAAAGGTAAAAAAGCACAGGAAAGACCTTTGAGATGTTTTCTTGAGTTCGGGGGGTAGATTGTGAAAAGGGAAGGTGCTAGCACCCTTTTCATCCATGGTTTTCCATGGGCTCTTAGTTACTTATTTAGATCACTTTCTTTGCTTTGTTTTGTTTGAAATGGTGCTTGGTGTGGTTTTGAAAATATTTTGAAAAGACGCCATTCGTTTAGGAAATCTTTGTAATGATTCTCGTTCGTAAGAATGTATACAAAGATGTTTGTCTCTTGAAAATGTTTTCAATGTTTTGTAAGATGTTTTGAAAGATGTTTTGAAATGTGTGTGTGTTTTGAAAATAGAAAGGATTTTTTTTGAAATGTAACAAGTAACTAGAAGCTAATCTACCTACTCAAATGTCTTTCTTGTGCATTTTTATTCCTTTGACATTGTTGACTTACCATTGATTTGGTAAGCAACCCTATCTTTGGATGTAAACGGGACGGGCGTGGGTCATCGTATGACCATGATAGCAATGTTGCCAAGTATCTTAGCAATTTTTGAGGGACCAAGATCATTTTGTTTTAGACAACCTTTTGATAACGTCATCGAGGGACTATGATCTTATATTTGTTTTGTTTTGCCAAGATACTTCGCGTGCGTAACATGGCCATTTTTATTTAGGCAACCAAGTGGGAGAAACCCTAAGGGTGCTTGTGTGCAAAGTGTGTCACTTTCATGCTTTTGTCTTGCATTTAGGTTTTTCTATTTGTTTTGTTTTTGCTCTTGTCATGCAAACCCTAGTTTACTAAGCATAGTATATAAAGTAATAAATTGCGTAAAAATAAACTAAGCTATTACAACAATTAATATAGGAGGGGGGATACAAGTTTTGAATGGGGATTTTGCACAAATATAAACCTAAAAATATTATTACAACCCAATCGAATATTGCACGAATTAAATAAATGTACAAGTATTTAAAATGCAATGCAATATATTTATGTAAAATGTTTTGGTATTTGTTTTTTGTATGAGAAAATAATTTAACTTAAACCCTAAAAAATAAGGAAAAATAAATTATTTATTTTTGGAAGGGTGAAACCCTAATTTTTTGATTAAAAGAAAATAATATTTCATATTAATATTATTTTGTCCATTTTTTGTACAAGAAAATAATAAGTAATATTATATGTAAATATTAAAAATTAAATATGTATAAAAATAAGTATTTTATGTGTACAAATAATATAATAAAAATATGTAGTATTTTTAAATATATTTACAAGTTATTTAAGAAAATAGAATCTATTTGTCAAAATAAACTATTTTTATGTGAGAAAATAAATAAAAAAATAAAATAAAAGTGTGAAAATAAATAAATTATTTTTGGGTATTTTTTATCATTAAAAAAATAAATGCAAGTAATAAATATAAAAATATGAAAGAAAATGCAAAAAAAATATAAGAAATAAGTCAGGGGGTGCAAATATCAAGTCAGGGGGGTGTGAATATCAAAAACAAAAAGCCCAAGGTTCCAAAAAGCCCAGACTTCATCCCTGTCCTCTAGTCAAGCTCCTTGCGCGCGCGTTTTCCTTCAAACCTGTAACTCTCACATGCTTGCACAAAAACAAAAACTCATAACACGAAACTTGTGGCATTTGAGTTCACGATTCCAACCATATAAAATTTTAAACCTAACTCTCAAAGATCAGAGAGAATTTTGACAGCCCTAATTCGTGACCTAGAAATTTCAGCAACTTCAAGCTTCAAATTCTCTCAGCATAGTTAATATAAATGAAAAGAATGCATATGTACAGCTTCCCCATGTTATGGACTACATTTTTTCTTTACAAATCGTGGCTTGAGGATGCCTATTCAGAGAGATAGAGTTTTGAGAAATACCTCCTTCAGCTGGATTTGAGTAGGGCAATGTAGGGACTTTAATGGAGGCATGAGGATTACGTAAGCTTCCTTGTACTTCCCTCAAGCTATTCCAATGCTTAGTTTTCTCTGAGGATGGCTGAAACTCTTTGCACAAGTCAAGTTGCAAGCTTCCAAAGTGAAAATGGTGGATACTGAAACAGGGGTTACAGAACCAGAGCAAGGGCTTGGATAGCTTTGGTATGAGGTGTTTGAAGTGTTAGAATACAAAACGCACGAGCCAAAAATTAGTTGGCAATGATTTTGCAGAAATGCTGAGTTTGGGCAGAAATTTGGAGTTTTTGAGTTTGAGTGAGTTCTGGATGCAAGCAAATTGTGTCCTGCCTTGTGACAAGTTTGTATACTTGTATATAATGGATACAAAGTCAGCTTCTCAACAGATGTGTAAGCTTTGACCTTTTCACTAACTTTCTTGCTTTTGAAGTAAAGTGAAGTGACTTATGCAACATGCTTGTACTGGCTAGCTTGAGGGGTGCAAAGAGCTTGTACAAATTTCTTAAGACCTGTGAAAGTTGCTTGCACCAAAGGGACAGGTCCGAGGCTCAAGATTGATAAAGTTACAAAAGCTCACTTTATGAAAATGGCATTGTAACCTTTATGCTTAAAATGGAATTATCTCTTGTACAATGCTTCAAAAGCAAAGATAATGCCTTTGTCAACTGAGTTTGCATTTAATTATGGAGTGTAACGTGAGTTTAGGACCTGTAAAGCAAGGTACAACCAGCATGGATTGTATTTTCAACTTGATGTTTGTAAAAATGGCTTGAACAAAAGTGATAAAATGCCAACTTCTCTTCTTCGATTCTCCCTACTCAAAAATGATCTTGGAGAGTTCTTGGACATTTTGAAAAGCTTGCAATGTGCTCTACAATCCATCTTTGAAATGAACTTTGAGATACCTCTTGGAACTAGGTGAAAAATGTCCATGAAGTTGGGTCCAAAACCTGCCTATATTAGGGCAAAATTTCACTAAGTTATTTAGTTCATGGACCTATGTTCACAAATTCATAACTTGAGATCCAAGCATCTTTTGGGAAAAGTTTGTGAAGCAAAGTTGTAGATTTCATGGAGGAATACAACTTTCATGTTGGAAGTTTTCTTTGAATCAAATTTCATCATGGTGAAAAAGTGGTGGAAAGTTGGGAAAAAATAAGAAAATTTCCATATTTAGAAAAATTCTAAGTTATGAAAATTTTCAAATTCAAAACCCTAATTTTAAAAATTGGTTTTCTTAGTGAACAAGTTTCATATTTTGACATATCTTGATGAATTATGACCCTTGGCACTTGATTTTGACCAAAAAGTCAAAGTTTGACTTTTCAGTGCACAGTTGACTTTTGATTAGTTGACTGCAAAATTCATCTGACAATCCAATGAACTTGAGATCTTTTGAACTATGTAATTAGGTCAAGATGATCCCATTGAACCATTGAAATCATGATTGAACTCAATTGGTCATTGGCTAGGTTAAAAATCAGAAATTTCCCTTTCTTAGTCAAAACCCTAATTTTGACCATTTTGCCCTTTTGATGATTTGATCAAATTTCTTGAGGAGTTGTGATCCAAACTTGATCAAATGGTACATATGAGTCTAAAATGTTGATGTGGATCAAAATTATGAAGTTTGACTGTAAATTGGCCATGGTTGACTTTTTCCCCAATACAGCTGATTTTTAGGTCAACTGTCCAATTGACTGATCAAAAATGTGGTTCAAGGCTTGAAACTTAACATGAGCAATCTTAGGGGTCCAACATGATGTATGAAAGTCACATGAAGCATTGGTGGTACAAAAATCCTTGTGAAAATTCAAACCCTAATTTTGGGTTATCAGTGCAAGATGAGAGGTCTTGAGCTGAGCAAACCCTAATCATGTCTTGAGTCCAAGAAGTCTTGTGAGAAAAACCTTGATAAATGAGAGGGAAAATTTTGGGGTACAACATGGTGTATAAATTGAATGGGGATTGCAAGAATTTAAACCTAATTAGTCTATTACAACCATATTGAATTGGTATGAATATACAAGGAATTAAATCAATACAAAGTATAGAAATGAATAAATGTACAAGGATGCAAAATGTAAAGAAAATGAATTTTGTTTGGATTTTTTTAGAGAAAAAGGATTTTATCTTAGCCTAATTAAATAAAGAAAATAATTAATAAAAATTGAATTTTATTAAGAAAAGATTTTAAATGAAAATCTAGTTCTATTAATTAATCAAAAGAAAATAAGTTTAAGAAAAGTATTTTTAGTATTTTTATCTTGAAAATATTTATAGCATTATAAAATATTTTTTAGTCTTTTTTATATTAAAAATAATGTATTTAAATTAGTATGAAAGAAAATAACTAATAACCTAATTTTATTTATATTTGCAAGATAATAAGTAAAAAGTAAATAGAGTATAATTAATAAAAGTATTTTTGTGAGAAAAATAAAATAAAATAAGTCAAAATATAAATATATCATTTTTTTGTATTTTATGATTTTTAGTATTTAGAAAAATATATTTAAAAAAATAGAAATGAAATAAATAAATAAATAAATAAATAACTTGGGCCAGGGGTTGCCAAGAGTCAATATGGAGGTCAGCTAGCAAAAAACAAAAATAAACCAGGCCCAAAGGGTCCAGCGCCTACCAAAAACAACAAAAATCAGGAAAATGAAAATGTGAAAAATGAAAAGGGTACCACTGGGACTCGAACCCAGGTCCCATAGGTTACAAGCGCGCGCTTCTACCACTGGGATGGCTATACATCCGTTAATACAAATGAAACAATAAATATGTAAGGCAAAATGCGCCCTGAAGACTTCATCTTCAACCTCCAGCCAGACCATCTGTAACTTGCTCATTTCTCATCAAAAATAAAAACTGTAAACATGAAACTTGTAGCAAATTTTCTCACGATTCTATAAATGTAAAGCATTAAAACTATAGATCAAATATAAGCAAGAATTTTAATGGCCCTAATCTGAACCCTAAAAATTTAAGAAATTTCAGTTTCAAAATTCTCTAAGCTCAAGCGAAATTAATGGAAACTAAGGACATGGTTAGCTTCAGGGCAATGATATCTACATGTTTTATTCACAAATAAACTATTGATGATGCATGTATGAAGAGTTCCAAGTTGAGAAAACTTACCTCAAAACTGGAAATCGTGTTTGGAGTTTGAGCTTGTTTCAGGCAGTGGTGATGATCAGGTTAGCTTCCTTGAGGTTCTAGGAAGCTAATGCAATGGTTTGCTTGAGTTGAGAGTGGCTGAAATGACCTAGAGAAGTCCAACTACAATGCTCTGTTTTTGGCTATGGAATTTGATGAAGATGGAGTTACAATTTGCAAACAGGGACAGGGATGGTCTGTATTTGGTATTGTTGGCTCCTAAATTCGACACCCACGTTCTATTATCATATAGATCATTAATTATGAGTTACAAGAGTTTCCTACACAAGAAGGCTTCGATCAACTGATCACATCGAAGGCTTATCAAAGAATGACAAGATACTTAGAGAAATTTCTCTAAGTTGGAATCATGTTGTTTTCAACGTCGAAGGAGCAACCTTTCGACCAAGGTCCCTGATGCCCAAGATCGAACGGTTTGAATTTCGAATTGTTGGAGGGAAAACGGTTCCCAGCAGTTACCAAGCGCAACGTGGCGTGGAAGTAGGCGTCGAGGGTTGTGAACGTGCCATGTGGTGTCACCACGAAGCGATGTAACTGCCCAGCAGTTACTTAGGATTTTTTAGTATAAATACTAAGTGATTACGTAGTTATTAAGTGTGTTCATCATTGTATACAAGTCACTCATTTAGATTCAAGTACCCAGCATGAGAGAAAGAATCATTGAGAATGTATGTGTGGAACACCATTTACCTTAATCGAAATCTTTTACATTCAAGAAATTTATCGCTTTCACTTATTTATCTCAGTCGAAGTCATTTATTTAACAAGCCTTTAATGCTTTTATTTACTTTATCAAGCTTTTCTCCATGCAATTTACTTAAAGTGTCTCTACCTTACTTGCGTTAATCACCATTAGGATTAGTCTAAACTCTCTATTTTAAAGCATTTAAACAATAAAAATCAACCATGTCTTAGGATCAATCTGATCGATCCTGCGAGTCACCAAATAAGTTACCTTTTGGAAGATCAGCGGTTGCTTACCATTTTTCACGGTAAACAAATTGGCACACCTAGTGGGACCTTGTGTTCATTTTACGAGTTTAATCGTTTTTTATAAAATATACTCCTTTTTCGAGAGTATTGCATGTTATTGAGAAGTGGTAGAATATACACCAACGAAACCAATACTAGGAGAAGAAGTAGAGAAATGGCGAATCCGCCAAACAATGGAGAAAACCCACAAACAAACGTGGGAGCGAATTTGGCTCACATTGGGCCATGTCCAGCACCTGACTTTGACATGGCGCCAGCACCAAATTCTTTTTGTTCCTTGTACCTGCATCCTGATCATGGGTTTCAATGGAATAAAGAAGACTTGTCTCACATTGATTTCAGTGGGCTAACTGACATCCAGCCAACTGGTTGGGGAAGCAAATTCAGTGATAATGACTGAGTCGCAAGCGTTACAGCAAATTTCGGCTTACGTAGCCGAAACAAGAATGATAGCGGCTCTCGAAGCCGAAGTAAAATATATGGCCATCAAGGCCAATGACCAAGTACTACCTTCTGTAGGTCCTGGAAAAGATTTCGACCCAGAACCTCCCGATATCTCGACAGAAGGAATGCAGGAACAGAGGCTCGACGCCATCTACTACGATGAGCCTTTGGGTTTCGAAAAGGACCCCTGGCGAACAACATCAAAATATTAGCACAGGATCCTTTAGAAGAAATCGACTTGGGCGAAGGGTTAGATAAAAGACCCACTTACATCAGTGCCAAAATAGACCCAGAGCTCAGGGTCGAAGTGATCTAATTACTGAAGGAGTTCAAGGACTGCTTTGCATGGGATTACGACGAGATGCCTGGTCTCGACAGAAGATTGGTAGAACTTCAGTTGCCAATCAAACCCGGGGAAAAGCCTATCAAACAAACTCCAAGACGCTTCACTCCAGAAATACTGTCGAAGATCAAAACGGAATTCGAAAGACTACTTAAGTGCAAATTCATACGAACTACGAGGTACGTCGAATGGATTGCAAACATTGTGCCAGTTATTAAGAAAAATGGTACATTGAGGGTGTGCATAGATTTCAGAGATCTGAATGCTGCAACACCCAAAGATGAATATCCTATGCCTGTGGCAGAAATGCTTGTCGACTCTGCCGCTGGCCATGAGTACCTGAGCATGCTCGACGGTTACTCAGGATACAATCAAATTTTCATTGCTGAAGAAGATGTGTCGAAAACATCTTTTCGATGCCCTGGGGCCTTAGGCACTTACAAATGGGTAGTAATGCCTTTTGGCCTAAAAAATGCTGGGGAAACATATCAGCGAGCAATAAACTCTATCTTCCATGATTTTATTAACACTTTCATGCAAGTATATATTGACGATATTGTTGTAAAATCTGTTTCCAGAAGAACCATATAGACCACCTTCGACAATCATTCGAAAGAATGAGAAAGCATGGTCTGAAGATGAACCCTTTGAAGTGTGCGTTCTGTGTGAAAGCTGGAGATTTCTTGGGCTTCGTCGTCCACAAGAAAGGAATCAAAATCAACCAGAACAAGACGAAGGAAATCTTGGAAGCGAAAGCGCCAACGAACAAGAAGGAACTGCAATCTCTGCTGGGCAAGATAAACTTCTTAAGGAGATTTATATCTAACCTAAGTGGAAAAGCTCAAGCCTTCTCACCCTTACATCGATTGAATAAGGAAGGGTTCGAGTGGGGGCAAGAGCAACAAGAAGCCTTCGACAAGATCAAAGGGTACCTCACCATGTTGCAGCATGCTTCCTCGATTTCAGAGAATGGTCATGATGACAGCGTATGAAAGGCCATCGTGCGTGCGAAGTGCCTTACTGAAGTGACATCTTGGGAAAAGTTGAAATGATGATTTTTTGAGATTGTCAGATGGTTGGTAGGAGACGAAAAGTGCACAAACTAATTTGTGACTGAGAGTGAAGGACAGGTGTCGAATGGAATATCAAAGAATGCATCTTTCTTCTAAGCGTCGAAATAAGACATTCTTGGGGGGCAATTTGTTGGCTCCTAAATTCGACACTCACGTTCTATTATCATATAGATCATTAATTATGAGTTAGAAGAGTTTCCTACACAAGAAGGCTTCGATCAGCTGATCACATTGAAGGCTTATCAAAGAATGACAAGATACTTAGAGAAATTTCTCTAAGTTGGAATCATGTTGTTTTCAACGTCGAAGGAGCAACCTTTCGACCAAGGTCCCTGATGCCCAAGATCGAACGGTTTGAATTTCGAATTGTTGGAGGGAAAACGGTTCCCATCAGTTACCAAGCACAACGTAGCGTGGAAGTAGGCGTCGAGGGTTGTGAACGTGCCATGTGGTGTCACCACGAAGCGATGTAATTGCCCAGCAGTTACTTAGGATTTTTTAGTATAAATACTAAGTGTTTACGTAGTTATTAAGTGTGTTCATCATTGTATACAAGTCACTCATTTAGATTCAAGTACCCAGCGTGAGAGAAAGAATCATTGAGAATGTATGTGTGAAACACCATTTACCTTAATCGAAATATTTTACATTCAAGCAATTTATCGCTTTCACTTATTTATCTCAGTCGAAGTCATTTATTTAACAAGCCTTTAATGCTTTTATTTACTTTATCAAGATTTTCTCCATGCAATTTACTTAAAGTGTCTTTACCTTACTTGCGTTAATCACCATTAGGATTAGTCGAAACTCTCTATTTTAAAGCATTTAAACGATAAAAATAAACCATGTCTTAGGATCAATCTGATCGATCCTGCGAGTCACCAAATAAGTTACCTTTTGGAAGATCAGCGGTTGTTTACCATTTTTACACGGTAAACAGGTATGAGGAAGCTTTTGAAACAAAAAGGCCAAGAAACGCACGAGGGAAATGTGAGTTTGATGTTCAAGGTCAGAAACTGTGCAACATTGGAGTTTTTGGGAAATTTCTGATTTGAGAGAGTTTTGGTGTGTTTCAGGGTGATCAATCTCGTGCTCTAGCTCACAAAAACAAGTTTGGAGTGCTCTAGTTGATCAGAATTCAAATTTACATGTTTAAGTTAAACATGTGATTTTTTTGACAAAACAAGTTTCCATGCTTTGTACTTGCTAAGATAGAGTGGTTATGCTTTAAACAAGCTTGCTTCTGACTTTTTGGATGGAGTGTGATCAGAGGGAACAAGTTAGAGGCTCAATGTGAACTTTATGCAAAAAGCTTGCTTTACAAGAATGGCATTGTTAACTTTGTGCCATAAATGGAAATGCAACTTGGACAATAGCTCAACTGCTTGGATCAAAGCCCTAAAAGCTGTATAAACATTTAATTATGGAGTGACAAATAAGTTTGAGGCCTGCAAAGCAAAGATTATGCAGCCTAGCATGGATTTGGTTCAAGTGTTCATCAAAAATGACTTGTAATTCAAGTGACAAAACCCTAATTCAATCTCTTCGATTCTCCCTACTCAAGAATGATCACAAGGAGTTCTTGGACATTTTGGAAAGCTTGAAATGTGCTCTACAACCCATCTTTGAATTGCTTTTTAAGATTCCACTTGGAACTATATGAAAAAGTGCCATGAAGTTAGGTCAAAATCCTGACCAAATTAGGACAAAATTTCACTAAGTGTTTAGTTTCATGACCACATGTTCATAAAATTATAACTTGAGATCCAAGAATTTTTGGAAGGAGTTGTGTAAAGCAAAATTGTAGATTTCATGGAGATCTACAACTTTCATGTTGGAAGTTTCTCTTGAATCATGGTGAAAATTTGGCTTAAAGTTATGAAAAAATATGAAATTTCCAACACTTAAAAAAATTTCTAAGTTTAGAAATTTTGACTTTTCAAAATGAAATCTTGACTTTTTGATTTCTTGATGAATAAGTTTCATATTTTGACATGTTTTGATGAATTGTGATCCTTGGCACTTGAATTTGACCAAAAAGTCAAAGTTTGACTTTTCAGTATACAATTGACTTTTGATCAGTTGACTACAAAACTCATATGTCAATCCAATGGACTTGCAATGTTTTGAACCATGTAATTAGGTAAAAATGATGAAATTGGACTCTTGAGATCATTCCTTAAACAGATTGACCATTTGCTAGGTCAAAAATCAGAAATTGCCCTTTCCTAGTCAAAACCCTAAATTTGACCATTTTGCCCTTTTGGGGATTTGATTAAATTTCTTGAGGAATGGTGGTCCAAACTTGATCAAATGATACATATGACTTTACAATATTGATCTGGATAAAAAATTATGAAGTTTGACTGTAAATTGGCCATAGTTGATTTTTTTCCCAAATAGTTGATTTTTAGGTCAACTGCTCAATTGACTGAGCAAAAATGTGATTCAAGGCTTGAAACTTGGCATGATTAATCTTGGGGGTCCATAATGATCCATGAAAGTCACAAGGGATATTGGAAGTTCAAAAATCCTTGTGCAAACTCAAACCCTAATTTTGGTCATCAATGCTTAAGGAGGTGTATTGAGCTGATCAAACCCTAGTGCAGTCTTGAGCCCAAGGAGATCTTGTGAGTAAATTCTTGATAAGTGAGAGGGAAAATTTTGGGGTACAAAAATTGCCCCTGTTCAATCTTCTTAATCCTGAAGAGTTAGATTGGCATGTTTTGCCATTCGTGACTCGAAGGTGGAAGACGATTGGACACTAGAGTGCCCAGAAATTTGCACTCGACGATGTGATGGTAGAGGGAATGGGCTTAAAGATGCCATTTGGAGAGGTAATAGAAAGTTGTTGGAGATGGGCTTGTAGATGCCATCCAAGAGTGATTTTTGAATTGTAATTTGTAAGCTGAAAGAATGAGTATCAGAATGGCGTCCGTGCCTGGAGCATATTTGTACTGTATCTTGAGAATTACGTCTGAATGAGTATCAGAATGGCATCCGTGTCTGGAGCGTATCTGCATTGTATCTGAAGGAGACTTTGAATGAGTATCAGAATGGCATCCGCGTCTGGAGCGTATCAGAACTGTAATTGAGTTTCAGGATGGCATCCGTGTCTAGAGCGTATCTGAACTGTATCTGGAAGTTGATTTTGAATGAGTATCAGGATGGCATCCGTGTTTGGAGTGTATATGTATTGTATCTGGAAGTTGAAATCTGAATGAGTATCAGAATGACATCCGTGTATGGAGCGTATCTGAACTGTATCTGACTGTATCTGAGAGTTGAATGAGCTTCAGGATGGCATCCGTGTCTTGGAGCGTATCTGAACTGTATCTGAAAACTTTGAACAATGTCAATTAGGGATGTCAATGGGGCGGGGCGGGGCCGGGGGGACACTTCCCCATCTTTTTCCCCGCCATCAAATTCATTCCCCGTCCCCGTCCCCGATCTCCGTCACGGGGGAATTTCTATCCCCATCCCCGTTCCCCGCGGGGATCCCCATAGATCCTACATTTATTCATTAATATTTTATTTTTTTAAAATGTTTATATTTTCTATAAAAATAAAAAGCACAAAGAATTCACATATTTATTATGTTATTAAAAAATACTAGTATTTGACATTTATTATTTTTTATTAAAAATACTAATGGAACACAAAATAATAATATTCTTTTTATAAATTTCTATAAAATGCTATAAAATTCAACAAAATGAACTATAATACTTTTTAAAGTAACAATATGCCTAAACAACTAAAAAAATCCAACAACATAATTATGCTTAAAAAACTATACTTCATCAAAACTAATAAGGGATAACTATATTAAAATAATAGGCGGGGCGGGGTCCCCGCGGGGCGGGGGGTGTATTCCCCGTCCCCGTCCCCGAAATGCTCTCGGGGGAATTTTTCTCCCCATCCCCGCCCCCACGGGGGAAAATTCCCCATCTTTGGGGCCCCGAACGGGGCGTTCCCCGCGGGGATCCCCATTAACAGGTCCAAACTAACATCCCTAATGTCAATTCTAGTTGTTAACCTTATCCTGAAAAGGGTAAAATGTTAGTAAAAATGAAAAGTCATGTTGTATGAAATGCATGGTATAATGCATTTGTGTTACCAATGTTTATGATATATGGATGCAATATATGCGTATGCAAGCTAATCTGCCACACTGTTGTTGGATTAGGGAAAATAAATCCCTGACTGCTGCTGAGGATATGGAGTATAAGTCTTCATGTTGTGAAGTCTAAGTGTTGATGAATTTCTGCTTGGAGAAATAAACTCTGTTATAAGGGAGTTGTCGTGTATTGCTTGTGAAATCCTATTGGGGAATCCTGAGAAATTTGACGACTTCTACTGGGGATTGATAACTGGAAGCTCTATTCCATTGGGGATTAAACTGCACACTGCGGGGAATTATGGAGATAGCATAGAGAGATTTCCCTACCTCTTAAAGCCATTAATGATTGTCTTTCTATTTTGTTTATTTATAAATAGTAATTATATTCAAATGCATATGTTCAAAAATGAATCATTGGACGTTTTTGTAAAGAAAACACAAGAGTAAAGAAAAAAACAGATAGTTTTGCACTTTCAAAGGGATATCTTTGTATTGACTTTGAGTAAGTATTTTTTGTACAATGAGACAAATATTCTAGTAAGAGAATACTGTCGTAAAAAATGAAAATTTTGATACAAAGAAAAGATATATATGTGCAATAATCCCATGGGGATCCCATTCTTCTATAGCCTTTGTATTTCCGAGCATCTTGTCTATTTGTTGCCTCGTCCGAAGATGATTGAATTGATGAGAACCTCTGAGTTTGTCAGTTGAAGCCAAAGGTTGTCCGTAAGGTGATCCAATGGGACATAGTCATACGCTTTAATTCCCTAACTTTTGCCTGGACCGCCCTTTCGGGTTTTCAGTCCACCGAGAAACCCTTCTTTGCCCAAGTCGCCCTTTCGGGTTTTTAACTTGCCAGGTGTACAAATTTTTGTTTTATCCCTAATTTTTTCCCGAGCATTTTGGTTCGCCGGGATGCCCTTGTTTTGCCTAGGTTTGTCAACCTAGCGGGTCTCTTATGCGTAGTATCTTTTGACTATGTCTGTGTTTGCTGGGTGCAACAGGTCATCGCCATCCATGGTGTTCAAGATCATTGCGCCACCAGAGAATATGTTTTTTTATTACAAATGGTCCTTCGTATGTAGGAGTCCATTTGCCCCTGGGATCACCTTGCGGCAGTATGATGCGCTTGATCACCAGATCTCCAACTTGATATACTTGTCGTCTGACCTTTTTGTTGAAAGCCTTGATCATTTGTTTTTGATACATTTGACCATGACAGACAGCAGTAAGTCTTTTCTCATCAATTAAGTTCAACTGATCAAGTCGAGTCTGAATCCAATCGTCTTCATTCAAACCTGCATCCTTCATGATTCTTAGAGAGGGGATCTAAACCTCAATAGGCAAGACAACTTCCATGTTGTATACCATAGAAAAGGGTGTTACCCCGGTTGATGTGCGAGCTGTAGTACAATACCCGTGGAGAGAGAATGGTAACATCTCATGCCAGTCTTTGCATGTGACTGTCATTTTCTGTATGATCTTTTTAATGTTCTTATTCATGGCCTCGACAACACCATTCATCTTTGGCCGGTAAGGGGAAGAATTGTGATGCTGAATCTTGAATTGCTCGCACAAGGTGGTGATCATAGTATTGTTCAAGTTTGTACCATTGTCTGTAATGATTCTCTCTGGGATACCGTACCGACAGATGGGATTTTTCTTAATGAACCGGGCTACAACACTCTTGGTGACGGAAGCGAAAGAAGCTGCCTCCACCCATTTTGTAAAATAGTCATTGGCCACTAGGATGAAGTGGTGTCCATTGGAGGCTGTTGACTTGATTTCCCCAATCATATCAATCCCCCACATAGCAAAGGGCTAAGGAGATGTCAAGACATTCAGAGGAACCGGAGGTACGTGCACTTTGTCAGCATAAATATAACACTTATGGCAGGTTCAAGAGTGTTGATAGCAATCTGCTTCCATGGTAGACCAGTAATAGCTTTCCCATAGGATTTTCTTTTCCATCGTATGCCCACTGGAATGGGTGCCAAAAGTTCCTTCATGTAACTCATCCACGATCCTTTTAGCTTCAACCTAGTCTACGCACCGAAGTAACATAGAGTCATGGTTGCGTTTGTAAAGAATGCCATTACTAAGGAAGAACTTAGCAGAGAATCTCCTTAAGAACTTCTTATCGTTTACTGAAACTCCTTCTGGATATTCTTGGGTTTCGAGATACTTCTTGACTTCATAGAACCAAGGCTGGTCCACTACTTCTTCAGTATTAATCTCATGACAGTGTGTTGGTTCATCCCTTCGTTCAATGGTGATATGGGGAGCCTCGTTATCCCATTTAAGTTTAAACATAGATGACATTGTGGCTAGTGCGTCTGCTAGCTAATTTTCTTCTCGTGGGAAATGCTCGAAGGTAATATTCTCAAAATGTGGGAGCAATGTCAAAATATGTTCTTTGTAAGGGATAAGGTTAGGGTGTTTAGTGTCCCATTCCCCTTTGATTTGGATGATAACCAAATCTAAATCTCCGAATATATTCAATGATTTGATCCCCAAGTCTATGGAAGCTTTGAGACCAAAGATGCACATTTTGTATTCCACCATGTTATTTGTACAATTGAAGCAGAGTCTTTCAGTAAATGGGGTATGACACCCTTCAGGAGATATGAGTACTGCACCAATACCATTGCCGAGTACGTTTGATGCCCCATCAAAAACCAGGGACCATCAGAATCCTTGTTCAGGTATGTCATATGGCCTGAATTCTTCACAGTTGTTTACCATCATGATGTCTTCATCTTGGAATTCGAACTTCATGGACTGGTAGTCTTCCACAGCTTGGTGAGCAAGGTGATCAGCTAGTACACTTCCCTTTATAGCTTTCTGGGTAGTATACTGTATGGCATATTCTGTTAGGATCATATGCCATCTTGCTATTCTCCCAGAGAGAGCGGGTTTCTCGAAGATGTATTTTATTGGATCCATTTTAGATATCAACAAGGTAGTATGGGTCAGCGTATACTGTCTTAGCCAGCGAGCAGTCCATGCCAGAGCGCAGCAAGGTTTCTCGAGCAGTGAGTATCTTGTTTCACAGTCGGTAAACTTTTTGTTCAGGTAATAAATGGCGTGCTCTTTTCGGCCAGACTCGTCATGCTTCCCCAGCACACACCCCATTGAATTTTCCAAAAGGGTCAGATACATGATCAATGGTCTTCCCTCGACTGGTGGCATTAAAACAGGAGGCTCTTGTAAGTACTATTTAATCTTGTCAAAAGCAATTTTGCACTCATCATTGCATTTGACTACCTGATCTTTCTTCAGTAGTTTGAAGATTGGTTCACAGGCAGATGTCAGGTGAGAAATGAATCTGGCAATGTAGTTCAAGCGTCCCAAGAATCCTTTGACTTCCTTGTCAGTACGAGGAGCAGGCATCTCTTGTATCGCTTTCACCTTGGCAGGATCTACTTCAATACCCTTATTACTGACGACAAAGCCTAGGAGCTTACTGGACCTTACCCCAAATGTGCATTTATTTGGGTTCAACCTCAGCTTGTATTTCTTTAGCCTCTCAAACAGTTTCTGTAAATGATCAAGATGATCTTCTTCTGTTTGATATCTAGCTATCATGTTGTCCACATAAACTTCGATTTTGTGATGTATCATGTCGTGAAATAGAGCTACCATGGTACGCTGATTGGTTGCCCCATCATTCTTCAGTCTGAACGGCATTACCTTGTAGCAAAATATGCCCCATTGTGTGACAAAGGTTGTCTTCTCCATGTCCTCAGGCGCCATTTTGATTTGGTTGTAACCTGAGAAACCGTCCATGAAGGAAAACACTTTGTGTTATGCAGTATTGTCAACTAGGATGTCAATGTGGGGAAGTGGGAAACTATCCTTAGGGCTTTCCCTATTCAAATCTCTGTAGTCCATGCATATTCGTACCTTACAGTCTTTTTTTGAAACGGGAACAACATTGGAAACCCATTGCGGATAGGAGGTGACGACCAAGAATCCAGCATTGAATTGTTTCATGACTTCTACTTTAATCTTTTCTGACATATATGGTCGCATTCGACGAACTTTTTGTTTTACCGGTGGGCAATCCTCTTTTGTAGGTAGACGATGTACCACAATATCTGCATCAAGTCCTGGCATGTCTTCATACGACCAGGAAAAGACCTCAACATACTCGTGTAACAACTGAATCAACCGCTCCTTGATGTTGGGTTCTAGATTGGCACCCACCTTGACCTCTCTTTTATCTTCTTCGGTACCTAGGTTGATTGTATCCACGAGTTCCTCGTGGGGTTGAATGGTTCTCTATTCTTGTTGTAGCAATCTGGCAAGTTCCCCTGGTACTTCACAATCTTCCTCACCTTCGCCTTCGACTTGGTAGATTAGATTTTTAGAGTCACAGAAGGCCATAGCAGAACCGTTATCCATGGGATCCCGAATGGATGTAGACCTGCATTTTGAGTGTGAGTGTGTGTAAGGGTATCACTATCTTTGAAAAAAATGAAAAATGTAAAAGAGAAAAACAATGAGCACAAAGTTTGTATGCAAAACGTCCATGATTCATTGATGTCATATGGAAATGAGATAATAACCCTTACAAATGGACCATTGTGCCTCGGGTAAGACACAAGGTTTTAAGAGTTTGAATTGTTTTAATATTACAGATCCAACAAAATGTAAAGACAAATTATTGTGGGATAAGAGTGATCGGGACAAAATCTCTAGCCTCACAGTTGTTGAGCCCTCCACTGACAGTTGGGAAGATCCAATCCTCCAGGTTGCAACCCTATTCATCATCCTCTACCGTGTTGACTTCACGGTTGCTGATCTTCTGGGGTAGTCCTCTGGCACGAGCGCGGCGTACAGTCTTCTGAGCACCTGAACTGAAACCTAGGCCAAACTTGTCAGACTTGTATGGGATATCTGGGAGTTGTCCCCAAATAGTGCACCCGCCTTCCTCTATCACTGCCTTTGCATCCTTCAAATATGACATTCTGAGTGGAGGCCTTGTGATCTTGGGAACTTGAGACACAACCTTGGTTACTGCCACATCTTGCGGGAATTCTTCAAAATGTTGGAATGGAGTTTCAATAAATTCACCATCTAATTCCACATATCTGAAGGAATTGAGATGGCTGATCATATACTCTTCTTCTCCATGAACGGTGATAATCTTCCCTTGAATCGAGTACTTCAGCATTTGGTGTAATGTAGAAGTGACAGCGCCAGCATTTTGAATCCACGGTCTGCCTAGCAAGCAGGAATATGAAGGGCAGATATCCATTACATAAAAAGTTGAATCAAATGTTTGGGTCCCAACCTTTATGGGGATATCCACTTCCCCATGCACCATTCTTTTCGAGCCGTCAAAATCCCTCACCACTATGTTGCTTGGCTTCAATGTCAATCCCTCGCAGTCAAGCCTATCAAGAGCCTTTTTAGGCAATACATTCAGAGACGAGCCAGTGTCCACCAAGACATGAGCCAGAGTCATTCCCATGCATTCCACTGAGACATGCAATGCCTCATTATGCTTCCTCCCTCTTGGCGTTAAATCAACATCTGAAAAACCTAAACCATTATCTGCAGTCAAGCTGGCTACGTAGTCTTGGAACTGATCAACAGATGTTTCTTGGGGTACATGGGCAGTTTTCAGGAATTTTACCAAGGCCTTTGCATGTGCCTCGGAACATAGTAGTAAAGCCAGCATGGAAATTATGGATGGAGTTTGCCCCAGTTGTTCAACTACATCGTAGTCGCTTCTTTTTATGATATTTAGAATTTCCTCCATCTCTTTCTAGGAGGTCTTAGGGATAGCCAATGATTGTGCCTTCGTCCAGACAGGCTCAATCGGAATACTTTTATCTCGAGTCTCGGTGAACTTGGCAGCAGGAATGTCAGTATGAGTGATAGCAGGGATTGTAACAACTTTGTTAGTTGGAGAATTAGCGAAGATGATTGTGGGACTGGGATTAGCCTTCGGAGGAGCAACAACAACATGAATGATTACGTGTCTAGAAACTGCTTTTGGGGTAGCAATTTCTGGAGAGAATATCCTTCCGCTTCGGGTAATCTTGCTAGTCCCGGCAATCTTACTGATATTGGAGTCATCCTTCTCAGAACTTGAATCTTCGGCAGCTTGCTAATCTTGCTTGATACCGTGGTAGTAGACGCCCCCTCCATAATTCCATGGTACGGTTTTGTCTGACAAATACGGGACTGGTCCAGGCATTGTAATTATCAAAGGAGCTACTTTTGGAACTGATGTAATTCTAACGGTTCTTTTGGTGGAGACCCTGGAAGAATTGTCGGAAATGGTCACAATGGAAACATCATTATAAGAAACAGGTGGAACAAAAGTCTTTTCGAACAAAATCTCCTTGTTATCTATTAGGCACTGAACGCCTGCTTTCAACAAAGGACAGCTGATTGGTGAGGACAAACATAAATGATAGCTTTCATCATAGCCCGGGAAAACACGGGCATTCAATAAGTTCTTTTTGATAGTCAGGAGTGGGGTCATAAGTTCATCAACTGAAGTAACAAACATATCTTCCTCAATAGCATAGGCATTATGGCCATGTTTGGGCATGGGGGCAGAAATGACATTGGCCTTTTCTGGCGCATCGAATTCAATCTCTTTGGCTTCAAGGAGGTCTTGTACTTTGTTTTTTAGATCCCAACAGTTGTTAGTGTCAGGGTCGGGACTCTCAGAATGTAATGGCCAACGGGCATTAGGATGATAGTAAGGAGATGTTGTGTTAGGGTTCTTTGGAGCTTCTTTCAAGGTCACTAGATTGGATCTTAACAGATGTGGCAATACTTGAGATAATGTCATATTAATTCAGGTGAATGGTCTTACTAGTCTTTCCATTCTTGGTTGGTTGTTTCTTTGCTGATCAAGCGCATGTTTAGGAATCATAACAGCCCCCACCATTGGATGACATTCGGCCTTATCTTGATTTCTCTGAGGATAAATAACAACCACTTCTTCCTTTCCGATAAATGGCTTCTTTACAACAGCAGAGGATGCATCTTTTTGAATCTTTCCACTTTTTATCCCGGCTTCTACTCTTTCTCCCGTTAATATCAGTTCGGTAAAACTTGCCGATGAACTCCCAATTAAGTGATTGAAGAAGGGACCAGACAAGGTACCCAAAAACACGTCTACCAACTCTCTTTCAGATAGAGGAGGTTGAACTCTTCTGGCCAAATCTCTCCATTTTTGCGCATAGTCCTTGAAGCCTTCATTTGAAACCATGGCCATACTCTAGAGTTGAGTACGGGTAGGCGCAAGATCAGCATTGTATTGGTATTGTTTGTAAAAGATTGCAGCAAGATCTTCCCAATTATGAACATTGGCTCTTTCTAACTGATAAAACCAATCGAGTTGAGTTCCAGACAGTATGTCTTGGAAGAAGTGTACCCATAAATCTTTGTCAGTAGTATGGGGCTGGATTTTCCTCACATAAGACCAGAGATGCATCTTGGGGCATGAGACTCCGTCGTATTTGGCGAATATAGGTTCTTTGAATTTTGGAGGAATGATAATTCCCGATACCAGTCCCAACTCCTCAAATTCCAATCCAGGCACTTTTTGGATTTCCATTGCACTCAATCGTTCTTCTAGATGCTTATACTTGTCATTGGCCGGAGGGTATTGTTCTTCAGAATAGTCTTCTTCTTCCTCTTCCTCTTCTGAATCATACTGAACAACTGTTTCATTGCTTTTCCCATATTGGTTGTCTTTCTCACTGGACGTTGTTGCAAAGTCTAGGGTCCTTCTTGTCTGCCCTTGGAATCTTCTTTCCATGTTCAGAATTCCGGTTATCTTCTTCGTCTTCTTTTTCTTTTCCTTAACCAGCAAGGTCTTCAACTCTTCTTGTCCTTTGGCCAGAGTTAAGAAAAACTGTTGGAACTGTGCATTCTGAGTTTGGAGGTCCTTCACCATTTGCTCGAGATCCATCTTATTGAAATAAATAATAGAGAGACGAGGAGACTTGTTGCAAGAAACCTGTTTATGTTATGATGAATGATAAATGCATATGCAATGATTTCAAGGATTTTAAAATTCAAATTTGTTTTAGAGAAAAAGGGAACACACATTAGATTAATAATTTAAAGTTTTGAGTACATCAATGCCTTCTTGGGAAAAACAAATACAAGAAACTCTAAGATATAAAGGTAGTACGCATCCTCTTTGGTGCAATGTAGGCATTCAGAGTCTGCTCCTCATGAAGTAGCCTAGTGAGTTCCAAAACCTTCTTCTCGCTTGTGTAGAATTGGGCTTCAAAAGTATCTTTCTCCCCCTTGAGTTGTATCCAATCTCTTTGTAAGTCTTCAAGAGAGGTGGGCATGTCAGGATTTAGGATAGTGTATGGAACATCTCCTTCCATGACATGCTCAATAATTACCGAGAGAATGGAAGGATAAGGCATCATCAGACTTTGAGCACGAGTTCGTACCCATTTGAGGTAAGGCTCAAGAGGGATGGAGTTCTTGTGCCCCAAAGTCTTGCTATCTACCTTGTTTAACATCCTCCAAGCTCAGATAAATCTCTGGCGAAGACCTTGATCATCGTTGTCGTAGTCAAATACCAAACGTTGAATCAGCATCTCGTGCGGGCCATCCCTTTGGGCATAACCAAACTGTCTTAAGGATAAGCAGGGGTTATAGGTGATACCTCCCCTAATGCCAAGTAAAGGGACATTAGGGAATTCTCCATAACGGTCGATAATAGTAGCATTCACTATGGATCGGGAGCACCAATGAATGTCTAAATGTTTGAGTGTTATCAACCTTTGTGACCACCTTGAACCTTGCTCGTTTTTTAATACATATTGGGGAAGATGCGAAATAAACCATCTTTCCAAGAGAGGAGTGCAACAAATAAGGACACCTTTTTTCCTCATTGTGCGAGTGTGGAAATAGTGTAGGATATCCCCCAACAATGTAGGTATCGGGTTACGAGATATGAAGATTTTGACGGTGTTCACATCTATGAGTTAGTCAGGATTTAGAAACAAAACCATCCTGTAGATGAGGAGAGCAACAATTTCCTTAAAGGCTTGCAGATCCAAGGATTTCCAACAATTTTGGGCTTTCTCGAACAAGAAATTTGCTAGGAAATATTTAACACCACTCCTTGTTTCCCAATGAGTTGTGACATCATATGAGTGCAAGTGTAGAGCTTGAGCAATCTCTTCTGGCTTTGGTTCTCTTTCCGTACCGTTGAAAAGTAGTTGATTGAGAATGGAAATTCTCAAGAGTCGGGATAATTCTTCCAAAGTAGGCACAAGTTGATAGTCAAGGAATGTGAAGCAATGGTGTAAAGGATCAAAGAACTGAAAGAGCACTTTCACCATGTCCTCATCTGTGTTCGAGGTGACCAAGTTGAGTAGGCGATCATGTCTCTCGGTGAATGGAGAGTTTTCATGAATCCTTGAAGCTAGCTCCTTAAGTTGTGGAGGGACCCTTACAAGGTTGACTTGAATAGTTTTTCTGCAAAGAGAATCCATATCCTACAAAACAAGAACAAAGATGAATCCAAAAATCCTTGAAATGGTTAGTGAATGTGTATAATGTTATGATATTCATGATGTTATGTACAAGTATGTATATACAAACAAAACAAACAAGTTCCTAGGTTTAGGCTTGTATGGAGTTTTATAGGTAAGTACCCTCTTGAAGTTTAGTTGGCTTAACCTGTCCTAGTAATAGTAACCGGGTTCTAAGGAGCTCAATATCACTGGTTTGTTCCTTGGTCATTGTTTCAGCACAAGCCTCTTTAATGGCGACCGAAATATCCCAATAAACCAAACCTCAATGAGTGTAGTATCGAGTATCTACCAACTTCGGATTGCACCAAATCCGATCATCTCACTACATCCTAAAGGCCAAGATGGTCAAGTAAAGGTTCTAGAAGTTCATTAGTGCTTTATGATATCACTCAGCGGCCGCGTATTCTCTTTGATTAACTTAAAGGCTACCGGTACCCACAAATATGTCGCACTAACGTAAGTATTGCTTAGACCATGTCGGTATAACCCGCACAGTTTCCACAATGTATTGCTACTTACCTATAATGTATCCCAAATCCAGGTAGAGGATTCAAACCCAAACAAAGAACCATAATGTAAAGCATACAAGTCAGACAATGAAAGCAAATAAATGTGATCTAGCCCTAAGGTAACCCCACTTTTAGAATTCTCCCTAGCAGAGTCTCAAGTTCTGTGATACGGTGGGAGAACTGACTTGAAGGTTTTGCATTTGATCACAAATGTTGCGGTTAGCAAGAGTCGCCACCGAATTTCATTTTATCCAAAAGGAAAGGTGAAAAAGCACACGAAAGACCTTTGAGATTATTTCTTGATTTTGGGGGGTAGATTATTAAAAGGGAAGGTATTAGCACCCATTTCATCCATGGTTTTCCATGGGCTCTTAGTTACTTACTAGATCACTTGCTTTTGTTTGAAATTGTGATTTGTGTGGTTTTTGAAAGTATTTGTAAAGAGGCCATTGTTTAGGCAACCTTTGTAATGATTCTTGTTCGTAAGAATGTATATAAAGATGTTGATCTTTTGAAAAATGTTTTCAAGTTTTGTAAGATGTTTTTGAAAGCGTAGGTGTTTGTTTTTAAAAATAGCAAGGATGTTTGTTTTGAAATGGAGCAAGTAATTAGGAGCAATCTACCTACTCAAATGTCTTTCTTGTTCATTTTCTTTTCCTTTGACATTGTTGTCTTACCATTGATTTGGTAAGCAACCCTATCTTTGGAAGTAAACGGGATGGGCGTGGGTCATCGTATAACCATGATTAGCAATGTTTCAAGGTATCTTAGTATTCTTTTGGAGGGACTAAGATCATTTGTAAGGCAACTTAGATAGCGTCATCGAGGGACTATGATCTTGTATTTTCTTGTTTTTGCTAAGATACCTCACATGCGTAATATGGCCATTTTGTAAAGGCAACCAAGTGGAATTACCCTAGGGGTGTTTGTGTGCAAGTGTGTTGTTTTCATGCTTGTTTTTGTCTTGAATTAGGGTTTTCTAAGCATTGGTTTTAGTCTTTCCGTACAAACCCTAATTACTAGCATTGTATATAAAAGCAATAAATTGTGAAATTTAAAGTTACTACGCTATTACAACATTTGTGGGGAGGGGGTGTACAAATTGAATGGGGATTGCAAGAATTTAAACCTAATTAGTCTATTACAACCATATTGAATTGGTATGAATATACAAGGAATTAAATAAATACAAAGTATAGAAATGAATAAATGTACAAGGATGCAAAATGTAAAGAAAATGAATTTTGTTTGCGTTTTTTTTAGATAAAAAGGATTTTGTCTTAGCCTAATTAAATAAAGAAAATAATTAATAAAAATTGAATTTTATCAAGAAAAGATTTTAAATGAAAACCTAGTTCTATTAATTAATAAAAAAAAAAATAAGTTTAAGAAAAGTATTTTTAGTATTTTTATCTTGAAAATATTTATAGCATTATAAAATATTTTTTAGTCTTTTTTATATTAAAAATAATGTATTTAGATTAGTCTAAAAGAAAATAACTAATAACCTAATTTTATTTATATTTGCAAGATAATAAGTAAAAAGTAAATAGAGTATAATTAATAAAAATATTTTTATGAGAAAAATAAAATAAAATATGTCAAAATATAAATATATCATTTTTTTGTATTTTATGATTTTTAGTATTTAGAAAAATATAATTAAAAAAAGCGAATTGAAATAAATAAATAAATAAATAACTTGGGCCAGGGGGGGGTGCCAAGAGTCAATATGGAGGTCAGCTAGCAAAAAACAAAAATAAACCAGGCCCAAAGGGCCCATCGCCTGCCAAAAACAACAAAAATCGGGAAAATGAAAATGTGAAAAATGAAAAGGGTACCACTGGGGCTCGAACCCAGGTCCCATAGGTTACAGGCGCGCGCTTCTACCACTGGGGTGGCTATACATCCGTTAATACAAATGAAACAATAAATATGTAAGGCAAAATGCACCCTGAAGACTTCATCTTCAACCTCCAGCCAGACCATCCGTAACTTGCTCATTTCTCATCAAAAATAAAAACTGTAAACATGAAACTTGTAGAAAATTTTCTCACGATTCCAGAAATGTAAAGCATTAAAACTATAGATCCAAGATAAGCAAGAATTTAATGGCCCTAATTTGAACCCTAAAAATTTCAGAAATTTCAGTTTCAAAATTCTCTAAGCTCAAGCAAAATTAATAGAAACTAAGGACATGGTTAGCTTCAGGGCAATGATATCTACATGTTTTATTCACAAATAAACTATTGATGATGCCTTTATGAAGAGTTCCAAGTTGAGAAAACTTACCTCAAAACTGGAAATCGTGTTTGGAGTTTGAGCTTGCTTCAGACAGTGGTGATGACCAGGTTAGCTTTCTTGAGGTTCTAGGAAGCTAATGCAATGGTTTGCTTGAGTTGAGAGTGGCTGAAATGACCTGGAGAAGTCCAACTGCAATGCTCTGTTTAGGCTATGGAAGTTGATGAAGATGGAGTTACAGTTTGCAAACAGGGATAGGGATGGTCTGTATTTGGTATGAGGAAGCTTTTGAAACAAAAAGGCCAAGAAACGCATGAGGGAAATGTGAGTTTGATGTTCAAGGTCAGAAATTGTACAACAATGGAGTTTTTGGGAAATTTATGATTTGAGAGAGTTTTGGTGTGTTTCAGGGTGTTCAAGCTCGTGCTCTAGCTCACAAATAGTGACTCTATTTATAAGCAACAAGTTTGGAGTGCTCTAGTTGATCAGAATTCAAATTTACATGTTTAAGTTAAACATGTGATTTTTTTGACAAAACAAGTTTCCATGCCTTGTACTTGCTAAGATAGAGTGGTTATGCTTTAAAAAAGCTTGCTTCTGACTTTTTGGATGGAGTGTGATCAGAGGGAACAAGTTAGAGGCTCAATGTGAACTTTATGCAAAAATCTTGCTTTACAAGAATGGCATTGTTAACTTTGTACCATAAATGGAAATGCAACTTGGACAATAGCTCAATTGCTTGGATAAAAGCCCTAACAGCTGTGTAAACATTTAATTATAGAGTGACAAACAAGTTTCAGGCCTGCAAAGAAAATATTATGCAGCCTAGCATGGATTTGGTTCAAGTGTAAAATGACTTGTAATTCAAGTGACAAAACCCTAATTCCATCTCTTCGATTCTCCCTACTCAAGAATGATCACAAGGAGTTCTTGAACATTTTGGAAAGCTTGCAATGTACTCTACAACCCATATTTGAATTGCTTTTGAAGATTCCCCTTGGAACTATATGAAAAAGTGCCATGAAGTTAGGTCAAAATCCTGACCAAATTAGGGCAAAATTTCACTAAGTGTTTAGTTTCATGACCACATGTTCATAAAATTATAACTTGAGATCCAAGAATTTTTGGAAGGAGTTGTGTAAAGAAAAGTTGTAGATTTCATGGAGATCTACAACTTTCATGTTGTAAGTTTCTCTTAAATCATCTTGCATCATGGTGAAATTTTGGCTCAAAGTTATGAAAAAATATGAAATTTCCAACACTTAGAAAAATTTCTAAGTTTAGAAATTTTGACTTTTCAAAATGAAATCTTGACTTTTTGATTTCTTGATGAATAAGTTTCATATTTTGACATGTTTTGATGAATTGTGAATCTTGGCACTTGAATTTGACCAAAAAGTAAAAGTTTGACTTTTCAGTATACAGTTGACTTTTGATCAGTTGACTGCAAAATTAATGTCAATCCAATGGACTTGCAATGTTTTGTACCATGTCATTAGGTCAAAATGATGAAATTGGAGTCTTGAGATCATTCCTTAACCCAGTTGACCATTTGCTAGGTCAAAAATCAGAAATTGCCCTTTCCCAGTCAAAACCCTAATTTTGACCATTTTGCCCTTTTGGGGATTTGATCAAATTTCTTGAGGAATGGTGGTCCAAACTTGATCAAATGATACATATGACTTTAAAACATTTATGTGGATAAAAAATTATGAAGTTTGACTGTAAATTGGCCATAATTGACTTTTCCCCCAATACAGTTGATTTTTAGGTCTACTGCTCAATTGACTGAGCAAAAATGTGATTCAAGACTTGAAACTTGGCATGATTAATCTTGGGGGTCCATAATGATCCATGAAAGTCACATGGGATATTGGAGGTTCAAAAATCCTTGTGCAAACTCAAACCTTAATTTTGGTCATCAGTGCTTGAGGAGGTGTCTTGAGCTGATCAAACCCTAGTGCAGTCTTAGCCCAAGGAGATCTTGTGAGTAAATTCTTGATAAGTGAGTGGGCAAATTTTGGGGTAAAACAGATAGGAATTTGGAAAAATCTGGAATAACTGTCTAAATAGCAGAAGTGAGAGTGTTTAGCTAGTCGTTCGAGCATTTGATCAATGAAAGGTAAAGGAAAGTGATGTTTACGAGTGTCTTTGTTTAACTCGTTATAGTCGATGCATATTCTCTATCAGGTGTGAGTTCGTTGCGCTACAGATTCTCCTTTAGCGTTTCTAACAACGGTTACACCTCCTTTCTTAGGTACGACATGTACTGGGCTAATCCATTTACTGTCGGATATTGGGTATATGATTCTTGCTTCTAACAGCTTTTCCACGTCCTTTTTTACTACATCACTTAGAATGGGATTGATTCTCCTTTGATGTTCCCTAGAGGTTTTACAGTCTTCCTCAGTGTAATATGGTGCATGCAGATAAAAATGCTTATTCTTTTTAGATCTGAGATGTTATATCCTAAAGCAGTTGGGTATTTCCTTAGGACATGTAATAATTTTTCAGTTTATATTTGTCTTAGGTCTGCATTGACTATAACTTGTCGTTCAAGTTCTGTATCTAGGAATTAATACCTTAGGTCTTTGGGTAGTGTTTGAGTTTTATGGCTGGCTTCTTTGGACAAGGTATAAGATCAGGAGTTAGATCTAGGCATTCACTCAAATTTTCATCTTGATATTCAGGGCGCCAATTATCATCTTCGAGAACTAGAGGTATAGGAATCTTTAATACCTCTGAATAGGTGGTTAGTTGTTTCTCCAATTCTTTTACGCATTTATCGATCTCATCTAAGAAACAACATGAATCGTCGATGGGTGGTGCCTTAAAGAATTTAGACAAGATAAATTCAACTTTTTCTTCTCTGACTTTGAAAGTCAGTTTTCCATTTTTAACATCTATGGTTGCTCCTACAGTGGCTAGGAATGGTCTACCTAATATAATAGGAATATTGGAGTCTTCTTTTATGTCCATGATTATAAAATCAGTGGGGATATAGAATTGTCCTATACGTACATGAACGTTTTCTAACATACCTAAGGGAAATTTCACTTATCGATATGCTAATTGTACATACATTCTTGTTGGTCTTAGTTCTCCCATGTTGAGTTTCTTGCAAATTTATAAGGGCATTAGACTAATATTGACTCCTAAATCGCATAGTGCTTTGTCTATGACAAACTTTCCAATTACGCAAGGTATGGAAAAACTACCTGGGTCTTTAAGTTTAGGAGGCATGTTATTTTGGATTATAGCACTGCATTTAGCAGTGAGCAATCCAGTTTCATTATCCTCAAGATTTTTCTTATTGGATAAGATTTCTTTAAGAAATTTAGCATAGGAGGGCATTTGTGTGATAGCTTTTGTAAAAGGTATGGTAATGTCAAGTTGTTTCAGAAGTTCAACGGATTTCTTGAATTGCCCTACATTTTTAGACTTAGAAAACCTTTGAGGATATGGAATAGGTGGTTTATAGGGTGGTGGAGGCACATATGGTTCTTCTTTTTCCACGGCCTCTTCATCACCCTTTTTTTCTACTTCATTGGGTTCAGCTTCTTTCTCAGTTACTATTCCATATTTCTGGTACATGGCTGGGTTCTCGACTCTAGGTTCAGTTGGTCCGCCTAATTCTGTCCCACTCTGAAGTGTTATGGCATTAGTATGTCCATTTGGATTTGGTTGGAGTTGTCCAGGAAAAGTTCCAGGTAGAGCAGTTGTAGCTGCTTGCTGTTCAGCCACTTGGGATATTTGTGTTTCTAACATTTTGTTGTGTGGCAAGAGCGTCAATCTTATTCGTGAGTTGCTTAATCTGCTCGCTGGTGTGAATATTTTGATTCATGAAATCTTTATTAGTTTGAGCTTGGGTGGCTACAAAGTTTTCTATCATTATTTCAATGTTGGACTTCCTAGGGATGTCCGGAATAATTGAGACATTTTGGGTGGCCTTCTGAAATCCTGGGGGTGTAGTAGGAGCTTGCCCTGGTGCGTACAAAGCGTTGTTGCTTTTGTATGAGAAGTTGGGATGGTTCCTCCAAGCAGGGTTATAATTATTGCCATAGGGGTTTCGAGCATAATTCACTTGATCAGTTGGTACTCTTGTTAAGAGTGGACATTCGGGTGCATTATGCGCGCGAAGTTCGTATAAATCACAGGTTGGAGTTACTGCATCCATGGTGGTTGTGGAAGTTGTGTTCAAGCTTTCTATCTTTTGGTTAAGGGCTTCTTCCTTCGCGTTAACTTGGTCTAAGCTACTAACTCCATGCATACCGCCTTTCGTTTGAGGTTTCTCCATCATGGTTCTATCGCTTCCCTATTGATAATGATTTTGAGCCATACTTTCGATAAGTTGATAGGCATCGTGGTATGGTTTATCCATTAGTGCACCGCCAGCAGCTGCGTCAATCGTTAGTCTTGTGTTGTACAAGAGACCATTGTAAAAGGTGTGGATGACCAGCCACTCTTCTAGACCGTGATGCGGATAGAGTCGCAACATGTCTTTATATCTTTCCCATGCTTCGAAAAAAGATTCGCTTTCCTTTTGTTTAAAACTGTTGATATTGGCTCTCAGTATAGCCATCTTACTCGACGAAAAATATCGTGCTAGGAAATATTTCTTCAACTCGTTCCATGTGGTAACATAGTTGGATGGTAGAGACTGGAGCCGCTCTAGCTCTATCTCTTAATGAGAAAGGAAAAAGGCGAAGTCTTATTTCTTCAAGGATGACACCATTTGCTTTCACTGTGTATGTGTATTGCATAAACACAGATAAATGAAGATTTAGATCGTCCGTAGGACATCCTGAGAATTGGTTTTGTTGAACAACTTGCAAAAGCGAAGGCTTTAACTCAAAATTGTTTCGTGCGATAGCGGGAGCAACAATACTGTTGTGGGGTTCCTCTTGCGATGGGGCAGCATAATCCTTCAAAGGATGATTTTGGGGTCCTTCAGCCATTGTTGGGTCAGGAAGAGAAAGGTTAGGAAGATTGAATTTGGGAAGATTGTCATTGACTTGGTACTCTCTAATTTTGCATCTTATATTAACAAAACGCTCGACCTCGTCGATTGGTTTCTCTAATTCTTCACCTTTAGAGCGAGTGCTTGGCATACAATTAACAGATAAAATAAAATAAAATTGGTTGCCTTAGTCTATACTGTGTAACAAGGGATTTACAGTATAGAAGAAATCAGTCCCTGACAACGGTGCCAAAAACTTGATCGCGAACTTTATGAGTCTGTCGGGTGTAGTGACTGCAAGTGCATAGTCTATCACGTAGTTTTAAAATATATCGAACCCACAAGGACTGATGGTCAAACTACTATTATTTTAGTGTCACTGTGTAAAGCTAAGGTTAATTATAAAATTTGGGTGTTTGGGTTTGTTGTACCCAAAAATTTTCCCTCCCATTTTTCATTCAAGATGTTGTCCTAGGGTTTCTTAAATACTCAAAAGGGCTCAGGGTTTGATTAGATCGATTCTCTTCCTAGGCATTGAGTCGGCAACTAGGGTTTGGTACTTCTCAAGAGAATTTTAGTTTCCAAGGATTCAAATGGTTTTCATGGTTCTTCATGTATTCTCAAGGATGCTCGTGTCAGGTTTCAAGCTTTGCATCGCAAGTTTGCGCAGTCAATGGTTCAGATGATTGAAAATCATCAGCATGGACCCAAAAGTCAACCTTTTCAAGATCAAGTTCAAACGACTATAACTTCTTCATTATTCAATATTTTTGCGTGGTTCTTTTTTCGTATAACTCTCCTTGACGTCATCTATAACTTCTCTTTACAAGTCAAGAGCCGATTATGTACAAGAGATCATCAAAAATTCGAATACTTTAGAGGTCGCTTTATGGACTTTGACCCAATATGAAGTAATTGGTACCAGACTTCCAAAAATTGTAATTTCCTCAATTTTTAAGATCTTGAGACGGTTATTTTTACACATTGTTATAAGGAATGTCATCTACAAGTTTTCTTTAAGGATCAAAGTCAAATTGTGCTCAGAAGGTTTTGAAACTTATCGAAACGTTATAAGTCAATTCCTGACTTTAAAAAGTATGGCTTCTAATTTCAATTCATGAAGGCATTATTGTTGTGGTGATTGGATGCAAAGCATGACGCAAGACATGAGGCAAATGATTCATTATGATCGAAACTTGGTTGTTTCCATTTGTTTGCAAAAGAAAATTGGTTTGGAATTTGAGTTCAGTTTTAATTGAGAATTGAAGTAAGGTTCATTCATTTAAAAGATCACTTAATTAAGGTTTAAAGCGTGCTAAGCTTAGAAGGAAGCTTCATTTGGATGTCTTGAAATGTGAGTTTCTTATAGTTTAAGGCACTGTCATCTTTTCAAAGTTTCATTGCGTGTCATGCTAGTTCGATTAGAGTGTTGAATTAAAATTCAAGAGGCAAGGAATTACAAGGATATTTCAATCATTTGAAACTTTAATTGGTGATACATGGACAAGTCTTGACCTAAACATGATTCAAAATTTACCCTTCAAAGTTCTCAAGTCCATCATTACGTTTATTCACATAGTAGGCAAAGTTTGATTCAAACTCGTCATTGTTCAAAGATTCATTCAAATTTCAAGATAAAAAAATTACAAGCAAGGACCTGACAAGTTCAATTATTCGAATGTTCAATTAAGTTACAAGCAATTTCATTCACTCAAAGTTTCATATTACTACATCAATTTCAAAGTCACAAGTTTGTTTTATCATGGAGAATTTATTCTAAAGTTTTGGAAAATTCTACAAGGTTTCCTAAATCTTAATTTGTAAAGCTTTGATGCCTTCTTCAAGCTTCCAAGTTCTTCATGCCAAGCTCCATCATTTCTCTTCAAGCCTATCCACAATTTCCTTTTGTAAATTGCCTTTCCATTTTCAACACCATCACATGAAACAAATCGAAGGAAGACAAGATTAGCATATAAACAATGGAATTTAAACAAGAAACTTTCAAAGAATTTTCTACATTTTCATCATTAGGGATTGGTGAGAAGAATTAGAAACAAAGGAACCTAGTAAATCATTTTTGTTTCACAAAGTCAAAATTTATAAGTAAATCAGGGGCAGCATTTCATCCATTGCAAATCACAATTAATATTGGTTCATAGAGGACAAAATGGGAAGAGACAAAAAGCTAAACTCAGAATTCATCACAGTCCAAAGTTCTGCATTAAAACGGTCCAAAAAACTGCATTGCTACCCTGTAAAAGCTATGCCAAAACAGTCCAAAACTTGCACAAACTTAGCCAAAACAAAAACTGTATCCAAAAGCAATTAAGACATCATACTAAAGTGTTCAAATCCCATACAATTTCCCCCCAGTTTTCTCAATTCATTCAATATAAACACATAACAACAGAAACACAAAAAAAAATCAGATATATACAAATAGAACTAGGGCTAGCATCCAACATCCATCATCCATAAAAAACCAGAACACTATTGTTGTTAAAAAAAAGAGACAGCAAAGCCAGATATCAAAAACCATTCTCCTCATCATCATTTTCCATAACATGACCCTTCAGAAATATTAAGAAAAAAGAGAGAAAGTTTTACAGAAGAGACTTCCCTATAGCAAACCACAACCTTCAATTACCATCCACCTGTGACAGTAAAACAACCTTTCATCAATCAAATATGTGAACTCTTTTATAGTAACAGCTCAGCATCTGCTCCAAATCTGGTAAGTCTCCCTTTCCTTATCTCATGAATATGATGTTGCTTTGCATTACCTTGAACTGTTTTTGCACTGTTATTATTCAGAAATTAGAGATATAAGTTGGTGTTGTTATTACATGAAACCATTGTTGTTATTTTCTACTTATTAAAATCATACTTGAGAGTAAATCGGAAAACCAAAATCGGGGCCATTTCAGTTGTTTTTGTTACTGATAAATTAACAACCTCCACAATCTATAGCCCTATAACCTCCATACTCACTGCCATTATCATCCAGCTCACCTCAACCATCATCAACATCCACCGAAACTGCCATTTCTGCAACCTCTACTCACCTGTAGAAATAATAACCAAAAATACTTCACTAAAAAAAGAAACCAGATCGGAAAAAAACTTAAACAAAAATGCAGTAAACCAATTTCCTCCGTAACTGCCTTCAAACCGTTACTCCCTTCATGCTACTATTTCCTCATTCATCTCTGTATCCAAACAACCCATTCCATCAACACCCTTCAACTCTTCAGACTAGACGTGACGCTTTTCTCCTCATCTCTTCCTTGAGTTTTCCAACTGTCTTGGGTATCTCCCTGAACCATGAATCTTCAAGCACCACTGCTTCACGAAATCCAAACTCGGAAAATGCGGAAAGTAAAAGCAGATTGAGACAAGATTTTGAGTACCTAGTTAATAGAGCGAATTTGTAAGGCGATTAGAGACAATTTTGAATGCTGAATCGCGAGAGAGATAAGCTGAAGCCTTAAATAGTGCAAGTCAATGAGGTTGAATGATGAATCAGTGATGATGATGGCTAATCGAGTGGAAAAACAACGACGGAGAGTTGGTTGTTATATGTGTCAGAATGAAGAGAGGAAGGTCAAAATAGAAGTGAGGCAGATTATCACCAGAATCACGAACGAATGAAAGGGAGAATGGCGAGTATGATAGTGAGAATTCGCGAGAGAGCAGATAGAGAAGAGGGGAGAATTAGTTTGTTTAGGGTTTTCACAACCCTTTTCCTTTGTTTTGGAGATAAACGGACCTTGGTCTAGCCCGACCCGGTCCATGATGAGTCCAAACTTTTTTCCTTTCTTTCTTTCTCCAACCCTGTTCATTTTCTTGGCATTTTTTTTCAAAAAAAGAAGAATAAAAATCATGTTTTTGGCCATTATTGTCTTGTTACCAATTTAAGCCCATCAGCGAATTTCCAGCATCACCCCCTAGTCTTCTATTTGCAATTTCCTTTACTACTATTTAGTTTAATTTACATTTAGTTTTAATATTAAAATTAAATATAAAAAAATGCAATATCAAAATTATTTAATTTTTTAAATTAGTTTAGTTAGGGATTTTGTGAATAATTTATTTGATTAACATTTCTTTTGTTTAGTTAACATTCTTTTAAATTGTTTAATTTCTTCATGATAAACAAAATTTCAAAGAAAATAATAGAATAGTTTTTTTTTTAATTTTATCACAAACATAATACCAAAAATATTATAGTGTTGTTTACTTTGCTAATTAATTTTATTTTATAGATTGTTTTAGTTTAAATATTTGTTCATTTTTAATTCGATTGGGTTGTATTGCTTATTTATTTAGTCTTTTAATCGCATTGTCGATTCGATCCATCCCCATTTGTAAATTTGTATCCCCCATCCCCGAAAGCTCTGTAATAATGTAGAATTTTAATTTCCAGAATTTACTGTTTCTCTTTATATACTGTATAGTAATTAGGTGTGTATGATAAGACATAAAATCAACCACTAGATAACCCTAACCAAAGACAATTTAAATTGAAAACAAATCACTTTTCACACGCGCACCTCTAGGGCTAACCTCGCTTGTTGCTTTCGAAAAATATAGTCATGTCCCTCGAATGTGGGACGCTTTAGCAAACCCTCGATAAAAATATTGTAGTCCCTCGATGACCCTTCGACGTTGCCTTCGGTAAAACGATCTTAGTCCCTTACGAAAATTGCTAAAGTGTCTCATAAGTTGTCTTCTATGACTGTACGATTGACCCGTGCTTGTCCCTCCACATCCAATGATAAGGCTTCTTATCAATCAATGGTGATATAGCAATATCTAAAGGAGGAGAAAATGAACAAAGACTTTTTTGAGTAGGTAGAACGCTCGTAGTTGCTTGCTCACATCCATTTTTAAAGCATTTCTCAAAACACACCAAAACTTTCAAGTGAAATATTTTCAAAATTCAACACTTTGTATACATTCTTATAGAGATGAGAATCATTACAAAGTTCGCCTAAACAAAGACACTTTCAAAAATACTTTCAAAAACATCACAAACACATTTCAAACAAAGCACTTCAAAGTGAGCTAGCAACCAAGAGCCCGTAGATAACTACGGATGAAAAGGGTGCTAACACCTTCCATTTTCATAACCTACCCCACGAACTCAAGAAAATTCTAAAAAAGGTCTTTCCTGTTCTTTTCACCCTTTCCTTTATTGGATAAAAGAAAATTCGGTGGCGACTCTTGCTATCCGCAACAATTGCAATAAAACGCAAAACACCCAAGTCAGTTCTCCCACCATATTACAAGGTTTAATCGTGAATTAACTAAAATATAACAATTAATAATGGGACACCGGTATGTAGTTGATCAACTTCATGGGTTCAATAAGTCATTGGCATTTACTTTCAATATTAAAACACTATTTCAGTCGAAACTATTTATTTAAAAACCCTCGTCTCACACTTTCGTTCTATCGATTCTGGTCATATTATTAAACTCAAAATGAGCGATCTCACTGTTTCATTTTAAAATTCAAATGTATTTTTTGAAAACAATTAGATTCCGATTAATTTTAAAGCGCTCTCGCTGTTTTTAAAGTTAATGTTTAATAACCACTATCTACTTAAAACCTCAAACTCTCGCTCTGTTGATTTAACCTTAGACTGTCTTTTACTTTTGTACAAAAACAATTAAATATCCAAATTGGAAATTAAAACCAGAAAGTTCTTTTGTAAAAATATTAATGCCAATTATTACCGAATCCCTTCGGTTAAGATTTACATACCGGTATCAGGGAATTTAGCCAGACATTATTTTATTACGGGACAACATAAAATTAAAACATAATTTTAATAATGCATGCATGGTAAGAACAAATAAATTATACTTTAAAATAGAAACCTGTAATTAAATACTGAAGCAAATAATCTGAGTAGTGTGTATCCTCCACAAGCCGGCGGGATTGACTAGTACAGAATATATTTAATTAAATAAAACGGGCCTAACGAATTCTGGAAGCTATGAAAACAAATAAGGTTGCGGTATCCCTCCAATGTGAAGAAATACTGCTTTAATGGTGCAGTTTTCTATGCTTACGAGAATTCTACGAAATTGGAAAACAAAGTACTCAAAGCTATGAAACTGAAAAATAGTAAATTTGCGAAACTAGAAAATAATAGCAAATAATAGCAGTTACAATACGTAGAAGAAAATAATGGAAATTGGTGCAAAAGTCTGGACCCGAACAATGTTGGTAACTGCCTCCTTTTATAGATTCCAAGAGAGAGCAAAAATAGGTGGAATCCCTGGATCCTCGTTCTTCATCATGGAGAAAAATATGGTCAAAAACCGTCTATTCCGTCCGCTTCATGGAGATAAATCCATAGCAGTTGTATGGGTCGTGGCGAGCGCCATACGCGTTGTGACGTATATCTTCAAGTTGTATCGGTCGTAACATAAAGAATGCCGAGGGGCACACTTCTTCAAATTGTGTCGGGCAGGACGCGCCTGTGGCGGGCGGCACGCCTTCTGGTGCAGAATGTTGCTAGAATACTGTAAAATGGTCATTTCTTCTTCATTTCTCCATTGTTTTTCTTCCTTTTCTCATTTATGCCTTGCAAAAGCTAAGTACCTGAAATATACTGCAAATATTACAAATAAAGATAAAATATGAAATGATAAACAAAGAATTGGAAGTTTAATCTATGTAAATCGGGCGGAAAATGCTATATATTTTCGTGTTATCATCTGGTTCATGATAACCTGCATCATTGGCCTTTGAGATCCTTGAGCTGGCTAGTGAAAATGATAAGGAATGATGTTATGATGTGTATGCTATGAACCAAGAAATAGTGTAAGGTGGTGAAGACAAGTAAGTCTCGCAAGAAGTCCGGGTTATGGGATAATGACTACAAACAAGTCCTGCAAGGAATTCACATCGTTAGATAATGAATACAAACAAAACCTGCAAGGAGTTCAAGTTGTTAGATAATGCAAATAAGTCACATAAGTAGCCTTAGGTTCAGGCTTGCATGGAGTTTATAGGTAAGTTCCCTCTTGAAGTTTTAGTTAGCTCAACCTGCCCTAAAAAAGTAATCGGGTTCTAATAAATCTCAATATCATTAATCTTTCTTCATCGGGCATTGTTTCAGCACAAGCATCAAACTGCGACTGAAATATCCCGAAAGTCCGATCTCAATGAGTGTAGTATCGAGTATCAACCAACTTCAGTCTGCACCAAAGCCAGCTATCTCAGTACTTTCTAATGGCCAAGTTGTTTAATTAAGGTTCTACAGTCAATTAGTGCTTCATGACACCATACATCGGCTCCGTATTCTACTTGGTTCAACTCAAGCGACACCGGTACCAACAAATGTGTCACACTAACATAGCCATCGCTTCAACCATATCGGTCTACGTCATACAGTTTCCACGATCTATGGCTACTTACCTAAAATGCCCCAGATCCGGATATAGGATCTATACAAGGAATAAACCTAAGCATAACCCAAAATGTAAAGCAAACAAGGCAAACAAGTAAATTAATAAAGGTGATCTAGCTCTTATGATAACCCCACTTTTAGTTTGGTCCCCAGCAGAGTTGCCAGTTTTGTAATACGGTGGGAGAACTGACTTGAATGTTTGCGTTTTATCGCAAATGTTGCGGATAGCAAGAGTCGCCACCGACTTTTCTTTTATCCAATAAAGGAAAGGGTGAAAAGAACAGGAAAGACATTTTGAGAATTTTCTTGAGTTCGGAGGGAAGGTTATGAAAAGGGAAGGTATTAGCACCCTTTTCATCCGTAGTTATCTACAGGATCTTAATTGCTAACTCAGTTTGAAATGCTTTGTGTTTTGTGTAAGTTAGAAAATGTTTGAAGATGCTTTGAAGATGGTAATTTTGTAATGATTTTCATATCGGTAAGAATGTATACAAAATGTTTGTTTTTGGAAATATTTTGAGAACACCTTAGTAAGAAAAACTTTGTAATGATTCTCATATTGTTGAGAATGTATACAAAGTGTTTGTTTTGAAAATATTTGTTTGAAAAGAGAGTGCTTGAAAAGATGTTTGTTTTTGAAAGTGTGAGGTGTGAAAATTGTTTTATTTTTGTGAGCAAGCAATTACGAGCAATCTACCTACTCAAAAAGTATTTGTTCCTTTCCTCTTCCTTTAGATAGTGCTACTTTACCATTGGTTGGTAGGGAGCCATACTATTGGATGTGAGGGACAAGCGTGGGTCATCGTACAGTCATAAAAGGTAACTTGTAAGATGTTTTAGCAATTTTCGTAAGGGACTAAAATCGTTTACCAAAGGCAACATCGAAGGGTCATCGAGGGACTACGATCTTTTAATCAAGAGATCTTTTCTAAAACATCCCACATTCGAGGGACATGACTGTTTATATCCGAGGCATCAAGCGAGGTTACCCTAGAGGTGCATGTATGCAAAGTGTGTTCAATTCCGTTATTTTATCTTTAAATTAGGGTTTTTCTATGATTGATTTTGTAAAATCAAGCTTCTCAAATGCACTTTTGTTTTGATGAATACAAACCATGAGTGACAAAGAAGGCAAAGATTATTGATCAAGCTAAAAGCATCTATGGATAAAGTCTTCAGTTCAAGCACTTAGAAAATTTCAAGGTATATATAAGAGAAAAGTCGGTGGCGACTATTGCTAACTGCAACATTTGCGATCAAACGCAAAACCCTCAATTCAGTTCTCCCACCGTATCACACTGAGTATGAACAACACGGTGGTGATGAAGAACATCACGGAGGCACCATCGTAACAGTCTCTGATTCAAAAAAAATTATGTAGTTAGCTTCGTCTCTTTCTCCTCTATGCTAATCTCTGGCTCGTTTATGCAGATGTGGCATAATTTTTCCTAGATCTAAAAGGTGGTGACCGAAACCCTAGCGCTCAGACATGATGGAACCTTGAGATTTCTGGTGAGATATTTCTGATTTATGTTACAAAATCTCTTTCTCTTCTTCTTTCTATTCGGGATTCTATTTTTATTCTTCTTCTTCGCGAATTTCTGAAGGGGTTTTAAGTTTAGGAAGATGATGACCTTTTAAGATTTGCTTTGTTGAATGTTTGTGTAACTTTTCTGATGAATGTGAACAATCTTTTTTTATTTCTGAAGGGGTTGTTTATGATGGAAGATGATGAACAAAACTAGGGTTTATGTTTTACTTTTGTTGTTTCTGTATATTTTGTGTGAACTCTATGTTTGCTTCTGGCCCTGTGAGCTGATTTTGAGAAGGTTTTGAATCTCTCCTTTTTTAGTTTTGCGACTATGGTTTTTGTATACTTTTGTGTGTACTGTCCCTATTGCTTGCTGGCCCTGTGAACTATCACGGTTACTTGTTGGCCTTGTGAATTGTCCCTGTTGCTTGCTGGCTCTATGAACTATCCTTGTTGCTTGCTGGTTTTATGTGAATTCTGATTTTTTGTACTGTGATGTTTGTGATGCCTTTTCACTGAGTTTGTACTTGTGCAGTAAATTGCCTTTTTTTTAATTTTTACTTTTACTGTGAACCAAACAAGTCCTTTTTGTGCATTTGTTTGAGATTTGCAGTAGAATAATTAGGCATGTGATTACTTGCTTGAATTCTGATTTTGTTGTTGTGAAACAAAATAATATGAGGATTTTGTTGGTCTTGGCACATGATTGAAAAATCACCCTTTATCTGATTCCTTCAAACAACCCCTAATGATGAATTTGTGAAATAGTTCTTTTAAAATTCTTTGTTTCTGTTTCTTTCTTGTTTTCTAACATTCTTCTCTCTTTTGTTTCATGTGTGAGCAAATTGATGGACAATAGAGCAAATTGGTGAAGATAATGAAATAGGCGGGAGTGACTTGAAGTGCTCGATGAAGACTTGATGACGAAGAGAATTTCCTTGTAGTTTATAAAACCTTTTTATCTATTAGGAACTTTTGTAACATTGCGATTTCAATTTGTGATTTGAAGACTTGTAATAAATGTATTCAAATTCACTTGTAAACTTAAATAACAATGATGCTTTGTAGTAATCTTGGATTCTTGAATGAACTTAGATTTAGGACACCATGTAGAACCTATGCACTTTGAATTAAATATCTTTAAGATTCATTTGAAATTTTAAAGATTTGAATTGAAAACCACTTGAATCCTTGATTAGAATTAACTTTTGACATCATGGGAAAATATGCTCTTGAACAAATTATTTTGGATGTATCAAGTAATGAAATCAAATCTTTAATTATAAAATCCAAGTTTAACTTGTAATTCAAGAAAATACAAATAATCCAACTTCAACCTTTCTTCTTTTCAACTTCAAACAACTTTAATCATATGGCGATGATAATGAAAGGAAAATGACGGTGAAATAAAGTGATGTCACAAGCTTATAAAGATAAGGTTTGGTGCGACATGATTCTAGAGATGGGATAAAGAAATGATAAATTTTGATGAAGAAAATGAAGATTGGTCCATGGCATGAATTCTTGGAGGGAAAATTCAAAAGAGATGTGAAATCTTGCCATTAGCATTTCATAGGATAAATTAGATTAGGAATTCTCTCTTCATTTCAAAGTATTCGACAAACAAATGAGCTTTTCTTCTGAAGTAGTGAAAGCAACAACAATACTCTTTTTCTACAATGAGTTTTCCTATGAGTTAACATCTAAGTAAAAGTTTTGACTATAGTAATAACTCAAAAGATCTCTTCTCTTAAACTTGCATCATAACTTCAACCATTGAACTCAACAATTGAATCAACAAGTAACCAAATATTCACTTAGTCTCAGAAGCCATATAAAATTCCTTCTAAATGAAAACCCATATAGAAAACCCCGTTGATAATTTAAGGTGTACTTCATGATAATAATGATTCAAGAATTTAGTCAAGAAAGACGCCACACACTTCAGTAACCAAAACCTTAGCACAAGAGCCAATAGATAAGAGAAAATGTGATTCAACTTTTGAAACACTTGCAACCTTGAATCCTTGATAAAACAAAAAAATCAGTTGACATGTCTTGGAGTCTGAGAAGCCTTGGTAGCCTTGAGTAGTTGGAAAACCTAAGAGAATGTCTTGAAGAAAAGCGAGGGAAAATTTTGGGGTACAACAATATGCTTTACGTTTCGGGGTTTTTGTTAGGGTTTATTTTTATAAAGATCCTATACCCGAATCTGGGGAGATTTTAGGTAAGTAGCAATAGACGGTGTATACCGATATGGTTAAAGTAATGGCTATGTTAGTGTGACACATTGGCTGGTGCCGGTGTCCCTTGAGTTAGCCAAGGAGAATGTTGAGTTGCCGCATGGTGTCATAAAGCACTAACTGACCATAGAACCTTAGTTGACACAACTTAGCCATTAGAAAGTAGTGAGATAGTCGGCTTTGGTGCAGACTGAAGTTGGTGAATACTCAATGCTACACTCATTGAGATCGGACTCTCGGGATATTTCAGTCGCAAATCAGATGCTTATGGTGAAACAATGCCCGATAGAAAGATCAGTGATATTGAGGCTCCTAGAACCCGATTACTTCTTTTAGAATAGGTTGAGCCAATTAAAACTCAAGAGGGTACTTACCTACAAACTCCATGAAATCCTGAACCTAAGGCTACTTGTGTGATTTGTTTGCATTCATTATTTAACAACTTGAACTCCTTGCAGGTCTTGTTGGTATTCATCATCTAACAATGTGAATTCCTTGTAGGACTTATTTGTATTCATTATCCATTAATTTGGACTTCTTGCAAGACTTACTTGTTTTCACCACCTTACACTTTTGCTTGGTGCATAGAATACACATCATGACATCATGCCATAGCATTTTTGTTAACCACTTCTAGAACCTCAAGGGTCTGTGATGCAGGCTTATTATGAACCAAACGTCTAGCAAGGGGCAGGAGGATTTATTTCCCTCTAACCGAATACCGTCTAAGTATCATAAACCAGACGTCTAGCAAGGGGTGGGAGGATTAATTTTCCTCTAATCGTTTATTGTTGAAGTAGCATGAACCAGACATCTAGCAAGGGGAAAGAGGATTTATTTTCCTCTAACTAGATGTCGTTAAAGACCGAAGTGTGTTATTCTGAGTCTAAGGCTAGGACCCACTCGACATGGTGAGATTGATTCTCACAGAAGGACATTCAATGACGCGAAGTTCTCCAGTCAAAGATGCAACAACTTATAACAGTTCACTTTTTGTTTATCCTGCGAGATCCTTGGAAATGTTTCATCTACATATCATGCATGTCATTATATAATAGGTAGTTCTCAAGACAGGTTTCTCATTTTTCCGTTGTTTATTTCAGTAGAAAAATGGCTCTCGAACAGACCGTCAGAGATCACCAAGCTCAAAATGCACAATTCTAGGAGATGTTCCTAAGCTTAGACAAGGGGCGGGAGAAATTGAAATCACTCCTCACCGAGAATACTGAAGACAACAAAGATGATCAGTTGGAACAATTGTTAGCTGGGATGGAAAATATGAGAATCCAGATGATGGGTCATATGGCTCTTATCCAAAACTTAGCTCGGGGATGAGAAGAGTTGAGAATTCTCATCAGCAAACTTCATCAGGACGAATACAACTGTATGGGATAAACGGTTAGAATTTGGAATCAAATCATCAATCAACCTCCGATAAGACATGAAGTTGGCTTGGTTAAAAGTAGGCCTTCCCGGATTGCTACTACATCACAAGCCCAACAACGACCTCGCTAACAACAACAGGGTAGTCAGCGTAAGCAGGATACATCCAATAGGCAATATACCAAAATCAACATGCCTATGTCACAATCCTTGCAACACATGTTGAAGATGAATTTGGTCAGTTGAAGGATCCTCCTCGGAATCCCAATACTTATGCTTCTAGCTATAATCCTGATGCAAGGTGTGCATATCACTCCAACAGTCTGGGGCTTGATACTGATAGTTGTTGGATGTTAAAATATAAGATTCAATACATGATTGATGAAGGAGTGTTGGAATTCACACAAGAGGGTCAGATTGAGTTTTTCTATCATCCCTCAAAGGCACACCATCTGAAGTGACAAATTCAGGTGGAGAAGCTTTTTGTTCATTCGAATTTTCATTTGTAATTTATTTGTTTGTTCAAATACTTATCTTTATGTCAGAGTTTGGTTGTCCCTATTAATGAATTGCATATGTTTGTCTTGAATTAATCCATTCATTTTCACTATACTTAAACTATGATTTTACTTCCTTTTTTGTGATATTCAACTTTCGATCAAAAAGCTATAAGACTTTAGAGGGGGGATAACGAAAATGATACCATAATCTCTACAGTATGCTTTTGAATGGACCTTGCTGATGATGTACAAGCGTTGTTTCAAATCCTAAACAGTGGAGTTATAAGAAAGATAATCCCTAGTCAACCCCTTTGAGCCTAAGAAGTAGGAGTTTTCTTTTTCACGCAAATTGAAACCTTTAATCATAACCTAGGGGCTGGGTAGTTTCTCAGTTAATTCAAATGCGCATTCAGTCGCAAGCTTTCACTTTGTACACAACGAATAGTATAAAGAACATCCTTCCAAATCAAAAGACGGTAATGGTTCCCCGTAAAATAGGCAGTCATTATCTCTCAAAAGAAAAGCCTACTAAGTCAAAACCTATGAAGGAGACTTAAGAAAAACTAGGGCGTCCCGCTGACTGTAATCACAGAAGAAACAATTCAGGAAAAAGGTAGGGATAATCAAGTCAAAAGAGGTCTCTACAAATCCTCAACAAAATAAAAAATGTTAGAAAAAATGACTGCCTTCTCAAATAACCTTCCAGTATCCAAACCATCACCAAAATATCATTCCAGACTTAATTGGAATCTAAACGCACGGTTAACTGAGTATAAGGCTGGAGAACATCACGAATAATGGGTTGGGTACAAATAAAGTTTGATCCTTTATCCTTTATTTCTTAAACTGTGAACCATGCCACGTTACAACCCTTAAAAAGTCCTAACTGAAGCAGAGGTTAGTTCGAAAGCATACTGTTACAAAACGTATCCTGAATCCTATAAGGCTTACTATAAATCCTTTGCTGAATTCATATTCTTACAAAATTCTGTTTGTTTACTAAAAATGAATTTTCAAAACTTCAAGACAAACATAAGCTTTGCATTTTTAATACCACTGTTTGCATATAACTAATTGTTTGACAGCAGAGAAATTCACACGACGAATATTCAATAAACGGAAATCCTCTCAATGAATAGAATCACTTCAAATGGAAATAAACTTTAAATAACAAGCCTTCAATAATCAAGGGGAATGACATGTTATTATCCAACTCATCTGTGTCAGTCAAGATTCAAAGAATCTCTCAAAAGTACTGGAAAAAAAGGTGTTAAATAGCCAGGGGCAGATCCTTATCTGAATCACTTAGGGCATTGAACATGAATCCCAACAAAGGGTCACGCACGATCAAGCAAACATTTTCTGGCAGTGCTACAAAACTTACTACTATGGACAGTGACAATTCTCCACACCCTGTGAACACAGACATGGTCGGAAAATACTATGCATGAAAAAAGACCCGCTAGGTTGACTGGCCTAGGAAAAAATAAGGGCATCCCGGCGAACCAAAAGGGTTCGGGCAAAAATTAGGGATATATAAAAAATTGTACACTAGACAAGTCGAAAACCTGAAAAGGAGGCTTAGGCAAAAAAGGGTATCCCAGTGGACTTAAAAGCTAAAAAGACAGTCCAGGCAAAAGTTACAGATTAAAGCGTATGACTATGTCTCATTATCTCATCACTTGTCCACCAATAGAAGATTTATCACCATGATCAGCATTTATCAAGGGCTCTAGAAGTTGAGATAATGATCAAATCATCCTTAAATCCACACAGAGCTACCTTCAAAAGCTTATCTTCAACAAGAGATACATTCCCCGCAAGTCTAATATGCATTCATGATAGAAAGTAGGGTATCTTCCAACTGTTAACATAATCGTACACACCAGCAGATCCCCCTAATGGATAAACGAGTGTGATCGTCTCCCTAACAATGTAGCCAACTTATGGAGTCCCAACCCTCATCAAAGATTAGGTCGTCAGCATAATTCATAGGAATTCTCTTCACCAACTGAGTTTATTTCTCCAGCACTATAAAATTCCCCGCAGAATTCTCTCCTCCAGCAGGACTCATCTCCTCAGCAAAGGTATTCATCAGCAAAGTGTTTCTACAGCGGAGTTTATTTCCCCAACAAGGTTTATTTCCCCAACAGAATTGAGCCTCCCAAGCATGAGTCTATTCCTTTAGCTTCTATAAATCATCGGCAAAATTTCTCTCTCCAACAAAGGACGGTCCAGACTACTATCCCCAAAGAGTTGCTACCAAATCTGAAATTGGACCAGGTAACATTCAACCTTATCCTCTTCAGAAGATTCGGCATCCATATCGGAAACCCGGTCAGGAAACACCTCAGAAGTTTATCCATCTCTCTTATCCCCAATGAAGGTGTATAGGAATTAAATTCCCTAGTAGAGTGATGAACGACCAATGTTCCTGAGCACTTCTCCCCAAACAGAAATAAATATTCTTCATCAGAGTTTCCTTAAACAGAAAGCCGGAATCATAAGCAGAGGCTTTCTATGACAAGATTGAAGATTACACATATTCTTCATCCCCAACACCATTCAGGGATTTATTTTCCCCAACAAGATGTTATATGGAGCTACACTTCATTGACATTTCACATACATCCATCATTTACAAACATCATAGCATATGCATACGAAACACATATGGAACAATCTCATTTACTTTGAGAACATAATTACGTAATGCATTTTATACATCATGATATTGCATACAGCTAAATCTTTATCCTTTCAGGTAAAGTCTACCAACAAACGAACACCATCAACAATTTTCAAACAGATCGAAGATTAACTCCTGAAATAGGACGTGGAATATTTCTTTTTGGTCAGGTAAAGATCAATTCCAGAAACAAGACGGGGAAACTATCTTTATCACCAATGTATGAACTCCCGAAACATGACAGGTTTACCAACAAACCGATTGTAGATTAATTCCTGAAACAGGACAGGGCAACTATCTACATGAACAGATCAAAGATTAACTCCCGAAAGAGGACGGGGAAACTATATTTCTTTCTTTATAACTAGGTGAAGATCAATTTCTAAAACCGGACGGGACGACTATCTTTATAACCAATGGTATGAACTCCCGAAATAGGACAGGTTTACCAACAAAATGATTGTAGATCAATTCCTGAAACAGGATGGGGTGAATATTTACATGAACAGATCGAAGATTAACTCCCAAAATAGGACGGGGAAACTATCTTTCTTTATTTATTGCCAGATAAAGATCAATTCCTGAAATAGGACGGGGAGACTGTCTTTATCACCAATGGTATGAACTCCGGAAATAGGATGAGTTTACCAACAAACTGATCATAGATCAATTCCCGAAACAGGATAGGGCGATTATCTACATAAACAGATAGAAGATTAACTCCCGAAACAGGACGGGGAAACTATCTTTATTTCTTTATGGTCAGATAAAGATCAATTCCCAAAACAGGTCAGGGAGACTAACTTTATCACCAATGGTATGAACTCCCAAAATAGGACGAGTTTACCAACAAACTAATCATAGATCAATTCCCGAAACAGGACGAGGCGACTATCTACATAAATAGTTCGAAGATTAACTCCCGAAATAGGACAAGGAAACTATCTTTCTTTATTTATGGTCAGATAAAGATCAATTCCCGAAACAGGGTGGGGCGACTATCTTTATCACTAATGGTATGAACTCCTGAAACAGGACGGGTTTACCAACAAATTGATTGTATAACAATTCTTGAAACAGGACAAGGCAGACTACATGAACAGATCGAAGATTAAATCTCGAAACAGGACGGGGAAACTATCTTTGTTTCTTTATGGCCATATAAAGATCAATTTCCGAAATAGGACAGGGCGAATATATTTATCACCAATGGTACGAACTCCCAAAATAGGACGGGTTTACCAACAAACTAATTATAGATCAATTCTGAAACAAGACGAAGCGACTATCTTTCTTTCTTTATGGTCAGATAAAGATCAATTCCTGAAACAAGACAAGGTGACTATCTTTATCACCAATGGTATGAACTCATGAAATAGGACAGGTTTACCAACCAACTGATTGTAGATCAATTCTTGAAACAGGACAGGGTGACTATCTACATGAACAGATCGAAGATTAGCTCCCAAAACAGGACAGGGAAACTATCTTTATTTCTTTATGGCCAGATAAAGATCAATTCCCGAAATAGGACGGGAAGACTATCTTTACCACCAATGGTATGAACTCCCAAAACAGGACGGGTTTATCAACAAACGGACTGTAGAACAATTCCCGAGACAGGACGGGGATACCATCGACATGACGAACACTCCCCTTCAGGATATTCATTCTGAAAATCACTTTCCTTCAGAAATTCATTCTAAAAAATAGCTCCTTCAGACAGGATCGAATAGGTTCATCCTGAAGCAGCCCTACCCAGGTTCCTTCTAAAAACTCCAGATGCAGATTCACACGGGCTCATCCTGAAGCAGCCCTACCCAGGCTCCTTCTAAATATATTTCCAAATGCAGTTTAACACGGGCTCATCTTGAAGAAATCTTACACAAGTTCCTACTAAGACATTTCCAGGTGTAGTCTAATGTGGGCACACGCTGAAGCATCCTTACACGGGTTCCTTCTAATACATTTCCGGATGCGGCTTGACATAGACATCTTCTAGTACATCATTCAGATGAAATCAGGCGTAGATTTCTGTCTGGTATTCCTTTTAGAAAAAGTCAGGCGTAGACTCTTTCCGGTACATCTTCTGGTTGAAGTCGGGCATAGACATCTTCCAGTTTGGATGAAATCAAGCATAGATTTATTCCTGATGCTCTTTTGGAAAAAGTTGGGCGTAGACTCTTTCTGGTACCTCTTCTGGTTGAAGTCAGGAGTAGAAATCTTCTGGTTCGGATGAAATCAAGCGTAGATTTCTTTCTGATGCTCTTTTGGAAAAAATCATGCGTATACTCTTTCTGCTACCTCTCCTAGTTGAAGTCGGGCGTAGACATCTTCTAGTTGGATGAAATTGGGCGTAAATTTCTTTATTATACTCTTTTTGGAAAAGTCAAGCATAGAATCTTTCTGGTACCTCTCCTAGCTGAAGTCAGGCATAGACATCTTCTAGTTCGGATGAAATCAAGCGTAGATTTCTTTCTGATGATCTTTTTGGAAAAGTCATACGTGGACTCTTTCTGGTACCTCTCCTAGTTGAAGTCGGACGTAGACATCTTCTAGTTTGAATGAAATTGGGTGTAGATTTCTTTCTGACACTCTTTTTGGAAAAGTTAAGCGTAGACTCTTTCCGGTACCTCTCCTAGTTGAAGTCAGGTGTAGACATCTTCTAGTTCGGATGAAATCGAGCGTAGATTTATTTATAATGATCTTTTTGGAAAATTAGGGCGTAGACTCTTTCAGGTACCTCTCCTAGTTGAAGTCAGGCATAGAAATCTTCTGGTTCAGATAAATTCAAGCGTAGATTTATTCTGATTCTTCTTTTGGACAAAGACGGGCGTAGACTCGTTCCAAATACATCTTCTAATACAACTTCGAGCGTAGACTTAGTCTAGTTTTCTTATCAACAGTTATCTTGGATGGCATATATAATCCCATCTCCACCACCTCTCCAAATTGCATCTTTAAACTCATTCCTGGTATAATCAACCAACAGTGTTACTTGGGGCATGTGCGAGTGCAAATTTCTGGGCACTTAAGTGTTCAATCATCTTCTACCTTCAAGTCACGAATGACGGACATGCCAATCTAACTCTTCAGGTTAAAGAAGATTGAATAGGGGAAGTTGTTGTACCCCAAAATTTTCCCTCCCATTTTCTTCAAGACATTCTTCTAGGGTTCTCAAAATACTCAAGGATGCTCAAGAGTTGATCGGACAAATTCTCCTCATAAGCAATGGGTCCACAACTAGGGTTTTGTGTTTTTAAAATAAGTTTAGGTTGAAAAGGTCTCAAGTGGTTTCCATTGTCCTCCATAGGTTTCAACAATGTTCATCTCAAGTTTCAAGCCTTGCATCACAAGATTGTTGAGTCAATAACTCAGATGATTGAAAATCAACTATATTGGATAAAATGTCAACTATGGTCAACATACAGTCAAACTTCAAGATTTTTGGTCAAAATAAATATTCTGAAGTGATGTTCATCATTTGATCAAGGTTTGATCATGATTCCTCAAGGAAAACCCTCAAATCATCAAAAGTCAAAAGTTTCCAAATTAGGGTTTCCTTAGGAGAAGTCAACTGAACTTTGACTAAGCATAACTTTCACATATTTCATCAACTTTTCCCTAACCAAAGCCCATTTTGAAAGAAATTCAATTCTATACAACTTTGTATCTGTATGATCAAATCCAAAAAGTGCTTAATTTGAGAGATATGAGCCCATACATTATAGGTCATTTCAAAAGTCAACAAAAAGACACTTTTTGTCAAGGCAACTTACATCAAGATAAAGTCTCCAAATTCAAAAATGATAAAAAGAGAAATTGAATAAGGCATCTTGAGATTTTCAAAAAGTCCAAGTTCATCTTCAAAAGATAAAAATTGAGAGAGTTATGACCATTGCAAATTGGGAAATTATGGTAAAATGCATGAAATGCAAAGTGAGCAAACTTGAAATTTTGAACTAGTGGGCCTACTTTTGATGTTCAAACATGTTCATAATATTTTTAAGGACCTTTAAATCCATTCAAATATTTTTTATGATTTTTATTTCTTTTATTTGAATTTTTATTCATTTAAATGAAAATAAATCAAATAAAATACGAGTTGATGGACGAAAGGGCGTGTGGGATTCATTTGGGTACCTTCTAGAAGTCTTGAGGCCTCATAAGATCTTTCCAAAACCGTGAAAACATGTTAGGAACAAGAATCTTCAAGTTTGGAATGTTTTTAAAAGAATTTCGGAAAGATTCTAATATGCTTTTTTGCAATGAATTGTGACATAATGGTACAAGATTCTTGTCTTGTTCTTGTTCCATTTCATTCCTCTATAAATACATGCAATACTCAAGTTCAAAGGATACAAAAGGCTTATCCCAAAAAAACACTCCAAAATTTCTAAAATTCTCAAAACTAGGGCAAGTTGTAAACTCTAGTTGCAGCCACGATCAAAACAAATCAGTCTTTCCATTCACTTCCAGGAGCATTATAGGGTGAGTTTGGAAAATTTTTAATGATCCAAAGAGCATGAAACGATCATACATGCTACGCCGTTTTCTTAATTTCTTTCAAAGTCATTTTTCTATTTTAATTTTGTTTTATTGCATACTACCACCACTAATGATCTTCTAAGGTACAACAATGCAGGATATATTTGTGCTATTATTTTCCAATCTTTGCAGGTTTATCATATAATGATCAAACCCCATTTTTCAAACACCAAGCACGCATGGTTCAGATGGCAAAGAATGGAGATTGTAAATAGAAAGGCGCAGATTCAAACTCCAGCGCCTGCACCTTTATTTTCTTCTTTTCAATACTTTTTAAGCCTTTTCTATTTTTCTTTTTTATTTGGTCTAATTAATTTAATTTTTCTTTTTAATCATTTTATTTAATCAATAAAATCACAAAAAATATAAAAAAATCAGAAATAAATTTTTAATAGATTAATTTAATTTATAGACAATATTTTTCTTAATTAATTAATTAGAAATAGGTTTCTTTTATAATTAATTAAATCTTTAATTTAGGTTTAAAGTCTATTTATTTTATAACCCAAATCAAACCAAAAATGCGCAAAAATTTAATTTCTAATCTTTTAGATGTTAAGACTTTTAAAAATAATTTTGAAAATATTTTGTATTTACTTTTGCTATTTATTTTCTAGAAATAAATATATAGGTCGCACATGTATTTTTGTAATAGCTTAGTTTATTTTCCCGCATTTTTCCTATCATGTAACTGTTTATGGGATGTAATAGCTTAGGTTTAAATTCAGCATTTTTTATTCCTCACTTTTTCTTATGTAATTACCCCAAGGCCCTGTAATAGCGTAGGACTTTATTTTTCCGCACTTATAATTATTTGTCTATATGTATATAACTGTATAGTAACTAGGCATGTATGGAAAGATCTAAAACCAAAACGTAGAAAACATAATCAACATAAATTAATTGAAAACAAATCATTATTCACACACTGTGATATGGTGGGAGAACTGACTTGAGTTTTGCGTTTATTTTCGCACTTGTTCGGTTTAGCAAGAGTCGCCACCGACTTTTTATTTTATCCTAAAGGAAAGGTTAAAAAGCACAGGAAAAACCTTTTGAGATATTTCGTGGGTTCGGGGGATAGATTATGAAAAGGGAAGGTATTAGCACCCTTTTCATCCATGGTTATCCATGGGCTCTTAGTTACTTGGTTTTAGATCACTTGCCTTGATTTTTGATTGCTTGAAATGGTGTGTATTTGTGTTTTTGAAAATGTTTTGAAATAGACGCCTTTGTTTCGGCAACCGTTGTAATGACTCGTGTTTGAGTATATACAAAGGTGTGTATCTTTTCGAAAAGATGTTTCAAATGTTTTTGAGAGTTTGTTTTGAAAGTGTTCGTGGAGTGTGGTTTGAAAAGTAGGCAAGTGTTTTTTGCAAGTTGATCAAGTAACTAAGAGTTTTGTCTACCCCTAATGTGCTCAAAGGTTTTTCTCATGTTTTAACCCTTTTTAACAATTTTGTTCCATCATTGTATTTGGTGGACAATCTTGCGTTTAGGATGTGAACGGGACGGGCGCGGGTCATCGTATGGACCATGAATGTAATGATGCCAAGTGTCTTTGGAAATTTGCTTGAAGGGACTATGATCATTTTGATAGGCAACTTTCGAAAGCGTCATCGAGGGACTTATGATCATTTGAATTGTTTTGCCAAAGAAACTCGACGTGCAAGCATGGCCCATTTTGGAAGGCAACAGGCGGGATTACCCTAGGTGTGCAAGTGTGAATAGTGTATTAATTTCATGCATTTGTCTTTGTATTAGGTTATCTAGCGTTCGATTTTATGTATATACAAACCCTAGGTCTAACCATGGTATATTTGAAAGCGGTAAATTGCGGGAATTTAAAGTCTACGCTATTACAAAATAGTATTCGGGAGTGGGGGTACGAATTTACAAATAGGGATGAGACTTTAGGAGCATAGTGTCCAAATAATTACAACCAAATCGAATTGCGATCGCAAATGTAAATATGTAGTGTATAGCAATGTATAAGAATGAAGCGAGTGTGTATGTGTCAAGGTATTTGTGTATTGCAAACGTGTAAGTGTATGTATTTACAAGTATGGAGAATATTTAACTTAAGGGAAAATTAAGTATTTTGTCTAGTTAATTTTTGTATTCTTGTATTTTTGTTTAATATGTACAAATAAGAAAAATTCATTAAAGGAAAAGAAAATGTTTTAAGTTCTATTCTTTTAGGTATTAAAAAAAATAATGTACTTTAATTAATTATGTACAAAGAAAAGAAAATTTAATAAAAGAGAAATGAAAATGTTTTAAGCTTAATTATATGTATTAGTGTATTTTTATGTATAAGAGGAAAAGAAAAATGTTTCAAATTTAAAAAAAGAGATTAATGTTTATATATTTTCTAAAATGTAACAATTAATAATATCTTATAAAAAAGGTGTTATTTTATTTAACAAAATATTATTTTTAAATGATGTATAAAATGTTTATCACATTATTTTTATTCACAAACAAAATTATGTTAACTTGAATTTATAAAAGAAAAATATAATGACATAAAAATGGTCAGTTTTTTTTTTTATGTAAAAAGGGAATGGGCTTAAGGATGGATGCTGGCCCAAGCTGGAACAAAGGGAACAGAAGCAAAAAAAAGGGGGGGGGGGGGTTAATTGGAACGGGTTTAAGCATTGTTGGGGCGAACCGGCCCATTATGTCTCATACATTTTTGTGAGGGGTTTCAACGTTATTGTTTTATTTTGGGGAACAAATTAGGGTTGGGTTGACAGAAGCGCCGTCTACTTCGTCACCTTCATCTTTTCCGGCCATAGCCTACTGAATGAGCTTTCTTCTTCGCCCAAGGCCACCGATCGCCACCTCTGCTTCCTCCCTCTCCATGGGTATGCACAATGGCGCCAAGAGACGGTAAAGCACCCCTCTTTTTCCTTAAGGTTTCGATCTTTTTATATGTTGCATGTTTTACTTTTCATCGTGTTCTGATCTTAAGCGTTATTATCGTTGTTTCTGTTGAGGTATGAAAGGGAATGGAAGAAAATTATACTACCTCTTGGAGACGGAGGAGGAAAGGATTGGGAGGCGCTCAGGCGGCTGGACGGAGGCTTGATGATGCGCGAGCTTTGCTGGAAAAAAAATGGTACTCTGTATTCTTCCTTTGCTATGGTTTAATGATGCTGTCTGAAAACCTTGTATATCTCTCTTCCTCTTCTTCTTGTTGCCTTGATGCCTGCCCTGTGATGAGACCTCCTCTGAGGGCCTCTTTGTGTTGCCTTTGAATGCTTGCTTGCTGAGTTTGGTTTCCTTCGTTGATTCTGAGATGATGATTTTTGCTTTTGTTGGTATTTGAATATTGAATGCTATTCCTCTCCTTCTGTTTCTGTATGCTTCTGTAAGCTAGCTTGATGGTGTTGGATAACCCAATGACGAAATTTTTCTGAGGGTTTTCGTTGCCTTGAACGCTTGGGCTTTAGTTTGTGGCTATGGCTCTTGGTTGAGTTTACAGGTTGGAGTGTTGGGTGTTGGTGAGTTATACAGGTTGGGTGTTTTGTTTTGCTTCAGCAGGGTGGAGGCTTTAGGCGTGTATGCTTGACAGGTTGGGTGTTCTCTTTTTTGATAGTGAAGGCAGGTTAGGCTTTTATCAGGTTAAGCTTGTATCAGGTAAGGTTTTTGGGTGAGTTACTGGTTTATGCAGGTTTTAGGCTTTGGGCGTGTATGGCTTGTATGTTTGAATCCTTAAGGTTTGCATCATTTTGACAGTTTTAGAGTTTGAGGGTTTTGAGTTTTTGGAGGCTGTAGGCTTTTTTTTCTTTGTGTGGCTTCCAATGTCTCTTATGCAGGTTGTTGGCCTTTTGTATATTCTTCTAGGGTCTTTGCCCTCTTGCTATATTTTCTTGGTCAAATTTGTGGACAGGTTTGCAAAGCTTGAGGTTTTCCCTCTTTGTGATATCCTGCTGCATATGTTCTGCCTCTTTTTCTCTATGTGTTCTGATATGTTGTTTATAGCCTTTAGCCTGCTGCACTGTAAGCTATTTTCCTCTCTCTTTCTCTCTCCGAATTTAAAGAAAGCATTTTTTATATTGCTTATGTTTGTCTTATTCTGAAAAAGCAAATGGTTGGAAAGTGATGATATTGAATATTGCTTGCAATTGTCCTTTTTCCACTGCATATTTCCATGTTTCTTGCATACTTTATGTACTTTCCTTTGACAGCTCTTGGAATTGTTGATATTTGATATCTTTGGACAGCTTTTGGAATTAGTTTGACAATGTAATTCAGCTTGCCTTGGACTTTGTTTGGCATGCTGTTTGTTTGGAAACTATGCAGTTGGTTGACAATCCTTTTGATTTATGCAGTATGCTTAAGAATTTTGAATTTATGCAAAAATCATAACTTTGTGCATTCATGTTTCATTGCAAGCATTTCATCCCTCTTTGTGAACCGGGAGAAATCTCGTGATTTGCAAAGAGGGCAAAACTGATTCCGGCCTTTTGTTTTTAATGATGAACCTTTTTAACTGTCTATCTTTAATTATTTTATCTGCTTTGACTTTTCTTTTGTTTCTTGTTTTGCAGATAAAAATAAATGAGCAACAAGGGAGCATTGGATAGAAGGCGAAGACTTAGAATTTTTAGAACATAGTTTTATTTCAATTTAAATTACTGTAACATTATTATTGTAAACACTTTTGTAAACAATAACAATTATACAAATAATTTAGAGATAAATAAAAATTCCTTTTAATTGACATTCATTTTTAATTCTTCTTCAGATATTTATCTAATTGTTTATAATTCTTAAATTAAAACAAAATGGAAATAAATTCCAATTATCTTAACTTAAAATAAATAATCAATTGATAAACACTGTGGTCTTATCATAAATCAATAACAAACCCGGCGCTCCAATTATCCAAAGCAATGCACAGTTAATCAAACCAGACGACAGTTAATCAAACAAAACGTCCACATGCCTCCTTTCACTAATTAAATCCAAACAAACTGCAAATTAACAACCAGCAGCCTCAGTTCTTATTTCAGAGTATTTTGAAAAGCATTGATAGAACTAACTCTTCTTGAGAAATATGCGCATAAAACCCTGATTTTTGACTTAACACTGGAGAAACGCCTGCCTGATCAAACTTTGAGCCAATTCAACCAAACTCTAAACAATCTGTTTGAACTGCCTAAAAATCAATAAAAACCCTAAATTTCATCTGACTGACGAGAAAAGTCTGTTTGACCGATTCTTGAGCCAGTCTGAAAAATCAGGAAAAGCCCGAAACTGCGATTTCTTATGGAGAAAGAGGAGGGCAAATTTTGGGGTACAACAGTTGCCCCTGTTCAATCTTCTTGAACCTGAAGAGGTAGATTGGAAAGTCTTCCTTTCGCGACTCGAGGGTAGAAGGAGATTGGACACTAGAGTGCCCAGAAAATTTGCACTCGGTGATGTGATGATAGAGGGAATGGGCTTACAGATGCCATTTGGTGATGGGCTTAAAGATTCCATCTGGTGACTGCTGATAGGAGGATGTGCTTATAGATGCCATCTGAAGATGATTGTTGAACTGTATGTTATTGGTGAGTGGACGAGTATCAGAAAGGCATCCATGTTTTGGAACATCTCTGAACTGGGGGTCTGAACAAGCAATAGATTGACATCCGTGTTTGGAGAATCCGTAAACTGTTTTCAGAAGTCTTGAAGTTGAATAAGCAATAGGGCAGCATCCGTCGATGGAGAAGCGTCCGTAAACTATTTTCAAAAGTTGAGGAGAATCTGAACAAGCGATAAGTTAACATCCGTTACTGGAGAACCCGTAAACTGTTTTCAGAAGTCTTGAATTTGAAGCTTACTAATTCTTATCCTGAAAAAGGGTAAGATATTAGCTGAAACACGAAGTCATGTTGCATGAAATGTATGATGCCATGTATGTTATATCAGTGTTTATGATATGAATGTGATGAATGCGTATGTAAGCTGATGAGTTGTCCTGCTGAGGATAGATGAATCCTGAACGGCTGAAGATAAAAGAATCTTGACTGTTGTCGGGGAAAATAATTCCTTGACTGCTGCTGGGTAGGGCAAGAATTCTTTGATCGTTGAAGCTGAGAAGTCTTGGGACCACCGTTGGGGAATCAGGAGTGTGGATTGCATGCCAATCTGCTGGGGATTCCTGTCTTGAGGAGATCTTCACTGGAGAATATTCGAATATTCTGTGAGGAACTGAGAATGGGTCTTCATTCTGCTAATGTTTAACTGTTATCTGGTCGATCTCCAGGCTTTCACAGAGGCTTGTATTGTCATCTGGTCGTAATCTAGGCTTTACAATAGCTTGCTAAGCTGCTATCCGGTCAAATTCGGGCTTCATGGCTTGTGTTAAAGGTATACCACTATCTGGTCGATTCCAGGCTTCGTAGTATTCTTGACTGCTGTCTGGTCGTAATCCAGGCTCCACAGAAATTCGTATTGTTAATTGGTCGCAATCTAGACTTCACAATAACTTGGTAAGCTGCTATCCGGTCAAATCCGGGCTTCACGGCTTGTGTTAAAGATATACCACTATCTGGTCGATTCCAGGCTTCGTAGTATTCTTGACTGCTGTCCGGTCGTACTCCAGGCTTGGCGATTGTCTGACACTGTTATCCGGTCGTAGTACGGTCTTCACAATGTGTTGTAGAGATTAAGATACTATCCGGTCAAATCCGGGCTTCATAACTTGAATTCAGGAGATCCCACTATCTGGTCGTAATCCAGGCTTTGCGATAATCTGACACTGTTATTCGGTCGTAGTCCGGTCTTCACAATGTGCTGTAGAGATCAAGATACTATCCGGTCAAATCCGGGCTTCATAACTTGAATTCAGGAGATCCCACTATCTGGTCGTAATCCAGGCTTTGCGGTAATCTGACACTGTTATCTGGTCGTAGTCCGGTCTTCACAATGTGCTGTAGAGATCAAGATACTATCCGGTCAAATCCGGGCTTCATAACTTGAATTTTGTGAGAATTTGATCTTCGACGACTGTAGCTTCCAACAGATGATGAAGGAGTTTTTGAACGACCGATCAATCTGAAATGTAATTTGTTCTGGGGAATAACTCCTGGACAAATGTTAGGGAAATAAACCCATAACCAAAGTTGGGGATAGAAGAACCCTAGGGTTACTGAGGATAAGAAATCCTTGTTGTCTGCTAACTGCTTGGGGAACAAGATCTTCACTTGTTGAGGGATCTTAGGACTACTGTTGGGGATTGGATCTCCTTGGTGACTTGTGGGGTGAGAGAATTCTGATGATCTCTGTCGGGGAGTTCAGGACCTGGTAGACTTATGTTGGAGAGGTATGACTGGGAATCTTCAGTCTGGTGGGAAGTATCTCTGTGGGGAGAATGTTTACTGGTCTGGTTCCAATGGGGATTGGTAGTTGGAAGTTTTAGCTCCGCTGGGGATATCTTCAGATTTTAGGACTCCATTGGGGGTCTGGAACTTATCTCTGAGGGGAACTAAGTTCTGGAAGGCTCTCTGGCTGGGGAGATCAGCTTTGAGAAAGCTCTTGTTCTGCTGAGGATCCTGGAGTTTAACTCTGCTTGGGGAATCCTTCTGAAAGGGCGTCGAGATATCTATCTGTACCTTCAACCTATCAATAATCATCTTTTCCTGATTTGTAAGGAAATGATTATTTTCAAATGCATATGCCTACTTAACAAAACATTGGACGTTTCTCAGGTAAACATAAGTGCAAAAGGGAAAAATGGAAAACAAAGCAAATTTGTGTATTTGGAAAGGTATTTGTATTAACTTTCTATGAGCATCTTTGTACAAAGGAGACAGGCATCCTAGTAAGAGGATGTCGCCGTAAAAATTGAAAGTTTTATACAAAGGAAAGATGGCTATGTGAAATGACTCTATGGGATTCCATTCTGCTATAGCCTTTACAACTCTGAATATCTGTCCGCTCAATGCTTCGTCTGCCGGTGACTGAATTACCCAGAAGCTTGGAGTTGGTTGATGAAGAGATTGTCCTTAAAGTGATCCGACGAGACATAGTCATACGCTTTAATTCCCTAACTTTTGCCTGAATCGCCCTTTCGGGTTTTCGATCCACCGGGAAACCCCTTTTTGCCCAAGCCACCCTTTCGGGTTTTCGACTTGCCGGGTGTACATATTTTTTTGTTTTATCCCTAATTTTTGCCTGAACTGCCCTTTCGGGTTTTCGGTTCACCGGGATGCATTTTTTTTGCCCAAGCCGCCCTTTCGGGTTTTCGACTTGTCGGGTTATTTTATGCGTAGTATCTTTTGACTATGTCTGCGTTCGCGGGGTGTGGCAAATCATCACCGTCCATGGTGGTCAGAATCATTGCACCACCAGAAAATATGCTCCTGATCACAAATGGTCCTTCGTAAGTAGGAGTCCATTTGCCCCTGGGGTCACTTTGTGGTAAGATAATCCGCTTGATCACGAGATCTCCGACTTGATATACTTGACGTCTGACTTTTTTGTTGAAAGCCTTGATCATCCGTTTCTGGTACGTCTGACCAATGCAAACAGCAGCGAGTCACTTCTCGTCGATCAAATTGAGTTGATCAAGTCGTGTCTGAATCCAATCATCTTCATTCAAACCTGCGTCTTTCATAATCCTTAAGGAAGGAATCTGAACTTCCATGGGCAGGACGGCTTCCATGTCGTATACCAAAGAGAATGGGGTTGCCCCGGTTGAAGTACGTGCTGTGGTACGGTATCCGTGCAGAGCAAACGGTAGCATCTCATGCCAGTCCTTGTAAGTGACTGTCATTTTCTGAATGATCTTCTTAATGTTTTTGTTCGCAGCTTCAACAACACCGTTCATCTTCGGCCGATAGGGAGATGAATTGTGATGATAAATCTTGAACTGTTCGCATAGAGCGGTGATCATAGTATTATTCAGATTGGTTCCTGTTGTACCCCAAAATTTGCCCTCCCATTTCCTCAACATTTTCTCACCACCAGACCTTTGAAGATCAAGATCCAGTTAGGGTTTCATCTGCTCAAGACCTCTCCTTGCACTGATGACCCAAATTAGGGTTTGTGTTTGCACAAAGATTTTTTGACCTAAAAAGCCTAAGATGACTTTCATGCTTCATGTTGGACTCCCAAGTTTACCCATACCAAGTTTCAAGTCTTGATTCCAAGTTTTGCCCAGTCAATTGGACAGTTGACCTAGAAATCAGCTGTATTGGGGAAAAAGTCAACTGTGGCCAATTGACAGTCAAACCTCATGAAAATTGACCCACATCAACATTATGAACTCACATGGACCAATTGATCAAGTTTGGATCACAATTCCACAAGAAATTTGATCAGATCACCAAAAGGGCAAAATGGTCATTTTTAGGGTTTTGACTGCACAAAGGCAATTTTTGACTGTTTGACCTAGCCAATGGCAAACCAAGCTCACATATGAACTCAAGGACCCCATGGAATTATCTTGACATGTTCAACAAGCTCAAAAGATCCCAAGTACACAAGATTGACAGTTGAATTTCCCAGTCAATTGATCAATTTTGACTGTATACTGAAAAGTCAAACTTTGACTTTTTGGTCAAAATCAAGAGTCAAGATTCATTTTTCATCAAAACATTCCAAATCATGAAACTTGTTCACCAAGAAACCAAGAAATGCAAATTAGGGTTTGAAATGGAATTTTTCATAACTTAGAATTTTTCTAAGTTATAGAAAACCCTAATTTTTTCCCAACTTTGCCCAACTTTTTCACCAAGATTCATTTGGATTCAAACAAAAGTCAAAACATGAAAGTTGTATCTTGTTGCATAATCTACAACTTTTATTCACAAAGTTTTCTCATTTGAAGCTTGTATCTCAAGTTACAAATTTTTGAATAAGGGCACTAAACCATTCATAACTTAGTGAAAATTTGACCTATTTTGACAAGGTTTTCTACCCCACTTCAAGGCCATTTTCCATACACTTCCACTTGGAATTTCAAATTGCACTTCAAAGATGGATTGTAGTACACATTCCAAGCTTTCCAAAATGTCCAAGAACTTATCAAACAACCTCATGGTTAGGGAGAATCGAATTTCACAATATGGCAAAAACTCACTTTGTTCATGACCAAGTTACATGTCCATAACCTTGCAATTTGAACTCAGCATGCTTTAAGCTAGATTACAGGTCCTTAAACCAAGTTACACTCAATAATTTAATGCATATTCTTTGTGCCAAGACCATGTTCTTTGAGTTCAAGCATTGTCTAAAGGATTAATCCCAAATTGGAAAAAGCATAATATCCATTCTTGAAAAGTTGCACTTTATGTCAAATTGGAAATCCAACAAGTACATTGCAAATCTGATTGGCACAAGATTATGAGCATAACACACTGATCAAGAGAAGCTTTGCAGCAGGATTAGGGGTCCTCTACTGACCTAGAAACACAAGTTGCCTTTGTTTGCTTAAGAGTGAAGAAACATTGCATAACTCATACCAACTACCATATCAGCTCAAGAACACTTAGACAAAGTTATCAAACACATTCCACACAACACAACCAAGCTAATACATGAGCCCTTAGCCTTCAAAACACCCTCCATCTCAGAATCACTCTCAAACTGCAAAAACAGGGCAGGCCCTGCAGTTTGAGTGCTATCTCTCATTTCTCTCGAGCTCTCTTGCCCAAACCAGTTCACACACCTTCCATACCATCTATGCAAGCTAACCAAAAGCAAAAGCACGATCTGTAACACCTCCAAGCCACTTCACCATTTTTGTTTTTCTGTTTTGCAGTAGAAGTTCTCTAGCACGATTTAGGGAGTTTCAAGACAAAGTAGAACTTGGAATAGCATCCTTACACTTCAAGGAAGCTATACAAATCATCATCTTGCTCTGAAAACTCCTCCATTGCAAAGCACGATTCCAACTGAACAGGTATCTTCATGAAGTTCTATCTCTCTTATTAGGCATTGTTAGCTTTAGGTTTGTGAAGAAAATATGTCACAATCATAGCCCTGAACATGCCCATATAGTTAGATTTCATTTATATTATGTGTGCTGCAAGAATTTTGAGTCTGAACATGGCATAAAAGTTAGGTCAGAAATTGGGGGAGAAGAAATTCTCCCTCATCTTAGAGAGTTAAGTCAAGTTCTTTACATGGTTGAATTCGTCTTCTCATGCTCTACACTTTTCATGTTATGAGTTTTGCTTGAAAGTCCAGGAATCAAGAGATAGAAAACGCGTGAGTGATGTTGTTCAGAGGTTGAAGATGACTGGTTCTGGGCTGGGCCTGGAATACTTTTCTTATTTGCACCACTCTTTTGCTTTAACACCCCCTAGGCCCATTTGGCTTATTTTTAATGATTTCTGACTTTTTCTTTTTTTGATTGATTCATTTATTTTTTCTCATGTTATTAAAAATATAAAAATCTTTTTTCTCACCATTTTTTAATTTATTAGGTATTTATATGATTTCCTTTTGATTAATACCTAAATAAATAAATATATACATTTCATTAAAATATTGAGAAATATGTAAAAATACTTTTATTTTCATTTTTTATTTTATTATACCTTCTGAAAATATTTTACATAAAAAAATACTTTTTTTACAAATATTAAAAATTATTATTATTTATATATATAACACATATTTAAAATAATACATATATACATATATTTATTAATATATTTAGGGTAAATACAAAATATATACACTTTTGTTTTTTTTATTATTATTATTAATATTTAATATAAGAATACATTTTTTGACAAATACTTCACTTTTTTTTATTTTGTACATAATAAATAAATACTTGTATTAAATAAAATAATAATACATTTCATTTAATAAAAATTAGGGTTTTGCCCTAAATTCAAAAATACTCCAAAAAATAATATCTTTTTATTTTCTTTTTATTTTTACATAAATAATACTTTTTTTCATACATATACAAAACATTTTTGCATCTTGCATATTTATTCCATTTTTATTTTATTTATGCAATTAAATTATATTGTAAATAATTCAAATCTTGATGTAATAGTTTTAGGTTTAAATTCCTTGTCAAAATCCCCATTTGAAACATTGTACCCCCCTCCCTATATTATTGTGTTGTAATAGCGTAGGAGTTTAAATTTCGCACTTTATCGCTTTCTAAATATACAATGCTATAATTAGGGTTTATATGCGAATAAAATGAACAAAATAGTTATGACCTAATCTCAAGACAAACAAGCATGAAAATGGACACACAAATCACACTTGCACCCCCTAGGGTATTCCACTTTGTTGCCTTCAAATAAATGGGCCATATTGCATGTTAGGTCTCTTTGGGCAAAACAAACAAATCAAATGATCATAGTCCCTCGATGACGCTTTCAAAATATTACCTAAACAAATGATCAAGTCCCTTAAAGAAAAATGCCCAAAGATACTTGGCACCGTTGCAATTATGGTCTAAACGATGACCCGCGCCCGTCCCTTTCACATCCTAACACAAGATTGTCCACCAAATACAATGGTGGAACAAAATTGTTAAAAGGGTTAAAACATAGCAAAGATCTTTGAGTAAATTTAGGGGTAGACAACTTTTAGTTACTTGATCAAACTTGCAAAAACACTTGCTATTTTTCAAAACACACATCACAACACACTTTCAAAATAACTTTCAAAAACATTGAAAACTTTCAAAAGACATACACCTCTGTATACATCCCAACATGGATCATTACAAAGGTTGCCACCACATTGGCTTCTTTTCAAAACATTTTTCAAACCCACCCACACAAGCACCATTTCAAATAATTGAAAACAAAAGGCAAGTGATCTAAGCAAGTAATTAAGAGCCCATGGATAACCATGGATAGAAAGGGTGCTAATACCTTCCCTTTCTATAATCTACTCCCCGAACCCAAGAAAAATCTCAAAGGTTTTTGCTGTGCTTTTTAAACCTTTCCTTAGGATAAAATAAAAAGTCGATGGCGACTCTTGCTCAACCGAAACATTTGCGAAAAAAAACGCAAAACCATAGTCAGTTCTCCCACTGTATCACAGTTCCGTTGTCTGTAATGATCCTGTCAGGGACACCATACCGGCATATGAGGTTTTTCTTGATGAAGCGGGCAACCACATTTTTTGTAACAGAGGCGAAGGAAGCCGCTTCGACCCATTTGGTGAAATAGTCAATGGTGACCAGGATGAAGCGATGTCCATTGGATGTAGTGGGCTTGATCTCTCCAATCATGTCAATGCCCCACATTGCGAATGGCCATGGAGCCGTCAGCACGTTGAGAGGAACCGGAGGAATGTGCACCTTATCGGCGTAGATTTGGCATTTATGGCAGGTACGGGAGTGTTGATGGCAATCAGCTTCCATGGTTGACTAGTAATAGCCTGCCCTTAGGATCGTCTTAGCCATCGCGTGTCCACTCAAGTGGGTGTCGAATGCACCGCTGTGTATCTCAGTCATTATCAATTCTGCCTCAGCTTTGTCCACACAACGGAGTAAAACACAATCATGGCTGCGTTTGTAGAGGAAGCCATTGCTCAGGAAGAACTTGGCAGCAAACTTCCTTAGGAACTTCTTGTCATTTACTGAAGCTCCTTTGGGATATTCTCGTGTCTGGAGATACCTTTTGATTTCATGAAACCAGGGTTGTTCCACTATTTCTTCGGTATTAATCTCGTGACAATGTGCAGGTTCATCCATTCGCTCGATGGTTATTTGGGGAGCCTCGTTATCCCAATTGAGTTTAAACATGGAAGACATTGTATCCAGAGCATCTGCTAGCTGATTCTCTTCTCGCGGGAAATGCTCGAAGGTGATTTGCTCGAAATGAGGCAACAATGTCAAGACATGTTCTTTGTATGGGATAAGATTGGGATGTTTGGTATCCCACTCTCCTTTGATTTGACTGATAACCAAAGCCGAGTCCCCAAATACGATCAAAGATTTGATCCCCAAGTTTATGGCAGCCTTGAGACCAAAAATGCAAGCTTCATATTCAGCCATGTTGTTGGTGCAGATGAAGCAGAGTCGGGCCGTGAAAGGTGTGTGGCAATCTTCCGGGGAAATGAGTACCACACCGATACCGTTTCCAAGTTCATTTGAAGCACCATCAAAGTACAGGGTCCATCGGGATCCCTTTTCAGGTCCGTCATACGGTCCATTACCTTCAATGTTGTCCAAATTCATGATGTCCTCGTCTGGGAAGTCAAATCTCATGGATTGATAATCTTCGATAGCTTGATGAGCTAGATGGTCAGCTAGTACACTCCCTTTTATGGCTTTTTGGGTGGTGTACTGGATGTGATACTCAGTTAAAATCATTTGCCATCTAGCTATTCTTCCAGATAAAGCAGGCTTTTCGAAGATATACTTGATAGGATCCATTTTGGAAATCAACAGAGTGGTATGAGTCAACATATACTGTCTTAGTCGGCGAGCAGCCCATACCAAAGCGCAAAAAGTTTTCTCGAGCAGTGAGTAGCGAGTCTCACAGTCGGTAAACTTTTTGCTAAGGTAATAAATAGCATGCTCTTTTCGACCAGACTCGTCATGCTGGCCCAAAACACACCCCATTGAGTTATCCAAGACGGTCAGATACATGATCAATGGTCTTCCCTCGATGGGTGGCATCAGAATAGGAGGTTCTAGAAAATACTCCTTGATCTTATCAAAAGCAGTTTGGCAATCGTTGTTCCATTCGACTACATGATATTTCTTTAATAGTTTGAAGATTGGCTCACAGGTAGAAGTCAGATGAGAGATGAATCTGGCAATATAGTTCAAGCGCCCCAAGAATCCTCTAACCTCCTTTTCAGTACGGGGAGCAGGCATCTCTTGTATTTCTTTCACTTTTGCTGGATCGACCTCAATGCCTTTGTTGCTGACAATAAACCCTAGAAGTTTACCAGACCTAACTCCAAAAGTACACTTACTTTGATTCAGCCTGAGTTTGTATTCTTTCAACCTGACAAACAGCTTCTGCAAATTCTCAAGGTGTTCCTCCTCTGTTTGTGATCGAGCTATCATGTCGTCTACGTAAACTTCGATCTCATGATGTATCATATCATGAAATAAAGCTACCATGGCGCGTTGATAAGTTGCCCCTGCGTTCTTCAATCCGAACGACATCACCTTGTAACAGAAGGTACCCCATTGTGTAACAAAGGTTGTTTTCTCCATGTCCTCGGGGGCCATTTTAATCTGGTTGTAGCCCGAGAATCCATCCATGAAGGAAAATACCTTGTGCTGAGCTGTGTTGTCAATCAAAATGTCGATGTGCGGTAGCGGAAAATCATCTTTAGGACTAGCCTTATTCAAGTCCCGGTAGTCCACACACATTCTGACCTTGCCGTATTTTTTAGGTACTGGCACGATGTTAGCAACCCATTGTGGATAGGATGTAACAGCCAGAAAACCAGTGTTGAATTGCTTCATCACTTCTGCTTTAATCTTCTCAGACATGTCGGGCCTCATTCGGCGGACTTTTTGTTTGATCGGTGGACAATCTTCTCTTGTAGGGAGACGGTGAACCACGATGTCTGTGTCTAAACCCGGCATGTCTTCATAAGACCAGGCGAAGATTTCAACATACTCATTTAACAGCTGTATCAAGCGTTCCTTGACACTTGGCTCCAGATTGGCACCCACTTTTACTTCCTTCCGGTCTTCCTCTGTTCCTAAGTTGACGGTTTCCAACAACTCTTCGTGAGGTAAGATGGTCCTTTCTTCTTGTTGTAGAAGTCTGGCTAGCTCTCCTGGTACTTCACAATCTTCGTCATCTTCATACTCAGCCTGATTGACCAGATCTTCAGAGTTATTGAAGAACATAGCAGAATAGTCACCCCTAGAATCCAGAGTGGATGGGTACCTTAAACAAACAAAATGCAAAAAGGAAAGAAAATGAACACAGCAGTTTATCAATGAAAAACGTCCAATGAATCATTAAACATGGCATATGGATATGAAGATAATCAAAACCCTTACAAATGGACCTACATGCCCCGGGCAAGGCATGAGGTGAAAAAGTAGTGTACGGATTGTTCAAGAGTAAACATTACAAACCAACAGGAAATGTTTGACAGATAATTACTAATTAATAAAAGTAATGGGGACAAAGTCTTTTGCCTCCCAGTTGCGTAGTCCTCCCTCGACAGTTGGGTAGATCCAATCTTCAATGTTGGCCTCTTCGTCTTCACCTTCCAGAGCATTGATTCCATAAGGAGAAATCTTGATGGGTGCCCTTTCAACCTTTGAGCGGCGCATAGCTTTCTGTCCCGCAGTAGTGAAACCTAATCCAAATTTGTCCGTTTTGTGAGGAATATCAGGCAACTGACCCCATGTTGAGATCTTCCCTTCCTTCATTGCAGCTTTCGCGTCTTTTAGAGATGTCATCCTGGCCATCTGCTTTGGTACCTCAGCTACCACTTTTGCTACTGCCACTTCAGGAGAGACTTCCTCGAAGTGCTGGAATGGTGTTTCAATGAATTCTCCTTCCACCCCTACATACCGAAAGGAGTTCAAGTGGATGATCATATATTCCTCTTCACCATGCACGGTTATGATCTTTCCTTTGACCGGGTACTTCAACATTTGATGCAAGGAGGAGGTAACTGCCCCAGCGTTATGTATCCACGGCCTTCCCAGTAAGCAAGAGTATGACGGACGGATGTCCATCACATAGAATGTTGAGGGGAATACTTCTGTGCCAACCTTAATGGGAATGTCTACCTCTCCGTGTACCATTCTCTTCGACCCGTCAAATGCCCTTACAATGATATTACTTGGCCTCAACTCCAAGCCTTCATAATCTAAACGGTCGAGAGCCTTCTTGGGCAGCACATTCAGAGAAGAACCAGTGTCGACCAGAACATGGGCCAGAGTAGTTCCTTGGCATTCTACTGACACATGTAATGCGTCGTTGTGTTTTTTTCCTTTTGAGGTCAGGTCCGCATCAGAGAAACCTAAACCGTTGTCTGTTGTAAGACTGGCTACACAGTCTTGGAATTGGTCGGCAGAGGTTTCCTGAGGGACATGGGCTGTCTTCAGGAATTTGATCAATGCTTTGGCGTGCGCCTCAGAACAAAGCAGTAATGCTAACATGGAGATCTTCGAGGGGGTTTGCCCCAGTTGCTCTACCACGTCATAATCACTCTTTTTAATTATCTTCAAGATCTCCTCCATCTCTTTCTTAGAGGTCTCCGGGATGACCAAAGGTTGAGCCCTCGTCCGGACGAGCTCATCTTGGGTCCCTTTACCTTTATCAGCAGAAGTAGGAGGGTCAATAACAGTTTCTTCAATCAACGGAGTTTCGGCGGAAAGTCTTATTGGTGCAGGATTAACTCTGGCAGCAGCTGAGGGTCCAAAGGTTTCCTTTGGGGGGGCAATCTCTGGAGAAAATATTCTCCCGCTTCGGGTGATCTTGCTTGTACCAGCAATGTTTCCAATGCTGGCCTCTTCTTCATCAGAGCTTTCTTCGGTTACTTCGACTTGTTTAACACCATGGTAATAGATGTCTCCACCGTAATTCCATGGTATTGACTTGTCAGAACTGTAGGGGACCGGCCCAGGCATAGTTATTTTCAAAGGAACAATCTTTGTAGCTGATGTAATCTTAACAGGCTTTCTGACGGCCTTGGAAAGATTGGCGTGAATGGTGATAATTGAGACATCTTCAGTAGGGGTTGGAATAGCAGGAACCTTTTCAAACAGAATTTATTGACTGTCCATCACGCCTTGGATGCCTTTCTTCAGTGATGGGCAGTCAAACGGCAGAGAGTAACAACAGTAGCAGTCTTCTTCGCATCCCGGGAAAATCCCGGCTCTTAGCAGATTTAACTTGACGGTTAACAGCGGAGTCCTCAGGTCATTGACATCAGAAACATACAAATCTTCCTTGATAGCATGGACATTTCGATCGTGCTTCGGCATCGGAGCAGATATCACGTTTGGCTTCTCTGGAGCGTCGAACTCCACCTCTGTTGCATCTATCAAGTCTTGAATTTTATTTTTTAGCGCCCAACAATCGTTTGTGTCATGTCCGACGCTATCAGAATGGTAGGCGCATTTGGCATTGGGATGATAGTGCGGTGAAGCAGTATTCACAGTCTTCGGTGCTTCCCTAATCTTGGTGAGATTCAAATTCAACAGATGTGGAAGAACCTGCGCAGGTGTCATATTGATGCGGGTGAACTGCCGTGGTGGCCGTTCTCCCCATTGCTGTTTAGGCCTGGACTGGTTATTGCGAGGTTGATCGTTTGATGGATTCTGGTTTATTACGGCCCCCACAGTCGACCGGCGCTCATTTCTTCCGGCTCCTCTCTGAGAATACACAACATATGTTTCCTTCTTCACCGGAAATGATTTCTTAACCATAGTAGATGCAGAGGCATCCTTCTGAATCTTCCTATTTTTGATACCGGCTTCTACCCGCTCGCCAGTCAGAATTAATTCGGTAAACCCTGCGGAAGAGCTACCGATCAGATGATTAAAGAATGGACCAGACAGGGTCCCCAGGAACATATCAACAAGCTATCTATCAGACAGAGGTGGCTGCACTCTCCCGGCCAGATCGCGCCACTTCTGGGCATATTCCTTGAATCCTTCACCTGAGGCCATCCCCATACTCTGTAGCTGAGTACGGGTTGGTGCCAGGTCGGAGTTATACTGATATTGGCGATAAAAAGCAGCTGCAAGATCCTCCCAACTATGTACCTCTGATCTCTCAAGATTGTAGAACCAATCTAGCTGTGTACCAGACAGGCTATCCTGAAAGAAATGTACCCAAAGGTTTCTGTCAGATGTGTGAGGTTGGATTCTTCGGACATATGACCTTAGATGCATCTTCGGGCAAGACAGCCCATCATATCTTGCAAAAACTAGCACTTTAAACTTCGGGGGGATCACAATTCCAGCAATTAATCCCAAATCTTCGAAATCTAAGCCTGGAACTCTCTGCAGATCCATAGCTGCCAACCTGTCCTCCAAACTCTTGTACTTGTCATCGGCCGGCGGGTATTGTTGTTCTGAGTAGTCTTCGTCTTCTTCCGCCTCTTCCTCTTCAACTTCGGATTCAGACGGTACCGCGACCCCTTTTCCTTTACTGGTTCCCTCTTCAGATGTAGGGGGAAATTCAAGAACCCTTCTGGCTTCACCCTCAAACCTTCTTCCCAGGGTAGCCACCCCGACTCTCTTCTTCTTCTTTTTCACTTGCTCTTTGTTCCCGAGCAGGGCTTTTAGATCTTCCTGACCCTTTGCCAAGGTCATCAGGAGATGTTGAAACTGTGAGTTCTGATTGTAGATCTTTGACCGTTTGTTCGAGATCCATCTTACTGAAATAAACAGCAGAAAGATAAGGAAACCTGGTGTGGAGACCTGCTTATGCACATGATGAATGATATGTTTATTTATGCAATGCATTCAAGGATTTAGAAATTCACAATTGTTGCAGACAAAAAGAACACACGTCATATTAATAAGAAGAAATTTTGTTAGTACATAAATTCCCCATGGGCCAAATATTACAAAAACTTCTCATGGTAAAAAGACGTTGCGCATCCTTTTTGGCGCGATATAGGTGTTAAGGGTCTCTTCCTCGTGGAGTCGGCGGGTAAGCTCCAAAACCTTCTTCTCGCTGGCGTAGAAGCTGGCTTCAAAAGTATCCCTTTCTTCCCTGAGTTGGATCCAACTCTTCTGCATCTCCTCCCATGTCGTCGGCATGTCAGGATATAAGACGGTGTAGGGAACCTCTCCTTCCTTAACGGGTTCCTTAATCACAGGGAGAACATGAGGGTAAGGCATCATTAGACTCTGGGCTCGGGTTCGGACCCACTTGAGATAAGGCTCAAGAGGGATGAAATTCTTGTGCCCCAGTGTCTTGCTGTCTACCTTGTTAGGCATCCTCCAAGCTCTGATGAACCTTTGACGGAGTCCTTGTGCATCGTTGTCGAAGTCAAACACTATGTCAGGAATCAACATGTCATGAGGGCCATCCCTCCGTGCATATCCAAACTGTCTCAAAGCCAGACAAGGGTTGTAGGTAATGCCCCCTCTAATGCCAAGCAATGGAACATTAGGGAACTCTCCACAACGATCGACGATGATGACACTTTCTCTGGACCGAGAACACCAGTGTACATCAGAGTGAGTGAGAGTCATCAACCGTTGTGACCACCTTAGGCCTTGGTCATTCTTCAAAACAGACTGTGGAAGGTGCGAAATAAACCACCTTGCAAGGAGAGGAGTACAGCACATGAGAACACCTCTCTTTCTCATTGTTCGTGTGTAAAATGAGTGAAGGATGTCCCCAAGCAATGTTGGTATGGGATTCCTGGATAAGAAGATCTTGACGGCGTTGACATCTATAAGCTGGTCAGGATTTGGGAACAAGACCAACCCGTAAATGAGGAGTGCCACAATTTCTTCAAAGGCTTGTAGATCCAAGGAGTTCCAACACTCTTGTGCCTTCTCAAACAAGAATTTTTCCAAGAAGCCTTTGACACCGCTTCTGGTTTCCCAATGCCCCTTGATGTCGGATGGTTGCAAATGTAGTGCTTGAGCAACATCTTCAGGCTTTGGCTCCTTTTCCGTACTGTTGAAAGGTAGTTGATTAAGGATAGGAATCCTCAGGAGTTGAGAAAATTCCTCCAAAGTGGGCACCAATTGGTAATCGGGGAAAGTGAAACAGTGGTGAAGGGGGTCAAAGAACTGGAACAAAACCTTCATCATGTCTTCTTCAATGTTGGTGTTGACTAGGCTGAGCAGTCTACCATGTCTTTCACTGAAGGGAGAGCTTTCGGGAATTCTGGATGTGAGCTCCTTAAGTTGAGGAGGGATTCTCACAAGGTTGACTTGGATAGTTTTCCTGCGAGGAATTTCCATGACCTACAAAACAAGAACAAAGGTGAAGATCCAAACCCTTGAAATGGTTAGCGGATGCATATGATGCTTTATGATGTTTTATGATGCATGCAAAAACACATGTACAAGCAAATCACACAAAACCCTAGTTTCAGGCTTGCATGGGGCTTCATAGGTAAGTACCCTCTTGAGTGTAGTTGGCTTAAAAACATGTCTTATAAATAGTAACCGGGTTCTAAGGAGCTCAATATCATTGGATTGTCTTCCATGTTCATTGTTTTGGTTTAGCCACTTAACTAGCGACCAAAATATTCCAAGAAAACAACCCTCAATGAGTGTAGTATCGAGTATCTACCAACTTCGGACTGCACCAAAGCCGGTCACCTCACTACCCCTAATAAAAGGCCAAGATGGTCAAGTAAGGTTCTAGGTCATTAGTGCTTAGTGACATCACTCAGCGGCCCCGTACTCTCCTTGATTGAACTCAAGGGTTACCGGTACTCACAAATATGTCGCACTAATATAGCTATTGCTTCAACCGTGTCGGTATACCCCGCACAGTTTCCACAACGTATTGCTATCCTATGAATGTTTCCTAAATCCGGGTGTAGGATTTCAAGCCCAAACAAGAGAACCACAAAGGTAAAGCAATCAAAACAAACAATTAATCATGCAAGGGGGTGATCTAAAACCCTAAGGTAACCCCACTTTTAAAATTCTCCCCAGCAGAGTCGCCAGTTCTGTGATACGGTGAGAGAACTGACTTGAGTTTTGCGTTTGTTTTCGCACTTGTTCGGTTTAGCAAGAGTCGCCACCGACTTTTTATTTTATCCTAAAGGAAAGGTTAAAAAGCACAGGAAAACCCTTTTGAGATGTTTCGTGGGTTCGGGGGGTAGATTATGAAAAGGGAAGGTATTAGCACCCTTTTCATCCATGGATATCCATGGGCTCTTAGTTACTTGGTTTTAGATCACTTGCCTTGATTTTTGATTGCTTGAAATGGTGTGTATTTGTGTTTTTGAAAATGTTTTGAAATAGACGCCTTTGTTTCGGCAACCGTTGTAATGACTCGTGTTTGAGTATATACGAAGGTGTGTATCTTTTCGAAAAGATGTTTCAAATGTTTTTGAGAGTTTATTTTGAAAGTGTTCGTGGAGTGTGGTTTGAAAAGTAGGCAAGTGTTTTTTGCAAGTTGATCAAGTAACTAAGAGTTTTGTCTACCCCTAATGTACTCAAAGGTTTTTCTCATGTTTTAATCCTTTTTAACAATTTTGTTCCATCATTGTATTTGGTGGACAATCTTGCGTTTAGGATGTGAACGGGACGGGCGCGGGTCATCGTATGGACCATGAATGCAATGATGCCAAGTGTCTTTGGCAATTTGCTTGAAGGTACTATGATCATTTTGATAGGCAACTTTCGAAAGCATCATCGAGGGACTTATGATCATTTGAATTGGTTTGCCAAAGAAACTCGACGTGCAAGCATGGCCCATTTTGGAAGGCAACAGGCGGGATTACCCTAGGGGTGCAAGTGTGAATAGTGTATTAATTTCATGCGTTTGTCTTTGTATTAGGTTATCTAGCGTTCAATTTTATGTACATACAAACCCTAGGTCTAACCATGGTATATTTGAAAGCGGTAAATTGCGGGAATTTAAAGTCTACGCTATTACAAAATAGTATTCGGGAGTGGGGGTACGAATTTACAAATAGGGATGAGACTTTAGGAGCATAGTGTCCAAATAATTACAACCAAATCGAATTGCGATCGCAAATGTAAATATGTAGTGTATAGCAATGTATAAGAATGAAGCGAGTGTGTATGTGTCAAGGTATTTGTGTATTGCAAACGTGTAAGTGTATGTATTTACAAGTATAGAGAATATTTAACTTAAGGAAAAATTAAGTATTTTGTCTAGTTAATTTTTGTATTCTTGTATTTTTGTTTAATATGTACAAATAAGAAAAATTCATTAAAGGAAAAGAAAATGTTTTAAGTTCTATTCTTTTAGGTATTAAAAAAAATAATGTACTTTAATTAATTATGTACAAAGAAAAGAAAATTTAATAAAAGAGAAATGAAAATGTTTTAAGCTTAATTATATGTATTAGTGTATTTTTATGTATAAGAGGAAAAGAAAAATGTTTCAAATTTAAAAAAAGAGATTAATGTTTATATATTTTCTAAAATGTAACAATTAATAATATCTTATAAAAAAGGTGTTATTTTATTTAACAAAATATTATTTTTAAATGATGTATAAAATGTTTATCACATTATTTTTATTCACAAACAAAATTATGTTAACTTGAATTTATAAAAGAAAAATATAATGACATAAAAATGGTCAGTTTTTTTTTTTATGTAAAAAGGGAATGGGCTTAAGGATGGATGCTGGCCCAAGCTGGAACAAAGGGAACATAAGCAAAAAAGGGGGGGGGGGGTTAATTGGAACGGGTTTAAGCATTGTTGGGGCGAACCGGCCCATTATGTCTCATACATTTTTGTGAGGGGTTTCAACGTTATTGTTTTATTTTGGGGAACAGATTAGGGTTGGGTTGACAGAAGCGCCGTCTACTTCGCCACCTTCGTCTTTTCCGGCCATAGCCTACTGAATGAGCTTTCTTCTTCGCCCAAGGCCACCGATCGCCACCTCTGCTTCCTCCCTCTCCATGGGTATGCACAATGGCGCCAAGAGACGGTAAAGCATCCCTCTTTTTCCTTAAGGTTTCGATCTTTTTATATGTTGCACGTTTTACTTTTCATCGTGTTCTGATCTTAAGCGTTATTATCGTTGTTTCTGTTGAGGTATGAAAGGGAATGGAAGAAAATTATACTACCTCTTGGAGACGGAGGAGGAAAGGATTGGGAAGCGCTCAGGCGGCTGGACGGAGGCTTGATGATGCGCGAGCTTTGCTGGAAAAAAATGGTACTATGTATTCTTCCTTTGCTATGGTTTAATGATGCTGTCTGAAAACCTTGTATATCTCTCTTCCTCTTCTTCTTGTTGCCTTGATGCCTGCCCTGTGATGAGACCTCCTCTGAGGGCCTCTTTGTGTTGCCTTTGAATGCTTGCTTGCTGAGTTTGGTTTCCTTCGTTGATTCTGAGATGATGATTTTTGCTTTTGTTGGTATTTGAATATTGAATGCTATTCCTCTCCTCCTGTTTCTGTATGCTTCTGTACGCTAGCTTGATGGTGTTGGATAACCCAATGACAAAAAATTTCTGAGGGTTTTCGTTGCCTTGAACGCTTGGGCTTTAGTTTGTGGCTATGGCTCTTGGTTGAGTTTACAGGTTGGAGTGTTGGGTGTTGGTGAGTTATACAGGTTGGGTGTTTTGTTTTGCTTCAGCAGGGTGGAGGCTTTAGGCGTGTATGCTTGACATGTTGGGTGTTCTCTTTTTTGATAGTGAAGGCAGGTTAGGCTTTTATCAGGTTAAGCTTGTATCAGGTAAGGTTTTTGGGTGAGTTACTGGTTTATGCAGGTTTTAGGCTTTGGGCGTGTATGGCTTGTATGTTTGAATCCTTAAGGTTTGCATCATTTTGACAGTTTTAGAGTTTGAGGGTTTTGAGTTTTTGGAGGCTGTAGGCTTTTTTTTCTTTGTGTGGCTTCCAATGTCTCTTATGCAGGTTGCTGGCCTTTTGTATATTCTTCTAGGGTCTTTGCCCTCTTGCTATATTTTCTTGGTCAAATTTGTGGACAGGTTTTCAAAGCTTGAGGTTTTCCCTCTTTGTGATATCCTGCTGCATATGTTCTGCCTCTTTTTCTCTATGTGTTCTGATATGCTGTTTATAGCCTTTAGCCTGCTGCACTGTAAGCTATTTTCCTCTCTCTTTCTCTCTCCGGATTTAAGGAAAGCATTTTTTATATTGCTTATGTTTGTCTTATTCTGAAAAAGCAAATGGTTGGAAAGTGATGATATTGAATATTGCTTGCAATTGTCCTTTTTCCACTGCATATTTCCATGTTTCTTGCATACTTTATGTACTTTCCTTTGACAGCTCTTGGAATTGTTGATATTTGATATCTTTGGACAGCTTTTGGAATTAGTTTGACAATGTAATTCAGCTTGCCTTTGACTTTGTTTGGCATGCTGTTTGTTTGGAAACTATGCAGTTGGTTGACAATCCTTTTGATTTATGCAGTATGCTTAAGAATTTTGAATTTGTGCAAAAATCATAACTTTGTGCATTCATGTTTCATTGCAAGCATTTCATCCCTCTTTGTGAACCGGGAGAAATCTCGTGATTTGCAAAGAGGGCAAAATTGATTCCGGCCATTTGTTTTTAATGATGAACCTTTTTAACTGTCTATCTTTAATTATTTTATCTGCTTTGACTTTTCTTTTGTTTCTTGTTTTGCAGATAAAAATAAATGAGCAACAAGGGAGCATTGGATAGAAGACGAAGACTTAGAATTTTTAGAACATAGTTTTATTTCAATTTAAATTACTGTAACATTATTATTGTAAACACTTTTGTAAACAATAACAATTATACAAATAATTTAGAGATAAATAAAAAAGTCCTTTTAATTGACATTCATTTTTAATTCTTCTTCAGATATTTATCTAATTGTTTATAATTCTTAAATTAAAACAAAATGGAAATAAATTCCAATTATCTTAACTTAAAATAAATAATCAATTGATAAACACTGTGGTCTTATCATAAATCAATAGCAAACCCGGCGCTCCAATTATCCAAAGCAATGCACAGTTAATCAAACCAGACGACAGTTAATAAAACAAAACGTCCACATGCCTCCTTTCACTGATTAAATCCAAACAAACTGCAAATTAACAACCAGCAGCCTCAATTCTTATTTCAGATTATTTTGAAAAGCATTGATAGAACTAACTCTTCTTGAGAAATATGCGCATAAAACCCTGATTTTTGACTTAACACTGGAGAAACGCCTGCCTGATCAAACTTTGAGCCAATTCAACCAAACTCTAAACAATCTGTTTGAACTGCCTAAAAATCAATAAAAACCCTAAATTTCATCTGACTGACGAGAAAAGTCTGTTTGACCGATTCTTGAGCCAGTCTGAAAAATCAGGAAAATCCCGAAACTGCGATTTCTTGTGGAGAAAGAGGAGGGCAAATTTTGGGGTACAACACACACGCACTTATAGGGTGATTCCACTTGTTGCCTTCAGATAAAAAATAGTCATGTTCCTCGAACATAGGGATACCATTAGCAAAGATCCTCGGTTAAAAAATCAACATAAATATCATAGTCCCTCAATGACCCTTCGATGATACCTTCGGTAAATGATCTTGTCCCACGATGTTGCCTATAAATACATGATTATAGTCCCTTCGAATTACTAAAGGTATCCATATATGTTGCCTTTATGACTGATCGATGACCCATGCATGTCCCTCAAACATCCAACGATAGGGCTTCCTACTAACTAATGGTAGGATATCACTATCTAAAGGAAGAGGAAAAGAACAAAAGATTTTTGAGTAGGTAGATAGTTCTTAATCTCTTACTCGCAAACATTTCAAAACATTTTTCACACAACCACTTTTCAGAAATATTTTCAAAATAAACACTTTGTATGCGTTCTCAACGATACGAGAATAATTATAAAGTTGGCGAACTTAGGCATTTTCAAAATATTTTCAAACTTACACATTCACAAAGCATTTTCAAAAGTGAAATAGCGATTAAGAGCCCGTAGATAACTACAGATAAAAAGGGTACTAACACCTTCCCTTTTCATAACCTACCCCCTTACTCAGAAAATTCTTAAAGGTCTTTCTTGCTCTTTTCACCCTTTCCTTTATTGGATAAAAGAAAAGTCGGTGGTCTCTTGCTATCCGCGACATTTGCAATAAAACACAAAACCAAAAGTCAGTTCTCCCACCGTATTACACGTACTTGGCATTGTCGAATGTACATAGTGGGGCATGTGAAGCACATCAAGCAGGTCATAAGATGAAATGGTTCTTGTTTCGTTATGGCGTGTATTGGCCATCTATGTTGAAAGATTCCATATAATTCTGCAAGGGATGCCAAGAATGCCAGGTTCATGCAGGTATTCAACATGCACCTGCAAGCGAATTACATTTGATCATTAAACCATGGCATTTTTGAGGTTGGGCTTTAGATTTTCTTGGAGAAATTTAACCAGCTTTGTCTAGAGGACAGAGATATATCCTAGTAGGAATTGATTGTTTGACAAAATGGATTGAAGCAGTACCTTTGGTAAATGTAAATCAAGAAAGTATTATCAAATTTATCTAAAGGCACATAATTTATAGATTTGGAATCCCATAAACAATAACAATTGATCCAAGATCAGTCTTTACTGGTAGAAAGATGGATGAATTCGCTAAGGAAATGGGATTCAAGTTATTAACTTCTACACCCTATTATTCTCAAGCAAATGGACATGTCGAAGCCGCCAACAAGGTAATTATTAGTCTAATAAAAAGACATATATGAAGAAAACTAAAGAGTTGGCATAAGACCTTGGATCAAGCTCTGTGGGACTGTCGAACGTCTCCAAAAGAGGCAAAAAATACAACTCCATTTCGTCTGGTCTTTAGGCATGATGCAGTTCTGCTTGTAGAAATATATTTACAGTCAGTAAGAGTCCAGAGGCAAAATGAAATTCCCTCTGATTATTATTGGGAAATGATGATGAATGAGCTAGTTGATTTGGATGAAGAAAGGTTGTATGCCTTAGAAGTATTGAGAAGACAAAAAGAAATGATTGATAGAGCATAAAATAAAAGAGTCAAGGGAAAAGTATTTTCGAATGATGACTTGGTGTTTAAAGTTATATTGCCTATGGATCGAAAGAACAAGTTGTTAGGAAAATGGTCTCCACGTAGCGAAGGACCTTTTCGAGTTATCCAAACATATACAAATAATGCATATGAGATAGAAGAATTGGGTGAAGATCGAAGGATTTTGAAGATAAATGGCAAATACTTAAAAAGATATAAACTTATTCTTTAAGAATTAAATATTTCAACAGAATAGTAAAAAAAACGAAGTAAAAAGCCAAAATGGTGTTATAAAGTGCCAAAAATTGCGTTGTCTGGAAATTGCATAAGAAATACAACAAACAATACATCAAAAGTTTTTAATTGACTAGAAAGCTAAGTTAGCCTTCATTCTGCTATACTTGGTCTTTGGTAGTTTGAGTCTTGAGTCAATGGATTATTTGCTAGCATGAAGAGCGGCTATCCCATCTTCAAGTTTTTTAGCTGCATCCACATGTTCCACACTCTGAGCAATTTCACATTCCATTTCAGTGCGATCCATCTACTCAATAACCTTTTGTCGTGCTTCTGTCTGGGTAATATTTTATGTCAACTCTTTGATTTGTTCTTTCCAGAAAGAGATAGAATGAATGTTAGTCTCAAACTCTTCGTTGACTTGAGTAAACTCTTTTCCAAGTTGCTCATCTTTATTCGTTGAGTCAAAAAGCCTTCGACCACTTAGTTTATTGTAGACTTTGTTTCTCATGAAGCTTTGAGGTCATGTCTTGTTCTCTAAGGTAATTTGCACTGATTATGTTGGTCAAGGTAGTCACATCCATGAGGATTTCAGCAGTCTCAGTAGGGCATGTGATTATGTTGATTTAATTTATCAACTTCTTCAGTATAGCACTTGCAGTAGCATTGCCCTTCAAGACTTCAAATATGTCAGCTTCGAAGAATTTTTCTTTGATCTTTAGGAGAAGTTGTTCATTGGTTTTAGTTTGGGAACTCCTGCTCGAAGTTGCATATGGACTGGGGCAAGTCTTTTAGGGAAATGGTACCCTTTTCACCATCATCAACCTTACATATTCAAGAGGTTTGTCTTTCTTGAGCGTGTCCAATGTTTCTTGATAGAATTCTGGCGAAACATTGCATTGGGTTTGTTGATCTCCGTGAATTATTTTATCTTGGGAACTAACTCGGACTTGAGGATCTTTGTCTTCTTCTCCTTGTTTTTCTTCTTTCTCCATTTCAATATCATCAGCCAAGTATGATGCAATTTCATCATCAGTGAGAAGTTCCTCTTCTTCAGAAGGATCATCAACAAATTATATCTTGTTGGGTGAAGAATCATTATGGTTTTCATCCTGATTCCCTTCATCATCGCTAGCCCACTTGGATATTTGGTGTGCTTCTAGGTCCTTCTTTGTTGTAGGATTCTTGTCCTTTTCGGATTCGAAAGTTGTGTCAAGTTTGTTGATAGCAGCGGAAGATCCCTTGCTGAATGGTTTGTCACTTGACAAAGGATGGTACGAAGCAGCACCACTATCAGGAAAAGCATTATGTTTGTTTGAAGATTCAGAAGAAGTTTGTTGATTTTCCTGCAAGATAAAATATTGTTGGTTCGAAAGAAGAACAATGTTGACTGAAAGAAAATAACGAGTAGAAGTTTTACCTTTTGTCCATCAGGACTTAATTTGTCACTTTCGACCCTTTCTAAGACTACACCCCCAGATGGTTGGGACATACTTTTTCTTTTGGCTTTGGGGGCAGGATAGTGAGTTCAGGCTTCTGCTTGATTGGTTGGGAAGAAGCTACATCAGATGTCTTCATTTTATTTTTCTTTGGCTTCATGGATTGTAGAGGAGTAGGAGGAGTATCTTCATCATCTTTGATTTCTGCTGAAATGTCTTGGCTAGATTTTCTCTTGTGCGCAGACTTCGAAGGTAATTGACTAGCCTGAAAATAATACTGTTAGAAGAAATAATATAGCACAAAAGGCAAGTAAATTTTATAATCATACCTTTGATGTTTTAGATTTCTTAGTATCTCGAGTGGTGCTTTTTGTTGAGTCATTGGTGGGTTTGGAAGCTACTGTTGAAATTGTCTTTGAACTAGTTTGTTCCTTCTTAGTATTATTTCTTTCGACAACTAAAACAATGTACATTGACAATAGTGGTTAGTATCTGGTATGAAGAAAGTAATTATAAGATAAATCAAAAGAACCATGGAAATCCTTTGGTTCCACACCTTCACTTGTCGGATAGAGGATGGAGACATTTGACAAGTCATAATGAAGGAAACCTTTAAAACTGTCAAAAGTGTACTTAGTCGAAACCACTCAATTAGCAGGTTTTTGAGACTCTTGTTTTAAAAAAGTTAAGGTAATTACCATAAACGAACCAGTTTGGGTAAGGAGGATAGAAAGCCAAGGCAAAATCAGCACTTGGTAATTTTGGAAATTTTGGTGGTTGAAGTTTAAAAGCTAAGTCATATTTATGTTCAGGTTTGACACAAGTATAAGTTTTTAAACGAGGGAGCATTTTAGTAAATTTCTCTTTTAAAGTTTTTGGTGTATCAAAAGTGGTTCAACTAATGTTTGTTGGATCATAGACAGTTTCAAAGTATTTTTGGAATGCCTGGATTTCATTGATATGTGTGTATTTACCTTTGTGGCTTGGATCCTACATAGAGGTAAAAGCTTTTGTCAGATGTTGGCTAAGAAAAATGGTTTCAAACATATTCTTTGAATAAAAATCCTTCCACCAAATGTCAAAGCCCTTCGAGCAGTAGAAAGATGAGCAAAAAGGAATTGGGTTAAATTATGCGAAATTGATGTGTCGAGCCGTGTGTTGTTTCCAGTCTGAACGAGACAATTTCATTCAGGTTGTGCAAAGTTCATGTTTTCTCCCAAAGATAGACTCAGGAATTAATTGGCAAAGACCAAATTGTCTGGATACAAATTTTGGCTGGTAAGCAAGCATACAGATGTTACTTTTTATAAGCATGATGTAGCGGTGAAAATCAGAGATCAAGCTATTTAATTAACTTGACTCGCAAAAGCAAGAGTCGCCACCGCGCTTTATCATTTCCAAGGGAAAAGAGAAAAGTGTGAAATAAAATCCATATATATATGCAAACTAAGTGCAATACTAAAAGTAAAGAAAAATACGATGCATTTGAAAGAGATCAAAGGTTCGGGGGTTGGTTATACAAAGGGAAAGTACTACCACCCTATGTATCTATAGTATCCTATAGGAACCTTTTGAAATATTTGTTTTTTGGTTAAAATTGATTTGCTTGCTAAATGAGTATGGGGATGAGATCTTGAAGATGTGACGACCTAGAGTCTATGTTTTAGCTTAAATGAGTGTAAGTTTAAAAATTGAGTTTTTCACGAGATTTAACTTAAGATTAACAAAACTAAGATGTGTGAAAGGGGTTTCGCACAATCATAATAGATATATGATGACATGAAGTCAACTAATTAATGCTTTCCCTTGTAATAGACAATAAAAAATATAAAGGCTAAATGATCGGAAAAGAAAAATTAACTAAAATAGCAATTAAACAATTAAATGATAACAACTAAAAAATAATTAAATAAAAGAGACTTATATATATATATATATATATATATATATATATATATATATATATATATATATATATATATATATATATATATATATATATATATATATATTGGTATTTTTATAAGGACAAGAAAATAATTATAATCTAAACTAATGTTTTTGTACTATGTTTTTTCAATGAATTTTATTAAATAAGGCTAAATAAACAAAAACTAAAAAAAAGGGGAATATCATGGGTTGAACTCAAGACCCCAAGATTGCAAAGAAATTGCCTTACCACCACACTATGCTTATTTGTTGTTATATTTATGCTTTAGTTGAAACAAAAGGGAGATGATGGAATATGATTGGGTTAACAGGCCCCAATGGGTTAACCTGTTCGAGTAGGGTAAAGAAAGGGTTTTGGGGAACCCTAATTGTAAGATGGGCGCCGCTGGTGAACCTTGGAGAGAGGAAAAGTTGTAATTAATTTTTTAATTCTTAATCAATTATAAATAAAACAAAAAAAAACTCTCTCTCACAAATTGTTCATTCACGATCTCACGACCTTCACGATTATGTCTTTCTCTTTCAAACTCAACCAAGCCTCTCAAACAATTCCCTTCATCTTTGTTTCTAAACTTATCACCACTCAGCTTAATCTCTCAGATTTCGAAAATCAACAACATATAATCTCAGTTCTCATTCGTTTCTCTTATTGAATTGGTATCTCTCATTCTCACGCCCAATTTTTCTCTATTTCAACACTCTCTCAGTCACTCTTTATCATGAAACAATAACTGATTGCCCACTTCTTCTTCTTAAATGATCCTCTTGTTCCAATCTTTCAAGGTAAAACAGCGATATTCTCTCTCTCTCTCTCTCTCTCTCTCTCTCTATTTCTCCACTTTTCTCTCGCCTCTCGATATATGCTATCATCGCTCAACCTCTGTACGCCCTTCGTGACGATACTAGCTCATGGCTCATTGCTTTACAAACATGGGTAATAAATACAAAACTTAAATCATCACTGTCTAAAAAAACACATAGTGAAAAGTCAATTGGTTCTTACCCTCACGATTCAACATCAACATTGGCTCTCAACAATTCACAATTATTCGGAAAATTCAAGGTGAGTTCTCATGGTTTTTAAAAGAAAAAGAGTTTCAGTTCATCTCAGTTTAAATTATTTCAATCAGTGTTTATCAATTTCTATTTCTCTATTATGGTTCCAATAATGACACATTTTTGTTCATTTTTAAAATTACTCAAATGGAATGATTTATATCATAGTTCAAACAACAATAATAGAAACATATATGAAGAGAAAAAACAATGATATCTGGATGAAAATGCAGACAAAATAGTAAAGGGGAGAAGTACCTATCGGAGTCTCTCTGATGGAGTTTCTTGAAGAAAATCGGTGAGTTCATAATCTTCCTTTCTGCAACATGATGTATTCCAGTTTCCCCCCTTCTATTATTTTTGTTATGCTGGTGCTTGATTTGGTAATATCCTTTTTTTTACATAAGTTATGAAGTTAGGTGTTTTTGTATGTGAATAAAAGTTTTGAGATATCTTTTGTGTTATTTTTCTCCTTCTTTTGTGTTTTTGATTTCAAGTTGTTGCGGTGATTCTGCAGATGACACTTGGTGTGGTGTGATGCTGATGATGATGGTGCGGGTTTACAATGGTGTTAACTACTTCCGGTTATGATGATGGAACTATTGTTGAAGTTATTGCATTTTGTACGCGTGATAGAGATTTGTTGTTTGGAGGAAAGTTAGTTTATGGTGATGAAGGTTTGAAAGTGAAGGTGGATTATGGGTTGCGGGTTCTGAGTGAAGTTGAAGGAAACTTCTAGGTAGAGTGTTGTTTGTTGTGGAAAATTATGAAGATTGTGAGGAAGTTCACGGTTTAGAGGGAATATTGAGTAATGCTTTGATGGATTTTGCTGCAGAAGATGGTTTTTCGCAGGTTTTGGTATGTCACACTGATGACTTGCTTGAGGTGTTTGAAAGTAGTTATGAGAAGAAAATTATATGAGATAGTTGGTGAACTGAAGGAACTGTGTAGAGGTTTTTCTTGTAAGTATTTTTCTATCCCTTTCTTCTCTCCCCTCTCTCTCTCTCTCTGGTTTTTTGCTTTGTTTTTATAGTGAAATGAGGGTGGATTTTGGGGGGAAAGTTGATGAGGTTTGAACTGTTTTAGGTAATGCTCTATTTCCTTTCTTAAAGCATATTTTTTTTACCATTTTTGTGCAATGTTGATAGGTTTTAGAGTGTTGTAGAGAAGTTTTTTGGCATGTCTCTGCAGGCTAGTAGCAGTGGGTTTTGGGACAACATAGTAGGTTGTCTTTACATGGACTGTTTTAGGCTGTTTTGGAGCATGAAACAAGATGGAAAGAGACAAGGCAGTAGGTTGTATTTGACTGTTATGACAGGTTTTACAGGTTGGGACAACAACTAGTGCAAAGTGTTGGACTGATGTTCTTGGACTTGTGTGGACAATGATAACATAGCATAGCATGTATTGGAGTGTAGCAGCTTGTAGCAAGGACTATCTGGTTTGGCATTGAGTAGAATAGGTTTAACACAATAGCCTTTGTATAAAAATACTTGAAAACCTCTTTGTAAATCTTCTTGAAGAAGTTAAGATAAAATGATATTTGTATGGATTTGTTTTGAAATCAAATCAATAAAATTTCATATGTTTCCACACAAACTTTAGCTAAGGTTCATGTCCTTTACTTCTAACCTTGAAATGATGTTGGTGATGCAATACATTAGAAATTGAATGAACTTGTAACCTTGTAAAGTTTTTACATTTCAAGTGCCCTTACCAAACTTAACCTTTTCTTCTGACCTTTCGATAAATTGGATGCATCGCTATGTTCAAGTGTCTTCAAATAAATGGATGAAACTTGTAATTCCAAACTCAAGAAATGAAACTTTTGAATCCACCCACTTTAAATCTCGAAAGAATTGAAGAACTATGCCTTAATTTCCAAGCGACATGACTTCTTGGGTTCCAAATAATTCACAAGAATGGATTTTGATTTTCCAATCAATTCTTGAGAAAAACACTTAATGAATTCAAGAAATATCATGTGGCTTGAACAACTAGTAAACTCAATACAAAAAATACATGTCTTAAGAAATTATGACGCTAATTGAAAATAGAGGTCAAGAAATGGCCTATAATGTTTCAATATTGTAATACGCTGGGATAACTTACTTTACTGGTTTTTCATTTTATCGTAAATGTTGCGGTAAGCAAGAGCCGCCACTGACTTTTCTTTAATAAAATAAAGGAAAGGGTCAAAAGAACAGGAAAGACCTTTCGAGAGTTTTTCTGAGTAAGGGGGGTAGGTTATGGAAAGGGAAGGTGTTAACACCCTTTCCATCCGTAGTTATCTACGGGCTCTTAGTTGCTAGCTCACTTTGAAAATTCTTTTTGTGTAAGTGTATTTTTGAAAATATTTTGAAAAGATGCCTTAGTGCGGCAAACTTTGTAATGATTCTCGTATTGTTGAGAATGCATACAAAGTGTTTTTGTCCTTGAAAATATTTAGAAAAGAGAGTGTATGTGTGAGAAATTGGTTTGTTTTGTGAGAAAGTAACTACAAGTTGTCTACCTACTCGAAAGATCTTTGTTCTTTTCCTCTTTTCCTTTAGATAGTGTTATCCCACTGTTTGTTAGTAGGTAGCCCTATCATTGGATGTTTGAGGGACATGCGAGGGTCGTCGTACAGTCACGAAGGCAACTCGTAAGATGCTTTAGTAATTACCCTGAGGTATCTAGATCATTTACCGAGGCAACAACGAAGAGTCATCGAGGGACTATGATCTTGCAACCAAAGGATCTTTACTAAAACTTATTACGTTCGAGAGACGTGACTGCTTGTTTTCCAAAGGCAATCAGTGGAGGTACCTTAGAGGTGTGTGTGTTCAAAGTGTGTTGTGCTTCAGTTATTTTTATCTTGGATGTTAGGTTTTCTATCATTTTCTTTTAAGTCTTCTCATGCAAACCTATTAGCATACATCTAGCAGTTTAAATATAAGGGAAGAAAAATAAAGATGCGAGAATTAAACTATGTTATTACATCTCTTTAGGATGGGGGAATACAAACCAAAAAGTTAGTGAAAGAAAGTAAAAGTACCTAGTTTAAACTATTACAACTTTTAACAGTTACAATATTGAAAAATGCGAACAAAAGTAAATGAACGCGCGAAGAAGAGAAAAGGGAAAATATTTAGAACCCTAAAAAAATTCTAAGTAAGAAAATATATTTGTTGTTTTTAATTAAAAAAGCTTTATGATAATAAACCTAATTCTAACCAATTTAATTAACAAAATAAACTCAAAATGATTTTAATTAATTAATTTTTTATTGTAAAAATAAAGTTAATTAGTTAAGTCCTAAATCTAATTTTTATTTGATTTTATAATTTTTTTAATGCAAATTAGTAATTAAAAGAAAAGAAAAATAATTAAATCAAAATGAAATAAAAAAACTATATAAATGGGTTGCGCTGCAAAAAAAAAGGTTAGGGGGTGCAATCCAGAGTTTGTTAGGCCCAATAAGAACTGAGCGTAGGAGCTACATGTGATCCAGCACATCTAAATCCATGCGTCTCATGGTATTCCTGCAAATCCAGGGGCATTGGATTTGATACCTTGAGATCAGATGGCCCAGGTTTGAGTTGCATTGTATGCACACTGGACTTGCATGCACCAGATCTGCCAGAATAACACAAGAAAAATAAAAATGCCTTGCGCCGGGATCGAACCTAGGACAAGGAGCATGAAGGCCTTATGTACGCATGTGTTGTCACTGGGGTAGCGTGATTCATCTGTTAGCATAATCAAACCATAACAATATAAAATTAAATGCCAGCTAATTTTAGATTGTCAAACACACGCGTCCCAGTGGGTCCCTTGGAATTTGAATGATCCAATTAAAGTGCTGCTTTATTCCATGCAAGCCTTGGCCGGAGTCAACCTCCGGTCGTCTTCTCCAGCTATGCAAAATCTCAAACCTACAAAAACGTCCATTTCAAAAATCCAGAAATATCCTATCCTACTAAACCAAACCCTACGAGTTTAATGGTAAGGTTCTTTTGATCTGAATCGGCATGGATATATCGATACGAAAATGCATAAGTGTTTTTCCCTAATCATGAAAAAACACAATTCTTACGTCAAAGCTTCATACTTTATGTCCAGATCTATTCTATACGATGATATATGACGATATAAGTGATTAGAAACAAATATCAATGCATGGATTTGTAAATATGAATGATGAATAAAAATGCCAAACGGAGGTGATAGGTAGCACGATTCAGGCTTGGAGAATCGTTAAAACTTACCCTTACCCACCTTATGAACGTCTAGGAGATGATCTCAGGGCCTGGTTGCGGCTGAGAAGGACTGGGAACAGAACTTTGAGGCGCGAGATTTTTTGAGAATTTTTAATAGTTTTTGTTAGCTTCTATGCGTGTGATTTTCTTGTTATTTTTGGCTCAGTTTGCTTGCATTATATAGAGGGAGTATGAGGCTGGCAAACATGGTAATGAATCAAGCCATGAAGGCTCTCATCAAATGATATCAAAATTTTGAAATATTTCCATTTTTGTCATGTCTCTTGCCATTTGAAGCTTGCAACGAACCTAGTCACAGTTTACAAGTTGTGACATAATGCATTGGGCTTGCAAAGGGCTAAAATCAAGAGGCCCAAAACCTCACACATTATTTGTCATTTTCTTTTGATTTTATCTATTTTTTAAATGAAAAAATTCAAATAAAACTATAAAAAAATAAATGAAATGTGTGAGTTATTTTTATAGGTTCTCTAATTTTTGTAAACATTTTTGAACACCAAAAAATTAGGCTCATTAGTTCAAAATTGCAATTTTGCTCAATTTGCATTTCATGACTTTCTTCAAAATTTCCAAACTTGTGCAACTCATAACTTGCTCAATTTTCATCTTTTGAAGATGATCTTTGACTTTTTGGAAAGCTCAAGATGTCCTCTATAATATCTATGTTGGTCATTTTTTCATTTGGAGAAATTATCTTGATGTAAGTTGCCTTGACAAACAATGTCTTTTGTTGACTTTTGAAAATAACCTATAATTTATTAGCTTATATCTTTCAAATGAAGCATTTTTTGGACTTGAGCATAAAATAAAAGTTGTAGATAATTTAATTTTCTTCAAAATAGGCTTTGGTTGGGGAAAATTTGAGGAAGCATGTGAAAGTTATGTTTGGTCAAAGTGCAGTTGACTTCTCCTAAGGAAACCCTAATTTGACAATTCTTGAATTTTGATGATTTGAGATCTTTCCTTGGGGAATCGTGATCAATCCATGATAAAATGATGAATATCACTTCAAAATGTTGATGTTGACCAAAAATATTGAAGTTTGACTGTATGTTGACCACAATTGACTTTTTGACCAATATAGTTGATTTTCAATCATCTGAGCCATTGACTGAGCAAACTTGTGATGTAGGACTTGAAACTTGACATGAACCTTATTAAGAACCTACGGATAACCATGAAAACCAATTGAGACCTTTTCAACCCCAATTTCCTTGAGAAACTCAAAACCCTAGTTGTAGGCTTTTGGCTTAGGAGGAGCATTGACTGGTCAACCCTTGAGTATCTTGAGAACCTTTGAAAGCGTGTCTTGAGAAAAATGGGAGGGAAAATTTTGGGGTACAACAGCTGCCCCTATTCAATCTTCTTAAATCTGAAGAGTTAGATTGGCATGTCCTCCATTCGTGACTTGAAGGTAGGAGATGATTTAACACTTAAGTGTCCAGAAATTTGCACTCACATGTGCAAGAGGTAACATTGTTAGTTGATTGTACCTGGAATGGGCTTATAGATGCCATTTGGAGAGGTGATAGAGAGTCGTCAGAGATGGTCTTATAGATGCCTTCCAAAGTAAATTGTTGACTTCAACAGGGATAACTATCAGAATAAATCTATGGTCGATTTAATCTGAGCAGAAGATGTATGTGTTTGTCTACAACTGGAAGGAGTGTCGGAATAAATCTATGGTTGATCTAATCTGAGCCATAAGCTAATTGCGACCGTCTTCAACTGGAAGAAGTATCGGAATAAATCTTTGGTCAATTTAATCTGAGCCATGAAAGGTCTATATTTGTCTTTATCTGGAAGAAGTATCAGACTAAACCTATGCTCAATTTCATCTGAGCCAGAAAATATCTACTGGAAGGAGTATCAGAATAAATACATGCTTGATTTAAACTGATCCAGGAGATTTTTACGACTGATTTCCACTGGGAGAAGTATCATAATAGATCTATGGTTGATCCATCTGAGCCAGAAGATGTATATGTTTGACTTTGACTGGAGGAAGTATCAGAATAAATCTTTGGTCGGATTAATCTGAGCCAGAAGTTATATGTGACCGTCTTCAACTGGAAGAAGTATCAGAATAAATCTTTGGTTAATTTACCCTGATCCAGAAGATATTTATGTCCGACTTCGACTGGAAGAAGTATCAGAATAAATCATTAGTTGATTTAATCTGAGCCAGAAGAGTTCTCTTTGTCTTTAATTGGAAGAAGTACCAGAATAAATCTTTGGTCGATTTAATCTGAGCCAGAAAAAGGATCTGCTGGAAGAAGTATCTGAAGAAGTGAAAAACACAAGAAGGGGGGGTTGAATTTATAAAACTGAAACTTAATGCAATGAACAAGATATTTTTATCCTGGTTCGTTTGATCTCAAACTACTCCAGTCCACCCGTCAAGGTGATTTCTCCTCTCTCCAACGAGGTCTTAATTCACTATATTCAAACGAATATTACAATCTGCTTTAACAACTGCTAAAGCCTTCTTGATGCAAACCACAATCCGGTTTGTCAAGGAAACACTTTCTTACAAAGAAGATAAAACTAGGTGTGTGAATGTTTTCTACAAAACTGTATCACAACTATGATGTTACACAACTTAAGCTTATGAAACTAGATTGCTAAACAATGATTGAGTAAGGAGATATGTAGCGTTTAGCAAACTGAGAGAAGGAAGAATATGATTAGCTTTTAGGCGTGTAATATGTTGGAGAGCATTAGCCAATTCAATCTTCATAGTCTTGTTTATATAGCACTGAGATTGTTGAACGTTGGAGCAATAAACTTGATTCAATGCCAATAACAAACTTTCGTTATTGAGCAGATCTTGTCTAGAATGATGCCGTTGGAAATAATACGCTTTCAATGCACAGTACCGTTGCTACTTAAAGCATGTTCTGGCTTGGCTTCATTCTGACTCTGCTTAACTGCTGATGAACTGTTGTTGTCTTTATCAGAGTGTTGAGCGCAGTTCTGTTCATCAAGCTTCAGCATACGTGTGAATTATTCTTCTGATTCTGGTATTCTGATATAGCATCTTCTGATGCTGATGTTAAGAGCCAATATTCTGATGCTGATTGGGTGTGCTCTTGCTGATACCTATCAGAGTTTCTGCAAAACAGAACATAATATTTTAGGTAGCAAATAGTTCTTATATGAATCACATAATTAATATATCCTTTCATTTTGTTATCATCAAAACTTAAACATAGGGTAGTAGATTCAAACTTTGTTCTAACAATCTCCCCCTTTTTGATGATGACAAAAACTAGATATTTTTAATTGAAATAACGTGAAAAGTATCAGAGATAACTAAATGATGAGATGTATCAGAGTAAGAAGTTATCAAAGATAAGGGATAAAGAGATATCAGAGTTGAGAAATACTCCCCCTGAATTTATTACTTCCCTTTTTAATTCCAAGAGTTCTTCAGGATCAGATTTTTATTGCCTTTCTTTGAACATCAGAATATCAGAGCTTTGACAATCAGAAGCTTTAGATCATAATATCATAGCAGAGCTTCATATCAGAATATCAGAGCTTTATCAGATCTTTGCTTTGGATCAGAGTATTAGAGCTTTAGTCTTCAGTGAGTTAGGAAGCATTCTTGTACCTGTAGACTTAAGCAAAAACAGAAAACATTTTCAAGCATATCAGAGTTAGAATGTTTGAGATTTTCTGTCTTAGTAATCCGTTATTATTGAAAATATCATTCTTGTTCTCCCCCTTTTTGTCAGCAATCAAAAAGTGTAAGTGATGTGCTAAAACATTTAGAGCAGAAAAACGTGTCATATTAAAAAGTTCAGAATCAAACAAAACAGTACAACAGATAATCAAAGAAAACATGAAAAAAAACATGAATGAAAGCTAAGGTTGGGGAGGAAGGCGTGTGAACAGGTTCTCCAGCATGGCTTTGATCTGATCAGCAGTCTCATTCTGCTTGTGCACCATGCTGACAACTGTGTCTATCTTGCTATCCTGCACATCCATCCTTTCTTTCATCTTCTGGTCATTTTCATCCATCCTTTGCTGCAGACGCATGTCATTCAGCTTCAGCTCTTCCAGAGTCTGCCTATCCAAGGCAGCTTGAGAAACATCAGAAGCAGGGAGCTTCTGAGAGCTTTCTGCAACATCTTCTGCTTGACTTGCTTCAGCTTGAATAGTCTTGTCTTCTTCTGGTTGCACCTTTGAAGCTGGTTGTTTCTCAGACCATGGCTCACTATCCAGAGGGAGCACTTCTTCTTTCAGCAGCTGACTTCCAACTTCATTCAGAAGCTTGCTGAAATTCTATTGGGCTTGCTCATAGTTGATGTCCTGCAACTTGAGGGCTTCAGCACGTACCCAAATTCTGAATTGTGACCAGAGCTGATCAGAGGCAGCTGGGTCAATCATTCCAGGACAGACTTGCTTCAGAGAAGCAATCCACTGCTGCAAACATGTTTCAAAATTCATAATACCAGAGCCAACATATGGCTGTTTTGGTTTTGGAATGGCTATTTTATTTTTCAGATCAGCAAGACGGTCAAGGATTGTTAAATCTATGAAGGTCCTGCTGGGGTTTTCGGTGGTTTGCTTGGGAGTTGTTTGTTTTGGAGATCGAGTGGGAGAATCAGAAATAATGATTTGACTGTTTGGGGTTTTGGGAGTATTTGGTGGTGTAGATTCTGGCGAGGATGGCAGCTGGGCCATGGTGACTGTTGTTCCACATGGCAGCTGGATTGCCAGAGGTTGTGGTTCAGATGATTGAGGTGAATGGGGTTCAGAAGGTGGAGGAGTTTGATTTTCAGAGTGATGAAACTCAGGTTGAGGTGATGGTGGATGAATTTCTGGTTGAGGAGAGGGAGAAGGGATTGCTGGTTGTGGAGAAGGAGGAGGAATTTCTGGTTGTTCAGGGATAAGAGGTTCTTCTGGAATGGGTGAGAGAGGTTGTTCTGGTTGTGGAGATTGGACAATTTATGGTTCAGAGTTTGGATTAATGGAGGGGTGATCAGAGGTGTGTTGATCAATTTCAGACAGCACTTTGTCAATTGCTGATGTTGTTGAGATTGTTGGTTTGGGATGTTTGGTTCGGGGTCTTCTGAGTTGTAGTGCCTCAGAAGGGTCATCTTCTGGTTCAGTTTCATCTATTGTTGGAATGGGGATTGAGATTCTATGAGAGGTTTGAGATGGGATTGATGCTGGAATAGTAGAAGAATTTAAAACAGAAGCAGCAGATAAATTACCTCTTTTCTTGGGTGTCTGCTAGGATGATCCTTCTGAAGGTGCCTTCCTTTTCTTCGTCTTCTTCAGTGTAACTTCTGGTTGAGGTTTGTGCAGATCTTTGATATTCAGATTAGGATCTGTACCATCAGCTTTGCACGCGTCCAGATATCTGAGAACCACCACTGGTTTGGATTCTATCTTAGAAAATAAAGGAAAGTCACTCAGTGGGACTCTTCTGCTGGTGATATCAGCAATAGGAGTAGCGCTGGGTTCCTTTTTGATATTCTCTATCAACTTCATTTTCTTCAAGTTCTTCGCGTTCAGAGGCTTCCCAACCGTTGGTTCAATGGTGCTTAATTCTTGAGCTTCTATCAGGTGCTCTATCAGCCTATTCTCTGTCAGAATATCTGATATCAACCTTCCAAAGGGTATCCAATCCCTCTTTGTTCTTTCTTCTTCCCTGGTTTCCTTCACGCTTGTTCTGAGGTGATTAAACAGAAGATGAGCCAAGTTGATTTTTACCTTCTGATTGATAAAATAGATCAGAAACTGCTGATCTACATTTATGTAATCAGGGGAACTGGTTGGCTTCCTATGATTAAAACACCCCAGAATTATCTTCGCCCAAAATCTGTGGTGATCCTTCATATCTCTGATCTTGCTGTTGGGCACCCCATGGGTGAAAATCCTTTCTGCTATGACGCCCACGTCAGCATATCTCTCAGCCATATCAATACAGCGGACGCCACCGCCACTGTAACCAATTAACCTTGCTATGTGATCCTCAGTGATCACAATCTTCTTCCCCATAATGTAGGAGGTGACTTGATGCGTTGAAGCAGTTGCATGAATCCAGAACTCCTTGACTAACATTGGGAATGTTGGTCCAACCAATCTGTCAAAATACCTTTCCCATTTCTGTGCCCTAACTTCTTCTGTTAAATCAAAACCGTTTTCCTTCAGACTTCCAAAATCAATGATCAATTCAGATAACACTTCAAGATTCTTCACAGGAGTGAGGAGTGTTCTGAATGGCACTTGATACTGTTCAGATGATGCTTTCTTCTGAGAACCTGCAGAAGCACTGCTGGAGGTGGCCATGTTCACACTTAAGGATTTTGAGAAAAACTGAGAAAATGGGTTTGAGAGAGATGAACACAGAAAAATGCAGAGAATACTTGAGAAATAATGAGAAACTGTAAAAGATTAAAGTGAGAGGTTAACGTGTTTAAATAGGCTTCAGAATATTTTGAAATTGTAAACGTTTTCAAGAAAGAGAAATAAAATCATGATTACGTTTTAAAAATATGATTACTTTCATTTAATGCTTGCTGATTTTGGGGGATTTGAGAAATATACTTAAAACGGTTACCAGACATGTGTCTCAATGCACCCAATCAGTGTTTTGCCTTCTCAGAAGCGTGCACGTGTTCTGCTTCAGAGATATGCTGATGATTGGATGACACTTGTTTGATGTAGTGATCAGCACGTCTGTCTTTGAGCTTAGACTCTCAGATCTTTAGACTAGCATCTGATACAATCTGCATGTTCTATCTTTCTGAAAAGAGATTGATCAGAAGTTCACAGTAAAACAAATACATTCTGAAGATAAATATATGGAATTAAAACATTTTCACTCTGGGCAGATTTTCATGCTGAGATGTTTCAGAATGAAATTGAACCTATCTTCAGAAAGGGGTTTAGTGAAGATATCAGCCCATTGATGGTCTGTATCTATAAATTTTAAGTTCAAAATTCCTTTCTGAATATAGTCCCTAATGAAATGATGTTTTATTTCTATATGCTTAGCTCTAGAATGTAAAATAGGATTCTTACTTAAGCAAATAGCAGAAGTATTATCGCAGAGTATAGGAATGTTACTCTCAAAAATCTGGAAGTCTTCAAGCTGACTTTTCATCCAGAGCATCTGTGTGCTACATCCTGCTGCTGCTATGTACTCAGCTTCTGCTGTTGATAGTGCAATTGTTGATTGCCTTTTGCTGGACCAAGAGATCAGATTTTCTCCCAGAAACTCGCAGCTTCCAGAAGTACTTTTACGCTCCACTCTGTCTCCAGCAAAGTCAGCATCGCAGTAGCCTACTAAACTGTAATCACTAGATTTTCTATAAAACAAATCCAGATTAGTAGTACCTTTCAGATACTTGAAAATTCGCTTAACAGCTGTTAAGTGAGATTCTCTAGGATCTGATTGGAATCTAGCACAAATGCAAATGCTGAATAATATATCAGGTCTTGAAGTTGTCAGATAAAGGAGAGAACCAATCATACCTCTGTAGACTTTCTGTTCTACCTTTTTGCTTACCTCTTCTCTTTCCAGAATGCACGTGGGATGCATTGGAATCTTTGATGGCTTACATTCTGAGAGGTCAAATTTCTTCAGAAGATCTCTGATGTATTTGCTCTGATGAATGTAAGTTCCCTCTGGAGTTTGATTGATCTGAATTCCTAGAAAGAATTTCAGTTCCCCCATGAGGCTCATCTCAAATTCTGCCTGCATACACTTAGCAAATTTTCTTCCAAGAGAAGGATTAGTAGAACCAAAAATAATATCATCAACGTAAATTTGACAGACTAAGATGTCATTCTTAACTGATTTACAGAATAAGGTAGTGTCCACCTTCCCTCTGGGGAATTCATTTTCTAACAGAAAGTTACTTAGCCTTTCATACCAAGCTCTGGGAGCTTGTTTCAGACCATATAGTGACTTCTTTAGTTTGAAAACATGTTCTGGATGTTTTGTATTTTCAAAACCAGGGGGTTGGTGCACATAAACCTCTTCTTCTATAAAACCGTTTAAGAATGCACTCTTGACATCCATCTGATACAGAGTGATGCCTCTATTAACAGCAAATGAAATTAAAAGTCTGATAGATTCTAACCTGGCGACTGGAGCAAAGGTTTCTGTATAGTCTATCCCCTCTTGCTGACTATAACCTTGTGCTACCAGTCGTGCCTTGTTTCTGATGACTTCACATTGTTCATTTAGCTTGTTTCTGAAGACCCATCTTGTTCCAATGACGTTGAATCCTTTTGGTCTGGGAACAAGATCCCATACGTCATTTCTGGTGAATTGATTCAGCTCTTCTTGCATTGCCAGAATCCAGTCATTATCCAAAAGTGCTTCATCAATAGAAGAAGGTTCAATCAGAGACACAAGTCCCGTGAGGGTTTCTTCAGAGTTTCTGAAGCTTGCTCTTGTTCTGATTGGATCTTCCTTTCTTCCTAAGATAGTCTCTTCTGGGTGATCCAAGCTGCTTCTGGGTAATCTCTTCTGAGGTTGATCAGCAGCTGTTGTAGGATTGCTAGCAGTGCTCCTTTCAGACGTTGAAGGAGTGTCTGAGTTGAGAGCTTCTGATGACTTATCTTCAGAACCTGTAAATTCAATTTCCATACCTGCAAAAACTTCATTCTGCTTTGACTTTTCAGAGTCAAGCTTATCATCAAAACGAACACTGATTGATTCTTCCACAATCTGTGTTTCTGTATTTTATACTCTGTACCCTCTTGAGCGTTCAGCGTATCCTAACATAATACACTTCTGTGCTTTAGAGTCAAACTTGTTCAAATAATTCTTTGTATTTAACATAAAACAGGTACATCCAAATGGATGAAAATATGAAATGTTGGGCTTTCTGTTCTTCCACAATTCATATGGAGTCTTTTCCAGAATAGGTCTTATTGAGATTCTATTCTGAATGTAGCACGCTGTGTTTATTGCCTCTGCCCAGAAGATCTTAGCAACGTTTGTCTCATTGATCATGGTTCTGGCCATTTCTTGCAATGTTCTGTTCTTTCGTTCTACAACTCCATTTTGTTGGGGAGTTCTAGGACAAGAGAAATCATGCAGAATGCCTCTATCATTAAAGAATGACTCAAAGTCTTTGTTTTCAAATTCTCCACCATGATCACTTCTGACTTTAACGATTCTAAGATCCTTTTCATTCTGAACTTGGTTACAGAAGGTAACAAACACAGAGTGTGACTCGTCCTTGTGTCTTAAGAACTTTACCCATGTCCATCTGCTATAGTCATCTACGATTACTAACCCATACTTCTTGCCACTGACTGAAGCAGTTTTAACTGGTCCAAATAAGTCAATGTGCAGAAGTTCTAATGGCTTAGAGGTAGAAACAACATTTTTAGATTTAAAAGAAGGTTTTGCAAACTTGCCTTTCTGACATGCTTCACACAGAGCATCTGAATTGAACTTCAAATTAGGAAGTCCTCTGACCAGATTGAGTTTGTTAATCTGAGATATTCTTCTCATACTAACATGTCCCAATCTTCTGTGCCAGATCCACTGCTCGTTGTTAACAGACAGAAGGCACTTTACATTCTGACTCTTTAGTTCAGAAAGTTTGATTTTGTAAATGTTGTTTTTCCTCTTACCATTAAACAGGATAATCCCATCTTTCTGACTAACAGCTTTACATGATTTTTGATTAAAGATTATATCATAACCGTTATCACTTAATTGACTTATGGATAACAGATTATGCATTAATCCATCTACTAGAAGAACATTATTAATAGAGGGAAGATTTCCATTACCTACAGTTCCAGAGCCAATGATCTTTCCCCTCTGATTGCCTCCAAAGCCAACGTGGCCTCCAGGCTTAAGTTCCAGGCTTTGGAACATATGCCTTCTTCCCGTCATGTGTCGCGATCAGCCAGAGTCCAGGTACCATGACTGGTGTTTCTGACTTGCTGCTAAAGATATCTGCAACATGTATTATTTTATCCTTAGGTACCCAGATTTTCTTGGGTCCTGATTTGTTAGATTTACCAAAACTCTGGTTGAATTTTGGTTTCACAGAGTACTTACTGCTAGTGTATTTAATATCATGTGTGTGACCATACACAAAATGTGAATTCAGAGGAGTGTGTTTAATGGTTAGGTCCGTGACATTCTTTGGTGTAGGAGCCTTACCTTGGTATCCTATTCCCTTCCTGCCGTTTCTGCTAACTCCATAGATCATTGAAGCCATTTTGCTTCTATCTATGCTTTTAGCAAGGAACTTCTAGAAACTGTGATCATACTCCTTGATGATCTCATCAGCGTTGCTGGGAGTTTCAGAAATTGGTTCCTTCTGAGAGTTTTGTAAAGTATTTTCTAATTTTGAAATTTTGATTCTCAGCTCAGAATTCTCCAATTTAAGACTCTCAGACTTATTAGAGTCAGATTCAAGATTCCTTTTCAGGTCTCTGAATTTAACTCTAATCTGCTGATACCTTTCCAGAATCTCATTGAGGCTTTCAGCAAGTTCAGCCTTGGTAAAATTAACAGCAAAGTTAGGAAATACCTCTTCAGTGTCTGATTCTGAGTCTGATTCAGAAGCTTCACTATCTTCTGAAATGTTAGCCATGAGAGCTATGTTGGCCCTCTCATCATCTGATTCTGAGTCAGCTTCAGACGAGTCAGAGTCATCCCATGTGGCCGTGAGACTTTTCTTCTTTTCTCTTCCAAACTTCTTTTTGGGCTTTTCCCTCTGAAGCTTTGGGCAGTCACTCTTGTAGTGTCCTTGCTCATTGCACTCATAGCAGATGATGTCCTTGGTGTTTGGCTTTCTGCTTCCTGAGGAGCCTTCAGATCTTCTGTATCCAGAGGAAGAATCTGTCCTTCTATATCTGGAAGAAGACTCGTTCTGATCAGATCTTCTGGGATTTCTGAACTTCTTTTGCCTCTGCTTCCACAGTTGATTCATTCTTCTGGAGAGGAGGGAGAGTTCGTCTTCTTCTGATGAGGATCCATCAGATGTTTCTTCCACTGCCTGCAAAACTTTAGACTCAGATTTTTTGTTAGATTTCAATGCTAAAGGCTTACCTTGCTTCTGAGGCTCGTCAGCTTCTAGCTCTATCTCATGACTTCTGAGGGAGCTGATAAGTTCCTCCAGAGTAATTTTGTTGAGATCTTTTGCTAGCTTCAAGGCTGTAACCATTGGTCTCCACTGTTTGGGTAAGCTTCTGATGATTTTCTTGACATGGTCAGCAGTAGAGTATCCTTTGTCCAGAACCTTGAGACCAGCTACCAGAATCTGGAATCTTGAGAACATTGTTTCAATGGATTCAGATTCTTCCATTTTGAACGCCTCATACTTCTGAATGAGCGCCAGAGCTTTAGTTTCTTTGACCTGAACGTTGCCCTCATGCGTCATTCTGAGTGAGTCAAAAATGTTCTTTGATGTGTCTCTGTTGGAGATCTTTTCATATTCAGTATAGGAGATGGCGCTGAGAAGGATGGTTCTGGCCTTGTGGTGATTCTTGAAGTCACGCTTTTGTTGGTCAGTCATTGTTTTTCTATCAATCTTCTGACCGCTTGCATTCACAGGGTGCGTGTATCCATCTGTCACCATATCCCACAGATCAGCATCATGTGCCAGAAAGAAGCTTTCAATTCTGTCTTTCCAGTAATCAAAGTTCTCTCCATCAAAGACTGGAGGTTTGCCGCTGAATTTGTCTCTGTCCTCATGGTTGTCATTGCTGGTGTAAGAATAGTTTCCTGCCATTGTGTTTTTCTGACGCTGGATCTTGTACTGACACGGTTAAGTGTTTTAGCTCAGAACCAGGCGCTCTGATGCCAATTGAAGAAGTGAAAAACACAAGAAGGGGGGGTTGAACTGTAAAACTGAAACTTAATGCAATGAATAAGATATTTTTATCCTGGTTCGTTTGATCTCAAACTACTCCAGTCCACCCGTCAAGGTGATTTCGCCTCTCTCCAACGAGGTCTTAATTCACTATATTCAAATGAATATTACAATCTGCTTTAACAACTGCTAAAGCCTTCTTGATGCAAACCACAATCCGGTTTGTCAAGGAAACACTTTCTTACAAAGAAGATAAAACTAGGTGTGTGAATGTTTTCTACAAAACTGTATCACAACTGTGATGTTACACAACTTAAGCTTATGAAACTAGATTGCTAAACAATGATTGAGTAAGGAGATATGTAGCGTTTAGCAAACTGAGAGAAGGAAGAATATGATTAGTTTTTAGGCGTGTAATATGTTGGAGAGCATTAGCCAATTCAATCTTCATAGTCTTGTTTATATAGAACTGAGATTGTTGAACGTTGGAGCAATAAACTTGATTCAATGCCAATAACAAACTTTCCTTATTGAGCAGATCTTGTCTGGAATGATGCCGTTGGAAATAATACGCTTTCAATGCACAGTACCGTTGCTACTTAAAGCATGTTCTGGCTTGGCTTCATTCTGACTCTGCTTAACTGCTGATGAACTGTTGTTGTCTTTATCAGAGTGTTGAGCGCAGTTCTGTTCATCAAGCTTTAGCATACGTGTGAATTATTCTTCTGATTCTGGTATTCTGATATAGCATCTTCTGATGCTGATGTTAAGAGCCAATATTCTGATGCTGATTGGGTGTGCTCTTGCTGATACCTATCAGAGTTTCTGCAAAACAGAACGTAATATTTTAGGTAGCAAATAGTTCTTATATGAATCACATAATTAATATATCCTTTGATTTTGTTATCATCAAAACTTAAACATAGGGTAGTAGATTCAAACTTTGTTCTAACAGTATCAGAATAAATCTTTGGTCGATTTACCCTGAGCCAAAAGATATTTATGTCAGACTTAGACTAGAAGAAGTATCAGAATAAATCTTTAGTTGATTTAATATGAGCCATAAGATGTCTCTTTGTCTTTAACTGGAAGAAGTATCAGAATAAATCTTTGGTCGATTTAATATCAGCCAGAAAAAGGATCTGCTGGAAGAAGTATCAGAATAAATCTTTGGTTTATTTAATCTGAGCCAGAAGAGGTCTCTTTGAGAATGACCTTCTGAGGAAAATGCTGAAATAGCCCTTTGCCAGATGTGGCCTTTGAGAAGACTGTCGGGTCATATAAGTAGTTGGTGATGTATGTCTGTTGATTGATCTTTCCTGAAGAGGTAAAGAGTTAGTTGTATGCAATATCATGATGTATGACATGCGTTGCATAATTATGTTCTCAAAATAAATTAGAAGATGCTATATGTGTTTTGTATGCATTTGTTATGCTATCCGTATATGATGTATGAATATGAAATGTTGTTGAAGTGTTTTTGTGAACTTGGGCAACATTTTTTTCTGGGGAAAAAAATCCCTGACTATTGTTGGGGACGAAGAGTATGTGTATCTTCAGACTTTTAAGAATTGTTTCCGTTGGGGATTCCTGCTTTCTGTTCCAGGAAGCTTTGCTGGGGAATGTTGATTTCTGCTTGGGGAGAAGAGTTCAAAAACATTGGTTGTTCATTGCTTTACTGGGGATTTTATACCCTGACTGGGGGTAGAAGAGATGGATAACCTTCGGACTTGTCTGGGGAGGATAAATTTGACTGATATCTGGCCTAATTTTAGATTCAGTAGAAACTCTCTAGGGATAGTGGAAACTTTACTGGGGAGAGGAATTTTGGCGATGACTCGTGGCCATCTGAGTAACAGACTCAAGCTGGGGAGACGATAATTTGTTGGGGAAATTAACCACGTTGACGGGGCAATACTCTACTGAGGAAACACCCTTGTTGAGGAAATGAACTCTGCTGGAGAGTAGAGACCTACAGGGGGTTTTGCAATCTCGGAGGAATAAACTCAGCTGGGGAATAGAACTTCCATGAACTGTACTGGTCGGAACTCCGTAGTTTGGTGACATTATCGGGAAGAAGATCACACTCCTTTATCTACCAGAGTGATCTGTCGGGGAAATTGTGGGGAATGTATGAACTTGTGAAGATTACTCTGTGGGGATAATCTCATGGAAGTTGTGGGGATTCGTGGGCGGCTTGGACGTTATCCTAACTCCTAGAGTCTTTGAGTAAACGCTTATTCCTGTTTTATGCATTTATTTATAAACAGTCAATTGTATTCATATGCATATGCTCATTCAATTTTAGTCATTAGACGTCTTGCAAACAAAACAGAAAAAATAAAAACAAAGAGTTTGAATTTAGAAATTGAATTTCTTATTGATAGTTTGCCCATAAACAAGCAATTTTGTACAAAGAGACAGAGATCCCAATAAGGGGAAATTGTCGTGAAATGGAAAGAGTACAAAGTGTAAACAAGATAAATAGTTGTGGAAATAATCTTGTCGGATTCCAACTATGCTATTTCCCCTATGTCTTCAAGCATCTCATCCCTTGCTATTGGAAGAAGCTGATTAAATTGATCTGTATTGTTTGAACTTCGACTTTGGTAATAAAACTTATTGTAAGTGATCCAATGGGGACATAGTCCTATGCTTTAATCCCTAATTTTTGCCTGGACCTCCCTTTCAGGTTTTCAGTCCACTGGGATACCCTTTTTTGCCCAAGCCGCCTTTTCAGGTTTTCGACTTGCCAGGTGTACATTCTTTTCATATATATACCTGATTTTTGCCCGAACCTTTTTGGTTCGTCTGGATGCCCTTATTTTTTCCTATTCCACTCAACCTAGCGGGTCATTTTTAGGCGTAATATCTTTTGACTATGTATGTATTTACAGGGTGTGGGAACTCTTCACTGTCCATGGTGGTCAGTATCATAGCTCCGCCAGATAATATCTTCTTGATTACAAATGGCCCTTTATAAGTGGGGGTCCATTTTCCCCTGGGATCATCCTGTGGTAAAACGATGCACTTTATTACCAAGTCACCAGCCTGATATACCCGATGCTAGCTCTTTTATTAAATGCCTTGATCATGCGTTTTTGATACATCTGACCGTGACAAACAGCCGCAAGCCTCTTCTCATCGATTAGATTTAATTGATCCAACCTGGTCTGAATCCACTCGTCTTCGTCCAAGTCTGCATTTTTCATGATCCTTAGAGAAGGAATCTGAACCTCGACATGTAGGACAACTTCCATACCGTAGACTAGAGAAAATGGAGTTTCCAATTGATGTTCACGCTGAAGCACGATAGTCGTGAAGATAAAACGGTAACATCTGGTGCCAATATTTATATGTCATAACCGTCTTTTGTATGATCTTTTGTATATTCTTATTGGCAGCTTCTAGTGCGCCATTCATCTTTGAACAGTACGGAGAAGAGTTGTGATGCTTGATCTTGAATCGCATGCAGAGCTCAGTGATCATTGAGTTATTGAGATTGGTATCGTTGTCTGTGATGATCCTCTCGGGGATGCCATACTGATAGATTAGGTTATGTTTGATGAACTGAGCGACCACATTCTTGGTAGCAGAGGCAAATGAGGCTGCTTCAACCCATTTTGTAAAGTAATCAATGTCGACGAGGATGAAGCGATGTTTGTTAGAGGTTGTGGCCTTGATTTCTCTAATCATATCAATGCCCCACATTGCGAATGGCCAAGGAGCAGTCATAACATTCAAAGGTACTGGAGGCACATGAACTTTGTCATCATAGATTTTCCATTTATGACACGTTCTCGAGTGGTGGTGACAGTCAGTTTCTATAGTCGACCAATAGTAACCAGCTCTCAAAATATTTTTAGCCATAGTATGCCCACTGGAGTGAGTACCGAAGATGCCTTCGTGCATATCTTACATAATCTCTTCTGCTTCCTTCTTGTCCATACAACGAAGCAGGGTCAAATCATGATTGCATTTGTATACAATTCCATTGCTCAAGAAGAACTTAGCCGAGAACCTCCGTAGGAACTTCTTGTCATTGATGGATGCCCCTTCTGGGTATTCTTGAGCCTCAAGGTACCTATTTACCTCATGAAACCAAGGTTTTTCCTCTACTCTATCAGTGTCAATTTCATAGCAGTGTGTCAGCTCGTCGAATCTTTCAATGGTAATCCGGGGAGCTTCATTGTCCCGTGACAACATGGTATCCAAGGCGTCCGCCAGTTGATTTTCTTCTCTTGGTATGTGCTCAAAGGTAATCTCTTCTAAATACGGGATCAAGGTCAACACATGCTCTTTATAAGGAATGAGATCCGAGTGTTTCATATCCCAATCTCCCTTAACCTAATTGATCACCAAGGCTGAGTCTCCATACATGCTTAAGAACTTGATTATTAGGTCAATAGCAGCCCTAAGACCCATGATGCACGCTTCGTATTCAACCATATTATTGGTGTAGTCAAAGCAAAGTCTATCAGTGAAAGGTATATGGCAACATGCGGGGGAGATGATCACAACATTGATTCTCTTGCCAAGTGCATTGGAAGCTCCATCAGAAACCATGGTCCATCAGGATCCTAGATCAGGTCCTTCATATAGTTCAGGTTCTTCACAATCTGTTACTAGCATAATGTTCTCGTCCTAGAACTCGAAGTTCATAGATTGGTAGTCGTCTGCAGTCTGATGTGCCAAATGGTCAGCCAATACACTTCCTTTGATTGCTTTTTAAGTGGTGTATTGGATGTCGTATTTTGTTAAGACCATCTGCCATTGGGTTATCCTTCCGGAGAGAGTTGGCTTCTCGAATATGCACTTGATGGGATCCATTTTAGAGATCAACGAGGTAGTATGGGTTAGCATATACTATCTCAGTCAGCGAGCATCCCATGCCAAAGCGCAACAAGTTTTCTCGAGCAATGAATATCTTGTTTCACAGTTGGTAAACTTTTTGCTAAGGTAGTATATTGCATGCTGTTTTCGACCAGACTCGTCATGCTGCCCCAGTACACACCCCATTGAGTTCTCTAGCACTGTTAAGTACATGATTAGAGGCCGTCCTTCAACTGGTGGCATCACAATAGTAGGTTCTTATAGGTACTCTTTAATTTTATCAAAGGCTTTTTGCAGTCATCGTTCCATTTTACCACTTGATCTTTCTTCAGCAGCTTGAAAATTGGCTCATAAGTAGCAGTCAAATACGAGATGAAAGGGAAATGTAATTCAGCTGTCCTAAGAAACCTCTAACTTCCTTCTCGGTACAAGGAGATGGAATCTCTTGAATGGATTTAACTTTTGCAGGATCAACCACAATACCCTTACCACTGACGATGAAACCCAGAAGTTTACTAGATCTCACCCCAAAGGTGCACTTGTTCGGGTTCAGCCTCAGTTTATACTTCCTCAGTCTTTCAAACAGTTTATGCAGGTGATCAAGATGTTATTCTTTAGTTTGTGACCTGGCTATCATGTCGTCAACATAGACCTCTATTTCATGGTGAATCATGTCATGAAATAAGGCTACCATGGCACGCTGGTAAGTTGCCCCGACATTCTTCAACCTGAAAGGCATAACTTTGTAGCAGAAAGTGCCCCGCTATGTGATGAAGGTAGTTTTCTCCATGTCTTCAGGTGTCATCTTGATCTGATTGTAACATGAGAAGCCGTCCATGAAGGAGAATACCTTATGCTGAGCGGTTTTGTCGACCAGAACATCGATATATGGTAGTGGGAAGTCATCTTTGGGGCTTTCCCTGCTCAGATCTTTGTAATCTACACACATATGTACCTTGTCGTCTTTCTTTGGTACCAGAACAACATTAGCCACCCATTAAGGATATGATGTTACTGCTAAGAACTCTGTGTTAAATTGCTTCATAACCTCAGCTTTGATCTTTCTGACATTTTAGGATGCATGCGACGAACCTTCTGCTTAATCGGAGCACAACCCTCTTTTATTGGAAGACGATAAACCACAATATCGGTATCGAGCCCTGGCATGTCTTCGTATGACCAAGCAAAGATTTCAACATGTTTATGCAACATCTGGATTAGTCTGCTCTTGACACTACTCTCTAAGTTGGTGTCGATCTTGACCTCTTTCCTGTCTGTCTAGGTACCCAAGTTTACAACTTCGACCGGCTCTTCGTGTGGTTGGATAGCCTTTTCTTCTTGTATTAAGAGTATGGCAAGTTCTCCAGGTATTTCACAATCTTCCTCGCCTTCATCCTTAGCTTGGTAGATCAAATTTTCAAAGTCATGTGTGGCAATCTGCAATGTAGTGCATGGGTGTGTGTAAGAACACATAGCTATTTGAAAATGTAATAAGATAAAAGAAAGACAGAGATCACAAAATTTTCATGCAAAACGTCCAATGTTTTTATTGAATGAACAAATGTTTATGAATTATCAACCCTTTAACAAATGAACCATTGTACCTCGGGTAAGACACAAGGTCTTAAAGTCATTGTTTATTACATAGACAAAAACTTTTGAAAACAAAAGATATGAATATAGTTATTACTCCTGACTAAAGGAGATGGTAAAGATGTCTTCTGCCTTCCAGTTTTCCAATCCATCACCCACGGTAGGGAATATCCAACTATTGAAGTAACAACCACTGTCTGCATCCTCTATAGAATTGACCCCGTTGTTGCTGATATGGAATGAAGTCTCCAGCACAAGCACGACGAAAAGCCCTCTGACCTTCTGCACTAAAGCCCAGACCAAACTTTTTAGATTTGTAAGGGATATCAGGAAGCTGACCCCAAATAGTATCGCTTCTTCAAAAGCAGTCTTAGAATCTTTCGAGGAGGCCATCTTGTGCGGAGTTTTGGTGATCTTCAGAATGGAAGAGACGTCTTCAACAACAACATGGGAAATCACTTTGAAGGTTTGACAGGGTGTTTCAATAAATTCTCCGTCCATCTCCATATATCGGAACGAGTTGAGGTGGTTGACCATGTATTCTTCCTCCCCACAAACAGTAACCACTTTTCCTTTTACTAGATACTTGAGTTTCTGGTGTAAGGTGGAGGTGACAGCACCTTCCCCATGGATCCAAGGGCGTCCCAATAAACAAGAATAAGTGGGCCAGATGTCCATGACATAGAAAGTGGACTCAAAAATCTGTGAACCCACCTTGATCGGGAGGTCCATGCACCATTCTTTTTGATCCGTAGAAGGCTCAAACTATGATATTGTTGGGCTTTAGCACCACCCCTTCACAATCTAATCGGTCAAGATCACCCTTTGGTAGAACATTCAGAGAGGATCTTGTGTCAATCAATACATGGGCCAATGTAGTGCCTATGCATTCAATGGAGACGTACAGGGCCCTATTGTGATTCCTCCCTTTCGGAGTCAAGTCAGCATCGGAGAAAACCAAACCATTGTCAGTTGTCAGACTAGCCACGTAGGTTCCAAATTGATCTTCCAAAATTTCTTGCGGCACATTGGCAGTCTTCAAGAATTTCACTAAAGCCTTCGTGTTGTACCCCAAAATTTACCCTCTTTATTTCAACCTTTTTGGCTTACATTTCATTATTACATACACGCATATCATTGGTTCTATGGTTATTGGATCAAGGCATATTTAGCAAGCTTCATCAGGTTACAAGTGACGTTTATTTCGCCAATGGGTGTTCTTAGAGTATTTTCCATGCTGAAGATCGATTCGCCGTTTCGCAACGATTCGGGGTTCAAAGATTCACAAGTCCAACCCGGTGCGTCATATTCAGGTGTTCTTTCTCTAAGATATCCCTGATAACATATTCTCAAATTCAGGTTCGGCTCGAGAGCCAATTCTTTAAAGAAGGTCTCTGAATGTGCGAGTTTTCTCGAAGAAATGTGGTGAAAAAGTGTGCTGAAAGTGCAGTTTTTACGCAATAAATTCATAACTTGAAGATCGTGGCTCATTTTGAACCCATTCCGATGGCCAAAGTTTCGTCTTGACGCCATCTATGTTTTCGTATCTCACGGCTGAAAGCCAATTTTGATCAGAAGGACTTCAAAAATGCGGATTTATCAAGTATTTTCATACAGAAAATTTGTGACAGAAGTTTATCTACGTCATGTTAAGAAAATCATAACTTGGTCAATTTTCATTGTATTGAACTTGGTTGATACTCGATACTACACTCATTGAGATCAAACTTTCGGGATATTTCGACCGTGAGAAAAGATCGCTTGAGCTGATACAATGTCTGATAAAGAAAGATCAGTGATATAGAGACTCTTTAGAACCCGAATACTTTTCTAGGACAGGTTGAACCGACTGAACTTCAAGAGGGTATTTACCTATAAACGCCATGCGAGCCTAAACCTAAGGTATGGTGTGTCTTGTTTGTGTATGATTAAATTTTTCAAACATAACATCATGCATCATAACATCCATTTTCATTTTAGTAACCATTTCAAGGACCAAGGGAATTTATCTTTGTTCTGTTTTGCAGATCATGGCTTCCATTCATAGAAATACCGTCCGAATCAACTTTGTGAAAATACCTATTCAACTCAAAGAACTAGTATCAAGGGTTCTTGATACTCCCTTGTTCACCAAGAAATATTGTCGACTTCTCAACCCGGTTACCTCAAGCTTTGACGAGAAGATGATGGGTGTACTTTTTCAATTCTTTGACCCCAAACACCATTACTTCATATTCCCCAATTATAATTTGGTACCCACCATGGAAGATTTCTCTCATTTATTTGGTTTACTTATTCTTGATAAGGTGCCTTTCACTAGTTTAGAGGAAGCTCCAAAGCCAAAGATCATTGCAGCAACCTTGCATCTGAAACGGTCTGATGTTATATCCAACTGGGAAACAAGAAGCGGAGTCAAGGGTTCCCTAGTCAAGTTCCTATTAGAAAAGGCTCAACTGTTTTGGGATGATTTGGAATTCCAAGCTTTTGAAGAAGTCCTGGATCTTCTAATCTATGGGTTAGTATTGTTCCCTAATCCGGACTTACTCATAGATGTGAATGTTGTCAAGGTTTTCCTCTCTCGTAACCTTGTGCCTACTTTGCTCGGAGATATCTTGCATTCCCTTCACACTCGTACCATGAAGAGAAGACGGGTTCTTATGTGTTGTATACCGTTGTTGTCTAGGTGGTTTATTTCTCACCTTACTCAATCAGTATTGAAGAACGAGCAAGGTTTGGGTTTGTCGCAAAGGATAATGTCACTTTCTCACTCGGATATTCTTTGGTACTCTCGGTTTATGAGAGATGTCTCTATCATCGACCACTGTGGGGAATTCCCTAATGTCCCACTCCTTGGCATTAGGGGAGGTATCACTTATAATCCTTCTCTATCTCTACGATAATTCGGTTATGCTCGAAGGGATGGTTCCCATGATATGCTTATCCAAGGCATTATGTTCAACTACGAGGATGATGTTCAAGGGTATCGTCAAAGGTTCGTACGAGCTTGGGCATGGTAAACAAGGTTGATATAAAGACTTTGAGGAATAATAATTCCATTCCTATGGAGCCTTATCTCAAATGGGTACGAGCTTGCGCCCAAAACCTTATGATGCTATATGCAACCATCTTGCCACTGATTGTGGAGCCTATCATCGAATGAGATGTTCCTTATACAGTTCTCCATCCTGACATGCCCACTGATCTTGAAGAGTTGCATAGGCCCTGGATTCAGCTGAAGGAAGAACGGGATACCTTTAGAGATCAATTCTACACCAGTGAGAAGAAAGTTTTGGAGCTCATGAAGCAACTTCACAAAGAAAAAATTCTTAATGTCTACCTCGGCACGAAGAGGAAGCGCCCATGGGAGACTTGATTCTTAGATTTTAAGAGTTTTTAATTTTCAATTGTAAGCCTAAAAGACAGTTGTAATTTGAATTTTACTAATAAAATATTTGTTTCATTTTGGTTCACGAATTTAAATTTCCCGAAGTCCTTGAAAACATCGCATAAACATGTCATGCATATCATTACATAAGCAGGTATTTCAAGACAGGTTTCTTATCTTTTCGCTGTTTATTTCAGCAAAAAGAAATGGCTCTTGAACAAAACATTAAGGATCTTCAAGTACAGAACACTCAATTCCAACAGATGTTCCTGGCTCTGGCTAAGGGATAAGAAGATCTCAAAGCTCTTATCACTAAAGAGAAGAAAAAGAAGGCAGAGAAACTGGCTGGCGTCCTGAATATGGGAAGAATATTTAGAGGACCATCCAAGCGAGCTCTAGAATTTGCAACTCCATAAAATGAGGGGTATAATTAGGAAGAGGATGACAAGAAGACAAAAGAAGAAGATAACAGCCCAGGGACTGATGAAGAGGAAGCAAACTATGCTGAAGGACAATATCCTCCTGCTGATGATAAGTATAAATAGCTGGAGGATCGTCTCAATGCTATGGAGAGTCAGAGGGTACCTAGATTGGACTTTGAAGAGTTAGGGTTGGTCTCAGGAGTGGTCATCCCACAAAAATTCAAAGTTCCCTTTTTTGCAAAATATGATGGTATTTCTTGTCCCAAACTTCATCTGAGATCCTTTGTTCGAAAGATCTAACCCCATACCGCTGACAGAAAGTTATGGGTTCACTTTTTTCAGGAAAGTTTGTCTGGTACATAACTCGAGTGGTTCTATCATCTAGTAGGAGCCAACATTAGAACTTGGGAAGACTTGGTTTCTGCCTTCTACAAACAATACTAATACAATGCTGACCTCGCACTAACTCGCGCGCAATTACAGAGTATGACTATGGGCTTGAATGAAGGCTTTAAGGAGTATGCCCAGAAGTGGAGAGATTTGGCTGGAAGAGTGAAACCTCCTTTGTTTGATAGGGAGTTGGTTGATATGTTCATGGGAACTCTGACAGGGCCTTTCTTTAATCATTTGATCAGAAGCTCTTCAGCCGGATTCACCGAGCTGATTTTTACTAGAGAATGAGTAGAAAGTGGAATCAGAAGTGGGAAAATCCAGGTGGCTTCATCTTCAAATGTTGTGAAGAAGCCTTTCAACGGGAAGAAATAGGCTAATGTTGTGTACATCCAGAAGGGTCATGGTAAAGGAGATCGTCATCGATTTTTTGTGGCAGTTATGATTTCTAATCCTACACCAGTGCGACAACAACAACAGGGTAATCGGCGAAGGAAAGACGAGCCCAAGAGAGAGTTTACGAAAATCAACATGTCGATGTCTCAAGCATTGCAACATATATTAAGGATGAATCTGATTACGTTGATAGAACCTCATCTAAACGCCAAAACTTCTTCTCCTAACTACAATCCTGATGCAAGGTGTGCCTATCATTCTGGAAGTCCTGGGCATGATACTAATGATTGTTGGGCGCTGAAATATAAGACTCAAAATATGATTAATGCCAAGGAGATTGAATTCGACCCTTCTGAGACTCCCAACGTGATCATCATTCCCATGCCAAATCATAATTAGGATCGAATTAATATTGTGGAAGATATTGATAGCGGCAACGACCTGAATAACTAGATTTCCCCTACTACCAACGATGGAAGCTTCTTCATTCGAATTTTTATTTGTAATTTCTTTGTTTGTTCAAACAATTACTGTCATGTCAAACTTTGGTTTTCCCATTAATGCATTGCATATGTTTGTCTTGAATTAATTCGTTTTCATTATATTTAAATTGCTTTCTTACTTCCTTTTTGTGATATTCAACTCTTGATTAAAAGCTATAAGCCTTTAGATGGAGGATGAAGAAAAAGATACCATAATCTCTACAGTATGATTTTGAGTAGACCTTGTTGACGATGTACATGTGTTGTTTCAAATCCTAAACAGTGGAGTTATAAGGAAGATAATCCCTAGTGAACCCCTTTGAGATTAAGAAGTAAGAGTTTTCTTTTTCACACAAATTGAAACCTTTAATCATAACCTGGGGCAGGGTAGTTTCTCAGTTAATTAAAATGTGCATTCAATCACATGCTTTCACTTTGTACACAATGAATAGTATCGAGGACGTCCTTCCAAATCAAAAGATTGTGATGGTTCCCCGTAAACCAGACAGTCACTATGTCTCAAAAGAAAAGCCCCTTAAGCCAAAACCTATGAAGGAGACTTAGGAAAAAACAGGGGCATCCTGCTGACTGTAATCATATAAGAAATAGTTCAAGAAAAAGGTAGGGATAATAAAATCAAAAATAGGTCGCTACAAATCCTCGATAACAGAAAAATGTTACAAAAAATGACTGCCTTCTCAAATAAACTTCCAGTATCCGAACCATCACCGAAATATTTGGGCAAATATTCCAGACTCAGTTGGGATTTAAATGCACAATTAACTGAGTATAGGACTGAAGAACATCATGAAGAACGGGTTGGGTACAAATAAATTTCGAGCCTTTATTTTTTGTTTCTTAAACCGTAAACCAGGCCATGCTACAACCCTTAAAAGTCATAGATGAAGCATGGGTTAGTTCGAAAGCATACTGTTACAAAAAAGGTATCCTGACTCCTGTAAGGCTTAATATAAATCCTGAGTTGAATTCATATTCTTACAAAATTCTGTTTTTGCTAAAAATACATTTTCAAAACTTTAAGACAGACATAAGCTTTTCATTTTTAATACCACTGTTTACATAACTAATTGTTCGACAATAGAGAAATTCGCACGACGAATATTCAATGAACGGAAATCCTCTCAATAAACATAATCACTTCAAATGGAAAGACACTTCCAATAACAAACCTTCCATAATCAAGAGGCATAACATGGTGTCTAACTGATTTGGGGCAGTCTAATCAAGATTAAAGGAATCTCTCAAAAGTGCCGAATAACCAGAGGCAGATCTCCATCTGAATCACTTGAGGAATTGAACATGAATTCTAGCAAAGAGTCATGTACGATCAAGCAAACATTTTCTGGCAGTGTTACAACACTATGGACAATGACAATTCTCTGCACCCTATGAATGCGGACATAGTTGGAAAATACTACGCATGGAAAAAAGACCCGCTAGGTTGACAGGCCTAGGAAAAAAATAAGGGCATCCCGACAAACTAAAATAGTTCGAGCAAAATTAGGGAGATATAAATAAAATTATACGCCCAACAAGTCGAAAACCTGAAAAGGCGGCTTGGGCAAAAAAGAGTATCCAGGTGGACTGAAAATCTGAAAAGACAGTCCAGGTATAAGTTAGGGATTAAAGCGTACGACTATGTCCTGTTACCTCATCACTTGCATTTCAGTAGAAGAGTTATCATTTTGATCAGCATTTACTAAAGACTCTAGGAGTGGAGATAATGTTCAAATTATCCAGAAATCCCCACAGAACAATCTCCATGGAACTATCTCTACAGAGCTATCTTCACAAGCTCACCCTCAATAGAGATATATTCCCCAACAAGTCTAATATGCAAGTCAAACAGAAACTAGGGCAACTTCCAGCATATCATCTCCATACCTCTAATGGATAGCTTAATAGGAGTATCTTCCCCAAGAGGTCCCCCGACAAATGAGGAAGCCTAATTATTTCCCCAGCAAACAGTGGAAACTTCCTTAGCACGGCCTATGAATTTCTAATTAGAATTTATTTCCTCAACACAGTCTACAAAATCAAATTCCCCAACAAAGTTCATTTCTCCAATAATGCAAATTCCCTAACGGAATTCTCTATCTCCAACAGGGTTCATTCAAAGTTATCATCCCCAGAAAACTACTACCCATATCTGAAACCTGGTCAGATAGCACCTCAGAAGAATTGTCTATCTCTTCATCCCAAGTCAGGGTATACAAAAATTAATTCCTAAAACAAAAAGAATGACAAACGACTGACTCTCCTTGAATGCTTCTATCCTCAAGCAGAAGTCGAAGATCCCCCCCAGAGTATCCTCAAATAGAAAGAGGGAATCCCCGACAAAATTATTCCCAGCGGAAATTTAAGAGTCACTTTCTTCATCTCCAACAACAATCCGGGATTTATTTTCCCCAGCTAGACATTGCTGCAAGAAGCTACCCAAACGCTCTAACGACATATTGCATCCATAACACCATTTACAAAATATCATAACACATACATATAAATGCATATAAAATTCTCATTTATTTTGAGAGCATCATCATGCAATGCATTATATACATCATGATATTGCATAAAGCTAATTTTGTCTTTTCAGGTAAAGTTTGCAAACAGATGAATATCATCAACAACTTCTAATCAGGTCACAAATTAATTCACGAAACAGGACGGAGCAACTATATATATGACCAGACTGCGTGAATTCTCGAAACAGGACGGGGCGACTATCTACACGACCAAACGAAGCAGCCTTACACGGGCTCCTTCTAATATATTTCCAGATGCAGTTTCACACGGGCTCATCCTGAAGCAATCTTACACGGGTTCCTTCTAATATATTTCCAGATGCAGCTTCACACGGGCTCATCCTGGAGAAATCTTACACGGGTTCCTTCTAATATTTCCAGATGAAGCTTCACACAGGCTCATCCTAAAGCAGTCCTACCCAGGCTCATTCTAATATATTTCCATATGAAGTTTAACACTGACTCATCATGAAGCAGCCCTACCCAGGCTCCTTCTAATATTTTTCCAAATGATGTTTAACACGGGCTCATCATGAAGCAATCTTAAACGGATTCCTTCTAATATATTTTTAGATGAAGCTTCACACAGACTCATCCTGATGTAGCTTCACACGAGCTCATCCTGAATTAATCTTACACAAGTTCCTACTATGACATCTCCAGATGTAGTCTAACACGGGCTCATCCTGGAGAAATCTTACATAAGTTCCTACTAAGACATTTCTAGGTGTAGTTTAACACAAGATCATCCTGAAGCAGCCTTACATGGTTTCCTTCTAATACATTTCTGGATACGGCTTGACACGAGCTCATTCCAGCATTTCATTTAGATAAAACTAGACGTAGGTTCATTCTGATACTCCTATCAACATTTACTTTAGATGACACTATAAGCCCATCTTCGACGACTCTCCATCACCTCTCCAAATGGCATCTATAAACCCATTCCCGGTACAATCAACCAACAGCGTTACCTCTTGCACAGGCGATTGCAAATTTCTTGGAACTTAAGTGTTCAATCATCTTCTACCTTCAAGTCACGAATGGCAGACATGCCAATCTAACTCTTCAGGTTTAAGAAGATTGAACAAGGGCAGTTGTTGTACCCCAAAATTTACCCTCTTTATTTCGACCTTTTTGGATTACATTTCATTATTACATACACATATATCATTATTTCTATGGTTACAGGATCAAGGTATATTTAGCAAGCTTCTTCAGGTTACAAGTGATGTTTATTTCGCCAATGGATGTTCTCAGAGTATTTTTCATGCTGAAGACCGGTTCACCGTTTCACAACGATTCGGGGTTCAAATATTCACAAGTCTAACCCGGCGCGTCATATTCAGGTGTTCTTTCACCAAGATATCCCTGATAACATATTCTAAAATTCAGGTTCGGCTCGAGATCCAATTCTTTAAAGAAGGTCTCCGAATGTGCGAGTTTTCTCGAAGAACTGTGGTGAAAAAGTGTGCTGAAAGTGCATTTTTTACGCACTAAAAAATTCATAACTTGAAGATCGTGGCTCGTTTTGAATCCGTTTTGGTGGCAACGTCATCTACGTTTTCATCTCTCGTGGGTGGAAGCTAATTTCGATCAGAAGGTCTTTAAAAATGCGGATTTATCAAGTATTTTCGTACAGAAATTTTGTGACAGAAGTTTATCTGCATCATGTTCAAAAAATCATAACTTAGTCGATTTTCATCGTATCGAGCTGGTTTCGGCACCGAAATTTCAAAAATTGAGTTCTCTACGTTTTCACAGGAGGTATCGAGTTTGAACAGTATCCAAAAGGCCTTCTTTTTTGCCCAAGTGTGTGTGACGCGCTAAAAATCCTGAATGTTGAATATTATTTCATCTGGGTTGAAACTTCGAAAATTCATAACTCGATCAATTTCTATCGGATCGGGTCCATCTTTTTACACAAGGTCACTGACTCGGAGATATACAACTTTGATTCCAAAGTCGAGACTGGGTTATGCTCTGATCAATACCATTTTTTTATTGAAGATCGTGTCAAAATTGACGCCGTAGCCCAAAATAAGTTTGTCTGAGGCAAAACTTCAAAGATTCATAACTAATTCACCATTTGTCTGATTGAGCCCATTTTCAGATAGGAGTTTATTCTCGATGTCAGCTACATTTTTTTTCACATTTCAACTTCAAAAATTTCACTTAAGTCTCTACGATTTATCCTGGAACGTGTCAGACTCGAGTGAATAAAAATCATCAATATTGCTTGTGGTTATTGGAGGCCCAATTGCACATCCAAAGCCCATATTTTTGCTCTAATTTCCATTATATAATCTCACTCTTTTCATACAAACAGAACAAAAAAGAAAAAACTCTTACCACAACCTTGTCAAAATATCAAATTCTTTCAAAAATCCTAGAAATTTTGAAATCCTTATTACAAACTCTTTTCACTACAAACAAGCCATATCATTCACTTTCGGGAACTCAGTAGGGTAAGGCTGGTTCGGTCTCCTTGATCAAAAGGGTGTAGAAGCACTCATACATGCCATATCGATTTTAACATTATAAACTTTATATATTTTTTTGTTTGTATTTCATGGTATACTAATTTGTTTAATGTGTTCATGAGATTCAATATTACAGGTTTGGATCATCGTAATGGTCTCATGCAGGTTTATTACAAAATATGTTGAGGCCAGATCCTAACACCAAGGCACGCTTGGCCAGGTGGTAAGTATGTTGCTGGAAATTCCTGAGATTCTTTTGAGTTATTTCTTGTTTCAATTTTATGTTTCTCACTCTTTTCCTCCTTTTTCCCTATTGTCACACAACCAAAACATTTTTCATAAAATCTAACATTTTTCACAAACCTTTGATTTTTCATAATAAACTCAAATAATTAATTTTAGGTTTTAATTTAATTTTAGGTTTTCATTTAATTTTAGGTTTTTAATTTCGTTTTTTGTTTTAATTTAATTTTAGATTCAACACCCACCCCTGGCATTTTTATATTTTCTGGTTTGTAACCCTATTTCCATTGGTTTTTCTTCCCCTGTCTATTTTTTGGTAAACTTAATTATTTTTTATTTATCATTAAACATTAACTTTTTTTATTAATTAAAATTAATTAGGTTTTAGGTTTTTTAACCTTTTTTTTTCAAAATTAACCTTTTTTTAATTCAAATTAATTAGGTTTTAGGTATTTAATTAACTTTTTTTCAAAATTAACCTTTTTTTAATAAAAATTAATTAGGTTTTTTTTAGGTTTATTTAATTAATTATCATAAACCATTTTTTCATAAAAAAATCACCAAAACATTTTCCTTGCTATTTTCATCTTATTTTTGTTTTCCTAGATAAAGTGTATAGGACGCGTTCAACTATAATAGCATAGCTTTATTTTTCCGCATTTTTCTATTATGTAAATGCTCCTAGTATGTAATAGTTGTAGGTTTTTATTTTCCGCACTTCACTATTATGTAACTACCCTAAAGCTCTGTAATAGTCTAGGTTTATATTTCTGCCTTTACCTTCAGCTACTATATTTTATGCAATTGTTAGTAATTAGGGTTTGTATGGAAAAATAAAAATGAATGATAGAAAACCCTAATTGCAAGATAAACAAATTGAATCAAACACACTTTACACACTTCACCTCTAGGGTAACCTCTCTCGTTGCCTCGGAAAAAACAATGGTCATGTCCCTCGAACGTAGGGATACCATTAGCAAAGACCCTCAGTTATAAATCATCATGAAGATCACGGTCCCTCGAACTTGCCTACAGTATATGATCTTGTCCCTCTATGTTGCCTACGAATATATATGATGACAGTCCCTTCAAATTGCTAAAGGTATCTCTACATGTTTCCTTCAATGACCATAACGACGACCCTACGCCTATCCCTCGAACATCCAATGATAGGGCTTCCTGCTAACTAATGGTATGGATAACATTATCTAGAGGAGAAAAAATACAAGAAATTCCTTGAGTGGCTAGTTACTGCTAATTGCTTGCTCACAATTTAAAACAAATTTTCACACCCTACACTTTCAAAAACATTTTCAAAACGCTTTATCAACACTCTTGAGGACTTATACAAGAGTTATCATAAAGCAAATTGCCTTGCTATTTGGCATTTCAAAACTTTTTCAAACACACACAAATTATTTCAAAAGTGAGCAAGCAATTAAGAGCCCATAGATAACTACGAATGAAAAGGGTGATAACACCTTCGCTTTTCATAATCTACCCCCCGTACTCAGAAAATTCTAAAAGGTCTTTCGTGTTCTTTTCACCCTTTCCTTTGTTGGATAAAAGAAAAGTCGGTGGCGAATCTTGCTTACCATAACATTTGCGAATAAAAATGCAAAACCAGTATAACAGTTAGTTCTCCCACCGTATTACAGAATTGGCGACTCTGCTGGGGAATTATAAAAAAGTGGGGTTACCTTAGAGTTGGATCATTTTAAAATTGCTTTCCTTGTGTGTTTTGTATGCTTTATTTTTAAAGGGTTTGTTGGGGTTACTGTTAAAGATCATATACCCGGATCTGGGGCCCTTTTAGGTAAGCAGCAATAGATCATGGAGACTGTACAGTGTAGACCGGTATGGTTGAAGCGATGGCTGCTTCAGTGTGACACATTTGTTGGTACCGATATCCTTTGTGTTGAATTGAGGAGTATACGAGGCCGCTTTGTGGTATCATAAAGCACTAACTGACCTTAGAACATTAGTTAAACAAACTTGGCTATTAGAAAAGTAGTGAGATAGCCGACCTCAGTATAAAGTTAAGGATTGGTTGGTGCTCGATACTGCACTCATTAAGATCGGACTTTCGGGATATTTCGGCCGTGAAAAGATCGCTTGAGCTGAAATAATGCCTGATAAAGAAAGATCAGTGATACTGAGACTCCTTAGAACCCGATTACTTTTCTAGGACAGGTTGAACCGACTGGACTTCAAGAGGGTATTTACCTATAAACCCCATGCGAGCCTAAACCTAAGGTCTGGTGTGTCTTGTTTGTGTATGATTAAATTGTTCAAACATAACATCATGCATCATAACATCCATTTTCATTTCACTAACCATTTCAAGGACCAAGGGAATTTATCTTTGTTCTGTTTTGCAGATCATGGCTTCTGTCCATAGAAATATCGTCCGAATCAGCTTTGTGAAAATACCTCTTCAACTCAAAGAACTAGTATCAAGGGTTCCTGATACTCCCTCGTTCACCAAGAAATATGGTCGACTTCTCAACTTGGTTACCTCAAGCTTTGATGAGAAGATGATTGGTGTACTTTTTCAGTTCTTTGACCCCAAACACCATTTCTTCACATTCCCCCATTATCAGTTGGTACCCACCATGGAAGAATTCTCTCAATTATTGGGTGTACCTATTCTTGATAAGGTGCCTTTCACTGGTTTAGAGGAAGCTCCAAAGCTAGAGGTCATTGAAGCAGCCTTGCATCTGAAACGGTCTGACGTTATATCCAACTGGGAAATAAGAAGCGGAGTCAAGGGTTTCCTAGTCAAGTTTCTATAAGAAATGGCTCAACTGTTTTGGGATAATTTGGATTTCCAAGCTTTAGAAGAAGTCCTGGCTCTTCTAATCTATGGGTTAGTATTGTTCCCTAATCCAGACTTACTCATAGATGTGAATGTTATCAAGGTTTTCCTCTCTCATAACGTTGTGCCTACTTTGCTCGAAGATATCTTGCATTCCCTTCACACTCGTACCATGAAGAGAATAAGGGTTCTTATGTGTTGTATATCATTGCTGTCTAGGTGGTTTATTTCGCACCTTCCTCAATACGTATTGAAGAACGAGCAAGGTTTGGGTTGGTCGCAAAGGATAATGTCACTTTCTCACTCGGATATTCTTTGGTACTCCCGGTTTATGGGAGATGTCTCTATCACTGACAACTGTGGGGAATTCCCTAATGTCCCACTCCTTGGTATTAGGGGAGGTATCACTTATAATCCTTCTCTGGATCTATGATAATTCGGTTATGCTCGAAGGGATGGTCCCCATGATATGCTTATCCAAGGCATTATGTTCAACTACGAGGATGATGTTCAAGGGTATTGTCAAAGGTTCGTACGAGCTTGGGGCATGGTAAACAAGGTTGATAGCAAGACTTTGGGGCATAAGAATTCCATTCCTATGGAGCCTTATCTGAAATGGGTACAAGCTCGTGCCCAAAACCTTATGATGCCATATGCAACCATCTTTCCAGTGATTGTGGAGCCTATCATCGAAGAAGATGTTCCTTATACAGTTCTCCATCCTGACATGCCCACTGATCTTGAAGAGTTGCAGAGGTCCTGGATTCAGCTAAAGGAAGAACGGGATACCTTTAGAGATCAATTCTACACCGGTGAGAAGAAAGCATTGGAGCTTACGAAGCAACTTCACAAAGAAAAAAGTCTTAATGTCTACCTCGGCACGAAGAGGAAGCGCCCATGGGAGACTCGATTCTTAGAATTTAAGAGTTTTTAATTTTCATTTGTAAGCCTAAAAGACAGTTGTAATTTGAATTTTACTAATAAAATCTTTGTTTCATTTTGGTTCACAAATTTAAATTTCCCGAAGTCCTTGAAAATATTGCATAAACATGTCATGCATATCATTACATAAGCAGGTATTTCAAGACAGGTTTCTTATCTTTTCGCTATTTATTTCAGCAAAAAGAAATGGCTCTTGAACAAAACATTAAGGATCTTCAAGGATAGAACACTCAATTCCAACAGATGTTCCTGGATCTGGCTAAGGGACAAGAAGATCTGAAAGTTATCATCACTAAAGAGAAGAAAAAGAAGGCAAAGAAATTGGCTGGCGTCTTGAATATGCGAAGAAGATTTAGAGGACCATCCAAGAAAGCTCTAGAATTCGCAACTCCATCAAATGAGGGGGATAATCAGGAAGAGGATGACAAGAAGACAAAAGAAGAAGATAACAACCCAGGGACTGATGAAGAGGAAGCAGACTATGTTGAAGAACAATATCCTCCTGCTGATGTCAAGTATAAACAGCTGGAGGATCGTCTTAATGATATGGAGATTCAGAGGGTACCTGGCTTGGACTTTGAAGAGTTACGGTTGGTCTCAGGAGTGGTCATCCCACAAAAATTCAAAGTTCCCATTTTTGCAAAATATGATGGTATTTCTTGTCCCAAACTTTATCTGAGATCCTATGTTCGGAAGATCCAACCCCATACCGCTGACAGGAAGTTATGGGTTCACTTCTTTCAGGAAAGTTTGTCTGGTACACAACTCGAGTGGTTCTATCATCTAGAAGGAACCAACATTCGCACTTGGGAAGACTTGGTTGTTGCCTTCTACAAACAATACCAATACAATGCTGACCTTGCACCAACTCGTGTGCAATTACAAAGTATAACTATAGACTCGAACGAAGGCTTTAAGGAGTTTGCCCAGAAGTGGAGAGATTTGGATGGAATAGTGCAACCTCCTTTGTTTGATAGGGAGATGGTTGATATATTCATGGGAACTCTGACAGGGCCTTTCTTTAATCATCTGATCGGAAACTCTTCAGCCAGATTCACCGAGCTGATATTAATTGGAGAATGAGTAGAAAGTGGAATCAGAAGTGGGAAAATTCAGGTGGCTGCGTCTTCAAATGTTGTGAAGAAGCCTTTCAGCGGGAAGAAAGAGACTAATGTTGTGTACGGCCAGAAGGGTCATGGTAAAGGAGATCGTCATCAAGCTGTGTGGGCAGTTATGATTTCTAATCCTACACTAGTGGGACAACAACAACGGGGTAATCAGCGAAGGAAAGACGAGCCCAAGAGACAGTTTACCAAAATCAACATGCCGCTGTCTCAAGCATTGCAACACATATTAAGGATGAATCTTATTATGTTGATAGAACCTCATCCAAACCCCAAAACTTCTTCTCCTAACTACAATCCTGATGCAAGGCGTGCCTATCATTCTGGCAGTCCTGGGCATGATACTAACAATTGTTGGGTGCTGAAATACAAGATTCAAAATATGATTGACGCCAAGGAGATTGAATTCGACCCTCCTGAGACTCCCAACGTGATCACCGCTCTTATGCCGAATCATAATTAGGATCAAATTAATGTTGTGGAAGACATTAATAGCAGCAACGGCCTAAATAACTGGATTTCCCCTACTGCCAACATTGGAAGCTTCTTCATTCGAATTTTTATTTGTAACTTCTTTGTTTGTTCAAACAATTATTTTCATGTCAAACTTTGGTTTTTCCCATTAATGCATTGCATATGTTTGTCTTGAATTAATTCAGTTTCATTATATTTAAACTGCTTTCTTACATCCTTTTTGTGATATTTGACTCTTGATTAAAATTTGTAAGCCTTTAGAGGGTGGATGAAGAAAAAGATACCATGATCTCTACAGTATGCTTTTGAATAGACCTTGCTGACGATGTACAGGCGTTGTTTCAAATCCTAAACAGTGGAGTTATAAGAAAGATAATCCCTAGTCAACCCCTTTGAGCCTAAGAAGTAGGAGTTTTCTTTTTCACACAAATTGAAACCTTTGATCATAACCTGGGGTAGGGTAGTTTCTCAGTTAATTCAAATGTGCATTCGGTTGCAGACTTTCACTTTGTACATTGCAAATAGTATCGAAGACGTCCTTCCAAATCAAAAGACGGTGATGGTTCCCCGTAAAACAGGCAGTCATTATCTCTCAAAAGAAAAGCCCCCTAAGTCAAAACCTATGAAGGAGACTTAGGAAAAAACTAGGGCATCCCGCTGACTGTAATCACAAAAGAAACAGTTCAGGTAAAAGGTAGGGATAATAAAATCAAAAATAGGTCGCTACAAATCCTTGATAACAGAAAAATGTTACGAAAAATGACTGCCTTCTCAAATAAACTTCCAGTATCCGAACCATCATCGAAATATCAGGGCAAATTTTCCAGACTCAATTGGGATTTAAACGCACAATTAACTGAGTATAGGACTGAAGAACATCACGAAGAATGGGTTGGGTACAAATAAATTTCGAGCCTTTATCCTTTGTTTCTTAAACCGTGAACCAGGCCACGCTACAACCCTTAAAAAGTCCTAGTTGAAGCATGGGTTAGTTTGAAAGCATACTGTTACAAAAAAGGTATCCTGACTCCTGTAAGGCTTAATATAAATCCTGAGTTGAATTCAGATTCTTACAAAATTCTGTTTTTGCTAAAAATGCGATTTCGAAACTTTAAGACAGACATAAGCTTTGTATTTTTAATACCACTATTTACATAACTAATTGTTCGACAACAGAGAAATTTGCACGACGAATATTCAATGAACTAAAATCCCCTCAATAAACATAATCACTTCAAATGGAAAGATACTTCCAATAACAAACCTTCCATAATCAAGGGGCATAACATGGTGTCTAACTGATCTGGGGCAGTCAAGTCAAGATTAAAGGAATCTCTCAAAAGTTCCGAATAGCCAGAGGCAGATCTCCATTTGAATCACTTGAGGAATTGAACATGAATTCCAGCAAAGGGTCATGTACGATCAAGCAAACATTTTTTGGCAGTGTTACAACACTATGGGTAGTGACAATTCTCTGACCCTGTGAATACGAACATAGTTAGTAAATACTATGCATGGAAAAGAGACCCGCTAGGTTGACAGGCCTAGGCAAAAAATAAGGGCATCCCAGCGAACTAAAAGAGTTCGAGCAAAATTAGGGATATATAAATAAAACTATACACCCGGCAAGTCAAAAACCTGAAAAGGCGACTTGGGAAAAAAAGGGTATCCCGGTGGACTGAAAATATGAAAAGACAGTCCAGGCAAAAGCTAGGGATTAAAGTTTACGACTATGTCCCGTTACCTCATCGCTTGCATGTCAGTAGAAGAGTTATCATTCTGATCAGCATTTACTAAAGACTCTAGGAGTGGAGATAATGTTCAAATTATCCAGAAATCCCCACAGAGCAATCTCCATGGAACTATCTCTACAGAGTTATCTTCACAAGCTCACCCTCAACAGAGATATATTCCCCAACAAGTCTAATATACAAGTCAAACAGAAACTAGGGCAACTTCCAAAAATTCATCTCCATACCTCTGATGGATACCTTAATAGGAGCATCTTCCCCAAGAGGTCCCCCAACAAATGAGGTAGCCTAATTATTTCCCCAGCAAACAGTAGAAACTTCCTTAGCACGGCCTATGAATTTCTAATCAAAATTTATTTCCTCAACACAGTATACAAAATCAAATTCCCCAACAGAGTTCATTTCTCCAATAATCTAAATTCCCCAACGAAATTCTTTATCTCCAACAGTGTTCATTCAAAGTTATCATCCCCAGAAAACTGCTACCCATATCTGAAACCTGGTCAGATAGCACATCGTAAGAATTGTCCATCTCTTCATCCCCAGTTAGGGTATACAAAAATTAATTCCTACAACAAAAAGAATGACAAACGACGACTCTCCTTGAATGCTTCTATCCTCAAGCAGAAGTCAAAGATCCCCAACGGAGTATCCTCAAACAGAAAGAGGGAATCCCCAGCAAAATTATTCCCAGCGGAAATTGAAGAATCACTTTCTTCATCTCCAGCAACAGTCTAGGATTTATTTTCCCCAGCTAGACATTGCTGCAAGAAGCTACCCATACGCTCTAACGACATATTGCACCCATAACACCATTTACAAAATATCATAACACATACATATAAACGCATATAACATTTTCATTTATTTTGAGAGCATCATCATGCAATGCATTACATACATCATGACATTGCATAAAGCTAATTTTGTCTTTTCAGGTAAAGTTTACAAACAGACGAATATCATCAGCAACTTCTAATCAGGTCACGAATTAATTCCCGAAACAGGATGGGGCAACTATCAATATGACCAGACTGCATGAATTCTCGAAACAGGATGGGGAGACTATCTACACGACCATACGAAGTAGCCTTACACGGGCTCCTTCTAATATATTTCCAGATGCAGCTTCACATGGGCTCATCCTGAAGCAATCTTACACGAGTTCCTTCTAAAATATTTCCAGATGCAGCTTCACACAGGCTCATCCTGAAGCAATCTTACACAGGTTCCTTCTAATATTTCCAGATGAAGCTTCACACGGGCTCATCCTGAAGCAGCCCTACCCAGGCTCCTTCTAATATATTTCTAGATGAAGTTTAACACGGGCTCATCCTGAAGCAACCCTACCCAGGCTCCTTCTAATATATTTCCAGATGAAGTTTAACACGGGCTCATCCTGAAGCAATCTTACACGGGTTCCTTCTAATATATTTCTAGATGAAGCTTCAAACAGACTCATCTTGATGCAGCTTCACACGGGTTCATCCTGAAGAAATCTTACACAAGTTCCTACTATGATATTTCCAGATGTAGTCTATCACGGGCTCATCCTGAAGAAATCTTACACAAGTTCCTACTAAGACATTTCCAGGTGTAGTCTAACACAGGCTCATCCTGAAGCAGCCTTACACGGTTTCCTTCTAATACATTTCTAGACGCGGCTTGACACGGGCTCATTCCAGCATTTCATTCAGATAAAACTAGACGTAGGTTCATTCTGATACTCCTATCAACAGTTACTTTGGATGGTATCTATAAGCCTATCTCCGATGATTCTCCATCACCTCTCCAAATGGCATCTATAAGCCCATTCTCGGTATAGTCAACCAACAGTGTTACCTTTTGCACATGCGAGTGCAAATTTCTGGGAACTTAAGTGTTCAATTATCTTCTACCTATAAGTCACGAATGGTGGACATGTCAATCTAACTCTTCAAGTTTAAGAAGATTGAATAGTGGCAGCTGTTGTACCCCAAAATTTACCCTCTTTATTTTGACATTTTTGGCTTACATTTCATTATTACATACACGCATATCATTGGTTATATGGTTATGGGATCAAGGTATATTTAGCAAGCTTCGTCATGTTACAAGTGACGTTTATTTCACAAATGGATGTTCTCAGAGTATTTTTCATGCTGAAGATCGATTCTCCGTTTCGCAACGATTCGGGGTTCAAATATTCACAAGTCCAACCTGGCGCGGAATATTCGGGTGTTCTTTCGCTAAGATATCCATGATAACCTATTCTCAAATTTAGGTTCAAATCAAGATCCAATTCTTTAAAGAAGGTCTCCGAATGTGCGAGTTTTCTCGAAGAAATATGGTGAAAAAGTGTACTGAAAGTGCAATTTTTACGCACTAAAAAATTCATAACTTGAAGATTCTGGTTCGTTTTGAATCTATTTTGGTGGCCAAAATTTTGTCTTGACGTCATCTACGTTTTCATCCTTCACGGGTGGAAGACAATTTCGATCAGAAGGTCTTCATCCTTCACGGGTAGAAACTCTTAAGTACTTGCTCAAAACAAATCTTTTACACTTACACTTTCAAAATACTTTTCAAGCTAAAGTTTTCAAAAACACTTTATCACACCCTTGAGGACTGATACAAGGGTTACCATAAAGTGAAACACCGCACTAAGGAAATTTCAAAACTTTTTAAAGCATACAAACACACAAAAGAAATTTAAAAAATGAGCAAGTACCTAAGAGCCCATGGAAAACCATGGATAGAAAGGGTGCTAACACCTTCCTTTTCTATAATCTACCCCATACTCAGAAACATCTCGAAAAAGGTTTTTTCTGTTCTTTTTCCCTTTTCCTTTGTTGGATGAAATGAAAGACGGTGGCGACTCATGCTTATCGTACATTTGTGGGAAAAAATGCAAAACCCGTAGTAACAAAAAACAGTCAGTTCTACCACCGTATCACAGAATTGGCGACTCTGCTGGGGATTACTTATAAAGTAGGGTTTATCTTAGGATCTAGGTCATTTTTAAATTGCTTTCTTGTTTGTTTTTCCTGCTTTATCTTTAAGGGTTTTGCTTGGGTATTGTTGAAGATCCTACACCCGGATCTGGGGACACTTTTTAGGTAAACAGCAATAGATCGTGGAGACTGTACGGCGTGGACCGATATGGTTTAAGTGATGGTTGTGTTGGTGTGACACTTTGGTTGGTACCGGTATCCTTCATGTTGAAACAAGGAGAATATGGGGCCGTCGTGTGGTGTAGTGAAGCACTAACGAACCTTAGAACCTTAGTTTGACAAACTTAGCTATTAGAAAGTAGTGAGATAGACAGCCTCAGTATAAAGCTGAGGATTGGTTGATACTCGATGCTACACTCATTGAGATCAGACTTCGGGATATTTCGGCCGCAAGAAAAGATTGCCTCAGCTAAAACAATGCCCGATAAAGGATGATGAGTGATATTGAGAATCCTTAGAACTTGATTACTTTTCTAAGACAGGTTTGAAACCAACTAAACTTCAAGAGGGTACTTACCTTTAACCTCATGCAAGACTTTGAACCTAAGGTCTATTGTGTGCTTTGCTTATGTGTGATTTACTCTGTTTGAACATAACATCATGCATCATAACATAGCATCCATTCTTATTACACTAACCATTTCAAGGACCAAGGGAATTTATCTTTGTTCTGTTTTACAGATCATGGCTTCCGCTCGTAGAAACACTATCTGAATCAGCTTTGTGAGAATACCTCTCCAACTCAAGGAGCTAATATCAAGGGTTCCTGAAACTTCTTCGTTCACTAAGAGATATGGTCGACTTCTCAATCTGATTACTTCGAGCTTTGATGAAAAGATGATGGGTGTACTTTTTCAATTCTTTGATCCCAAGCACCACTACTTCACCTTTCTAGACTATCAGTTGGTACCTACCATGGAAGAGTTCTCTCAGTTATTGGATATACCTATTCTTGACCAAATGCCTTTCACAAGTTTAGAAGAGGTTCTCAATCCAGAAGTCGTCGCCTCAGCTTTGAATCTGAAACGGGCCGACGTGGTATCCAATTGGGAAATAAGAAGCGAATTCAAGGGTTTTCTAGCCAAGTTCTTAATAGAGAAGGCCCAACTGTTTTGGGATGATTTATAGTTTCAGGCTTTTGAGGAGGCCTCGGCTCTTCTAATTTATGGGTTAGTACTGTTCCTTAATCAAGACTTACTCATAGATGTGAATGCTATTAAGATCTTCATCTCTCGCAACCATGTGCCTACTTTGCTCGGAGATATTTTGCATGCTCTCCACACTCATACCATGAAGAGAAGATTGGTTCTCATGTGTTGCATGCCATTACTGTCGAGGTGGTTTATTTCTCACCTCCCTAAGTCAGTGCTGAAGAATGAAGAAGGTTTGGGTTGGTCGCAAAGGATAATGTCACTTTCTCACGTGGATATTCTCTGGTATTCCCGGTCTATGGGAGATATTTCTATTATTGACCGTTGTGGGGAATTCCTTAATGTCCCACTACTTTGCATTAGGGAAGGTATAACTTATAATCCTTCTTTGGCTCTGCGACAATTTGGTTACGCTCGAAGGGATGGTCCTCATGAGATGCTTATCCAGGGCATTGTGTTTAACTATGAGGATGATATTCAAGGGTATCGCCAGAGGTTCATACGAGCTTGGGGCATGGTAAATAGATCTGATGTCAAGACTTTGGGGCCGAAGACTTCCATTCCTATGGAACCTTATCTCCAATGGGTACGAGCTCGTGCTTAGAAACTGATGATGCCATACATAGTTGTCTTAACAGTGATTTTGGAGCCTATTACTGAAGGGGATATTCCCTACACGGTTCTTCATCCTGATATGCCCACTGATCTTGAAGAATTACAGAGGTTCTGGATTCAGTTGAAGAAGGAGTGAGATACTTATAGGGACCAGTTCTATGCTCAGGAGAAGAAAGTTTTAGAGCTCACAAAGCAGCTTCATGAGGAAAGAAGCCTTAATGTCTATCTCGGCACGAAGAGGAAACATCCACGGGAAACTTGATTTTTTTTTAGTTTTTAGAATTTTCAGTTGTAACGCCTAAAAGGCAACTGTATTTTGAATTCTACTAATAAAACCTTTGTTTCATTTTGGTTCACAAATTTAAATTTCCCAAAGTCCTTGAAATCATTTCACACACATGCCATACATATCAATGCATAAACATGTCCCATAACAGGTTGCTCATCTTCTCCGCTGTTTATTTCAGCAATAATGACTTCTGAACAAAGTATCAAGGATCTCCAGGCACAAAATGCCCAATTTCAGAAAATGTTCGTAGCTTTGGCTAAAGGGCAGGAAGATATGAAGGCCTTTATTCTGAAAGGAAAAAAGAAGAAGGAGAAGAGGACCGCTGGTGTCCTGAATATGGGCAGAAGATTCAAGGGACCGTTGAAGAAATCGGTTGATCTGACCTCTTCATCTAAAGAAGGGGAGAACCAGGAGGATGAGACAAGGGATGAAGACCCTGGACCAAGAGTTTCTGAGGATGAATCTGATTACAATGATGAACAGTATCCTCCCACTGAGGATAGATACAAACAGTTAGAGGATCGTCTGAGCGCAATGGAGATCCAAAGAGTACCAGGGCTGGATTTTGAAGAGCTGGGTTTGGTATCTGGGGTTGTCATCCCACCAAAGTTCAAGGCTCCGGTATTTGTAAAGTATGATGTGGTTTCTTGTCCCAAGATTCACCTTTGTTCTTATGTGAGGAAGATTCAGCCTCACACTACTGATAGGAACTTGTGGGTCCATTTCTTTCAAGACAGTCTGTCAGGGACTCAGCTTGAATGGTTTTATCAGCTGGAGGGAGTCAATGTCCACAACTGAGAAGATCTGGCTGCTGATTTTTATAAGCAGTATCAATATAATGTTGACCTTTCTCCTACCTGTACTCAACTCCAGAGTATGTCTATGGGTGCAAGCGAAGGTTTTAAGGACTACGCTCAGAAGTGGAGAGATTTGGCAGGAAGAGTCCAACCCCCTTTGTCTGATATGGAGTTGGTGGACATGTTTCTTGGTATGTTGTCTAGTTCGTTCTTCAATCACTTGATTGGTAGCTCCTCAGTTGGTTTTACTGAGTTGATATTGATTGGATAAAGGGTAGAAGCTGGGATCCGAAGTGGCAAGATCCAGAAAGACACCTCTTCAAGTACAGTGACGAAGCCATTCACGGGTAAGAAGGAGTTCAATGCTATTTATAATCCAAGAGTTCAGAGCAGAACCGAGCACCATCCAACAGTAGGGGTTGTGATGATACCTAGGCATGTGGCTACTCAACAACGAAACAATCAGCCAAGGGTAGAAAGACCTCAAAGGCTGTTCACCCGGATCAATATGATGTTGTCTAAGGTTTTACCCCATATGTTAAAATCTAACTTGGCAACCTTAAAGGAGGCTCCCAAGAATCCCAACACCACATCTCCCCGCTATAATCCAAACGCTCGTTGTGCTTACCATTCTGAGAGTCCAGGCCACGATACAAATGACTGTTGGGCTTTGAGGAATAAGATACAGGATCTGATCGAAGCAAAGGAGATTGAGTTTGATTCTTCTGAGATTCCTAATGTCATAACTACTCCTATTCCCAAGCACAACCATGGTGTTCATGTCATTGATACTGATCTATTTGTTACTTCTGTTGATGAAGTTGCTACCCCTCTCATGATTATCAAGAAGAATTTGTTGCTAGCCGATTTATTTTCGGGTTGTGGTGAAGGTTGCCACATGTGCTTATCTCTTCCTTCTGGTTGTTATTTGCCGAAAGCGGGTGTTCAACGCCTGATGGATAACAAAGAGATTTTTTTCGAAAAGACTCTGGTTCTGACTATTCTACATGAAGATGTTGCTATCATAACCATTTACGCTAATCCTTCCAAGGTCTTCTCCAAAAGACCTGTTAGGATTACACCTGCTCCGAGAATTGCTCCATTAATAATCACTTTTCCTGGCCCTGTACCATACTACTCGGACAAAGTTGTTCCTTGGAATTATGGTGCTAACGTTTACTACCATGGCGTCAAGTAGGATTTGTTAACCAGTAAAGACGAAAAAGCTAAAGAGGTTGATCCCGATATCAGTAACATTGTCGGGACCAGCAAAATTACTCGAAGTGGAAGGGTTTTCTCTCCCGAGATCTCCATGAAGACTATTGCTAAGCCTGTTGTTATTCCATCTGTTGTTCCGGCTAGTACTTCTGCTACTACTCCCATTCTTACTCCAGTTGTTACCCCTGTCGACGAGTCATCTAGGACACAGGGCAAAGAAGCTATAGGTGAGCCTTCCCGGACCGAGGCACCTAGGAAAGTTATTTTGGAATCCTCTAAACAAGAAATAAAGGAAATTTTAAAAATAATCAGGAAGAGCGACTACAATATGGTCGAACAGCTCAGGCAGACCCCTTCAAAGATATCAATGTTGTCTCTGCTATTGTGTTCTGAGGCCCATGAAAATGCTTTGATTACATTTCTCAATACTGCGCATGTGCCGCAAGAAACCTCCGCTTACCAATTCAAAGACTGTGTGGCCGGTTTGACTGCAGATAATGAGTTGGGTTTTTCAGATGCTGATTTGACACCAAAGGGGAGAAAGCATAATGATTCTTTGCATGTCTCGATCGAATGCAGGGACACTACCATGGACCATGTGTTAGTGTACACTGGATCGTCACTGAATATTCTGCCCGAGAAGGCTCTTGATAGGCTAGATTGTGAAGGTTTGACCTTAAAGCCTAGTAACATTGTGGTAAGGGCTTTCGATGGTTCAAAAAGAATGGTGCACGGGGAGGTGGACATCCCTGTCAAAGTGAGTTCCCATACCTTTGAATCCACCTTCTACGTGATGGATATCAGGCCATCTTACTCTTGTTTGTTGGTTCATCCTTGGATCTATGAAGCTCGGGCCGTTACTTCTACGCTGCACCAAATGCTGAAGCATCCAGTGAAGGGGAAGATTGTCACCATGCATGGTGAAGAGGAGTACATGGTGAGCCATCTGAATTCTTTCAAGTATGTGGAGATGGACGGTGAGTTCATAGAGACCCCTTGTCAAAATTTTGAAGAGGTTCCCCAGATTATGGAATCAACCGAGACTATCACTAGTGCGCCAAAGATCACCAAACCTCCTTTGAAGATGGCTTCTCTCAAGGACACCAGAGCGGTAGTTAAAGAAGGTGGGTGTACCATTTGGGGACAGCTCCCTGATTTTCCTCATAAAACTGACAAAATTGGTTTGGACTTTACTTCAGGAGCTCAAAGGGTTGTTCGACGTGCTCGAGCTAGAGGACCTCCCTTACGCATCAGCAATCGCGGGGTCAATGCTATAAAAGACAATGATGAGGATTCTGATATTGACAACTGGATCTACCCTACAACCAACGGTGGACCTAGTAACTGGACGGCCAAAGATTTTGTGCAGATTACTTTTGTTCAGCAATAATTGTCTTACTTGTTTTTTGGATTTGTAATAAACAATATAAACTTTATGGCCTTGTGTCTTACCCGAGGCACAATGGTTTATTTGTGAGGGTTATTATATGTCATTTTCATATGTCATCAATAAAACATTGGACGTTCTTGCATACAAATTTTGCGCTCTTTGTTTTTCTTTTCTGTTTTTCACTTTATCAATACAGATATGCTCTTAGACACACTCACATATCAAATTGCAGATCCATATACACTCTGGATCCCATTGATAACAGTTCTTCTATTTCCAGTTATAACTTCGAAAATCCGATCAACCAAGTCGAGGACGAAGGTGAGGAAGATTGTGAGGTACCTAGAGAACTTGCTAGACTGTTACAGCAGGAAGAGAGGGCTATACAGCCTCATGAAGAGCCAGTCGAGACAATAAACTTGGGCACAGAGGTAGACAGAAAATAAGTCAAGATTGGCACAAATCTGGAGCTTGTGTCAAACAACGGTTGGTACAGATGTTGCACGATTATGTTGAGATCTTCGCCTGGTCATATGAAGACATGCCGGGGCTAGACACAAATATAGTGGTTCATCGTCTACCAACTAAAGAAGATTGTCCTCCGGTTAAACAGAAGGTTCGTCATATGCGCCCTGAAATGTCAGAGAAGATCAAAGCAGAGGTTATGAAACAGTTCAACACTGGGTTTTTAGCTGTCACCTCCTATCCATAGTGGGTTGCTAACATTGTTCCGGTACCTAAGAATAATGGTAAGGTATGTATGTGTGTGGACTATAGAGACCTGAATAGGGAAAGCCCCAAGGATAACTTCATGCTTCCCCACATCGATGTTCTGGTTGACAATACCGCACAACACAAAATATTTTCCTTTATGGATGGTTTCTCTGGCTACAACCAGATCAAGATGGCACCTGAAGACATGGAGAAGACAACCTTTATCATACAGTGGGGTACCTTCTGTTACAAGGTGATGCCTTTTAGATTAAAGAATATTAGGGCAACTTATCAGTGAGTCATGGTAGCTTTGTTCCATGATATGATTCACCATGAGATAGAGGTTTATGTTGATGACATGATAGCCAGGTCTCAAACCGAAGAAGAACACCTTGATCATCTACAAAAGTTGTTTGACAGGTTGAAGACATACAAGTTGAGGTTGAATTTGAACAAGTGCACCTTCGGGGTAAGGTTTGGTAAACTTCTAGGGTTTATTGTCAGTGACAAAGGTATTCAGGTAGACCCTGCAAAGGTGAAGGCCATACAAGAGATGTCGGCTCCCCGTAATGAGAAGGAAGTTATAGGTTTCTTGGGACGCCTAAATTATATCGCCATGTTCATTTCACATATGACTGCTACTTGTGAGCCGATCTTCAAACTCCTGAAGAAAGATCAAGTGGTAAAGTGGAATGACGAATGCCATACTGCCTTCGAAAGAATCAAGGAATACCTTCAAGAACCACCAATTCTGATGCCTCTGGTTGAAGGAAGACCTTTGATAATGTACTTAACAGTGTTAGACAATTCAATGGGGTGTGTGCTGGGGCAGCATGACGAGTCTGGTCGAAAAGAGCATGCAATATACTACCTTAGCAAAAAGTTTACCGACTATGAGACAAGATACTCACTGCTCGAGAAAACTTGTTGCGCTTTGGCATGGGCTGCTCGCCGACTGAGACAGTATATGTTGACCCACACTACTTTGTTGATATCTAAGATGGATTTGATCAAGTACATCTTTGAGAAGCCTGCTCTCTCCTGAAGAATAGCAAGATGGAAGATGATCTTAACTGAATACAATATCCAATACACAACCCAGAAAGTTATCAAGGGAAGTGTATTAGTTGATCATTTGGCTCATCAGGCCGTGGATGACTACCATTCCATGAATTTTGAGTTCCCGGACGAGAATATTATGCTAGTGACTGACTATGAAGAACTTGGACCAGATGAAGGACCTGAAGAAGGATCCCGATGGATTATGGTTTTTCACGGAGCTTCGAACGCACTCTGTAATGGAATTGGTGTTGTAATCATATCCCCCGAGGGCTGTCATACTCCTTTCACTGCCCAACTATGCTTCAACTGTACCAACAACATGGCGGAGTATGAAGCATGCATCATGGATCTCAAAGCTTCTATTGACCTGAGGATCAAGTTTTTAAACATTTTCTGGGATTCAGCCTTGGTGATAAGTCAGATTAAAGGAGAGTGGGATACAAAGCATCCGAATCTGATCCCGTACAAAGTGCACGTGTTGACATTGCTCCCACACTTTGAGGAGGTAACCTTTGAACATTTCCCATGACAAGAGAATCAGTTAGCGGACACGCTAGCTACTATGTTATCTATGTTCAAGGTCAGGTGGGACAACGAAGCTCCCCGAATCACCATTGAGAGGTTGGATGAACCAGCGTACTGCTGTGAGTTTGATACTGAAGAGGTAGCAGACAAACCCTGGTTTCACAAAGTAAAAAGTTATCTCGAGGCTCAAGAGTATTCCAAGGGGGCATTTGTTAACAATAAGAAGTTTCTGAGAAGGTTCTTCGCGAAAATCTTCCTCAGTAATGGAATCCTCTACAAGCGCAACCATGACTCTACCTTACTGCGATGTGTAGACAAGAGCGAAGCGGAGAGGATTATGACAGATCTACATGAAGGTACCTTCAGAACCCACTCAAGTGGACATGCCATGGATAATAAGATCCTACGGGCAGGATACTATTGGTCTACTATGGAAGCAGATTGTTATCAGCACTTCCGAACTTTCATAAATGCCAGATCTATGCTGATAAGGTGCATGTGCCTCTGGTTCCTTTGAAAGTCTTGACGGCTCCATGGCCCTTTGCAATGTGGGGCATCGACATGATCGGAGAGATTAGACCTACCGCGTCTAATAGACATCGCTTCATCTTGGTGGCCATTGATTACTTCACGAAGTGGGTTGAAGTTTCCTCCTTTGCTACCGTTACCAAGAATGTTGTGGCGGGGTTTATCAAACATAACCTAATTTGTCGGTATAGTGTGCCAGAGAGAATCATCACTGATAATGGTACGAATCTCAATAACACAATGATCACCGAACTCTATAAACAGTTCAAGATCCAGCACCATAATTCTTCCCCTTACCGACCGAAGATGAATGGCGTTGTGGAAGCTGCTAACAAGAACATCAAAAAGATCGTATAGAAGATGACAGTGACATACAAGGACTGGCACGAGATGTTACCATTTGCTCTTCATGGGTATCACACCACAACATGTACGTCAAAGGGGGAAAGACCCTACTCTTTAGTATATGGCATCGAGGTTGTCTTGCCTATTGAGGTCCAGATCCCTTCTCTGAGGATTATGAAGGATGCGGGTTTGAACGAAGATGACTGGATCCAGACTCGACTTGATCAATTGAATCTGATCGATGAGAAGAGACTTACTGTTGTCTGTCATGGTCAAATGTATCAAAAACGGATGATCAAGGCTTTCAACAAAAAAAGTCAGACGCCAAGAATATCAAGTCGGGGATCTAGTGATCAAGCGCATCATACTGCCGCAAGGTGATCCCAGGGGAAAATGGACTCCCACATATGAAGGAACATTTGTGATCAAAAACATTTTTTAGGTGTGTTGTACCCAAAAAAATTTCCTCTCATTTATCTAGAATTTGCTCACAAGATCTCCTTGGGCTCAAAACTGCACTAGGGTTTGATCAGCTCAAGACACCTCCTTATGCACTGATGACCAAAATTAGGGTTTGAGATTGCACAAGGATTTTTGAAATTTCAATGCTTCATATGACTTTCATGGATCATTATGGACCCCCAATATTACTCATGTCAAGTTGCAAGCTTTGAATCACATTTTTCATCAGTCAATTGAGCAGTTGACCTAAAAATCAATTGTATTGCAGAAAAAGTCAACTATGGCCAATTTATAGTCAAACTTCATAATTTTTATCCACATCAACATTTTAAAATGATATGTATCATTTGATCAAGTTTGTACCATAATTCCTCAAGAAATTTGATCAAATCTCCAAAAGGGCAAAATGGTCAAAATTAGGGTTTTGACTGGGAAAGGGCAATTTCTGATTTTTGACCTAGCAAATGGTCAATTGGTTTAAGGCATGATCTCAAGAGTCCAATTGCATCATTTTGACCTAATGACATGATTCAAAACATTGCAAATCCATTGGATTGACATATGAATTTTGCAGTCAACTAATCAAAAGTCAACTATATACTGAAAAGTCAAACTTTGACTTTTTGGTCAAATTTAAGTACCAAAGATCATAATTCATCAAAACATGTCAAAATATGAAAATTATTCATCAATAAATCAAAAAGTAGAGATTTCATTTTGAAAAGTCAAAATTTCTAAATTTAGAAATTTTTCTAAGTGTTGAAAATTCATATTTTTTCATAACTTTGAGCCAAATTTTCACCATGATACAAGATGATTCAAGAGAAACTCCAAACATGAAAGTTGTAGATATCCATGAAATCTACAACTTTTATTCACATAACTTCTTATAAAAGTTCTTGGATCTCCAGTTATAATATCAAGAACATGGGATCATGAAACTAAACACTTAGTGAAATTTTGCCCTAATTTGGTCAGGATTTTGACTCAACTTCATGGCACTTTTTCATATAGTTCCAAGTGGAATCTTCAAAATAAATTCAAGTATGAGTTGTAGAGAACATTTCAAGATTTCCAAAATGTCCAAGAACTCCTTGAGATCATTCTTGAGTAAGGAGAATCGAAGAGATGAAGTTGGTGTTTTATCACTTAAGTTACAAGGCATTTTGTGATAAACAAGAATCCAATTTCAAACCTATGCTGCACAATCTTGTTTTGCAGGATTCTAAACCTCAAGATCTCTCCATAATCAAAATATTACACTTGCTTTTGAGCTATTATCCAAGTGTTCCAAGCATTGTCCAATCCAATTTGCCATTTTTGGAAGAAAGCTACCATTCCATTCTTGAAAAGTTGCTTTAATCACAAAGTCAACTTGTCTTGAGCTTCTAACTTGTTCTTTCTGCACACATAACTCCTATAAACCAAAAGCAATGTGTCTAAGACCTAAGAAAGATCAGAACATGCTTGTACAATACTTGAGATTTGTCATTTCATTTTTCTTCAAAAGCAAGTTATAGAGCCATAACCCTATAACTCAGAAACCTGGAGTGATTTTGTGCTCTAATCTTTTCCATACATATTAACAAGTTTATTGCAAGCTAAGACACGAGGTCAAGCATCCTAAAACTCTCCAAAACACCCTTGTAGCACAAGACTGCTCAACTTGACAATTTTGAGCCAAAACTCTCCATCTCCATTTCCACTCGTGCGTTTTGATTCTTAATCATTCAAACACCTTACATACATCATACACAAGTGATCCAAGCCCTTGTTTCAAGACTGTAACCCCTCCATCACTATTCACCATTTTTAAACATCAAGCTTGCAGGTTGACTTGAGTAGGAAGATTCAGGAACTTTCAAAGCAAAGTAGGAGTTTAAATACACTCAAGGAGGTTCATGCAAGCTAAACAGATTCTTAAGACACTTCAAAGCTTGCTCAAACTCCATACACAAAACCATCTGCAAGAGGTAAGTTTTCAAACTTCAATATCTTGATACAAGCATCCTCTGTGCATACATTCTGAAGTAAAAATGTAGATATCATTGCTCGAAAGCTAACCATGTCCATAGTTTTCATTTATATTGACTGTGTGTAGAGAATTTCAGATTTGAATTTTCTGAAAAATTAGGTTTCAATTTAGGGCCAGCAAAATTAATCTTCATCTTTTACTTTTAGCTAACATAAGTTATATGGTTGGATTCGTGAGGAAAAATAGCACAACTTTCATCTTTGCATTTTCTATTTTTGTTGAGAAATGAATGAGATACAGGTGATCCGGATGGCTGAAGGTTAAAGACGAAGTACAGGTCATGGAGATGTTTTACCTTATGTATTTATTATTTAATTTGTATTAACGGATGTATAGTCACTCCAGTGGTAAGGCAGCACGCTGGTAATCAGGAGGTCATGGGTTCGAGCCTCAGCGCGCGCTGCCTTTTGCATTTTTCACTCATTTTATATGTTTTGTTCCTTCTAGCGCATGGGCCTCCCCCTCCTAGGCCTGACTTTTTTTTCTAACCTCCCCCCCCCCCTGTTTCATATTTGCACCCTGGCCCAATTCAATTTTATTTCTTCATTTTTTTATTATACTTATTTTCTCAAATATATTTTCTAAATACTAAAAGATGATAAAAATGCAAAAAATGATATTTTACATTTTGACTTATTTTATTTTATTTTTCCATAAATAAAAATTACTTTTATTCTTCATACTTTATTTATTTATGTAAGTAAACCTTATAAAATTAATTAATATTGTATTATTCATTTATTTTTCTTCACACCATTTAAAAATATATTATTTAAATACAAAAAAAAGACTAAAAATATTTTTAATGCTATAAATATTTTCAAGATAAAAAATGCCAAAAAGATACTTTCCTTAAATTATTTTCTTTTGATTGATTAATAGAACTAGGCTTTCTTTTAAAATCTTTTTTTCCTAAATAAATCCAAACTTAAAATTAACCATTTTCTTTAAATTAGGTTAAGACAAAATCTTTTTATGAAAACCAAACAAAAATTCATTTTCTTTACATTTTACATCCTTGTACATTCATTCATTTTTTATACCTTGTATTTAGGTAAATTCCTTGTATATTCATATCAATTCAATATGGTTGTAATAGACTAATTAGGGTTTTAATTTCTTGCAATCCCCCTTTATAATTTGTACACCCCCTTCCCACAAATGTTGTAATAGCGTAGTAACTTTAAAATTCCGCAATTTATCGCTTTATATCCAATTGCTAGTAATTAGGGTTTGTATGGAAAGACTTAAAACCAATAAATAGCAAATCCTAATTCAAGACTAAATCAAGCATGGAAATAATACATTTTCACACAAGCACCCCTAGGGTTATCCCACTTGGTTGTTGTAGCGATAAAAATGTAGCGGGGTAAATCAGAGATCGAACTATTAATTAATTTGTCTCACAAAAGCAAGAGTCGCCACCGCGCTTTATTATTTCCAAGGGAAAAGGGAAAAGAGCGAAATAAAACCCTAAAATATGCAATGTAAAATAATACTTTAAAAGTAATGAAAATACAAGGCCTTTTGAAAAGAGGTCTAGAGTTCGGGGGTTGGTTATACAATGGGAATGTATTAGCACCCAATGCATCTATAGTATCCTATAGGAACCTTTTGAAATATCTGTTTTTGGTTAAAATTGTTTGTTTGATTAAAATGGTTCATTTGGATAAAAATAGGTGTTGTACCCCAAAATTTGCCCTCCCATATTCTTCAAAGTTTTGACAAGCATCATCTCAATTTGCTCAAGTCTACTCAAGGGTTGCACAGTCAAACCATCCTCCTAAGCCAGTCAAAATTAGGGTTTTGGTCCTTGCAAGGAAGTTGAGGTTTTCAAGGGCTCAATCAAGTCACATGTGCCCATATACATTGTCAAGCACCTACATGTCAAGTTTCAAGGCTCACAAGGTCAAGTTGCACAGTCAAAAACCCTAATTGCTTCACAACCAACTGTAGGGGGCAAAATGGTCATTTGGCAGTCAAAAGTCAAAATTTTTGGTCAACATCTTATTTTGAGGCCACAATCATCATTTGATCAAGTCTTGATCATGATTCCTCAAGCATGGCTCAAAAGTCATCAAGGTGTCAAAAGTTTCTATTTTTGGACAGTTGAAAAGTCAACTGTACCTTGACCAAGGCATAACATTTTCATGGTTCATCATAAAAATCCCATCCAATGCTCATTTTGAAGGGGATGACATTTCCTACAACTCATCTTCACATTCCAAGTCCAAGAAATGCTCTCACAAAAAGTTATCAATTTCAACATTATAGGTCATTTTCAAAAGTCAACAAAAGGGCACTTTAAGTCAAAGACCATAACTTGAGATTGGTAAATCAAAATGACATGGGACCAAAGGAATTGGTTAGAGGACTTCAAGACCTTTCCAAAATGTCCAAGAACATGTTCATATGATCAAAATTGAGCAAGATATGCATTGGAGAAGTTGGGAAATTTTTGTGAAATGGCCAAAGTCAACTATCCTTGAAACTTCAATTTTTGACAAAAGGGCCCACTTTTTTCCACTTGGTTCAGCCTTGTCATTCCACCCACGTGTCCCATGATTAATTTCAAGATTAAACATTAATTTTTCTATTTTTTATTTAATTTTATTGATTTAATTCATTTTAAATCCATAAAATTCAAATAAAAATAAAAAAAATAATTCAATGATATCTTGTGGTTTGAATGACCTTGATGAAGCATAATGCACCTACCAAATTCGTGTAAGGTCCATTTTAAGCATAAAATTCAAATTTGAACAAAATTGGCAAATTGCTTTAATGGTGGTTATGGAGAAATCCAAAGTTTAATTGCAATGGTTAAGAGCTCATAATAGTGACTGATTCTCACTCATTACTATATATACAAGCCTTGCAAGCCTCATTCAAAAACTAAAAAAAGTGCACAAACGGCCAGAGCAAAGTTCAAAATTTGTCAAAAAAAGTGTGAGATCAAAAGGAGTTTTGCAAGCATTTTCAGGCCAAAAGGAGAACGTGACTCTCTTCTTTGCCATAACCTGAAGCTAAAACAACCCTTGCCACGTCCTAAGGTCCATTATCAAGCACTGCTTCAAAGAAGGCTTATCATGCGCCTCACAAATCCAAAGCGCCAAGTGTCTCCAAGTGCAAATCCAATGGCCACAAGGGAAGGAGCTTCATGTTCTCAGGTCAACACAGGCGCAGGCAATCTCCAAAGTCAAACCAAGCTGGCTTCTGAATGGGCCTCACAATTCCATTAACACCTCCAATCTGGTCCAAAACCCCCCTTGGGTTTGCAATTTTTATTTTGTCATTTTTATATTTTGTTTGTCTTATTTTATTTTTTCCCTTTTATTAACTATTAACATAATTAATTTATTTTCTATAAAAAAAATCAAAAAAGAACTAATATTATTATTATTATTAATTTCATTTTATTTTTGTAAATAAAATATTAACAAATAAATAGTTTAATTAGGTCGACTTTAATTTCTTTTTCTTTACAATCAATAAAAATAATTTAGAATTAGGTTAACTTAGAATTTTAATTCTTTTATTTTATTTCATTAAAAACATAAAAATACAAAAAAAAACTTTTATTTTTTTTAATTAATTAATTAATTAGATTAGTTATTAATTTTAATTTCATTTAATCACAAAAAAGGACAAAAAAATTCATTTCTTTTCTTAAAAGGGTCAACACCCTAAAGACTTCCCGATTTAATTCTTTCGCGCGCATTTATTTTTATTTTTATTATTTATGTAACTGTCTCCAGATATGTAATAGTTAAATAGGTTTTTACCGCTTTATTTAATTTCTCGTACTTATTTACCAAAACGGGTTTTTGTCTTTGGCGATGTATAGACCCGCGCCTTGTAATAGTTAGAATTTACATTTCTGCAATTTACTTTCCGCACTCCTAACTGTTAATAAAATGCATGAAAGAATGTATGTAAATAAAACCAATATGTAGCTCACAAATAACATGTACAAAGACAATTAACTGAAAAACAACACACAAAGCACATGCCACTCCTAGGGTACGCTTCACTCGTTGCCTCGAAACGTGGTCATCAAGTATAGGACGTCTTAGAGGTCACCCTTTGTCTAAAGATCCAGTTGCCTCGAAACGGTTGCCTCGGATAAAAGGATCTAGGACATTAGGGTTACTTCTAAGGTGTCCTACCGTTGCTTCGGTGACCACACTGTCCCGATAATCGAATTGACCCAAACAACTCCAACGATGGTGCTACCTACCTCTCAATGGTGGGATAACACTATCTAAAGGACTCTTACACAGCCTAATTCCTTAGAGTAGGTAGATTCTCATGGGTACTTGCTCCTTTCAAAACAAACAAAATACTTTTCACACCTTACACTTTCAAAAAGTTTTCAAACAATACTTCATACACTCTTGAGGACTGATACAAGAGTTACCTAGAAGTTTTCAAACGAAACTTTTTCAAAACCCACACACACTTGAAAAGCAAATAAATTTTGAAAACATAAGAGCAAGTACCTAAGAGCCCGTGGATAACCACGGATAGAAAGGGTGCTAACACCTTCCCTTTCTATAAATCTACCTCCCGAACCGAGAGACATCTCGAATAAGGAATTTTGTTGTGCTTTTGTCCTTTCCATGTTGGAGAACATAAAAGACGGTGGCGACTCTTGCTTACCGCGACATTTCACGAAACCAGCTTAAAAAATAGTCAGTTCTATTTCCACCTATCACAATAGGTGTGGGCGAGAGTTTGAAGATACGACGACCTAGTATCGAAGTTTTGACTTAAAAGGGGTGGTTTTTTAAAATTGAGTTCTTTTAGAAGATTTAACAAAAAAATCTAAAATGTATGAAGGGTTTCGCACAATCGGATAACATATTTGATGACATGAAGTCAATAATTTTAATTCTTTCCCTTGGAGTAGAAGCAAACAAATCAAAAATAAGATGAACATCACAATATAAGTAATCAAGGATACGCAAGGAAATAAATTTAAGCGAACAAATTAATACCAAGAAAGGCAGTGAAATATTTAATTCGAGAAGATTAAGACGATTAAAAAAATAAAGAGAAGATAACCAATTTTCTAAAGAAGATAAATTACTAAATTAATTCTAAATAACAAATAAAACTAAGATCATGAACTTTCTAAATTATATCTAGACTAAGTTAAAGTTCTAAGATTTATTAAAATTAAAATTCTAAAAGTTACTAAATTTAATCTAAAGTAAATTAATTCTAAAGTACTAAACCATATCTAATATAGGCTAAATTAAAGATAAATTAATATCATTGGGAAATAAACTGAAAACAAAATAAAAAGGTCCAGCATGGGATCGAACTCGTGTCTCCTTCTTTCGAACTCTTTTTCGAACTCTTTCCTTCTCTCTTCGATCTCTCTCTTCGATCTCTCTTTCGAAATCTTTTTTTTCTCTTCGATCTCTCTTTCGAACTCTCTCTTCGATCTCTCTTTCGAACTCTCTCTTCTAAATCGAAATCGAACAACGCCAATCCTGCTCCCTCTTTCGAACTCTTTCTCCCTCTCTTCTAAATCGAACAATGCCAATCTTGCTCCCTCTTTCGAACTCTTTCTCCCTCTCTTGATTAATCCTCTTTGATAAAACTATAAGCAACAAACTTCCTTGATCACGACAATAACAAATAAACCCTCTTCTGGTTTTTTCATGAAGTTAAACATCAAATCAACAAGGCGACAAATATTCATGGTAAGAGAAACAACAATAACAATCTCAGGGGTTTTGGTTTATTGAAACATCAACAACAAAAAATGCAGCAACGACAACTAGTTCACAGCATACATCATTATAACAAACATAGCAACAAATTTTGAGAAAAAAAAGTAGGGAGACTTACAAGATCAGAGCAAGTCTGATGATTTCGATTTTTGACGATGAAATAATAAAAAAATCCAAAGATGAGGTAATATGCTCTTTTAATTCCTTCTGCTCTTCTGAAAATCTTGTTGGAAAATCTTGTAATAGAATTGATTTCTTCTGAAACTGTAGAGAATAAATGTTGCTTGTTCTTCAAATTCTGCAGATTCTTTTCTCCCCTTTTTTTCCTAAAATTCTAGCACTATTGTTGTGAGCTACGCGTCGGTGTTGGTGCGAGTTTGCTGGTATGATTGGAGCTTGGTTCGAAATGGTGCAGGTTAAAAGGTTTGTTTCTGTTTACAGTTTGTGGTTTTTTTTTTGAAAGTAGGCTTGGATCTATTGTTTATGTTTTGAGTGGAATGGTTTGTTGGTATTTTTGACTAGGCTTGCTGTTATGCAGGCTATCCTGCTTGCAGTTCGAAACAGGTTTTGAGTTATGCAGGCTATCCTGCTTGCAGTTTGAAACAGGCTTTGAGTTATGCAGGCTATCCTGCTTGCAGTTCAAAACAGGCTTTGAGTTATGCAGGCTTTGCTTCTGCAAGTTTTTGTTTTTTTCTCTTTGTGAACTCCCTTTTTCGATTGTATATCTGCCTGTTTTATAGTGAATAAGAATGAGGTTTTGGGAGGGAAAATTTGGTGAGTTTGAACAAATATGATGATCTGATTTATGGCTTTTTGATACAGGTTTTGGTGTGTGTTATTTGATGCAATTTCTGGACTGATATGCTGGTCTTATAACAGGGCAACAAAGATTATGTGGCTGTTTTTCTTGGCATTACTTGTGCAAGGGCCATGCAGTTTTGGACAGATTTCTGCAGCATATGGACAGATTTTTGCACCATATGGACAAACTTATATGGACATAGCATAACAATCATAATATTAATAATAATAGTAATGACAATAATAATAAAATAAACTGTTAGTAAAAACTAAACTGAAAAATACAAAAGTGAAATAAAAGAGATATTAAAATTGGTTCTAAAATCTATTAATAATTCAACTTAAAAATATTTCAAATGGAATTATAATCAAAATTTACACCAAAATTAATCATAAAAGAAATAAAAATAAATGAAAAATCAAACCATATATTTTCAAATTTTTGAATTGCAACTAAAGAAACACAAAATAAACTTACATACTCAAAAAATGTAAAAAGCAAAAGAACTTATATGTATTTTGAGATTTTTTTGGAATTATCAATGAATTAAATATATAAATTAAATGAAACTAACAAAACTATAAAAATTTTATATTTTGGATAAAGTAAAACTGATATGAACTAAATATATTTTGTGGATTTTCTTTTTATGAAAATAAGAATAAAAGAAAAATGATAAAAAATGAAAAAAATCATGATTTAGTAAAGTCAAGAAAAACCAGTTAAATTTCACTAAATTCACAACAATTTCTAACGTTTCTATTTTTTGGTGGATTTTCAAAGCATAATCATCTCTTGACTTGTAAAGAAAAGTTGTAGTTGTTGCAAAGGAGAATCATATGTAAAAGAACCACTAAAAAATTGTCGAAATTTGAAGAAGTTATGAATTTTTGAAATCTGACTCGAGAATTGGCTAAAATAGGTCAAATCGCTTGTGAACGCTTGCTATGTAATAATGCAGATGGGAGGTTATATCTTAGGTCAAAATTTGGGGTATGACAGCTGCCCCTATTTAATTTTCTTCTATTCGGAGATATGAAGATTAAAATCTTCGTCTCGACGAGATTGAAGGTACTTAAATACATAATACGCAATTTTTGCCCTAAGATACTGCCATTATGTTGGTGATATGAATGTAGTATTTAAATTCACGGAGAATGATATTGTATGAGACAAGATAATGCTGGAGAAACCAAACACCAACAAACCACAGGAACATAGATTATACACTACTTGGGGAATGAGCCATCAACTTCAAATGATAGACTCTTGACGGCGAATAAAAATTTGAGAGAATACGACCTCTGACCCTAACAAAGAAGGCATCTTGCATAGGCCACAAAAACAGATTATTGACCCAAAATAACAGTGAGTTCACAACTCAAGGTCAAAGATAGACAAAAGATTAACCAAATTTGCTGATAATGGATTACCGACTTCTGAAGGTAAAGATTCATAACAAAATTCTCTGCGAGATTTCCGGAGGGATACCAATTAATGTTGAAGTAATAATATGGTTGTAGATACACAAGCCGCTCAAATAAAGAAGCTGCCATTTGTTGTCGTTCAAAGATGTCAATAACATACAAGCTGCTCAAATAAAGAAGCCGCCACTTGCTGTCTTCCAAAAATACTATGACATACAAGTTGCTCAAATAAAGAAGCTGCCACTTGTTGTCTTCCAAAAATACTATGACATACAAGTTGCTCAAATAAAGAAGCTGCCACTTGTTGTCTTCCAAAAAATAATAACGTACAAGTTGCTCATGAAGAGACTGTCGCTTGTCATTTTCCAAATAATAATAACAACGTACAACTTGCTCATGAAGAGACCGCCGCTTGCCGTTTTCCGCAAAATAATAACGTACAAGTTGCTCATGAAGAGACCGTCGCTTGTCAATTTTCGCAAAAAGATAACGCACAAGTTGCTCATGAAGAGACCGCCGCTTGTCATTTTCCAAAAAAAAATAACGTACAAGTTGCTCATGAAGAGACTGCCGCTTTTCGTTTTCCAAAAAAAATAACGTACAAGTTGCTCATGAAGAGACCGCCGCTTGCCGTTTTCCAAAAGATAATTCAGAAGAAAAATTGCGATAACACTGTCAGAGAATAAAATCTTCGTCAAAGGGATCCATGAATAGACCCTTCCCGAGGAGATCAAATACTTAAATGTGCAAAATAAATGCACCATTCTTCTAGGTTGCCTAGCTTGGAGAAAACCACGAGATAGCCTATGCAAGAGACAACAACTCCCTCCAGGAATAAACCAGAGAGAAAATAGTCAAACAAGACTCCACCCAATGAGAAAATAACTTGATTGGGGATTCATCCTATCCAGAAATGGACAAGGAAGGCTAAATCAAAAAATCATCCACGAGGATTAGCTCAGTTGGGGAATTTAGAAAGGAAGCACATTTTCTGCCTAAGCTAACATTCTACTTGGAAAGAACATGTACATTGTCTTAATAAACATAAACAAGGTACGACCCAAAATCAACGACAAATGTGAATATGCATGCGTGATATAAGTGTAAATGAATGAATGAATGAATGTTATGCTGACGAAACAGGCAGACGGAATATCTTGAAGATGATGAGAGATCACGAAATAATAGATACTCGGCCAATCTTAAAAAGACGGAACACAACTGGAACTGGAACCAAAAAGCAACGTCAGAGCGTATCACGCTACAAGGCTCAAAACTTCTGGGGAGAAAAAGTATTCAAATCCAATCTTCTAAGACCAATAAACCACTGGCATGAGACAAAGCGTGCCACACTTCAGAAATCTGCTCAAATAAAGATAACCAAAACAACGCTTAACTGGAAATGCTGGGGAGTCACCAAACTTAGTACCACTAGAAACAAAAGTTTACACAACCAACATCTCATGAAGATTTTGAAAGAAAACATGTTCATCATGCAAGGATAAATTACTGTATTGTTTTGCATTTCATGGCTTGACCATCCTCGGAATGACTGTTAATATTCCTTTCATTATTCATGACACATTTTTAAAATAAGAATACTTTAAATAACTTTGTTTCAAATATTGCCGTAAAAAATTAAAATTTTGCCCACAAAAGGTAAATGCTCAAATTTCATTAATAAGATGGTAGTTCGCTAACAACGCGATTCCAACGGTTTACAAAAGTTTGGGAAATAGTACATGAAAGAAAGGGTTACACAAAAACAATGATCACTATTCTCCCTAACAACTTCGAATTCCGAAATGTGCTCAAATGCCACAGCCAGTCTGACCAAAAGCCTGCCTAAGCCGCCCCTTCGGGTATTCAACTTAGCAAACTGTCAACTCAAAACTAGGCGAAATACTTCTTGACTGTGTCGGCGTTCACGGAGCGTGGGAGCTCTTCACTGTCCATATTTGTGAGAATCATGGCACCTACAGAGAAAACTTTCTTAACGACATACGGTCCTTCATAATTCGGAGCCCACTTGCCCCTAGAATCAGGTTGGAAAGATAATATCTTTTTGAGCACAAGGTCACCTTCCCTGGACTCGCGTGGTCGAACCTTCTTATCAAAAGCCTTCTTCATTCTCTGTTGATATAATTGACCATGACACAACGCTGTCAATCTCTTTTCTTCAATTAAATTCAACTGATCATATCTACTTTGACACCATTCAGCCTCAGAAAGTTTAGCTTCCATCAACACTCTCATAGACGGAATCTCAACCTCCACGGGGAGTACTGCTTCCATACCATAAACTAGGGAAAATGGGGGTTGCACCTGTTAAAGTTTGAACTGAAGTACGGTATCCATGTAAAGCAAACGGAAGCATTTCATGCCAATCTCTATAAGTTACCACCATCTTCTGGACAATCTTTTTAATGTTCTTGTTAGCAGCTTCAACTGCCCCATTCATCTTCGGCCTGTAAGGAGAAGAATTATGATGTTCGATCTTGAACTCTTCACAAAGCTCTCTCATCATCTTGTTATTCAGATTCGAGCCATTATCAGTGATGATCTTGCTCGGGATGCCGTATCGACAAATGATCTGATTCTTGATAAATCTGACTACCACCTGTCTGGTTACATTAGCATAAGATGCTGCTTCCACCCATTTAGTAAAATAATAGATTGCTACCAAGATGAAACGATGACCATTTGAAGCTTTGGGTTCAATCATTCCAATCATATCAATGCCCCACATAGAGAAAGGCCAAGGTGAAGAGATAACATTGAGGAGGGTCGGTGGCACATGTATCTTGTCCGCATAAATCTGGCATTTATGACATTTCTTCACATATTTGCAGCAATCATATTCCATCGTCATCCAATAGTAACCAGCTCTCAACATCTTTTTAGCCATTGCATGTCCGTTGGCATGAGTGCCAAAGGATCCTTCATGTACTTCTTGCATCAGCATGTCTGCTTCATGTCTGTCTACGCATCTGAGTAGGACCATGTCATAATTCCTCTTATATAACACTTCTTCATTGAGGAAGAAACTACTTGCCAATCTCCTCAACGTCTTCCTATCTTTATCGGATGCCCCGGGTGGGTACTCTTGAGTTTGAAGAACACGTTTAATGTCATAGAACTATGGTTTGTCATCGGTGACCTCTTCTATTGAGAACACATGAGCAGGTCTATCGAGGCGCATAACTCTGATTGTGGGCACATCGTTCCAACCATTCACTTGAAACATTGAAGACAAAGTAGCTAAAGCATCAGCCATTTGGTTTTCATCTCTAGGGATATGATGTAACTCTACTTTGTTGAAGAAGGTTAACAATCTTCTAGCATAATCTCTGTAAGGGATCAAACCAGGATGACGAGTCTCCCATTCTCCTTTGATTTGATTAATTACCAATGCCGAGTCTCCATAAATATCAAGAATCTTAATCCTTAGATCCACTGCTTCTTCGAGACCCATAATACATGCCTCATATTCAGCCATGTTGTTCGTACAGTCGAACTTCAATCTCGCCGTGAACGGGATATGAGTACCTCGGGGAGTGACGATGATTGCCCCAATTCCATTTCCATAAGAATTCACAGCTCCGTCAAATATCAAACCCCAACGGGATTCGGGATCAGGTCCTTCTTCAGGTAACGGCTCTTCACAATCTTTAGCTTTCAAGTACATAACATCTTCATCCGGGAAGTCAAACTTGATGGATTGGTAATCTTCAATTGGTTGGTGAGCCAAATGATCAGCTAAAATACTCCCTTTGATTGCTTTCTGAGTGTGATACTCAATGTCATATTCAGATAACAACATCTGCCAACGGGCTATTCTTCCAGATAAGGCGGGCTTCTCAAAGATATACTTGATCGGATCCATTTTGGAGATCAACCAAGTGGTGTGGTTAATCATATACTGGCGCAGACGGCGAGCAGCCCAAGCTAAAGCACAACAGTTTTTCTCAAGCATTGAGTATCGAGACTCACAGTCTGTGAATTTCTTACTCAGATAATATATGGCATGCTCCTTTCTTCCATTCTTATCTTGTTGACCAAGCACACATCCCATGGAATCTTCCAATATAGTTAGGTACATAATCAAAGGTCTTCCTTCCACTGGAGGAATCAATATGGGAGGTTCAAGTAAATATTCTTTGATGCTATCAAAAGCTCTCTGACAATCTTCTGTCCACACACATCCTTGGTTCTTTCGGAGAAGCTTGAAAATCGGCCCACAGGTAGCAGTCATATGAGATATAAATCTATAAATATAGTTCAGTCTCCCAAGGAATCCTCTTACTTGTTTTTCCGTCTTGGGTGCGGGCATTTCCCGAATAGCTTTGACTTTATCAGGATCTACCTCAATACCTTTCTGACTGACAATGAAACCCAGAAGTCTTCCAGAACGAACACCAAAAGTGCACTTGTTGGGATTCAGACGGAGTTTATACTTTCCCAAACGCTGGAATAACTTCAATAAATGTTCCAAATGATCCTCTTCAGTTTGCGATTTGGCAATCATGTCATCTACATACACTTCTATCTCTTTATGCATCATATCATGGAACAAAACAATCATGGCCCTTTGGTATGTTGCACCAGCATTCTTCAAACCAAGCGGCATTACCCGATAACAAAATGTTCCCCAAGGTGTAATGAAAGTTGTCTTCTCCATATCTTCCGGTGCCATCTTGATTTGATTGTAACCAGAGAAACCATCCATGAAAGAAAAGACTTTGAACTTTGCAGTACTGTCGACCAATACATCAATGTGTGGTAATGGAAAATCATCCTTTGGGCTAGCTCTATTCAGATCTCTATAGTCTACACACATCCGAACTTTGCAATCCTTCTTAGCAACAGGCACTATATTGGCTAACCATTGAGGATATACCGATGTAACAAGGAAACCTGCATTAATTTTCTTCTGAACTTCTTCTTTGATCTCTGGGATAAGTAATGCTCCGACCTTAACTTCCTTTTTATCTTCTTCATCACCCAAATTAATCATCTCTATAGGCTCTTCAAACGGCTGAATAGTCTTTTCATCATGCTCAAGCAAACGGGAAATTTCATCAGGAACTTCTTCACTATCTTCTTCCTTGGCTCTGAACACAGGGAATTCAAAGTTGGGAGAGGGCATAGGATCATTGTTTTCAATGGTTAAGTCATGAATTAATCTGCACATATGATTATGCTTTATTTTAGAAAACGATTAATATGAATGTTGTACAAGTAAAACAAAAGATTATTACATTTTCCTATTACTACCAATTAATTTTCATTATTATTTCCCAGAAAAAGTGAAAAAATAAAACAGTAGTGGACAAAATAACATTTTTATTCATGATTGGCAATACTTGAAACAAAGAGCCCAGACATTTTCTCTTTTTCCTTGGGCAGAGCAAAGGGATTTATTTTCAACATAGCCCGACACAAATACTTTTTCACCTTGGGCTGAGCGAAAGTTTTTTTTTTTTTTAAATAAAAAAAAACATTACTCAGAAATGTGCATCACAATAGGAACATCAACAGCAATCCAGTTCTGGCAAACCACTCCATGCGTTACAAAGTCGGGTAAATCCTCTTCAGAATCGTCTCCTATTATAGCATCAACTTCAGGAGGAGTCGGATGGATAAAACCTGCGCTTCGGAAAACCTCTTGTATCGGACGGATAACTGTTTCCTGCTTGACTCTTGTAGACACGGGATGAAAACCAAGACCTTCTCCAGACTTGTTCTCAGACAAAGTCAACACCTGGACCCAACCTTCAGCCGAACCACTTTCAACCACTCGTCGCGCATCCTCAAAAGAAGAAATAGATGTCCCTTGCTTCTTCACTTCATTATTAGCAACAGATAGAGCTTGGAATTGGGTTCCAACATCCTCATCAGCATCAATAAAAGAGAAAGATGACAAATGGCTTACCACCATAGCCTGCTCTCCACCAATCATTACCATCTTTCCATGCCTTACAAACTTCAATCTTTGGTGGAGCGTGGAAGTGACTGCCCCTGCATCATGGATCCATGGACGACCCAATAGGAAACTGTAGGCGGCACGAATATCCATTACTTGAAAAGTGATCTGAAAAGTATGAGGACCAATTATTATAGGAAGATCCACTTCACCAATGGCAGTCTTCCTAGAACCATCAAACGCTTTGACAATTACCCCACTAGGTCTCATGGGAGCACCTTGATATGAGAGTCGAGATAATGTAGTTTTGGGCATTACATTTAACGACGAACCTGTATCTACCAACACACTTGATAAAGTATCATTTCCACAACTTATTGAGATATGCAAAGCCATATTATGGTTCCTTCCCTCCTCCGGAAGCTCTTCATCACTGAAACCAAGATTGTTACACGAAGTAATATTTCCCACAATTCCATTAAATTGGTCAACCGTCACATCATGATCCACGAATGCCTGGTCCAAGACCTTCATCAAAGCTTCTCTATGGGCACCAGAATCTCTCAGTAAAGCAAGCAAAGAAATCTTGGAAGGAGTTTGCAATAGTTGGTCCACAATCTTGTATTCACTTCTCTTGATGAGCTTCAGAATCTCATCATCCTCGGGGTGTGGGATAGGTTCATTGGATCGGCCTACCTCAACCCTGGGTTCAACATTTCTCGCTGGAATTTATGCCGGTATGGGCCTCCTGACTTGAACTTATGGTATCTTCAAAGGTACTGCTGCAAAGACACGTTCGCTTCTCGTAACTCTGCTCACATCAGCGATGTTAACAAAAGATGGCATTGTTGGTATAGGGACTTCTACCCCATTCTCAATCATTGTGGCATTATACTTGTAGGGTATAGCTTGGTCTGAGTTGTAAGGCACATGACCAGGTGGATAAATGATCAAAGGAGCAACAGGTGCAGTCTGACTGTCATAAACGATCTCTACTGGTTCAAGCAAGTTGAATTGGGGTATTATAACATTCACTTCATCCACCGGATCTCTGTCATGTGTAATAGTGATAACCCTTTGGTCTAACAATTTTTGAATGTCCTCCTTCAAAATAGGGCAATCAACTTCTCTTGAACAAAATTCACAAACATCATAATCATGATGATGCCTAAAAAAGGCAAGTCTTCTTAAGCTCTGATGTAACCTGTTCAACGAATCTCTTATGTGTTCAACTTGAAAAACTTGAAACTTTCCCGGACAACCTTCCACCATATTCACTGATGCTGCCCCATGTCGAGGCAAAGGATTATCTCTAACATTCGGGTTAACATCCTTGAAAGACAAGATACCGTTCTTAATCAATCTCTGCACATCCGCCTTTATAGCAAAGCAATTTTCAATGTTTTACCCCGGTGACCCTTGATGATACTCACAAAACTGGTCCGCCTTGTACCACGGAGAAGTACTATTCGGTGCGACAGGAGGAGGCTTCGTTGTTATGAGGTTCTTTCTGATCAGAGCAGGGAACAATTCAGTGTAAGTCATGGGAATGGCATCAAATTGCGGTTTCCTTGGTGAACAATTCTGGTTATTAAATTGATAAGCCTGTTGTCGAGGCTGCTGTTGAAATGGCCATTGCTGAATTGGTGGGGTTTGATGAGTTGGGGTTACCAATGTTGGGCGGACAGCCGGAGTGACTGTCGCAACATGTGAGTAGCCTCTCCTTGGTCTCCCAGGGAAAATTACACTGACATCTTGTTCTTTCCTTTTAGGGAAAACACTTCCAAACTTCTTGATACTGCTAGATGGACTTCCTTCCTTAACCAAACGTCCTTCACGAATCCCTTCTTCCAACCGCATGCCCATACTTACCATCTCGGTGAAGTCACTGGGTGCGCTGGCAATCATTCTTTCATAGTAAAAGGAACCTAAAGTCTTCAGGAATATCTTTGTCATTTCTTTCTCCTCAAGAGGGGGATAAATCTGAGCAGCAATCTCGCGCCACCTCTGGGCATATTCTTTAAAGGACTCCCTGTCTCTTTGGGACATCGCCCGGAGTTGATCTCTGTCCGGCGCCATGTCGACGTTGTACTTATACTGGCGAACAAAAGCTTCACTAAGATTGTTGAAATTACGGATCCGAGTGTTGTCCAAACCCATATACCACTTTAGAGCGGAACCAGTCAAACTGTCTTGAAAGTAGTGAATTAACAAGTTATGATCATCAGAATATGTAGACATCTTTCTCACATACATAGTTAAATGACTCCACGAACACGAAACACCTTTATACCTTTCAAAGTCCGGAACTTTGAATTTGGCTGGAATCTTTACATTTGGAACTAAACACAGGTCATGAGCATTCTTTCCAAACAAATCTTTCCCCTTTAACGCTCTGATCTCCCTCTGCATCTCTTGAAACTGGTCTTGAAATTCCTCCATTCTATCGAAAAGACCCAGACTTTCAGCAGGCTCGGCATGATAAGCAGGTTCATTCATGTATGGCATAGAATGAACCACAGGAGCGACAGTTGTCATCACTGGTTGAAGGAAAGGTGCCACAGACGGGATTACAGGCGGCATAGTAGTTGTCTCCGGTTGAGGAAAAGACACAGTAGGTTGAACCAAAGGCTGTACGACAGGCTGATACCCTTCTGGCACAAAGTTATAAGGCATTCCCCATGGAAAACCTTTTGGCATCTGATGTTGAAGCGGAGAGTTGATTTGAGTCACAGATGTTAGAACGGTGACAATCTCAGAAACCACAGTAGTCGAAGTCTGAATCTCAGCAGCTGCAGTCGATGGCTGATTCTGAGCAGCCATCAAACTTTCCACCAGCGCAGTTAGTTTCTCCACACCGACATGAAGGGTAGCGACCTCCTCACGAAGCTCGTGGTTTTCCTGTTCTAGATCTTCCATCTTCCTCTGACGATTGGCTCGGGTATTGTATCGATGAGACAGCTTGACAATCTACCGGAGTGGAAAAAGAAACAAGGATAAGACTCTAGAAAACATGTGAAGTGGAATGTTGGATGATGCATGATATGCGATGCAAATGATCGTTCATTTTGATAGTTTTTTTTCAAAAAATGTTGATGGATGCATGGATGAATGATAATGCAACAGTTACACACAAGTCCACAAATATGGGGTTGAAAGGTTCAACGTTCCGTGCATGGAGTCAAAGGTAGAGCCCACCCCAAGGTATGTACTAACGGTTTAATCGCACCTGTAAGACAAGGTTCTAAGAGTTCCCAGAGTCTACATTCCTCCTTCGGATATTACCAACGTCTTGATTACTCAATAATTAGCAATATTCTCAAGAGAAACTCGTCCGAGCGTAGCATCGCGTAACAATTACTTCCGGATTACTCTGTTATAATCTCCGCGCTACACCTAAAAGGCCAAGATGGGTTAGGGTTCTACGGTTCTCAGCTTCTCTGGCTCCCAGGTAGAAAATAATAATGTCTTCCCGATTACTCGGTAAATAAATATTACGTTCAAAAGGGCCTTCCACTGAGTGGGGGATTTCATGCCTCCTTCTTTGGGATTAGTCCCTCAAAGTTAACATGACTATACCGCCCGTCCTATTCTTAAGTGTAACTTAATCCGGGTATAGGATTCGTCCTTTGCAAAAAACCCAAAAACCCCAATATAAACATATAATCAAACAAATCAAATAATAATAAAACAGATAAAACAAACTAGGCTTAACCCACTTAGGGATGGACCAACAAGAGGTCAATCTTTCCCCAACAGAGTCGCCAATTCTGTAGCGATAAAAAATGTAGCGGGGTAAATCGGAGATCGAACTATTAATTAATTTGTCTCACAAAAGCAAGAGTCGCCACCGCGCTTTATTATTTCCAAGGGAAAAGGGAAAAGAGCGAAATAAAACCCTAAAATATGCAATGTAAAATAATACTTTAAAAGTAATGAAAATACAAGGCGTTTTGAAAAGAGGTCTAGAGTTCGGGGGTTGGTTATACAATGGGAAGGTATTAGCACCCAATGCATCTATAGTATCCTATAGGAACCTTTTGAAATATCTATTTTTGGTTAAAATTGTTTGTTTGATTAAAATGGTTCATTTGGCTAAAAATAGGTGTGGGCGAGAGTTTGAAGATACAACGACCTAGTATCGAAGTTTTGACTTAAAAGGGGTGGTTTTTTAAAATTGAGTTCTTTTAGAAGATTTAACAAAAAAATCTAAAATGTATGAAGGGTTTCGCACAATCGGATAACATATTTAATGACATGAAGTCAATAATTTTAATTCTTTCCCTTGGAGTAGAAGCAAACAAATCAAAAATAAGATGAACATCACAATATAAGTAATCAAGGATACGCAAGGAAATAAATTTAAGCGAACAAATTAATACCAAGAAAGGCGGTGAAATATTTAATTCGAGAAGATTAAGACGATTAAAAAATAAAGAGAAGATAACCAATTTTCTAAAGAAGATAAATTACTAAATTAATTCTAAACAACAAATAAAACTAAGATCATGAACTTTCTAAATTATATCTAGACTAAGTTAAAGTTCTAAGATTTATTAAAATTAAAATTCTAAAAGTTACTAAATTTAATCTAAAGTAAATTAATTCTAAAGTACTAAACCATATCTAATATAGGCTAAATTAAAGCTAAATTAATATCATTGGGAAATAAACTGAAAACGAAATAAAAAGGTCCAGCATGGGATCGAACTCGTGTCTCCTTCTTTCGAACTCTTTTTCGAACTCTTTCCCTCTCTCTTTGATCTCTCTCTTCGATCTCTCTTTCGAACTCTTTTTTTTCTCTTCGATCTCTCTTTCGAACTCTCTCTTCGATCTCTCTTTCGAACTCTTTCTTTCTCTCTTCGATCTCTCTTTCGAACTCTCTCTTCTAAATCGAAATCGAACAACGCCAATCCTACTCCCTCTTTCGAACTCTTTCTCCCTCTCTTCTAAATCGAACAATGCCAATCTTGCTCCCTCTTTCAAACTCTTTCTCCCTCTCTTGATTAATCCTCTTTGATAAAATTATAAGCAACAAACTTCCTTGCTCACGACAATAACAAATAAACCCTCTTCTGGTTTTTTCATGCAGTTAAACATCAAATCAACAAGGCGACAAATATTCATGGTAAGAGAAACAACAATAACAATCTCAGGGGTTCTGGTTTATTGAAACATCAACAACAAAAAATGCAGCAACGACAACTAGTTCACAACATACATCATTATAACAAACATAGCAACATATTTTGAGAAAAAAAAGTAGGGAGACTTACAAGATCATAGCAAGTCTGATGATTTCGATTTTTGACGATGAAATAATAAAGAAATCCAGAGATGAGGTAATATGCTCTTTTAATTCCTTCTGATCTTCTGAAAATCTAGTTGGAAAATCTTGTAATAGAATTGATTTCTTCTGAAACTGTAGAGAATAAATGTTGCTTGTTCTTCAAATTCTGCAGATTCTTTTCTCCCCTTTTTTTCCTAAAATTCTAGCACTATTGTTGTGAGCTACGCGTCGGTGTTTATGAGATTTTGCTGGTATGATTGGAGCTTGGTTCGAAATGGTGCAGGTTAAAAGGTTTGCTTCTGTTTACAGTTTGTGGTTTTTTTTTTAAAGTAGGCTTGGATCTATTGTTTATGTTTTGAGTGGAATGCTTTGTTGGTATTTTTGACTAGGCTTGCTTTTATGCAGGCTATCCTGCTTGCAGTTCGAAACAGGTTTTGAGTTATGCAGGCTATCCTGCTTGTAATTTGAAATAGGCTTTGAGTTATGCAGGCTATCCTGCTTGCAGTTTGAAACAGGCTTTGAGTTATGCAGGCTTGTGCTTCTGCAAGTTTGTGTTTTTTTCTCTTTGTGAACTCCCTTTTTCGATTGTATATCTACCTGTTTTATAGTGAATAAGAATGAGGTTTTGGGAGGGAAAATTTGGTGAGTTTGAACAAATATGATGATCTGATTTATGGCTTTTTGATACAGGTTTTGGTGTGTGTTATTTGATGCAATTTATGGACTGATATGTTGGTCTTATAACAGGGCAGCAGAGATTATGTGACTGTTTTTCTTGGCATTACTTGTGCAGGGGCCATGCAGTTTTGGACAGATTTCTGCAGCATATGGACAGATTTTTGCAGCATATGGACAAACTTATATGGACATAGCATAACAATCATAATATTAATAATAATAGTAATGACAATAATAATGAAATAAACTGTTAGTAAAAACTAAACTGAAAAATACAAAAGTGAAATAAAAGAGATATTAAAATTGGTTCTAAAATCTATTAATAATTCAACTTAAAAATATTTCAAATGGAATTATAATCAAAATTTACACCAAAATTAATCATAAAAGAAATAAAAATAAATGAAAAATCAAACCATATATTTTCAAATTTTTGAATTGCAACTAAAGAAACACAAAATAGACTTACATACTCAAAAAATGTAAAAAGCAAAAGAACTTATATGTATTTTGAGATTTTTTTGGAATTATCAATGAATTAAATATATAAATTAAATGAAACTAACAAAACTATAAATTTTTTATATTTTGGATAAAGTAAAACTGATATGAACTAAATATATTTTGTGGATTTTCTTTTTATGAAAATAAGAATAAAATAAAAATGATAAAAAATGATAAAAAAATCATGATTTAGTAAAGTCATGCAAAACCAGTTAAATTTCACTAAATTCACAACAATTTCTAACGTTTCTATTTTTTGGTGGATTTTCAAAGCATAATCATCTCTTGACTTGTAAAGAAAAGTTGTAGTTGTTGCAAAGGAGAATCATATGTAAAAGAACCACTAAAAAATTGTCGAAATTTGAAGAAGTTATGAATTTTTGAAATCTGAATCGAGAATTGGCTAAAATAGGTCGAATCGCTTATGAACGCTTGCCATGTAATAATGCAGATGGGAGGTGGTATCTTAGGTCAAATTTTTGGGTATGACAGTTGCCTTATACAAAATGACCATATTACGCATGTAAGGTATCTTAGCCAAAACAAGCAAATACAAGATCATAGTCCCTCGATGACGCTATCTAAGTTGCCTTTCAAAATGATCTAAAGAAAAATGCTAAGATACCTTGCAACATTGCTAATCATGGTCATACGATGACCCACGCTCGTCCCGTTTACATCCAAAGATAGGGTTGCTTACCAAATCAATGGTAAAACAACAATGTCAAAGGAAAAGAAAATGAACAAGAAAGACATTTAAGTAGGTAGATTGTTCCTAATTACTTGCTCCATTTCAAAACAAACATCCTTGCTATTTTAAAAACAATCACATACACTTTCAAACATCTTGCAAAATTGAAAACATTTTCAAAAGATCAAACATCTTTGTATACATTCTTACGAACGAGAATCATTACAAAGGTTGCCTAAACAATGGCCTCTTTACAAAATACTTTCAAAAACCACACAAATTACAATTTCAAACAAAAGCAAGTGATCTAGCAAGTAACTAAGAGCCCATGGAAAACCATGGATGAAAAGGGTGCTAATACCTTCCATTTTCATAATCTACCCCCCGAACTCAAGAAACAATCTCAAAGGTCTTTCCTGTGCTTTTTCACCTTTCCTTTTGGATAAAAGAAAAGTCGATGGCGACTCTTGGTAACTGCAACATTTAAAATCAAATGCAAAACCTTCAAGTCAGTTCTCCCACCGTATCACAGAATTGGCGACTCTGCTGGGGACTTTTATGGAAGTGGGGTTACCTTAGGGATAGATCACATCTATTTGCTTTAATTGTTTGATTTGTATGCTTTACATTGTGGTTCTTTGTTTGGGTTTGAATCCTCTACCTAGAATTGTGATACCTTATAGGTAAGTAGCAATACGTTGTGGAAATTGTGTGGGGTATACCGACATGGTCTAAACAATAGCTACGTTAGTGCGACATATTTGTGGGTATCGGTAGCCTTTGAGTTAATCAAAGAGAATATGGGGCCGCTGAGTGATGTCATAAAGCACTAATGAACCTTTAGAACCTTTACTTGACCAACTTGGCCTTTAGGATGTAGTGAGATGACCGGCTTTGGTGAAGTCCGAAGTTGGTAGATACTCGATACTACACTCATTGAGGTTTGGTTTCTTGGGATATTTTGGTCACCATTAAAGAGGCTTGTGCTGAAACAATGACCAAGGAAACAAACCAGTGATATTGATCTCCTTAGAACCCGGTTACTATTACTAGGACAAGTCTAAGCCAACTAAACTTCAAGAGGGTACTTACCTATAAAACTCCATGCAAGCCTAAACCTAAGGATTTGTTTGTTTTGTTTGTATATGCATACTTGTACATAACATCATGAACATCACGAACATCATATACATCCACTAACCATTTCAAGGATTTTGGGATTCATCTTTGTTCTTGTTTTGTAGGATATGGATTCACTTCGCAGGAAAACTATTCAAGTCAATCTTGTAAGGATCCCTCTATAACTCAAGGATCTATCTTCAAGGATTCCAGAAAACTCTCCATTTACCGAGAGACATGGTCGTATACTCAACTTGGTCACCTCCAACACAGATGAGGATATGATGAACGTGCTCTTTCAATTCTTTGATCCTTTACACCATTGCTTCACATTTCCCGACTATCAACTTGTACCTACTTTGGAAGAATTCTCCCAACTCTTGAGGATTCCCATTCTCAATCAACTACCTTTCAAAGGTACGGAAAGAGACCCAAAGCCAGAAGAGATTGCTCAAGCTTTACACTTGCACTCATCTGATATCACAACTCATTGGGAAACAAGGAGTGGTGTCAAAGGTTTCTTAGCAAAGTTCTTGTTCGAGAAAGCCCAAAGTTGTTGGAACTCCTTGGACTTGCAAGCCTTTGAGGAAATTGTGGCTCTCCTCATCTATGGGATGGTTTTGTTTCCAAATCCTGACCAACTCATAGATGTCAACACCGTCAAAATCTTCATATCCCGCAACTCGATGCCTACATTGCTAGGAGATATCCTACACTCTTTTCACACTCGCACAATGAGGAAAAGATGTGTCCTTATGTGTTGCACTCCTCTCTTGGCAAGATGGTTTATTTTGCATCTTCCCCAATCTGTATTAAAAAATGAGCAAGGTTCAAGGTGGTCATAAAGGTTGATGACGCTCAAACATTCGGACATCTATTGGTGCTCCCGATCCAAAGAGAATGTTATCATTATCGATCGTTGTGGAGAATTCCATAATGTCCCTTTACTTGGCATTAGGGTAGGTGATGTCGCGATTGACCTAATGTGTCTAACGGTATCTTAACTGCAAGTGCACAGTCTATCGCGGTAGTAATAAAAAGATGTCGAACCCACAGGGACTTCGTAATCACTCTAGTGTGATGGAACAGGGTTGTTTAGCTAAGGCGGAAATTGTCACGTTTGGTTTTTATAAGTTTAAAACAAAAGGGAAACTAAATTCAATTAAGGGAATTAATATTAAAGTGGTCGAAGCGTAATGATTTGAACCTATGCGAATTAAGTTGTACCTAAGCATATAAAAATATTTAACTTAATTGTTCTGTAGTACTTATCAGTTTAAAAACCCTCGATTCACACTCTCGTGGTCTTACCTCGGATCATACTCCTAAAGCCAAATGTCTGCTCTCGCTAGTCCATAAGTGTTTAGAAAGCATCTTTTTGAAAACTAAATAAGTCTAATTCGTTTTAAAGCGCTCTCGCTGTATTTAAATCGAATGCCTAACTTTAGCTATCCGGTTAAAACCTCACACTCTCGTGGTCTTGATTTCTCCCTATTTCACTTTCTTTACTCTCGTAATAAAAAGCTTAATTTTTAATTATAAAAAGTCACGGCCAGAAATTAAGTTGATTAAGGTTTTAGCTTAGAAATACATTAATTTATTCGGTTATTTCATCACACCCCGACTACGGGTATTTAGCTACTCATAATGCTCGAATTAAAAAGCAGGAAATAAATTCAGAAAACAATAGCGCATGCATCATAAATAAAGAATAGAAATATAACATAAATAAAATTGCAATTATATTGAACACAATAAAAACCTAAAAAGCAATAAAATCCGAGATCCTTCTTCCACAAGCCGGCAAGATTGGAACGTCGGAATGAAAATTTAAATGGACGAAGTTCGGAAATAAAATCGAGATTAAAAATCGGCAGAGCTTCCGCAAGGTTTTTGTGAACTAAACTCCCCCTTTTTTCTTTCTAAGTCTAAGCTATATATAGAGAATAAAAATACGGTTGGAATTATATTTGAGTTCCTAGATTCTTGGTTTTACTGAGAAAAATAAGGAGAAAGTGGCCTTGGAAGTTGGAGAGAAATTAGGCACGTATGCATGCTTTGCTTGACCACTTCATTTTGCTTTAACACATCCAAAATACTTGTATTAAGCCTTGTTACGGTCGTAGCTGCTTCGTTACGTGCAGTTTTCATAAGCTAGCGCGTTACGTTCGTGGCAGGGGTGTGACGGTCGTCACACTCTTCTGAAGCGTCTTACGGTCGTGGCAGGGGTGTGACGACCGTAATAGCAGCAAAAATGGATTTTTTTTTGACAGATTTATCTTTTCTCTTTGGTCTTGGCCGCAATCTCGCACATTTCACGTTTCTTCTTAGTTTGAGCTGAGATATGTTGTACCTGCATAAAACCATACAAAACTCGGAATATTCGAGAGTTAATCGGGTAAATATGACATAAAACGGATAAATTTTATGGTAAATATATGATATGATTTCGCGTTATCAAATCCTCCCATACTTAAACCTTTGCTTGTCCTCAAGAAAATAGTCGTAAAAAATCGGACAAGTGTTTGCTAGGCGCACGTGCACGACATACCTTTTCTTTTCAAGATAAAACACAGGAAACCAATCGTCAGTCGGTTGGTACTCGAGTAAAACGTCAGTGATATGCCAATGACACAATTGAGTCGCGTATTTCCACCTTAACAAACCGCTTAATCGTTTCGTCATATTTAAACCTCGATCCTCTCGTGCTTTTTCGCCCGGTTTCGTTCTGGCGCAATCACATTAAGCCCTTTGTCTTTTCACGCGTGTAGTGGAGTAGCCGGTTAGTGACTTTGATCCTATTTTTGTCACGGGGTCTGGTACACGGATGTGGTTACCCTATATTTTTCCAAATCGGAGGTTGCGGGGGATCGAGCCGTAGCACGCCCTACCAAGTTCAGAACCAGATACCTCTGAACCAACCAACAATGGACTTCTTCTCTTATACTTATATCTCGTATGCGATCTTTGTCTTTTGGCACAAGATTTTCTTTGCTTAGCATCGAGATGAGAAGGGTGTTTCATTGATTAGGCATCAAACACTTATATTCATCGGCTCCCCACGTGGTTTGTGTCCAGACGGTGCTGACTGCTAGTATAAACTACTAGGGGTTACTTCAGAACTTAAAAATCGAGGTGTACATATAACGTCTCATTTAGACGGGTTGCATAAGTAGGATGTTCACGGTGTCATAGTCGTATTGATTTTGTTTACTCGTTCTCGTCTACCTAACTAGGTTTACGTTTTAAGGCAGGTATGTCGAGCTATGCGAGCGGAGAATTTTTTTGGTATGGCTTAAAATACGGGGAAAACTTGAAAAACTTGAAAATATCAGAGAATAACCATAAACTTACTGCAACATGAAGGAAATATAACGTCTCTCCCACACTATATCAGACATTGACTCAATGGCATGATATAAGTTAGGAAGGAATACAAATAGAAAAACTGACGGAAAGGGAAATAAATGAAATACAAAAACAAAAGAAAACTATTGGTGGCCTCTGCCTCTGCTACGTGTGCGGGAGCGTCGGGTAGGTGTGGCCTCGAGGTCGGTATCATGCGAGCCAAGAGTGGTGACGTCCATGCGTAAGGCGTTAAGCTCATAGAAAACCTCGTCCAGCTTCTCGTTGACGTTGCACTGGCCGCGCAGGATTTGGACGTTCTGTGCATGCAGAGTGTCATACTGCTCCTGATGCCTCCTTTCAAGAGCTACAGCCATCTGATTTTACTGATGAAGGGCTCTGAGGATCTCCTCCATAGTGATAGGAGGTGGTGCAGAAGAGGATTCAGGAATGTCGGGAGCAGGAGCCTCGCGGTCCAATTCCTCCTGGATCTCGTCAGTTGGAGCATCTGGCTGGGCATCATGCACGGGAGCATGGCCGTCAGGGGCATCAAATAGCCAATTGGCTCGGTTATGCGGATCGATACGGTCCCTGCAAGGCAGAACAATGTTAGAATAAACAATGTTACGGACCACGGGGTTGAACTTGTCGTCGTCCCTCTCGTGAATGAGATGAGCAGATTTGCAATGGTCTAAGGTCAGCAAAACCGGTGCTCTGGAGGGCAGATGGACAAGTGTGTCGCCATGATTCAAAGCCAAGGCAATAGAAGTGACAAGCCCTCCGAAGTAGAAAGGTTTGCCGCCTCGAGTGCAGATGGAATGAATATGGGCCAGAAGAAAGGGTGCGGCGTTGATTTTCTGATCGGTGAACGCGCAGTGCATGAAGAATAGCTCCTTGGAGTTTAGCTTATGGTTACTATCCCTTGCGAAAATGGTGTTGCATAAGATGCGATGGAAGTAGCGAAATGGCGGGGTTATGGATTTGGGTAGTGTTGTACCCCAAAATTTGCCCTCCCATAATCTTCAAAGTTTTGCCAAGCATCACCTTAAATGGCTCAAAGTTTACTCAAGGGCTACACAGTCAAACCATCCTCCTAAGCCAGTCAAATTAGGGTTTTGGTTCCGGCAAGGAAGTTGAGGTTTTCAAGGGCTCAATCAATTCCCATATGCTCATACACATTTTCAAGCACTTACATGTAAAATTTCAAGGCTCACAAGGTCAAGTTGCACAGTCAAAAACCCTAATTGCTTCACAATCAACTGCAGGGGCAAAATGGTCATTTGGCAGTCAAAAGTCAAAAATTTTGGTCAACATCTTATTTTGAAGTCACAATCATCATTTGGTCAAATCTTGACCATGATTTCACAAGAATGGCTTAAAAATCATCAAGATGCAAAAGTTTCTATTTTTGGACAGCTGAAAAGTCAACTGTAACTTGACCAAGGCATAACTTTTTCATGGTTCATCAGAAAAATCCCATCCAATGCTCATTTTGAAGGGGATGACATTTCCTACAACTCATATTCACATTCCAAATCCAAGAAATGCTCTCACAAAAAGTTATCAATTTCAACATTATAGGTCATTTTCAAAAGTCAACAAAAAGGCACTTTAAGACAAAGACCATAACTTGAGATTGGTAAATCAAAATGACATGGGACCAAAGACATTGGTTAGAGGACTTCAAGACCTTTCTAAAATGTCCAATAACATGTTCATAGCTTCAAAATTGAGCAAGATATGCATTGGAGAAGTTGGGAAATTTTTGTGAAATGGCCAAAGTCAATTATCCTTGAAACTTCATTTTTGACAAAAGGGGCCCACTTTTTCCACTTGTTTCAGCTTGGCCATGCTTCCCACGTCTCCCACAAATTATTTCAAGATTTAAAATTAATTTTTCCATTTTTATTTAATTTTATTTGATTTGATTCATTTTAAATCTTTTAAAATCAAATAAAAATCAAAGAAATTAATTAGGAGATATATTTTGTATTGAAATGCTTTGATACACCATCATGCACATTCCAAATTCGTGCAAGGGGCTATTCCAAGCAAGAATTCAAATTTTGACACAAAAATGGAAAGTGTTTCAATGGAGTTCATGGCATAATCTCAAACATGAATGCAAGGCTTCAAGGCTCTTAATTCTGATTGAAACTCTTTACATAACATATGTGCAAGCTATCACAACAAGATTCACGGCCTAAAAAGCTCAAAAACGGCCAAACACATTTCAAAGTTTGAAGAGAAAAAAGCAAAACTGTAAACCTCCTTGCAGCATGTTTTAAACCTCCATTTCAATCAAAACACACTCCTGGGATCCCTAGGAACCTTTAGCAATCAGAAACGAGTCAAGAACCTCAAGAAATCGTGCCATATAACTCATTCGGTTTGCTTCATTTCTCAAAACTATATATCACATTTCATAAGCATTTGATCCATTTTTTTTATTATTTTGTATTGCTAGGGGCTTTCTGAAGCTAATGATATAATCCAATTGCATTATGAGGCCCTGTATCATGATTCTCCATTAACGTATTTTAGGGTTTCAGAGCTCAAAAATTAGGGGTTCTTACATATGGTAAAATTAGACCATCAAACATACATGGACGAATTCGTGGCGAGAAACCTGATTCAACAATGACCTCGCGCTCAATTTATGTTAAAGCATGTGCTAATCGCTATTTTTTCATGGCTGTGTTTAGTGGGGGTTTAAAACCCCCGCTACTTGTTTTGTGTTTACAGGAAAAACAAAGACGAAGCATGCGTGTCTTCATGTGATAGGGCAATTCAAAAGCTGGCGCGTTTTTTCTTTGTTCTATATCACTAATGTTGTTTTTTTATAATATTTATTGTCCATTGTGTATACAAACGCACGCGATAGTTGAGTTGGCAGAAGACGTGTCTTGCAGGTACAGGGACCTGGGTTCGATTCCCAGGTCCCCCACATATTGTATAATTTTTGTTGTAACATATTCCCATGCAGTGCACGCCCCAAAGTCCATCATACAACCTCACATCCAAGCCTGCCACGCGCCCATGAGCTTCAATCCAAAGGCTACAGGAGGATGTCTATCATGTACCTCAGTCAATGGACACGCACTCAAGCTGGAAAGTCAACAAAGGCCTTGTGTTCATGGGCCTGAATTTCTCAATTCACCTCCCTTTGGGGCCTGATACCCCCCATGGTTTGCATCATTTTTTAATTTTTATTTGATTTTCTTTCTTAATTCTTTTAATTGTTTTTAATTGTTTTCTTTAATTTCATAAATTAATTTTCATAATAAAAAATCAGAAACTAAAATATTTTTAATTAATATTTAATTCACTATTAATTTATTTTGTAAATAAACTCTAACAATTAATTAGTAAATTAGGTTTTAAACTTAAATCTTTTCTTAATAAATAAAATATGTAGAAATTAGGTTTTTGACATTTCATCTTTTTTCTTAATTAAATTTTTCCTCATTATTCATTATTATTATTAATTATTATTTTTGTAAATACACATGTAAATAATTAATTAGCATAAATTAGGTTAACTTTAATATTTTTCTTAATAATTAAAAATAACTTAGAATTAGGGTTTCTCTTGATTTTCAATTTTCTTTACTTTCATAAATACAAAAACCATAAAAAATAATTCTTTTTCTTAATTAAATAATTAATTAGCTTTTTAATTCAATTTAATTTCAAAAGGGTCAAAACCCTCGGACACTCAATTTCGCACGTTATTCTTATTTTCTTTTCGAATATTATGTAACTGCTCAAGGCTTGTAATAGTGATTAGGTCTTTTACTTTCCGTATTCATTTACTAAAAAAATGGGTCTTTGTAATTTTTGGCGATGTATAGATCCGCGCCTTGTAATAGCGTAGGATTTACGTTTCCGCAATTTACTTTCCGCACCCCCTTTAACTGTTAACTTGTATGAAAGAATGCATGCTAATTAAAAAATAACTCGTAGCTCACAAATGCCCTGCTCAAAGATAAATATTGAACTGAAAATAACACACGAATTCACACACCACTTCTAGGGTACGCCTCACCTGTTGCCTTACATTCGAAACGTGGTCGTCGAGTATAGGACGTCTTAGTAAGTCCTTATGTCCATTGATCTAGTTGTCTCGAAACAAGTTGCCTCGAAATGGTTGCCTCGAAACGGTTGCCTCGAAACGGTTGCCTCGAAACAAGTTGCCTCGAAACGGTTGCCTCGGAATAAAAAAGGATCAATGGCATAAGGGTAGCTTCTAAGGTGTCCTAATTGTTGCTTCGGTGACCACACTGTCCCTAAACTCGAATTGACCCGAACACCTCCAACGGTGGTGCTACCTACCTCTCAATGGTGGGATGGCACTACCTAAAGGACACTTACACAGCTTAAATCCTTAGGGTAGGTAGATGACTCATAGATACTTGCTCTCTTCAAAAACAAATCAAAACTCTTTTCACACACACACTTTCTAAAAGTTTTCAAACAAATTTTTCATACACTCTTGAGGACTGATACAAGAGTTATTCAGAAATCTTTAAACGAAACTTTTTCAAACCCACTCACATCTTGAAAAGAAAACATTTTGAAAACATAAGAGTAAGTATCTAAGAGCCCATGGATAACCATGGATAGAAAGGGTGCTAACACCTTCCCTTTCTATAAATCTACCTCCCGAACCGAGAGACAATCTCATAAGGAATTTTGTTGTGCTTTTGTCCTTTCCATGTTGGAGAAAATAAAAGACGGTGGCGACTCTTGCTTCCGCGACATTTCGCGAACCAGCGTTAAACAGTCAGTTCTAAATCCACCGATCACAGAACTGGCGACTCTGCTGGGGAGAATAAAAGTGAGGTGTACCTTAGGATTAGATCATACTTATGTTTTCAATTGCTTTGCTTTGATTACTTTATATTTGTGGGCTTTGCATTGGAGTTTCATAGATCCTAACCCGGATCTGGGGATACCCTTTTAGGTAGCATAAGCTGTGAGGGACCTGTCCGGCGTAGACCGACACGGGTGAATCAGTGGCTACGTTGGTGTGGCACCTTGGTCTGTACTGATATCCCTTATGTTGCAACGAGGAGAATATGGGTCTTCTGAGGAGTCATTAAGCACCAACCGACCTTAGAACCCTAATGTGACCTAACTTGGCCGTAGAACAGTAGCAGTATGCTACACCCATTGAGGCTAAACTCTCGCGATGGTTCTGGCTGCAAGAAAAGATTGTGATGCTGGAGTTATGACCGATTGAGGGTAGTCAGTGATATTGGGATCCTCTAGAACCCGGTTACTTTTGATAGGACAGGTCTTGAGCCCACCAACTTCAAGAGGGTAGTACCCTAAACTTCATGTTGGCCTAAACTCTAAGGGCTGTCTTGTGTGACCTGTGTGCTTCAAACTTGACTACTTGCATGCTTGTTATCTAACACATGAGTTTCTTGCAGGGTTTGTTTACAGTCCTTAACCTGGACTCATAACAGGGTTTACTTACATCACTCCACTCATAGCATAACATCATGCCATCATACCATTGCATACATCCTACATAAGGACTAATCCATTTCAAGGATCTCAAGGGTTTGTGATGCAGGTCATGATGTCTAGCAAGGGGCAAAGGGGATTTATTTTCCTCTAGCCAAGGTTGATAACTTGAGTTAGGGGCTATGACCCACTAGATATGGTGAGCCTTGACTCTTGAAGAAGGACTCTCAACAACATGAAGTTCCTTCAATCAAGCTACCCAAATTCAAATTCTAACAAGTTTCTCTGTTTACCCCGCGAGATCCTTGAAAACATCGCATGCATACATACATATCATTGCATTACAGGTACTCTGTTCTACAGGTTGCTTAATCTTCTTCGCTGTTTATTTCAGCCATCATCATGAATCCTGAATCATCCAATGAACAAGCTATCAAGGCCCTCCAGGCCCAGAACGCCCATTTCCAGGAGCTGGTCATGAGCTTAGCCCAAGGACAACAGGAATTGAAGACTCTGCTTTTGAAGAAAAAGAAGAAGAGGACTGTTTTGTTCAACCCTAGACGCAGATCTGGGAATACACTGCAGAATGAAGCTGAGCGGACTACCCCATCTATTGGGGAAGGCAGTCACCAAGAGGGAAGGGTTCCTAGTCCCGTAGTCTCTGACACCGAGACAGATTTCAATGATGAACAGTACCCTCCTGCTGAGGACAGGTACAAGCAACTAGAGGACCGTCTAAATGCCATGGAGATTCAACAGGTGCCCGGGTTGGACTTTGGAGACCTAGGCTTATCTTCTGGGGTGGTGATCCCTCACAAGTTCAAGGCACCTGCCTTTGCGAAATACGACGGGGCTTCCTGTCCTAAGTTGCACCTTTGTTCATACGCAAGGAAGATCCAGCCCTACACGGCAGACAAGAACCTATGGATCCATTTCTTCCAGGAAAGTCTTTCAGGGACTCAGCTCGAATGGTTCTATCAGCTGAATGGAACCAGCATTCGTAACTGGGAGGATCTGGCCACTGCTTTTTACAAGCAGTATCAATATAATTCCGACCTCGCTCCTACGCGTACCCAACTCCAGGGTATGTCGCTAGGATCGGGAGAAGGTTTTAAGGAGTACGCACAGAAATGGAGAGACCTGGCTGGCAGGGTGCAGCCACCATTGACGGACCAGGAGCTGGTGGACATGTTCTTGGGGACCCTATCTGGTCCATTCTTCAACCATCTCATTGGTAATTCCTCTGCTGGGTTTACTGACTTGATCCTGACTGGTGAGAGGATCGAAGCTGGTATAAAATTGGGAAAGATACAAAAGGGTGCCTCCTCAAGTACTGAAAAGAAGCCCTTCAAGAAGGAGGCCAGTGTTGTGTATGGTCCAAGAAAGCAGAATAAACCTGAACGCCGCCAAGCTGTCAACGCGGTGGTTATTTCTAAGCCTGCTGCTGCTCCACAACAGTACAACCAACCCAGAGCTGAGAGGCCCAAACGACAGTATACTCGGCTCAGCATGACTCTCTCTCAAATCCTGCCGCAACTGCTGTCAACTAGCCTGGTAACTGTCAAAGAGGCTCCGAAGATGGTAAACACAGCATCTCCGAAATACAACCCCAACGCCCGTTGCGCGTATCACTATGATAGCCCAGGACATTCTACTGATGATTGCTGGGCCCTGAGGAATAAGGTTCAGGACCTTATTAATGCCAAGGAGATACAGTTCGAGGCGCCCGAGAGGCCAAATGTTGTGACCGCTCTCATGCCCCAGCATGGAGTGAATGCTATTGAGGAGGATTTGTATGTAGCTTCTGTGGATGATGTTGCTACTCCGCTGCTAACCGTCAAGAGGAACCTGTTGCTAGCCGGTTTATTTCCGGGATGTAGCAAAGGTTGCCCTTTATGTGCAGATTCCCCTGCTGGTTGTTCTTTGCTGAAATCAGGCGTCCAAAACCTGATGGATAGTAAAGAGATTTTGTTCAAAAAGACTGATGTTCCTGCTGCCCCTGTTGAAGAAGTTTCAATTGTTACCATTTTCAACAACCCTTCCAAGGCTCCTTCAAAGAAGCCTGTCCAAATTTTGCCTGTTCACAAGATTTCTCCCATCACCATTACTGTTCCGGGGCCCATCCCCTACAAGTCTGATAAAGCTGTCCCATGGCACTATGGGGCAGATGTTTATGTTCTGGGAGTGAAACAAGAGTTCAACACTGGTACCGGTGTCACCAACATCATCGGGCCTGCTAAAGTCACTCGTAGTGGAAGACTGTTCTCACCAGATATCGCTCCTCCAGCAATTCAAAGGCCTCTGGTCATCACACCTGCCAGTGTGCCTGTTTCCCCCCCTAATCAAGTTTCCACCCCTGCTGCCGAGTCATCTGACGCTCGGGGCAAGGGGATTGCTGCTGATATGCCTTCCCGGACGGAGGCACCAAAGACCATTATTGAGGCTTCCAAGCAAGAAATGGAAGAGATCCTCAAAATTATAAAGAAGAGTGATTTCAACGTTGTTGAACAACTGGGGCACACCCCCTCCAAAATCTCCATGCTATCATTGTTGTTGTGTTCAGAGGCCCATGCCAAGGCCCTGATTGCTTTCCTGAAAATGGCCCACGTACCTCAAGAGACGTCTTCTGATCAATTCACCGACTGTGTGGCCAACTTAACCGCTGATAATGGTCTGGGTTTCTCTGATGCTGATCTGACAGCCAAGGGGAAGAACCATAATGATGCCCTGCATGTCTCCATTGAATGCAGGGGCACTACTCTTGCTCATGTGCTGGTTGACACTGGTTCTTCACTAAACGTGCTACCCAAGAAGGCTCTAGACAGGCTAGACTATAAGGGTTTAGAGCTCAAACCAAGTAACATTGTTGTTCGGGCCTTTGACGGGTCCAAAAGGATGGTACATGGTGAGGTTGACATCCCGATCAGGGTTGGTTCGCAGGTATTTGATTCAAAATTCTATGTGATGGACATCCGTCCATCCTATTCTTGTTTGCTGGGTCGCCCGTGGATCCACAAGGCTGGAGCTGTGACTTCAACTCTACATTAGAAGCTCAAATACCCGGTCAGGGGGAAGATCGTAACAGTGCAAGGGGAAGAGGAATACATGGTCAGCCACCTCAACTCCTTCAGGTACGTGGAAATGGACGGGGAGTTCATTGAGACCCCCTTCCAACATTTTGAAGAGGTACCTCAAACATTGGCAGCAGCAGAAAAAGTGACTGAAGAGGGTTCTCCTTTAAAGATGGCTTCCTTAAAGGACGCCCGGGCTGTGATTGAAAAAGGTGAATGTGCAAACTGGGGCAGGCTCCCTGATTTTACTCCTAAGACTAACAAGTTTGGGATGGGTTTCACTGCAGAAGCTCAGAAGGCTGTGCGCAAGGCAAGGATTGGAAGACCTCTTGTGCTCATCACCAATCCAGGAGTGAATGCTATTGGGGATGAAGACGAAGTGGAAGAATCAGAGTTTGACAGCTGGATCTACCCAACGACTAACGGTGGACCTAGCAACTGGACCGCAAAAGACTTTACACCCATTACTTTTGTCACCCAGTAATGAACTTCTTTGTTTTGGATTTGTAATAAACAATAATTTGAAACTTTATGGCCCGGTGTCTTACCCGGGGCACCGTGGTTTTATTTGTGAGGGCTTTTGTTTGTCACTTTCATATATCATGAATAAAAGCATTGGACGTTTTTTCACATTTCAAATCTTGTGCTCTCTTTCTTTCTTTATATATTGCAAAACAGCTGTATTTACACACACTCACTTATACAGGTTTCAATCCACTCTGGATCTCACTGGTAACGACTCTACTACTGCCAGTTATGACTTCGAAAATTTAATCAACTTAGCCGAAGACGGAGGTGAAGATGATTGCGAAGTGCCTGGCGAGCTTGCAAGACTGTTACTCCAGGAAGAGAGGGCCATTCAGCCACATGAAGAACCAGTGGAAACGGTGAATCTGGGTACTGAGACAGATAGAAAGGAAGTCAAGATTGGTGCTAATCTAGAGCTACTGTGAAACAACGGCTGATCCAGATGCTGCATGACTACATGGAAATCTTTGCCTGGTCTTACGAAGACATGCCTGGGTTGGATACCGACATCGTAGTTCATCATTTTCCTACCAAGGAAGACTGCCCTCCGGTTAAGCAAAAGGTCCGCCGTATGCGTCCAGAGATGTCCGAGAAAATCAAGGCTGAGGTTATGAAGCAATTTGACGCTGGTTTTCTTGCAGTGACTTCTTACCCTCAGTGGGTTGCCAATGTGGTGCCGGTACCGAAGAAAGATGGTAAGGTCAGAATGTGTGTCGATTACAGGGATCTGAACAGGGCCAGCCCCAAGGATGACTTCCCTCTGCCTCACATCGACGTTCTGGTTGACAATACTGCTCAGCACAAGGTGTTCTCCTTCATGGACGGCTTTTCAGGTTATAATCAAATCAAGATGGCTCCTGAAGATATGGAAAAGACTACCTTTGTCACTCAGTGGGGCACCTTCTGCTACAAAGTCATGCCGTTCGGGTTGAAAAATGCTGGGGCAACCTACCAACGTGCCATGGTTGCTTTATTTCATGACATGATCCATCATGAGATAGAAGTGCATGTCGACGATATGATTGCAAGGTCCCAAACAGAGGAGGAACACCTTGACCATCTACAGAAGTTGTTTGACCGTCTGAAGTTATACAAGTTGAGGTTGAACCCGAACAAGTGCACCTTCGGGGTAAGATCTGGGAAGTTGCTAGGATTCGTCGTAAGCGACAAGGGTATTCAAGTGGACCCTGCCAAGGTTAAATCCATACAAGAGATGCCAGTTCCAAAGACAGAGAAATAAGTCAGAGGCTTTCTAGGACGTCTAAATTACATTGCCCGATTCATCTCGCATCTAACTGCTACCTGTGAACCAATCTTCAAGTTGCTGAAGAAAGATCAGGTAGTACGTTGGAATGATGAATGTCAGGCCGCTTTTGACAGAATCAAAGAGTATCTCCAAGAACCACCCATTCTTATGCCACCGGTTGAAGGGAGACCTCTAATACTATACCTAACAGTACTTGACAGCTCAATGGGGTGTGTGCTGGGGCAGCATGACGAGTCTGGCCGAAAAGAGCACGCCATTTATTACCTTAGTAAAAAGTTCACTAACTGTGAGACCCGATACTCACTGCTCGAGAAAACTTGTTGTGCTTTGGTATGGGCTGCTCGCCGGCTGAGACAGTATATGCTAACTCACATTACTCTGTTGATTTCAAAGATGGATCCAATAAAGTACATATTCGAAAAGCCTGCTTTGTCTGGAAGAATAGCAAGATGGCAAATGATCTTGACAGAATACGACATCTAGTACACAACTCAGAAAGCTATCAAAGGAAGTGTATTGGCAGACCACTTGGCACACCAGGCATTGGATGACTACTAGTCAATGAACTTTGAGTTTCCCAACGAGAGTATCATGATAGTGACTGATTGTGAAGTACCTGGACCGGATGAAGGACCTGAGGAAGGATCCTGATGGTCTATGCACTTTGATGGAGCCTCCAACGCTTTGGGTAACGGTATCGGCGCCGTGATCATATCCCCTCAAGGCACTCATACTCCACTCACTGCCCGGTTATGTTTCAACTGCACCAACAACATGGCGGAGTATGAGGCATGCATCATGGGTCTTCAAGCTGCGATTGACTTAAGGATCAAGTTTCTGAGTGTCTTCGGAGATTCTTCTCTCGTGATCAATCAGATCAAAGGCGAGTGGGATACGAAACACCCGAATCTTATTCCTTATAGAGAATGTGTGTTGACATTGATCCCCCATTTCACAGAGATCACTTTTGAACACTTTCCAAGAGAGGAGAATCAGTTGGCGGACGCGTTAGCTACGATGTCTTCTATGTTCAAAGTCAAGTGGGACAATGAGGCTCCCCGGATCATTATCTGGAAACTGGACGAACCTGCATACTGTTGTGATCTTGAGGCTGAGATAGCAACTGAGAAACCCTGGTACCACAAGGTAAAGAGGTACCTGGAAGCTCAAGAATACCCTGAAGGTGCATCCGTCAATGACAAGAAGTTTCTGAGAAGGTTCGCTGCAAAATTCTTCCTCAGCAATGGCATTCTATACAAGAGAAACCATGATTCAACTTTACTGCGTTGTGTGGATAAAACTGAAGCAGAAAAGATCATGACAGAGCTACATGAAGGTACCTTCGGAACACATTCCAGTGGACATACCATGGCAAAGAAAATCCTTCGGGCAGGATATTTCTGGTCCACGATGGAAGCTGACTGTTACCAACATTCTCGGACATGTCATAAGTGCCAGATTTACGCAGACAAGGTGCACGTTCCTCCAATTCCTCTGAATGTCTTGACAGCGCCTTGGTCGTTTGCAATGTGGGGTATTGATATGATCGGCGAGATTAAACCTACGACATCCAACGGGCATCGCTTCATTCTGGTGGCGATAGATTACTTTACAAAATGGGTTGAAGCAGCTTCCTATGCTACAGTAACCAAGAATGTCGTGGCACGGTTCATTCGGCATAACCTGATCTGTCGATACGGCGTCCCGGAAAGGATCATTACGGACAATGGTACCAATCTCAACAACAAGATGATCACCGAGCTCTGCGAGCAATTCAAGATACAGCACCACAACTCTTCTCCCTACCAGCCGAAGATGAATGGGGCTGTAGAAGCAGCGAATAAGAATATCAAGAAGATTGTGCAGAAGATGACAGTGACCTATAAAGATTGGCACGAGATGTTACCGTTCGCTCTTCATGGGTACCGTACCTCAGCAAGGACGTCAACCGGGGAAACTCCCTTTTCCTTGGTCTATGGCATGGAGGCAGTCTTGCCGATTGAAGTCCAGATACCCTCTCTCCGGATAATGAAGGATGCAGATTTGAGCGAAGATGACTGGATCCAGACTCGACTTGATCAATTAAACCTAATTGACGAAAAGAGACTCACTGCTATTTGTCATGGTCAAACGTACCAAAAATGGATGATCAGGGCATTAAACAAAAAAGTCAGACCACAAGAGTATCAAGTTGGGGACCTGGTAATCAAACGCATGATCCTTCCTCAAAGTGATCCCAGGGGAAAATGGACCCCTACGTACGAAGGGCCATTTGTGGTTAAACATGTGTTCTCAGGAGAAGCCATGATTCTAACCACTATGGATGGTGACGACCTTCCTCACCCCGCCAATGTAGACATAGTAAAAAGATACTACGCATGATAAAAGACCCGCTAGGTTGACATACCTAGGCAAAAATTAGGGCTTCCCGGCGAACCAAAAGGGTTCGGGAAAAATGAGGGATGAAATGAAAAAAAATCTGTACACCCGGCAAGTCGAAAACCTGAAAAGGCGGCTTGGGCAAAAATGGGTATCCCGGTGGACTGAAAACCCGAAAGGGCGGTCCAGGCAAAAGTTAGGGATTAAAGTGTAATACTATGTCTCATTGGATCACCTTGCATCCAGAATCCGGTATTAACATCAAGTCCAAACGACATCGATCAGTCAGCTTCATCTTCAACCGAGCAGCCAAGTGATGAGACGCTCGAAGATATAAAGGCGATAGCAGAGTTGGAACCCAGTGGGATTATTCTTTTCACACAGCTGTTTTGTTTTCCTTGTACAAATTGTATAAACTTTGTTTTTCGGCGGTGTTCTCTTACTAGGACGTCAGCCTCTTGTACATAAAACGCCTATTTACAGGCAAATTCAAAAATCAATACAAATTCACTTTTCAGACAAATTGCCAGTTGTTTTTCCTTTTTCTGTTTTGTTTTGCGAAGAACGTCCAAGGTTCAATTTGTGATATATGCATTTGACACTAATTGCTAACTCATAAATATTTGCATACGAAACAAAAGGATTAATTACAGGTGACATTAGAAACAGGGGCAATAATGAGTTGTCTAAGCAATCTAATTGCTCGGTCCACCAAGGTACCAAGGTAAGTTCAGTTGAAGAATGTAACCAAGATATCTTAATTCCCCAGAGAGTGAGCCAAGATTCAACAATTCTCCCCAAGCAGTTGGTCTCCGATCAGCCCTGAACAAGACACCGTATCTCCAGCAAGTCAACGATACTCTCCCCAAGCAGAGTTAGTCCACTGTCAGCCTTAAGGAAATTGGGTATCCCCAGCAGATCTCAACATTCCTCACCAGAGTATACAAACATTCCATAACAAGCATCCCCGGCAGTCTTGATCTAAGATTGTTCCCCGGCGGTATACCAGATGTTCAATGGAGCCATTCCCCAGTCCAATCTGAAAAGTTTCCCCAGGAGAGTTCAATCAATCTCCCCAGTAGTAAGCTTACCCCCAGTAGATTCTGGAAGCTTATCCCCTGCAGAGCGAACACGTCTCCCTGGTTTTATTCAGAAGGTTATTTCCCCACCAGGGTATAACTGGGTTATCCTCAGCTAAAAACCACGGAAAGATCGTCCCCGACGAAGTCTTCCTATTCCCCAGCGAAGTTCATCAAATCTTCCAACAGAGCTCAACAATGGTATCCCCAATGGAGTTATCATCAACCTCAGCAAAGTATCTCTCTTTCCCCACAGAGTTATCTCCCCGCAGAGTGATCTATTCGCCAAGTTCATTCCCCAACAGAGTCATCTTCTCCTACCGGTATTCTTGCGACTATCATCCCCAGCAGAAACATCGAAGCTCTATTCCTCAAACATCAGCCCAGGATTTAATTTCCCGGCATCCGTCAAGGATTTATTTTCCTAGACAAAAACATACATTAATGAACATCGCATCTTCATACATTATAGCATGCACATACGCATTATGAACATATAATCTCATTCCTCCCTGAGAACATCATGACATGGCATACAACTAACGTTTTGTCTTTTCAGGACAAAAGTCAATACAAAGATGATTAATATCAGCTGTCGCAATTCCAGATCTGATTCCTGTATCTTACCAGGGTGTATCTGTTGACGACTATTTTCTGGACTCGATTCCTGTATCTTGCCAGGGCATGTCTGAAGAGTTTGAAGATCCGATTCCTGTATCTTGCCAGGGTGTATCTGTTGACGACTAATTCCAGACTCGATTCCTGTATCCTGCCAGGGCATGTCTGAAGAGTTTGAAGATCCGATTCCTGTATCTTGCCAGGGTGTATCTGTTGATGACTAATTCCAGACTCGATTCCTGTATCTTGCCAAGGCACGTCTGAAGAGTTTGAAGATCCGATTCCTGTATCTTGCCAGGGTGTATCTGTTGACGACTAATTCCAGACTCGATTCATGTATCCTGCCAGGGCACGTCTGAAGAGTTTGAAGATCCGATTCCTGTATCTTGCCAGGGTGTATCTGTTGACGACTAATTCTAGACTCGATTCCTGTATCCTGCCAGGGCACGTCTGAAGAGTTTGAAGATCCGATTCCTGTATCTTGCCAGGGTGTATCTGTTGACAACTAATTCCAGACTCGATTCCTGTATCCTGCCAGGGCACGTCTGAAGAGTTCGAAGATCTGATTCCTGTATCCTGCCAGGGTGTATCTGTTGACGACTATTCTCCGGACTCGATTCCTGTATCTTGCCAGGGCACGTCTGAAGAGTTTAAAGATTCGATTCCTGTATCCAGCCAGGGCACATCTACATAAAGAGTTTGAAGATCAACTCCTGTAACAGGCCAGGTAATTATCTTTCTTTCTCAGGTACGCAAGTTTCTCGCTAAGGAATCTCTTACGCGATCAACACCTAGGTGGCATCTATAAGCCCATCCTCCCATTACAGTTCCAAATGGCATCTATAAGCCCATTCCCGACAAGGTTCTATCGCACTTCCAGATGGCATCTATAAGCCCATCCTCTTATCCACCATCTCTCCAAATGGCATCTGTAAGCCCATTCCCTACACCGCACTGCTGATACTCTACTATGTGAGTGCAAATTTCTGGGCACTCTAGTGTTCAATCATCTTCCACCCTCGGATCACGAAAGGCACACAAGCCAATCTACATCCTCAGGTCTAAGAAGATTGAACAGGGGCAACTGTTGTACCCCAAAATTTTCCCTCCCATAATCTTCAAAGTTTTGCCAAGCATCACCTCAAATGGCTCAAAGTTTACTCAAGGGCTACACAGTCAAACCATCCTCCTAAGCCAGTCAAATTAGGGTTTTGGTTCCGGCAAGGAAGTTGAGGTTTTCAAGGGCTCAATCAAGTCCCATATGCTCATACACATTGTCAAGCACTTACATGTAAAATTTCAAGGCTAACAAGGTCAAGTTGCACAGTCAAAAACCCTAATTGCTTCACAATCAACTGCAGGGGCAAAATGGTCATTTGGCAGTCAAAAGTCAAAAAATTTGGTCAACATCTTATTTTGAAGTCACAATCATCATTGGTCAAATCTTGACCATGATTTCACAAGAATGGCTCAAAAATCATCAAGATGCAAAAGTTTCTATTTTTGGACAGTTGAAAAGTCAACTGTAACTTGACCAAGGCATAACTTTTTCATGGTTCATCAGAAAAATCCCATCAAATGCTCATTTTGAAGGGGATGACATTTCCTACAACTCATCTTCACATTCCAAATCCAAGAAATTCTCTCACAAAAAGTTATCAATTTCAACATTATAGGTCATTTTCAAAAGTCATCAAAAAGGCACTTTAAGTCAAAGACCATAACTTGAGATTGGTAAATCAAAATGACATGGGACCAAAGACATTGGTTAGAGGACTTCAAGGCCTTTCTAAAATGTCCAAGAACATGTTCATAGCTTCAAAATTGAGCAAGATATGCATTGGAGAAGTTGGGAAATTTTTATGAAATGGCCAAAGTCAATTATCCTTGAAACTTCATTTTTGACAAAAGGGGCCCACTTTTTCCACTTGTTTCAGCTTGGCCATGCTTCCCACGTGTCCCACAAATTATTTCAAGATTTAAAATTAATTTTTCCATTTTTATTTAATTTTATTTGATTTGATTCATTTTAAATCTTTTAAAATCAAATAAAAATCAAAGAAATTAATTAGGAGATATATTTTGTATTGAAATGCTTTGATACACCATCATGCACATTCCAAATTTGTGCAAGGGGCTATTCCAAGCAAGAATTCAAATTTTGACACAAAAATGGAAAGTGTTTCAATGGAGTTCATGGCATAATCTCAAACATGAATGCAAGGCTTCAAGGTTCTTAATTCTGATTGAAACTCTTTACATAACATATGTGCAAGCTATCACAACAAGATTCACGACCTAAAAAGCTCAAAAACTGCCAAACACATTTCAAAGTTTGAAGAGAAAAAAGCAAAACTGTAAACCTCCTTGCAGCACATTTTAAACCTCCATTTCAATCAAAACACACTCCTGGGATCCCTAGGAACCTTTAGCAATCAGAAACGAGTCAAGAACCTCAAGAAATCGTGCCATATAACTCATTTGGCTTGCTTCATTTCTCATAACTGTATATCACATTTCATAAGCATTTGATCCATTTTTTTATTGTTTTGTATTGCTAGGGGCTTTCTAAAGCTAATGATATAATCCAATTGCATTATGAGGCCCTGTATCATGATTCGCCATTAACGTATTTTAGGGTTTCAGAGCTCAAAAATTAAGGGTTCTTACATATGGTAAAATTAGACCATCAAACATACATGGACGAATTCGTGGCGAGAAACCTGATTCAACAATGACCTCGCGCTCAATTTATGTTAAAGCATGTGCTAATTGCTATTTTTTCATGGCTGTGTTTAGTGGGGGTTTAAAACCCCCGCTACTTGTTTTGTGTTTACAGGAAAAACAAAGACGAAGCATGCGTGTCTTCATGTGATAGGGCAATTCAAAAGCTGGCGCGTTTTTTCTTTGTTCTATATCACTAATGTTGTTTTTTTATAATATTTATTGTCCATTGTGTATACAAACGCACGCGATAGTTGAGTTGGCAGAAGACGTGTCTTGCAGGTACAGGGACCTGGGTTCGATTCCCAGGTCCCCCACATATTGTATAATTTTTGTTGTAACATATTCCCATGCAGTGCACGCCCCAAAGTCCATCATACAACCTCACATCCAAGCCTGCCACGCGCCCATGAGCTTCAATCCAAAGGCTACAGGAGGATGTCTATCATGTACCTCAGTCAATGGACACGCACTCAAGCTGGAAAGTCAACAAAGGCCTTGTGTTCATGGGCCTGAATTTCTCAATTCACCTCCCTTTGGGGCCTGATACCCCCCATGGTTTGCATCATTTTTTAATTTTTATTTGATTTTCTTTCTTAATTCTTTTAATTGTTTTTAATTGTTTTCTTTAATTTCATAAATTAATTTTCATAATAAAAAATCAGAAACTAAAATATTTTTAATTAATATTTAATTCACTATTAATTTATTTTGTAAATAAACTCTAACAATTAATTAGTAAATTAGGTTTTAAACTTAAATCTTTTCTTAATAAATAAGATATGTAGAAATTAGGTTTTTGACATTTCATCTTTTTTCTTAATTAAATTTTTCCTCATTATTCATTATTATTATTAATTATTATTTTTGTAAATACACATGTAAATAATTAATTAGCATAAATTAGGTTAACTTTAATATTTTTCTTAATAATTAAAAATAACTTAGAATTAGGGTTTCTCTTGATTTTCAATTTTCTTTACTTTCATAAATACAAAAACCATAAAAATAATTCTTTTTCTTAATTAAATAATTAATTAGCTTTTTAATTCAATTTAATTTCAAAAGGGTCAAAACCCTCGGACACTCAATTTCGCACGTTATTCTTATTTTCTTTTCGAATATTATGTAACTGCTCAAGGCTTGTAATAGTGATTAGGTCTTTTACTTTCCGTATTCATTTACTAAAAAAACGGGTCTTTGTAATTTTTGGCGATGTATAGATCCGCGCCTTGTAATAGCGTAGGATTTACGTTTCCGCAATTTACTTTCCGCACCCCCTTTAACTGTTAACTTGTATGAAAGAATGCATGCTAATTAAAAAATAACTCGTAACTCACAAATGCCCTGCTCAAAGATAAATATTAAACTGAAAATAACACACGAATTCACACACCACTTCTAGGGTACACCTCACCTGTTGCCTTACCTTCGAAACGTGGTCGTCGAGTATAGGACGTCTTAGTAAGTCCTTATGTCCATTGATCTAGTTGCCTCGAAACAAGTTGCCTCGAAATGGTTGCCTCGAAACGGTTGCCTCGAAACAAGTTGCCTTGAAACGGTTGCCTCGGAATAAAAAAGGATCAATGGCATAAGGGTAGCTTCTAAGGTGTCCTAACTGTTGCTTCGGTGACCACACTGTCCCTAAACTCGAATTAACCTGAACACCTCCAACGGTGGTGCTACCTACCTCTCAATGGTTGGATGGCACTACCTAAAGGACACTTACACAGCTTAAATCCTTAGGGTAGGTAGATGACTCATAGATACTTGCTCTCTTCAAAAACAAATCAAAACTCTTTTCACACACACACTTTCTAAAAGTTTTCAAACAAATTTTTCATACACTCTTGAGGACTGATACAAGAGTTATTCAGAAATATTTAAACGAAACTTTTTCAAACCCACTCACATCTTGAAAAGCAAACATTTTGAAAACATAAGAGTAAGTATCTAAGAGCCCATGGATAACCATGGATAGAAAGGGTGCTAACACCTTCCCTTTCTATAAATCTACCTCCCGAACCGAGAGACAATCTCATAAGGAATTTTGCTGTGCTTTTTTCCTTTCCATGTTGGAGAAAATAAAAGACGGTGGCGACTCTTGCTTCCGCGACATTTCGCGAACCAGCGTTAAACAGTCAGTTCTAAATCCACCGATCACAGGTAGCATTGAGGTGATCGTAGGAGTTAGCCCGATTGTTGGTCAGGCTATGCCAAAGGTTAAAGGATTCCTCATGGAAGGTGTCAGGCACACGGAGGTGAGCGCCTTCATCAGTACAGAAGTCGAGTAGGCGACTGAATGCATTCGGAGAGAAGTCGTATTCGGTGCCGAAAATGTGGAACCTTACCACACCGGTAAGTTGATTTGTTGGACCATTCGGAGTGATGTAGCAGAATGAACTGAGGAACTCGAGGGTGAGATTCTCGTACGTTGGTAGGGGCTGGCTACAGAGGGTCCAAAGGTTGACATTCTGTAGGAGGTGTTGGACACTTTCAAGTAATCCGAGGACTCTGAGGCAGTCAATGTCGACGAACCTCGTGGGATGGAGGCCTCGGCGTTGGAACTTCAGGAACCTCGTGCGCTGGGTTTCACCTGCTTCACCATCGCGTAAGTAGATGCCTGGGATTTGTTGGTTGATGTTTGCCATTTTAGAATGCTAAAGCGTTATAGATAGTGGGTTTGGGTTATGGGATGTATATAATGATGAGGGTAAGTATTGGGAAGGTTGAAAATTAATGGAGAGTGAAGGTGAGTTAAGTGGTGTGAGTGGGGATTGATGGAGGGAGTGGGAAGGGTTTGAAATAGTGGAGAAAGAGGGAAGGTTGCAGAAGAAGCGCTACTGTCTGCTACAAGGGTCACTGATGTAACCCGTGTTACGGTCGTAACACAGGGATGGCGATCGTAACACGCTAAAAGGCGTGTGGCGGACGTAAGAGGGTTGTGACGGTCGTAACAGCTGCAAAATATGCAATTTCTTAACAGACTGTGTTGTATCAAGTCTGCAACATTCTATCTCTACACAGAGGCATTTTAATAGCAATATAAATTTAATGGTATACCAAGAAAATGAAAGCATATATGTTCCAAAACATCACACCATCAGCAATTAGAGTAAAAGCCCACAATTTATGTAAAGCATTATAATTCGTGTAGAGGAATCTAGCAAACCAGTATTAAATAACTGAAATGATGATTTCGTAAAACTGCATGTTCAACAATAGAAATTCAAAAATTACATAAAGGTAAAATTGTTCTAAATTGAAACGAAACTGAAAATATGCGGAAATGGGAAACTTCCTAGAAACAAAACAAAATGAAAATATAAAACTGGAGCTGCCGTTTGTGAGTTCATCCAAGCTTTTCTTTTATTTCTTCGAGTGAATTATGAATGTAATAAAATTTCTCCACGGTTATATCAGTTAATCCCACTATCTCCAGACGCATGCTTTTTATTTCATCTTTAATTCCATTAATGTTAGTCTGGTAGGTATCAAGTGTGGTAACAATTTTATTAAGGTTATCAGTGTAATCCTTCTTTGTTGTTTCAGGGGCTGCATGGGCTTCCGCCATGTTGACATTTTCGTAATAACCAGGAGGAGTCTCGGGGTCACCCATGTCGGACATAATATCATCATAAATTTGATAATCTTGCGGTGTCTCAGGTGTAGGAGGGTGGTCGGGTGGGTTTATCTCATAAAGCCAGTTATCACGGTTATGGACACTCACTTTGTTATGGTTTGGAAGGGTGAATAAGTTTACAACTTCATCTCTTATCAGATAGTCATAAGGTGGGTAAGCATGGTTTGCTATCATACGGCAGTTAAAGCAAAAAGCAATATTCATGGGACGAATCGTACCAAAATGTGGGCACCTATTCAGCTGGTGTCTCAGGCCGAGGGCATGTGCAACCATTGTGACCAGGCCACCTATGATGATTGGTTCATCAGGGTTATCGATAATGCGGTAAAAGGTTTGCATCAAGAATGGTACGGAATTAACGGGTGGCCTTGGTGCATATAATATAGTAAAAATATCTCGTCCTTAGACACTGCAGTATGGTTCTCCTCTTTCCTGAATACAGTATGGGCTAGAATCTTATGGAAATAGCGGATAGCAGGGTTATAAATTTCATCATTATCCATGTTATCCGGATCAGGGTGATAATTACCAGTCAAAGTTCCCCAAAAGTAGTCTAGCTCAATATCCATCAGCTCAACCTGGGTAGTGGAGTAGGCAAAAGGGCCGCTAGGGAATCCTAACAGGTCAGCTAGTTCCTTATGATTGTAAACAAAATTAATGCCAAAGAGACGGAAACTTATGAATCATTTACGGGTTCCTTTTCCATGTTCTGGTAAATGGACTAGTGAGCTTAGAAATTCAAAGGTGAGCTCACGGTAGGTGGCAAACCTAGTCTTAATAAGGGCTTTTTCCCACCCCAACTGGTTAAACAAGTACATAACACTATCCAATATACCTAAAGCATTCATAGTGGGTTCATCATGATAAAGTGTTATACCAATGTTTCTTTTTGATAATTCCTCGAATTTTCTCTTTTGGTTTCTACCCCTAAAGGTGGTTTCCAAGAAATTATGCGGTTTTGGTTCCATGGTTATTGTTAATCAGGGAAAAATGTCAGGAGAGAAGGTAGAAGAGAAACAAAAACTTTTCAGAAATCCTGTGGCAAGTAAAATTATTTTTGAAATTAGCAGCAGTTTTCATGAAAATTATAACAGAAGAAAGAAAATGAAAAATGAAACTTAAATAGAAATAAATGCAGAAATGAAAAGTATAATAAATAACAATTAACAAATAGGTGGGTTGCCTCCCACTCAGCGCTGTTTTTAACGTCAAAAGCCTGACATAGTGCCTAGCAGCAGATTATTCGGGTGAAATATCGGGTAATTTTAAAAGTATTAGACTATTTGTATAGTCTCTATTTTCAATGTTATTGTATATTTTTAACCGATGCCTGTTTACTGTAAACGGGTCAGTATTTCTACCCTTAATTTCTATCGCTTCGCTAGGAAACACTTTTGTAATTTCATACGGACCTGACCATCTAGATTTTAATTTACCAGGGAAAAGCCTAAGTCTTGAGTTAAATAATAGTACGACATCTCCCACACTAAATTCTTTCCTAGATAAATGCTTATCATGCCATTTTTTAGTTCTTTCTTTGTATATTTTAGCATTCTCGTAAGCATCTAATCTTAACTCTTCTAATTCATTTAAATCCAGGACTCGTTTTTCTCCCGCAGTAGTGTAGTTCATGTTGAGCGTTTTAATTGCCCAATACGCTTTGTGTTCTAATTCTACTGGGAGGTGACAGGATTTTCCGTATACGAGCTTGAAGGGTGTAGTTCCTATAGGGGTCTTGTAGGCCGTCCTATAGGCCCATAAAGCTTCGTTGAGCTTTGATGACCAATCCTTCCTGGTTGTGGCTACAGTTTTTTCTAAGATCTGCTTAATTTCTATGTTCGATACTTCGACTTGTCCACTGGTTTGTGGGTGGTACGGTGTCGCTATACGATGTTTCACTCCATACTTAAATAGTAATTTGTCGAATATCTTTGAGATGAAATGGGAGCCACTGTCACTAATGACGAGTCTCAGTACACCGAATCTTGGAAAAATTATGTTTCTAAAGAGTTTGATTACCACTCGGGTGTCATTTGTAGGAGAGGCTATGGCCTCGATCCATTTTGAGACATAATCAACCGCGACGAGTATATATTTGTTTCCAAAAGAAGATGGGAAGGGTCCCATGAAATCGATTCCCCATACGTCGAAGATTTCTACATCTAGTATTCCCCTTTGAGGCATTTCATCGCGTCTTGAAATATTGTCGGTGCGTTGACACCGATCGCAATTTCTAACAGCGATGTGGACATCTTTCCATAGATTAGGCCAGAATAGGCCGGCTTGTAAAATCTTTGCACAAGTTTTGGAAATGCTTGCGTGTCCCCCGTAAGTAGATGAATGACAGTGGGAAATGACATCTTCTATCTCTTCCTCGGGTATGCATCGACGGAAGATTCCGTCTGGTCCTCTTTTAAACAGTAAGGGCTCGTCCCCATAGTAGTGTTTGAGATCGTGGAAGAATTTCTTTTTCTGTTGGTAAGTAAGATCTGGCGGGAGCGCGTTTGCAGCTAGATAGTTAACTATGTCGGCATACCACGGCAGTCCCATGGTTGCATGGATTGCTTTTACGGCTTCCTTGGGTTTTGGTTCGTTTAAGTTTAATTGAGCCAGGTTGCTCCTTATTTGGGCTATTAATTGCTCGTATGGAAAATCGTCATTAATCGGCACTTGTTCGGGTTTTATATCTTCCAATCTCGACAAGTGATCTGCTACGACGTTTTCGGTCCCTTTTTTATCCTTAATCTCTAAGTCAAATTCTTGCAAAAGCATGATCCATCTGAGGAGCCTTGGTTTTGCATCTTTTTTATTTAATAGATATCTTATAGAAGCGTGGTCCGTGTAGATGATGATTTTCGCTTCTACTAGATAGGAACGGAATTTGTCAAGCGCGAAGACGACTGCTAACAGCTCTTTCTCAGTCGTGGCGTAGTTCATTTGGGTTGGGTCTAGCGTTCTACTAGCGTAGTAAATGGCATGTAGTTTCTTGTCCTTCCTTTGTCCAAGAACTGCGCCTACGGCGTAATCAGTCGCGTCGCACATGATCTCGAAGGGTAAATTCCAATTGGGCGGTTGCATGATTGGTGCGGTGATAAGGGCTGATTTTAGAGTTTCAAACGCTTTATGACAGTCATCGTCGAATACGAACTCAGCGTCTTTCATTAACAGACCGGTAAGTGGTTTAGTAATTTTTGAGAAATCTTTAATGAATCGCCGGTGAAAACCGGCGTGTCCTAAAAAGCTTCGTATTTCTCTAACGGTCTTAGGTGGTCGAAGTTCTTTTATGACTTCTATTTTGGCTTTGTCAACTTCAATCCCTTTATTGGATATGACATGTCCTAGTATGATTCCTTCTCGGACCATGAAATGACATTTTTCCCAGTTGAGCACGAGGTTTACTTTTACGCACCTTTCTAAGACTTTTTCCAGGTTTGATAGACATCCTTCGAAACTTCCCCCACACACTAAGAAATCATCCATGAATACTTCCATGATGTTGTCTATAAAATCTACAAAGATTGACATCATACATCGTTGGAAGGTAGCTGGGGCATTACACAATCCGAAGGGCATTCGTCTATATGCGAACGTTCCATACGGACACGTAAAGGTAGTCTTTTCTTGATCGTCAGGGTGAATGGGAATTTGAAAAAATCTGGAGTAACCGTCTAGATAGCAGAAATAGGAATGTTTGGCTAACCGTTCTAGCATTTGGTCTATGAAGGGTAGAGGGAAATGGTCTTTACGAGTGGCTTTGTTTAGTTTTCTATAGTCTATACACACTCTATGTCCATTGACTACTCTTTGCGTTATCAGTTCGCCTTTTGCGTTCTTAACAACGGTGATACCTCCTTTCTTGGGCACCACGTGTACTGGGCTCACCCACTTACTATAAGAGATCGGGTATATGATTCCAGCTTCCATAAGCTTTGTAATTTCGTCTCTGACGACAGTGCTAAGAATCGGGTTAATCCTTCTTTGAGGTTCTCTAGAGGTTTTACAATTCTCTTCTAGCAAAATACGGTGCATACAAATTGAAGGACATATCCCTTTCAAATCAGATATGTTATAACCTAGCGCGGTTGGGTACCTCCTTAGGACGTCTAAAAGTTTTTCAGTTTCGAGTTTCCCTAAATTGGAGTTTACTATTACTGGTCGCGTGTGTTCGGTATCAAGGAATTCGTATCTTAGATTCTTAGGTAAAATTTTCAATTCTACACTGGGGTTCTTCGGGCATGGCATGTGATCAGGCGTGAGTGCTAAGCTTTCGTTTAGACTGTCATTATTTTCAAATATTGGAGAGGTTTGGATTTCCATTATCTCATAATATTTTGTCTGTTCTGCTTCCATTTCCCTTACGCACTCGTCTATGACATCTATAAGATGACATGTGTCGTTCATGGATGGTGCTTGTAAGAATTGAGTAAGGATGAATTCCACTTTTTCTTCCCCAACTTCGAACGTTAGTCTGCCCTTCTTCACATCAATTATAGCTCCGGCGGTGGCTAGGAAGGGTCTTCCTAGTATGATAGGGGTAACTGAGTCCTCGGTTATGTCCATGATGATGAAATCGGTCGGGATATAGAATTGACCTATTCTAACTGGAATGTTTTCCAGTATACCTACAGGGTATTTTACTGATCGGTCAGCTAATTGGACGGACATTTTCGTGGGTCTGAGTTCTCCCATCTCTAGCTTTTTGCATATAGATAGGGGCATGACGCTAATACTTGCTCCTAAGTCGCATAGAGCTTTGTCTATGACAAATTTTCCAATATTACATGGTATAGAGAAACTACCTGGGTCTTTTAACTTAGGAGGCATATTGTTTTGAATGATCGTGCTACACTCGGCAGTGAGTGTAACTGTTCCGTTATCTTCTATCTTTTTCTTGTTAGATAGAATTTCCTTGAGAAATTTAACGTACGAGGGCATTTGAGTGATGGCTTCTGTAAAAGGTATTGTGATATTGAGTTGTTTCAGAAGTTCAACGAATTTCTTGAATTGGCCCATCGTTTTGGAATTTGTAAGTCTCTGAGGATACGGAATTGGTGGTTTATAAGGTTGTGGAGGTACATAAGTCTTCTCTTTCTCTCCTTGCTGCACTGCTTCTTGAGTTTCGTTTTCCTTTTCTTTCTCTTTAGGTTCATTGGCTTTTTCAGTTGGCTCGCTCTGTTTTTGGTGCATGGCTGGACTTCCTAGTCTTGAGTCAACAGGTCCGTCGAGTTCTTTTCCACTTCTCAGTATCACAGCATTAACATGTCCTTTTGGGTTGGGCTGTGGTTGACCAGGAAAAATTCCAGTCGGTGCTGCAGTAGGTGTTTGTTGTTGAGCTACCTGTGAAATTTGCGTCTCAAGCATCTTGTTATGGGTGGCTAAAGCATCAACTTTGCTAGCTAATTGTTTTATCTGCTCATTAGTATGTAAATTCTGATTTATAACGTCTTTATTAGTCTGAGCTTGGGAAGCAATGAAGTGTTCTATCATGATTTCTAGGTTAGATTTCCTAGGAGCATTAGGTCCATTACCAGGATGATTTGGGGTAGCTTTTGGATAACCGGGTGGAGTGGCAGGAGCTTGTCCAGGCGCGTATAACGCGTTGTTACTTTTGTATGAAAAATTCGGATGATTTTTCCAACCAGGGTTATAGGTATTGCTATAAGGGTTCCCTTGTATGTAATTTGCTTGTTCAGTTGGAACTCCTGTTAGAAGTGGGCATTCTGGAGCACGATGTGATTGAAGACCACATAGATCGCAAGTTTGGACAACTGCAGCCACGGTAGCTGCAGGAGTAGTGGTAAGGTTTTCTAGCTTTTGGGTAAGAGCTTCCACTTTAGCATTGACTTGGTCTAGAATATTCACTTCAGACATTCCACCTTTGGTTTGGGATTTCTCCACATTAGCTCTTTCGCTTCCCCATTGATAGTGGTTTTGGGCCATACTTTCGATAAGTTGATTTGCTTCGGCATATGGTTTATCCATCAGTGCGCCACCAGCAGCGGTGTCTATAGTCATTCTTGTGTTATACAAGAGACCGTTATAAAATGTATGAATGATTAGCCATTCTTCTAAACCATGATGAGGACAGAGTCTAATCATATCCTTGTAACGTTCCCATGCTTCGAAAAGTGATTCGTTATCTTTTTGTCTAAAACCATTGATGTTAGCTCTAAGCATAGCAGTTTTGCTTGGTGGGAAATATCTAGCCAAGAAGACTTTTTTCAATTCATCCCATGTGGTGATTGAATTTGAAGGAAGAGATTAGAGCCAGGCTCGGGCTCTGTCTCTTAAAGAAAAAGGAAATAGGCGCAATCGTATCGCCTCGGGGTTTACACCATTCACTTTTACAGTGTCTGCGTACTGCACAAACACTGACAGATGTAGGTTAGGGTCGTCAGTAGGAGATCCAGAAAATTGGTTCTGCTGAACGGCGGATAGAAGCGAAGGTTTCAGCTCGAAATTGTTTCGAGCAATAGCAGGAGCGGCGATGCTGTTGTGAGCTTCCGCTTGCGAAGGAACTGTGTAGTCCTTAAGAGCGCGAGGCGGATTTGGTACGTCAGCCATTGTCGATTCTTCGATAAATTCTGGTAACGAGATATCAGGAATTTTAGTCGGAGGAAGATTGTTGAGCGATCGGTATTCTTGAATTCGGCGTCTTAATCTTAAGTAACGCTCGATATCGTTAATTTGTAGATGCAAAGGCTCTCCTTGAGAACGAGTGTTTGGCATACAACAGAGGGAAATATAAAAAGTTGCCTTAGTCTAGACAGCGTTGTTTTTAGAATACACTAGTGACTAAACTAAAGTCCCCGGCAACAGCGCCAAAAACTTAATGTCGCGATTGACCTAATGTGTCTAACGGTATCTTAACTGCAAGTGCACAGTCTATCGCGGTAGTAATAAAAAGATGTCGAACCCACAGGGACTTCGTAATCACTCTAGAGTGATGGAACAGGGTTGTTTAGCTAAGGCGGAAATTGTCACGTTTGGTTTTTAGAAGTTTAAAACAAAAGGGAAACTAAATTCAATTAAGGGAATTAATATTAAAGCGGTCGGAGTGTAATGATTTGAACCTATGCGAATTAAGTTGTACCTAAGCATATAAAAATATTTAACTTAATTATTCTGTAGTACGTATCAGTTTAAAAACCCTCGATTCACACTCTCGTGGTCTTACCTCGGATCATACTCCTAAAGCCAAATGTCTGCTCTCGCTAGTCCATAAGTGTTTAGAAAGCATCTTTTTTAAAACTAAATAAGTCTAATTTGTTTTAAAGCGCTCTCGCTGTATTTAAATCGAATGCCTAACTTTAGCTATCCGGTTAAAACCTCACACTCTCGTGGTCTTGATTTCTCCCTATTTCACTTTCTTTACTCTCGTAATAAAAAGCTTAATTTTTAATTATAAAAAGTCACGGCCAGAAATTAAGTTGATTAAGGTTTTAGCTTAGAAATACATTAATTTATTCGGTTATTTCATCACACCCCGACTACGGGTATTTAGCTACTCATAATGCTCGGAATTAAAAAGCAGGAAATAAATTCAGAAAACAATAGTGCATGCATCATAAATAAAGAATAGAAATATAACATAAATAAAATTGCAATTATATTGAACACAATAAAAATCTGAAAAGCAATAAAATCTGAGATCCTTCTTCCACAAGCCGGCAAGATTGGAACGTCGGAATGAAAATTTAAATGGACGAAGTTCGGAAATAAAATCGAGATTAAAAATTGGCAGAGCTTCCGCAAGGTTTTTGTGAACTAAACTCCCCCTTTTTTCTTTCTAAGTCTAAGCTATATATAGAGAATAAAATTACGGTTGGAATTATATTTGAGTTCCTAGATTCTTGGTTTTACTGAGAAAAATAAGGAGAAAGTGGCCTTGGAAGTTGGAGAGAAATTAGGCACGTATGCATGCTTTGCTTGACCACTTCATTTTGCTTTACCACGTCCAAAATACTTGTACTAAGCCTTGTTACGGTCATAGCTGCTTCGTTACGTGCAGTTTTCATAAGCTAGCGCGTTACGTTCGTGGCAGGGGTGTGACGGTCGTCACACTCTTCTGAAGCGTCTTACGGTCGTGGCAGGGGTGTGACGACCGTAATAGCAGCAAAAATGGATTATTTTTTTACAGATTTATCTTTTCTCTTTGGTCTTGGCCGTAATCTCACACATTTCACGTTTCTTCTTAGTTTGAGCTGAGATATGTTGTACCTGCATAAAACCATACAAAACTCGGAATATTCGAGAGTTGATCGGGTAAATACGACATAAAACGGATAAATTTTATGGTAAATTTATGATATGATTTCGCGTTATCAGTAGGTATCACCTACAACCCATGCTTATCCTTAAGACAATTTGGTTACGCCTGAAGGGATGGCCTGCACGAGATGTTGATTCAAGGTTGGTATTTGACTACGACAATAACGATCAAGGTCTTTGCCAGAGATTTATCCGAGCTTGGAGGATGTTAAACAAGGTGGATAGCAAGACTTTGGGGCATAAAAATTCCATCCCTCTTGAGCCTTACCTCAAATGGGTGCGAACTCGTGCTCAAAGCCTTATGATGCCTTACCCCTCCATTCTCCCGGTAATCATTGAGCCTGTCATGGAAGGAGATGTTCCATACACTATCCTATATCCTGATATGCCCACCTCTCTTGAAGACCTACAAAGGGATTGGATACAACTCAAGGGGGAGCGAGATGCCTTCGAAGCCCAATTCTACGCAAGCGAGAAGAAGGTTTTGGAACTCACTAGGCTACTTCATGAGGAGCATACTCTCAATTCCTATATCGCGCCAAAGAGGGTGCGCACTACCTTTTTATCTTAGAGATTTTGTACTTCCTTATAAGCCCAAGAGGCATTGATGTACTCAAGCTTTAACTTATTAATATAACGTGTGTTTCCTTTTTGTCTAAAACAAATTTGAATCTTTGAAATCCTTGAAATCATTACATATGCATATACCATTCATCATAACATAAGCAGGTCTTTTGCAATAAGTCTCCTCATCTCTCTACTGTTTATTTCAGTAAGATGGATCTCGAGCAAACTGTGAAGGACTTCCAAGCTCAGAATACACAGTTTCAACAGTTTCTCTTGACCCTAGCTAAAGGACAAGAAGAGTTGAAGACTTTGCTGGCTGAGGATAAGAAAAAGAAGACAAAGAAGGTAACTGGAGTCCTAAACACGGGAAGAAGATTTCATGGGCAGACAAGAAGGACCCTAGACTTTGCAACGACATCCGATGAGAGAGACAATCAAGATGGGAAAGGCAAGGAAACAGTTGTCCTGTCAGAATCGGAAGAGGAAGATGAAGAAGAAGACTATTCTGAAGAACAATACCCTCCAGCTGATGACAAGTATAAACATCTCGAAGAGCGGTTAAGTTCGATGGAAATCCAAAAAGTGTCTGGCTTGGACTTTGAAAAATTGGGGTTAGTGTCGGGGATTGTCATTCCTCCAAAATGCAAAGCACCTATGTTCGCCAAGTATGACGGAGTCTTATGCCCTAAAATGCATCTCCGGTCCTATGTGAGGAAAATCTAGCCCCATACCGCTGACAAAGACTTATGGGTACACTTCTTCCAAGACAACCTGTCTGGAACTCAACTTGATTGGTTTTATCAGTTAGAAAGAGCCAACATTCACAACTGGGAAGATCTTGCTGCAGCTTTCTACAAACAATACCAATACAATGTTGACCTTGCACCTACCCGTACTCAACTTCAGAGTATGGCCATGGCTTCAAATGAAGGCTTCAAGGACTATGCGCAAAAATGGAGAGATTTAACTGGAAGAGTTCAACCTCCTCTATCTGAGAGAGAGTTGGTAGACATGTTCTTGGGCACCTTGGCTGGTCCCTTCTTTAATCACTTGATTGGAAGTTCATCAGCAAGTTTTACTGAGTTGATATTGATCGGAGAAAGGGTAGAAGCCGGTATAAAGAATGGAAAGATTCAAAAAGATACATCCTCATCTGATGCCATAAGGAATCCATTTATCGGAAAGAAAGAAGTGGTTGTTGTTTATCCTCAGAGAAATCAAGATAGGGACGAACGCCGACCAATGGTAGGGGCTGTTATGATTCCTAAGCATGTGCCTGATCAGCAAAGAAACAATCAACTGAGGATGGAAAGACCAGTCAGGCAGTTCACCAAAATTAACATGACCCTATCTCAGGTATTACCACATCTACTAAGATCTAATTTGGTGACCTTGAAAGAAGCTCTGAAAAACCCCAATACAACCTCTCCTCACTATCATCCCAATGCCCGTTGGGCATATCACTCTGAAAGTCCCGACCATGACACTAATAATTGTTGGGCTCTAAAGAACAAAATACAAGACCTCATTGAAGCCAAAGAGATTGAATTCGATGCGCCCGAAAAACCAAACGTCATTTATGTCCCTATGCCCAAACATGGCCATAATACCAACACCATTGAGGAAGATATGTTTGTTACTTCAATTGATGAGCTTATGACCCTACTCCTGACTATTAAAATGAACTTGTTGAATGTCGGTGTGTTCTCGGGTTGTGATGAAGGCTGTCATTTCTGTTTATCCTCACCAACCAGTTGTCCTTTGTTGAAAACAGGCGTTCAGTGCCTAATAGATAACAAAGAAATTTTGTTTGAAAAGACTTCTGTTCAACCTGTTCCTATTAAAGATGTTTCTATCATTACTATTTCCGCCAATTCTTCCAGGGTCTCCACCAAAAGACTCGTTAGAATTACATCGGTTCCAAAAGCAACTCCTTTGATAATTACAATTCCTGGACCAGTCCCATATTCGTCAGACAAAACCATACCATGGAATTATGGAGGGTGTTGTACCCCAAAATTTGCCCTCCCATATTCTTCAAAGATTTGCCAAGTCAAGCTTCAAAGTTCCCCAAGGGTTGCACAGTCAAGGGTCTCCTAAACAGTCAAAACTAGGGTTTGTGTTCTGATCAAGAAAATGAAGTCTCCAAAGGTCCAATCAAGTCCCATATGCCTATAAATATGGTCAAGCATCCTCATATCAAGTTTCAAGACATTCAGCACAAAATTGCACAGTCAAAAACCCTAATTGCACTACAGTCAACTGTAGGGGCAAAATGGTCATTTGACAGTCAAAAGTTCAAATTTTTGATCAACATATCATTTTGAAGCCACAAACATCATTTGATCAATGCTTGATCATGATTCTCAAAGTTTGGCTCAAAAATCATCAAAATGCAAAAGTTTCCTTATTTGGACAGGTGAAAAAGTCAACTGTAAATTGACCAGGGCATAACTTTCACATGGATTATCAGAAAAATTCCATCCAAAGCTCATTTTGAAGAGAAAGACATTTCCTACAACTAATCTTCATACTTCAAGTCCAAGAAATGCTCTCACAAAAAGTTATCAATTTCAACATTATAGGTCATTTTCAAAAGACAACAAAAAGGGACTTTAAGTCAAAGGCCATAACTTGAGATTGGTAAATCAAAATGACATGTGACCAAAGGCATTGGTTAGAGGACTCAAAAACCTTTCCAAAATGTCCAAGAACATGAGAAAAGCTTAAAAATTGAGCAAGTTATGCCTTGTAGAAGTTGGGAAATTTTTGGATATTTTGAAAAGTCAACATTGATTCAAATGACCTAAAATTGCTAATGGGCCCATTTTTCTTCCATAATTCATCATCCATGACATGTGCACGACCACTTGGCCCAAAGGGAGGTTTTATTCATTTTTTATTTATTTATTTGAATTTTTATTAATAATAATTCATTTAAATCAAATTAAATACATGAAAAATGCTAACCTAAGTTTTCCAATCTTTTTGTACATGTTTTATCCTCAAGATTTCGTGCATATGCAGATAGGGAAAGATTTGGAGAGATTGGAGTTGATTTGTATCAAAAAGCACATGGAAAGATTGAAAAAATAATGATGGAAAATCAAATCTCAAAATCCATGAATGAAAGAGATTTTGATCAGAATTGTTAACCTAATTCACTCATTACATAAGCCTAAACATAACCCTAATGCATGGAACCATTGAAGCTGCGCAGAAATCCATTATCAAACTTGAAATTTTGTCTAAAAAACTCAATACTGAAAACCCTTTTGCAGGTTGATTCAAGGCTTAATAGTTGTTCAAACACCTTCCTGGAGGTCCACTGAACGTTTTCCAATCACAAACATCCATCAAAACTCAAAGAATCGTTGTACAGAAACTGACTTTTCTTGCTTTTTTTTTACAATCGTGCATCTTCATTCATGCACTTTTAATAAGTTTTAATATGTGATTCATACTCCTCATGCAATTCCAAAGCTAACCCAACGATTCAATTGTATTTTTATGCTGTGTACGCGATTATGCCATGATTGTTTTCTAGGGTTTACAGAGCTTCAAATTAGGGGTTTCGTAACAAGGAAAAATTGGAGCCCCTGACCACCACCATTGGAATCAGCGTGTCTGGACGAAGAAGAAGCCATGCTCGCGCTCAATTTATGAGCGTCCTAGGCCTAATCGCTATTTTTCCAAAACCGGCCTAGGAGAACGCTAACAAAACTGTTGTCTAACATATTTGTTTGTTTCAGGAAAATAATACAACGAAGAAGATGAATTTGTGGCGTCAATGGATTGGCCAGTTTAAAAATTCGCGCGCAGAGTCCACTAACCATTGTTTTCTTATTATAATATTTGTTAGTTGTTTAATGTTAACATGCGTGAATTGGTTCAGCTGGCAAGGCATAGTGGTAGCAACATTCCTGACCTGGGTTCGAGTCCCAGGTCTTCATTGTCTCAATATTATTTTGCAATTAATGATCATATGCAGGTCCAACATCAAGACGTACCATACACCCTCCAGATCAAACCATCCACGTGCATATTGGAATCAAATCAAAGGCATAGATCTAAAGAACACGTTGCACCCTGGTCAACATTGCTATACGCTGCCTGGAAAAGTCAAAAGGGCCAGCAAGGTTAATGGGCCAGATTATCACAATTTCACCTCCTATTTGGGGTCTGAACCCCCTAGGTTTGCATAGTTTTTTTTACTTTTTTTATTCTTTTTATTATTTATACTTTTTTTTATTATTGTTTATTTAATTAGTTTTTATTATTTTCATAAATATAAAAATACACATAAAAAAATCAGAAAAGAAGAAAAATATAATAAATATTTTATTTTGGCATTTTCATAAATAAATTGTGTTAAATCATTTAGTTGTTAATTTAGGGTTTAATTTAATATTTTCATAACAAAAATCTAAAAAATGTAGAGATAGGGTTTAGTTAATGTTTTTATTCCTTCTTATTTTCCTTTCATAAATAATTCAATCATTAAATAATTAAATATTTATTTTTGTAAGTAAATTTGCATATAAAAATTAGAATTAATTTTAGGTTAAAAATTTCAATATTTTTCTTAATAAATTAAAAATAATTAGAATTAGGGTTAGCATCTTATTTTAATTTTAATTAACTCTCTCTTTTCATATTAAATCCTAAAATACTAAAAATACCAAAAAAACAAGTTCTTTCTTTCTTTTTAATTAATTAATTCCATGTAATTTTAAATTTTTGCAAAAGGGTCCAACGCCCTCGTTCTTAATTTCTTATCAATTCGCATACTTATTTCTTTTCCGTTTAAATATTGATGTATCTCTCCCGAAGCCATGTATTTAAATACTCGCACTTTTAATTCTTTATTTTCTTTTATTTCTTTATTTTCTGTCAAATCGGGTCCTGGTTAATTTTGGCGATGTGGACCCGCGCCATTTGTAATAGCTTAGAATTTACTTTCCTCGCATTTTTTAAACTGTTAAATCAAGGCATGAAAGAATGTATGGACAAAATAAAAATAAGCATAGAACACCAATAACATGACCAGATAAATGCAAATGAAAACGACACACGAATCGCACACACCACCCCTAGGGTATGCCTCACTATTGCCTTGCCTCGAAAGGTGATCGTCGAGTAGAGGATATCTTAGTAAGTCCTCATGATCCGGGAACCTGGCATGAGGGTAGCTTCTAAGGTGTCTTCCCATTGCTCTGGTGATCACCATGTCCCGAACCTCGAATTGACCCGAACACCTCCAACGGTGGTGCTACCTACCTCTCAATGGTGGGATGGCACTACTTTAAAGGACATTTACACAGACGAATTCCTTAGGGTAGGTAGACGACTCTAGATACTTGCTCTAAATTTCAAAACAAATCAAAAATACTTTTCATACCAACACCTTTTCAAAAAGCTTTCGAAAGCAATTTTTTCACACACTCTTGAGGACCGATACAAGAGTCGAACTGGAATTTTCAAAGAAACTTTTTAAAACCCACAGTTGAAAAGCAAACAAACCATTTTGAAAACACAAGTGAGCAAGTATCTAAGAGCCCATGGATAACCATGGATAGAAAGGGTGCTAGCACCTTCCCTTTCTATAACCTACCTCCCGAACCGAGAGCAATCTCTATAAGGAATTTTTCTGTGCTTTTGTCCTTTCCATTTGGAGAAAATAAAAGACGGTGGCGACTCTTGCTTCCGCGACATTTCGCGAACCAGCGTTAAACAGTCAGTTCCAGATCCACCGATCACAGAGGGGATGTCTACTACCACGGTATCAAGCAGGATTGGCCAGCCGCCGAAGATTTGAGTTCTGAGAAAGTCAACTCCGATATCAGTAATATTGCAGGAACTAGCAAGATTACCCGAAGTAGAAGGATATTCTCTCGAGAAATTGCTCCCCCAAAAGCAGTTTCTGGACCCGTAATCATTCATGTTGTTACTCCTCTAAAATCTGTTCCCAGTCCTACAATCATCCCCACTAATACTCCAACTAAAAAAGTTGTTACAACCCCGGTTATCATTCCTACTGACACTCCTACTGACGACTTAACCGAGACTCGAGGTAAAAGTATTCTGATTGAGCCTGTCCGGACAAAGGCTCAGTCATTGGCTATCCCTGAGACCTTTTGGAAAGAGATGGAGGAAATTCTGAAAATCATAAAAAGAAGCGACTACGATGTAGTTGAACAACTGGGGAAAAATCCCTCTATAATTTCCATGCTGGCATTACTACTATGTTCTGAGGCGCATGCAAAAGCCTTGGTAAAATTCTTGAAAACTTCCCATGTACCCCAAGAGACATCTGCCGATCAGTTTCAAGACTGCGTAGCCAGCTTGACTGCAGATAATGGTCTAGGTTTTTCGGATGCTGATTTAACGCCAAGAGGAAGGAAACATAATGAGGCATTACATGTCTCAGTTAAATGTAGGGGCACAACCCTGGCTCATGTTTTGGTGGACACTGGCTCATCTCTGAAGGTATTGCCTAAAGAAGCTCTTGATAGGCTTGACTGTGAGGGATTGATATTGAAGCCAAGTAACATAGTAGTAAGGGATTTTGACGGCTCGAAAAGGATGGTACATGGGGAATTGGATATCCCCATAAAGGTTGGAACCCAAACATTTGATTCAACTTTTTATGTAATGGTTATTCGTCCCTCATATTCCTGCTTGCTAGGCCGACCATGGATTCACAATGTTGGCGCTGTCACTTCTATGTTGCACCAAATGCTGAAATATCTGATTCAAGGGAAGATTATCACCGTTCATGGAGAAGAAGAGTATATGATCATCCATCTCAATTCCTTCAGATATGTGGAATTAGATGGTGAATTTATTGAAACTCCATTCCAACACTTTGAAGAGGTCCCGCAAGATGTGACAGTAACCAAGGTTGTTCCCAAGATCACAAGGCCTCCACTCCAGATGCCATCTCTGAAGGATGCCAAAGCAGTGGTAGAAGAAGGTGGGTGCACTATCTGGGGACAACTCCTAGATATCCCATATAAGTCTGACAAGTTTGGCCTGGGTTTCACTTCAGGTGCCCAGAAGGCTGTACGTTGCGCTCGTGCCGGAGGACCACCCCTGAAGATCAACAACCGCAAGGTCAACACCGTAGAAGATGATGAAGATAGTTGTGACTTGGAGGACTGGATATTCCCAACTGTCAGTGGAGGATTCAACAACTGTGAGGCTAGAGATTTTATCCTGATCACTTTTATCCCACAGTAATATGTCTTTACATTTTGTTGGATCTGTAATATTAAAACAATTCGCACTCTTAAAACCTTGTGTCTTACCCGAGGCACAATGGTCCATTTGTAAGGGTTATTATCTCATTTTCATATGACATCATAGAATCATGGACGTTTTCGCATACAAACTTTTGTGCTCATTGTTTTTCTTTTTACATTTTTATTTCTTTCAAGGATAGCTATACCCTTACACACACTCACACTCACAATTCAGGTATACATCCATTCGGGATCCCATGGGTAACGATATTGTTGTGGCCTTTTGTGACTCTGAGAATCTAATCTACCAAGCCGAAGACGGAGGTGAGGAAGATTGTGAAGTACCAGGGGAAATTTCCAGACTACTACAACAAGAAGAGAGAATCATTCAGCCTCACGAGGAACCCGTGGATACAATCAACCTAGGTACCGAAGAAGACAAAAAAGAGGTCAAGATGGGTGCCAATCTGGAACCCGATGTCAAGGAGCATCTAATTCAGTTGTTACATGATTATGTTGAATTCTTTGCCTGGTCGTATGAAGAGATGTCGGGACTTGATGCAGACATTGTAGTACATCGTCTGCCTACAAGACTGGATTGTCCGCCAGTAAAGCAAAAGGTTCGCCGCATGAGGCCTGATATGTCAGAAAAGATTAAAGCAGAAGTCATAAAGCAATTCAACGTTAGATTCTTGGCTGTCACCTCTTATCCCCAATGGGTTGCCAATGTTGTTCATGTGCCCAAAAAGGACGGCAAAGTGCGAATGTGTATGGTCTACAGAGATTTGAATAGGGCAAGCCCTAAGGATGATTTTCTACTCCCCCACATTGATATTCTAGTTAACAATATGACACAACACAAAGTTTTTTCCTTCATGGACGAATTCTCAGGTTACAACCAAATCAAAATGGCGCCTGAGGACATGGAGAAAACAACATTTGCCACGCAGTGAGGCACTTTCTGCTATAAGGTGATGCCATTCGGACTAAAGAATGTTGGGGAAACCTATCAACGTGCCATGGTAGATTTATTTCATGACATGATACATCATGAAATAGAAGTTTACATGGACGACATGATAGCCAGATCTCAAACAGAAGAAGAGCATCTTGATCACTTACAAAAACTGTTTGAGAGACTGAAGAAGTACAAGCTGAGGTTGAATCCAAACAAATGCACATTTGGGGTACAGTCTGGTAAACTCCTAGGCTTTGTCATCAACAATAAAGGTATTGAAGTAGATCCTGCCAAGGTAAAAGCGATACAAGAGATGCCTACTCCTCGTACTGAGAAGGAAGTCAGAGGGTTCTTGGGATGTTTGAACTACATTGCCAGATTCATCTCTCACCTGACAACTACTTGTGAATCAATCTTCAAATTGTTGAAGAAAGATCAAGTAGTCAAATGGAATGACGAGTGTCGAGTTTATTTTAACAAAATCAAAGAATACTTACAAGAGCCTCCTGTGTTGATGCCACCAGTCGAGGAAATACCATTGATCATGTATCTAACTGTTTTAGAAAACCCAATGGGGTGTGTATTGGGGCAGCATGATGAGTCTGGCTGAAAAGAGCATGTTACTTACTACCTGAGCAAAAAGTTTACCGACTGTGAAACCAGATATTCACTGCTCGAGAAAACTTGTTGCGCTCTGGCATGAGCTGCTCGTCAGCTAAGACAGTATATTCTAACCCATACTACCTTATTGATATCTAAAATGGATCTGATAAAATACATCTTCGAGAAATCTGCTCTCTCCGGAAGAATAGCAAGATGGTAGATGATCCTGATGGAATATGACATACAGTATACTACCCAGAAAGCAATAAAGGGCAGTGTATTAGCTGATCACCTTGCTCACTAAGCTGTAGAAGACTACCAATCCATGAAGTTTGAATTTCCGGATGAAGAAATCATGATGTTAGACAACTATAAAGAATTCAGGCCATATGATGGACCTGAACAAGGATCCCGATGGACCCTGTTCTTTAAAGGGGCATCCAACGCACTTGGCAATGGTATCGATGTTATACTCATATCTCCGGAAGGGTGTCATACTCCCTTTACAGCAAGACTCTGCTTCAATTGCACAAATAACATGGCAGAACACGAAGCATGAATCTTTGGTCTCAGAGCTGCCATAGACTTGGGGATCAAATCCTTGTATGTATTCGGAGATTCAGCTATGGTTATCAGAAAGATCAAAGGGGAATGGGACACCAAACACCCTAACCTGATCCCTTACAAAGAACATGTTTTGACATTGCTACCACATTTTGAGAAGATTACCTTCGAGCATTTCCCGCAAGAAGAAAATCAGCTAGCAGATGCACTAGCCACGATGTCATCTATGTTTAAACTTAATTGGGATAACGAGGCTCCCTAGATCACCATTGAACGAATGGATGAACCAGCACACTGTCATGAGATTAATACTGAAGAAGTAGTGGACCAGCCCTGGTTTCACGAAGTCAAGAGGTATCTCGAGGCTCAAGAATATCCGGAAGGGGCTTCAGTCAATGATAAGAAGTTCTTAAGAAGATTCTCTGCTAAGTTCTTCCTTAGTAATGGCATTCTTTACAAACGCAACCATGACTCTGTGTTACTTCGGTGCGTAGACAAGGTTGAAGCTGAAAGGATCAGGGCCGAGTTACATGAAGGAACTTTTGGCACCCATTCCAGTGGGAATACAATGGCAAAGAAAATCCTACGAGCATGCTATTATTGGTCTACCATGGAAGCAGACTACTATCAACACTCTCGAACCTGCCACAAGTGTTATATCGATGCTGACAAAGTGCATGTACCTCTGGTTCCTCTGAATGTCTTGACGGCTCCTTGGCCCTTTGTTATGTGGGGGATTGATATAATTGGGGAAATCAAGCCAATGGACACCGCTTCATCCTAGTAGCCATTGACTATTTTACAAAGTGGGTGGAGGCAGCTTCCTTCGCTTTCGTTACCAAGAACGTTGTCGCCCAGTTCATCAAGTAGAATCTCATATGTCGTTATGGTATCCCAGAGAGGATCGTTACAGACAATGGTACGAATCTAAACAATATAATTATCACTGCCTTATGCGAGCAATTCAAGATCCAGCATCATAATTCTTCCCCTTACCGGCCGAAGATGAATGGTGTTGTTGAAGCCGCAAATAAGAACATTAAAAAGATCATACAGAAAATGACAGTCACATACAAAGACTGGCATGAGATGCTACCATTCACTCTCCATGGATATCGTACCATAGCTCGCACATCAATCGAGGCAACACCCTATTCTCGGGTTTATGGCATGGAGGTTGTCTTGCCTATCGAGGTCCAGATCCCCTCTCTGAGGATTATGAAGGATGTAGGGCTGAACGAAGATGATTGGATCCAGACTCGACTTGATCAACTGAACTTGATTGATGAGAAGAGACTTATTGTTGTTTTCCATGGTTAAATGTATTAAAAACGGATGATCAGGGCTTTCAACAAGAAGGTCAGGCGCTAAGTGTATCAAGTTGGGGATCTAGTGATCAAACGCATCATACTGCCACAAGGTGGTCCCAGGGGAAAATGGACTCCTACCTATGAAGGACCATTTGTAATCAAAAACATTTTCTCTGGTGGGGTAATGATCTTGACCACCATGGATGGCGACGACCTGTCGCATCCTGCGAACGCGGACATAGTCAAAAGATACTACGCATAAGAGACCCTCTAGGTTGACATACCTAGGCAAAACAAGGGCATCTTGACGAATTAAAAAGGTCCGGGCAAAAATTAGGGATAAAACAAAAACAAATTGTACACCCGGCAAGTTGAAAACCCGAAAGGGCGACTTGGGCAAAAAAGGGTTTCCCGGTGGACTGAAAACCCGAAAGGGAGGTCCAGGAAAAAGTTAGGGAATTAAAGTGTATGACTATGTCCCGTTGGATCACCTTACGGACAACCTGCAAACTCGGAGGTTCTGATCAATTCAATCATCTTCGGACGAGGCAACAAATAGACAAGATGCTCAGAGATGCAAAGGTTATAGTAGAATGGGAACCCCATGGGATTATTGCACATAGCTATCTTTTCTTTGAATTAAAATTTTCAATTTTTATGACGGCATTCTCTTACTAGAATGTTTGTCTCATTGTACAAAAATACTTACTCAAAGTCAATACAAAGATATCCCTTTGAAAGTGCAAAAACTATCTGTTTTTCTTTACTCTTGTGTTTTGTTTACAAAAACGTCCAATGATTCATTGTTGAATATATGCATTTGAACATAATTACTGTTTAAAAATAAACAAAATAAAAGACAATTACTAATGTCTTTAAGAGGTAGGGAAATCTCTCTAAGCTATTTCCATAAATCCCCCACAATTTGCAGTTTAATTCCCAGCGGAACGAGCTTAGAATTATCAATCCCCAGTAGAAGTCGTTCAATTTTTCAAGATTTCCCAACAGGATTTTACAAGCAGTACATGGAATTTCCTTTACAATAGAGTTTATTTCTCTAAACGGAAATTCATCAACATGAAGACTTATGCTCCATATCCTCAGCAGCAGACAAGGATTTATTTTCCCCAGTCCAATAGTGGTACAACAGAATTAGCTCACATGTGCATACATCGCATCCATATATCATAAACATTGATGACACGAATGCATTAGACTATGCATCTCATACAACATGACTTTGCATTTTAGCTAACATTTTACCCTTTTAAGGATAAGGTTAACATCTACCATTAACAATGTTCAAAGTTTTCAGATACAGTACAGATACGCTCTAGACACAGAAGCCATTCTAATACTCATACAGATCCTCTTCTAGATACAGTTCAGATACGCTCCAGACACGGAAGCCATTCTAATACTCATACAGAGCCTCTTCTAGATATAGTTCAGATACGCTCCAGACACGGAAGCCATTCTGATACTCATTCAGAGCCTCTTTCAGATACAGTTCAGATACGCTCCAGACACGGATGCCATTCTGACACTCATTCAGATTCAGCTTTCAGATACAGTTCAGATACGCTCCAGACACGGATGCCATTCTAACACTCATTCAAAACTAGCTTTTAGATACAATTCAGATACGTTCCAGACACGGATACCATTCTAATACTCATTCAAATTCAACTCTCAGATACAGTTCAGATACGCTCCAAACACGGATGCCATTCTGACACTCATTCAAAACTAGATTTCATATATAGTTCAGATACACTCTAGACATGGATGCCATTCTGATAATCATTCAAAATCAGCTCCCAGATACAGTTCAGATACGCTCCAGATACGGACGCCATTCTGATACTCATTCTTTCAGCTTACAAATTACAATACAAACAATCACTCTTGGATGGAATCTACAAGCCCATCTCCAAAAACTTTCTATCACCTCTCCAAATGGTATCTTTAATCCCATTCCTTCTACCATCGCATCACCGAGTGCAAATTTCTAGGCACTCTAGTGTCCAATCATCTTCCACCTTCGAGTCACGACTGTCAAAACATGCCAATCTAACTTTTCAGGCTTAAGAAGATTGAACAGGCGCAGCTGTTGTACCCCAAAATGTGCCCTCTCATTTATCTAGAATTTTCTCACAAGATCTCCTTGGGCTCAAAACTGCACTAGGGTTTGATCAGCTCAAGACACCTCCTTATGCACTGATGACCAAAATTAGGGTTTGAGATTGCACAAGGATTTTTGAAATTTAAATGCTTCATATTACTTTCATGGATAATTATGGACCCCCAAGATTACTCATTTCAAGTTGCAAGCTTTGAATCACATTTTTGATCAGTCAATTGAGCAGTTGACCTAAAAATCAGTTGTATTAGGGAAAAAGTCAACTATGGCCAATTTACAGTCAAACTTCATAATTTTTATCCACATCAACATTTTAAACTCATATGTATCGTTTGATCAAGTTTGAACCATAATTCCTCAAGAAATTTGATCAAATCTCCAAAAGGGCAAAATGGTCAAAATTAGGGTTTTGACTAGGAAAGGGCAATTTCTGATTTTTGACCTAGCAAATAGTCAATTGGTTTAAGGAATGATCTCAAGAGTCCAATTGCATCATTTTTACCTAATGACATGATTCAAAACATTGCAAATCCATTGGATTGACAGATGAATTTTACAGTCAATTGATCAAAAGTCAATTGTATACTGAAAAGTCAAACTTTGACTTTTTGGTCAAATTAAAGTACCAAAGATCACAATTCATCAAAACATGTCAAAATATGAAACTTATTCATCAATAAATCAAAAAGTCAAGATTTCATTTTGAAAAGTCAAAATTTCTAAACTTAGAAATTTTTCTAAGTGTTGAAAATTCATGTTTTTTCATAACTTTGAGCCAAATTTTCACCATGATTCAAGAGAAACTCCCAACATGAAAGTTGTAGATCTCCATGAAATCTACAAATTTTCTTCACACAACTTCTTCCAAAAGTTCTTGGATCTCAAGTTATAATTTCAAGAACATAGGATCATGAAACTAAACACTTAGTGAAATTTTGCCCTAATTTGGTCAGGATTTTGACTCAACTTCATGGCACATTTTCATATATTTCCAAGGGGAATCTTCAAAATCAATTCAAAAATGGGTTGTAGACCACATTTCAAGATTTCAAAAATGTACAATAAATCCTTGAGATCATTCTTGAGTAAGGAGAATCGAAGAGATGAAGTTGGTGTTTTATCACTTGAGTTACAAGGCATTTTATGATGAATAAGAATCCAATTTCAAACCTATGCTGCACAATATTGTTTTGCAGGCTTCTAAACCTCAAGATCTCTCCATAATCAGAAGATTACACTTGCTTTTTAGCTATTATCCAAGTGTTCCAAGCATTGTCCAAGCCAATTTGCCATTTTTGGAAGAAAGCTACCATTCCATTCTTGAAAAGTTGCTTTAATCACAAAGTCAACTTGTCTTGAGATTCTAACTTGTTCTTTCTGCACACATAACTCCTATAAACCAAAAGCAATGTGTCTAAGACCTAAGAAAGCTCAACATGCTTGTACAATACTTGAGATTTGTCATTTCACTTTTCTTCAAAAGCAAGTTATAGAGCCATAACCTTATAACTCAGAAACCTGGAGTGATTTTGTGCTCTAATCTTTTCCATACATATTAACAAGTTTATTGAAAGCTAAGACAAGAGGTCAAGCATCCTAAAACTCTCCGAAACACCCTTGTTGTATAAGACTACTCAACTTGACAGTTTTGAGCCAAAACTCGCCTTCTCCATTTCCACTCGTGCGTTTTGATTCTTAATCATTCAAACACCTTACATACATCATACACAAGTGATCCAAGCACCTGTTTCAAGACTGTAACCCCTCCATCACTATTCACCATTTTTAAACTTCAAGCTTGCAGGTTGACTTGAGTAGGAAGATTCAGGGACTTTCAAAGCAAAGTAGGAGTTGTAATACACTCAAGGAGGTCCAGGCAAGTTAAACAGATTCTTAGGACACTTCAAAGCTTGCTCAAACTCCATACACGAATCCATCTGCAAGAGGTAAGTTTTTAAACTTCAATATATTGATACAAGCATCCTCTGTGCATACATTCTGAAGTAAAAATGTATATACCATTGCTCTAAAGCTAACCATGTCCGTAGTTTTCATTTATATTGACTGTGAGTAAAGAATTTCAGATTTGAACTTTCTGAAAAAATTAGGTTTCAATTTAGGGCCAGCAAAATTAATCTTCATCTTTGACTTTTAGCTTACATAAGTTATATGGTTGGATTCTTGAGGAGAAATAGCACAACTTTCATGTTTGCATTTTCCATTTTGTTGAGAAATGAATGAGATACAGGTGATCCGGCTGGCTGAAGGTTGAAGACGAAGTACAGGTCATGGAGACGTTTTACCTTATGTATTTATTGTTTCATTTGTATTAACGAATGTATAGCCACCCTAGTGGTAAGGCAGCACGCTGGTAATCAGGAGGTCATGGGTTCGAGCCTCAGCGCGCGCTGCCTTTTGCTTTTTTCACTCATTTTACATTTTTTGTTCCTTCTAGCGCATGGGCCTCCCCCCTCCTGGGCCTGACTTTTTTTTTCTAACCTTCCCCCCCCCCCCCCTGTTTCATATTTGCACCCTGGCCCAATTCAATTTTATTTCTTCATTTTTTTTATTTTACTTATTTTCTCAAATGTATTTTCTAAATACTAGAAGATGATAAAAATTCAAAAAATGATATTTTACATTTTGACTTATTTTATTTTATTTTTCCATAAATAAAAATAATTTTTATTCTTCATACTTTATTTATTTATGTAAGTAAACCTTATAAAATTAATTAATATTGTATTATTCAATTACTTTTCTTCACACCATTTAAAAATATATTATTTAAATACAAAAAAAAAGGACTAAAAATAATTTTAAAGCTATAAATATTTTTCAAAATAAAAAATGCCAAAAAAATACTTTCCTTAAATTATTTTCTTTTGATTGATTAATAGAACTAGGATTTCTTTTAAAATCTTTTTTTCCTAAATAAATCCAAACTTAAAATTAACCATTTTCTTTAAATTAGGTTAAGACAAAATCTTTTTATGAAAACCAAACAAAAATTCATTTTCTTTACATTTTACATCCTTGTACATTCATTCATTTTTTATACCTTGTATTTAGGTAAATTCCTTGTATATTCATATCAATTCGATATGGTTGTAATAGACTAATTAGGGTTTTAATTTCTTGCAATCCCCATTTATAATTTGTACACCCCACTTCCCACAAATGTTGTAATAGCGTAGTAACTTTAAAATTCTGTAATTTATCGCTTTATATCTAATTGCTAGTAATTAGGGTTTGTATGGAAAGACTTAAAACCAATAAATAGTAAACCCTAATTCAAGACTAAATCAAGCATGAAAATAATACATTTACACACAAGCACCCCTAGGATTATCCCACTTGGTTTCCTTATACAAAATGACCATATTACGCATGCAAGGTATCTTAGCCAAAACAAGCACATACAAGATTATAGTCCCTCGATGACGCTATCTAAGTTGCCTTTCAAAATGATCTAAAGAAAAATGCTAAGATACCTTGCAACATTGCTAATCATGGTCATACGATGACCCACGCCCGTCCTGTTTACATCCAAAGATAGGGTTGCTTACCAAATCCATGGTAAAACAACAATGTCAAAGGAAAAGAAAATGAACAAGAAAGACATTTAAGTAGGTAGGTTGCTCCTAATTACTTGCTCCATTTCAAAACAAACATCCTTGATATTTTCAAAACAATCACATACACTTTCAAACATCTTGCAAAATTGAAAACATTTTCAAAACATCAAACATCTTTGTATACATTCTTTCGAACGAGAATCATTACAAAGATTGCCTAAACAATAGCCTCTTTACAAAATACTTTCAAAAACCACAAAAAGCACAATTTCAAACAAAAGCAAGTGATCTAGCAAGTAACTAAGAGCCCATGGAAAACCATGGATGAAAATGGTGCTAATACCTTCCTTTTTCATAATCTACCCCCCGAACTCAAGAAACAATCTCAAAGGTCTTTCCTGTGCTTTTTCACCTTTCCTTTTGGATAAAAGAAAAGTCGGTGGCGACTCTTGCTAACCGCAACATTTGCGATCAAACGCAAAACCTTCAAGTCAGTTCTCCCATTATATCACAGGGTGGAGCCATGATTCTGACCACCATGGACGGTGACGACCTTCCTCACCCTGTCAATGCGGACATAGTGAAAAGATACTACGTGTGATAAAAGACCCGCTAGGTTGACTGGCCTAGGAAAAAATAAGGGCTTCTCGGCGAACCAAAAGGGTTCGGGCAAAAATTAGGGATGAAAACAAAAAAATATGTACACCCGGCAAGTCGAAAACCTAAAAAGGCGGCTTGGGCAAAAAAGGGTATCCCGGTGGACTGAAAGCATATCACTACGTCCCATTGGATCACCTTGCGACCAGACTTCAGTATCAACTATCAAGCTACGGCACCAATCAATCTAGTCAGCTTCAGACAAGCAGCAAAGTGATGAGACACTCGACGACGTAGCGGAAATAGCAGAATTGAAACTCAATGGGATTATTACACATAGCTGTTTTCTTCTATTTGTACACAATATTGTATAGATTTCATTTTCATGGCGGCATTCTCTTACTTAAGCGTCAACCTCCTTGTATAAAAACGTATGTTATAGGCCAACTTCAGAAATTAATACAAAGTCATTTTTACAAAACCATTTGTTTTTCTTTTTCTCTTTTATTTTGCAAAAACGTCCAATGATTTACTCTTGACATATGCATTTGAATATGATTGCTATTCACAAATATTTGCATATGAAACAGAAAGACAGTTGCTCATGACTTAAGGAATGGGGCAAAGTCTAAAAAACCATTTCAATCCCGACAGTTACTCTGCTCAGCATGATACAGAGGCAGAGACAAATTTGAAACAAGGTCACCATTACATGCGACCCTGTGACGTCTACACTCCCTACAGAGTGGAGGAAACTAAAGATTTGACATCGGCTTCCCCAAACTGGAGTTACTTTCCCCAGCAAAGTTCCTTCAGAGAGCCGACGTCTATATTCCCCAGCCGAAGTTTATAATCGCAAGTGGTTCATAAAGTTTTTCTCCCGAGCAGAGTTTATTTCTCTGAATACATAAGCTCAATCCCCAACAGAGCTTATTCTCCAGCTACGGAAGTTCATCCCGCAGCGGATTTTATTTCTTCGAATCGGAAAAATCTTCCAGCAAAACATCTCCTCTCTCAAACAGAGTTATTCCCAAGCAGAGTTATTCTAAAGCAGAGTCTCTCCCCGGAAAAATATTCACAAATAGAAAGGAGTAAATCCACGGCATAGTCATCTCCGCTCACCATCCCCATCAGAAGTAGAAGAACCACTTTTCCTACAACGGTCAGGAATTCATTTTCCAGCACTCTCTAGCAGCAGTCAGGGATTTATTTTCCCATACTCGGATATGTCACAATAGCATTTCATATTCATACATCATGAAGTGCACATACATATTGCATACAGCATAATCTCATTTATTTTGAGAACATCATCACGCAATGCATTTCATGCATCGCATATAATTAATCATGTAATTTTTCAGGAAAGATGGTTATCATCAACAATTCCAACAGTTCAAGGTTAAATCCATAAAGCTATACATGGAAAATCAGTTCCCGAAACCAAACGGGTCAACTAATCTACGTGATCAAATGAAGCAGTCCTACTATCCAGGCTTTTATTCTAAAGCAGGCCTACAACCCAGGCTCTTTATTTCGAAGTAACCCTACTATCCAGGTTCTTTCTCATAGCCCTATTATCCAGGCTTTCATTTCTAAGTAACCCTACTACCCGGGTTCCTTCTCACATCCCTACTATCCAGGCTTTCATTTTGAAGTAACCCTACTACCCAGGTTCCTTCTCACAGCGCTACTATCCAGGCTTTCATTTCGAAGTAACCCTACGACCCAGGTTCCTTCTCACAACCCTACTATCCAGGCTTTCATTTCGAAGTAACCCTACAACCCAGGTTCCTTCTCATAGCCTTATTATCCAGGCTTTCATTTCGAAGTAACCTTACTATCCAGGTTCCTTCTCATAGCCCTACTATCCAGGCTTTCATTTCGAAGTAACCCTACTATCCATGTTCCTTCTCACAGCCCTATTATCCAGGCTTTCATTTCGAAGTAACCCTACTATCCAAGTTCCTTCTCATAGCCCTACTATCCAGGCTTTCATTTCGAAGTAACCCTACTATCTAGGTTCCCTCTCACATCCTTACTATCCACGCTTTCATTTCGAAGTAACCCTACTATCCAGGTTCCTTCTCATAGCTTTACAATCCAGGCTTTCATTTAGAAGTAACCCTACTATCCAGGTTCCTTATCATAGCCCTACTATTCAGGCTTTCATTTCTAAGTAACCCTACTATCCAGGTTCCTTCTCATAGCCTTACTATCCAGGCTCCTTGCCATGAATTACTTGACGCACTTTTGCATGGACTTATCCTGAGAAAGCCCTATACAAGTTCCTTCTCTTTTATCCTAGGACAACAGTTTACAACACTGTAAAACCTGGACTTAACCAGATACGATTGATTTCACATTTCCCCAGTAAGTCACTGTAAAGCCTGGAATATGATCAGATAGCAGTCAGCCTAATCATCCTTAAAAAGTCAACGTGAAACCCGGGCTTGACCAAATAACAGTTCACCTTTGTCTCATCAATCAAGAGTTAATTCCCCAGTAAAGTAATGGACAACTGAAGCTCCTAGACTCTATTTCCCAGGACATAAACCAACATTCCCCGGTGAAGCTCTCCTCAACGACAGGTACAGGAATTCTTGCAAAGGAATCTCTTATGCAACCGATATCTTTTTTGGATGGCATCTTTAAGCCCATCTCCGACGATTCTCCGTCGCCTTCCAAATGGAATTTGTAAGCCCATTCCCGATATTATCGATCAATATCACTTCATGTGGGTGAAAATTTATGGGCACTCTAGTGTTCAATCATCTTCCACCTTCAGATCACGAAAGGCAGACCAGCCAATCTACATCCTCAGGTTTAAGAAGATTGAACAGGGGCGGTTGTTGTACCCCAAAATTTTCCCTCCCATTTTCACACAAAATATACTCCTAGAGGTCCTCAATTGCTCAAGTTGACTAAGGATTGACCAGACAAATCCTCCTCCTAAGACAATGAGCCCCAAACTAGGGATTCACTTCTCACCAATATGTTTGAGTTACAAGGGTCCTAAGTGGTTTCCATTGCCATAATATGTCCTAAAGATCATCCATGTCAAGTTTCATGCCTTGCACAAGAAGTTTGTCCAGTCAACTGCTCAAATGCCTGAAAACCAACTATATTAGGTCAAAAGTCAACTGTGACCCACATACAGTCAAACTTCAATATTTTTTGTAAACATCAACATTTTGAAGTGATATCCATCACTTGATCAAGGGTTGATCATGATTCCTCAAGGAATGCTCCTAATTCATCAAAACTCAAAAGTTGCTAAAGTAGGGTTTCTATAGGAAAAGTCAACCAAACTTTGACCAGGCATAACTTTCTCATACTTTATCAGAAATTTCTAATCCAAGGCTCATTTTGAATAGACTTCAATTCCCTACAACTCATATTTATCCCTCAAGTTCAAGAAATGCACTCATGAAAAGATATAAATTCAGACATTATAGGTCCTTTTCAAAAGTCACCAAAAACACCTTTTGGGTCAAAGCTTCTTACATAAGCATGGAAGATCCAATTGAGACTAAACCAAAAGGGTTGTTTATAGGTCATCCTAAGCTTTCTAAAAAGTCCATTAACACCCTCCTAGGGTCAAAATTGAGAGAGAGAGAGAGAGAGAGAGAGAGAGAGAGAGAGAGAGAGAGAGAGATGCATTGTCAAAGTTGGCCATTTTTGGAAATTTGCCCAAAGTCAACTATGCTCAAAATTGCATTTTTTCACATGGGCCCGTCTTTTTAAGATTGAATCTCAGTCCTAGCATGGTACATGACCTATGGGACCCTCCATTCCTTATTCACTCATTTATTTAATTTATTTTGATTTTTATTCATTTAAAAATCAAATAAAATCAAATAAATCCAAATAAATCATATAATTTATTTTAGGAATGATTTTTGCATTGAATGGAGATCTTATATGCTGTCAAATAGCCAGGAAATCATGCAAGGACAAATAGGACACAAAATCTTCACATGTGGAAAATTTTCAAGATTTGGTTTTTTTTCTAAAACCATGCAATTATATCTTTGATTCTTTCCAATTATATTGCCCTAATCTGATTTACTACATATAACAATGCATTGCAACCCTAGAACACATGTTTTATGTGCAACCTTCCTCTCTAAGAGCAAGAACAAAGACTCATTTTTTTGAAAAAAAGTGAGAATCAGATTTCTTCCTACAAGGAGATTCAAGGACTTTGAAGGCTTGCAATCCATTCCTGGGCGTGTTTGGGAGCTATCTGGCGCATTACCATACGTCAACACCTTCAGAAACAGCATATATAGCAATCATTGTTTGCTCTTGTTCTTGAAATTAGTTTTTGGAATTTACGCATGATAAACTATTTCTAAGTATATATTCATGCTTGTGCAATCATTTAGAACGTGTTTGCATAATCAAGTATGTGTTTTGATGCCTGTTTGATGGAATGTAATTGTTAGGGTTCAGAGCTTCGTTTTAGGGCTTTCAGATGCAGGTACAATTGGGTCTAATGAAGGACACCATCATGATCAGAGGATCAAACACAATTGATCCATGGTCTTGAATTTGATTTATATTGCCTGGATATGATTTTTGAGATGCGCAGGTTATAGCTATGGAAAACGCCTGTAGGTAAAGGTCTTTACCTAAGACAATAGTCTCAGCGAAGAAGATGGAGGCGTGGTAGATCCTGAATGGTCCATTTGAATTTTTACGCGTTTTTATAAAAAACTGACTTTTCATTCTATGTAATATATTATTTGTGTTTGTATTAACGAATGATCAGCTTGGCTCAATGGCAAAGGGAAAAGGTTTCCAGACGCGCGTGTGTAGGAGGTCAGGGGTTCGACCCCTGCCTCCTGCACATTATTTTTCTCACAATTTCTTTGCAGATTCCATGTACCTCACGCCTAGGCCCATGCTATGCGCTCTTAGATCCTCTCCACTAGATCCATCATCAGTCTAGATCTAACGCATCACAAACGCAGTACACGGTGGGCTTCCAAAGGTGATCCCCACTGGATCAGGCGTAAGGCAGATGGGCCTGGGAAATTCCAATTCACACACCCCAGAATTACTTCCAGCATCAGGCTCATTCTTTTTATTTTTGTTTTAATTTCTCTTTTATTTCTTTATTTGTTTTAATTATTTTTTTAATTGTTTTAAAAAATCTTTTTTTAATTAAATCTTAAAATCATGAAAACACAAAAAATTAGAATTAGGTTTTTTTATAAAATATTTAATTCCATTAATTAATTAGGTTAATTAGGATAACTTAAATTTCTTTTTTTTCATAATTAAAATTAATTAGAAATTAGGTTAATTTGCAAAATTAATTACATTCGCAAAAAATAAATCCAATTTTTTTTTCTTTATTCACTAAATTAAATATCTTTGAATTTAATTGTCAATTCCCCATATTTAATTTTGTCGCGCGCATTTATTTATTCATTTTTCCAATTAATGTAATTGCTCCGAGTTTGTAATAGTTAATTAGGTTTATTACTTTTTTCCTTTACTGTTTTCCCCAAAGTTTTTGATTATGTAATCCCCCTCCCCAAAGCCTTGTAATATCTAGGTTTAAATTTCTTGCATTTTACTTTCTGTCATTATAAACTGTTAGATGATTGATAATAGGATTGTATGCAAAAGATCAGAATTTAAAACAGTAGAAAACCCTAAATGTGCAAAGATAATTGACTGAAAAACAAACATTTGCACATGCTCACTCCTAGGGTTTTTCCCCACTTAGGTTTCCTTCGGTAAACGGTCATGAAGTATAGGGAGTTTTAGTGGTTGCCCTCTAGTCCCAAAAGATCAAAGATGACCCATTCGAATGTTGCCTCGGAAAGATCTTTTTTAGGACTCTATGGTAACTACTAAGGTTTCCTAACCATTGTTTTAGTGACTGTAATCGTCCCTTTCGATTGTCCCTTAAACTCCAACGATAGAGCTACCTACTCCTTAATAGTAGGATAGTGTTGTCTAAAGGAAATAAGAAAATGAACAGTCTTTTTCGAGTAGGTAGAAACTCTTAAGTACTTGCTCAAAACAAATCTTTTACACTTACACTTTCAAAATACTTTTCAAGCTAAAGTTTTCAAAAACACTTTATCACACCCTTGAGGAATGATACAAGGGTTACCATAAAGTGAAACGCCGCACTAAGGCAATTTCAAAACTTTTTAAAGCACACAAACACATAAAAGCAATTTAAAAAATGAGCAAGTACCTAAGAGCCCATGGAAAACCATAGATAGAAAGGGTGTTAACACCTTCCCTTTCTATAATCTACCCCCCGTACTCAGAAACATCTCGAAAAAGGTTTTTCTGTTCTTTTTCCCTTTTCCTTTGTTGGATGAAATAAAAGACGGTGGTGACTCTTGCTTACCGTACATTTGCGAACAAAAAACGCAAAACCAGTAGTAACAAAAAATAGTCAGTTCTGCCACCGTATCACATGGGGCTTCTTACCAAATCAATGATAAGATAGAAACATCTAAAGGAGGAGGAAAAGAACAAAGATCTTTTGAGTAAGTAGGATGCTCATAGTTGCTCGCTTGCTCACAACAACAAAAAATTTCCACACCAACACTTTCAATTGAAAAATTTTCAAAAGATAAAGCTCTTTGTACGCATTCTTATAGAAACGAGAATCATTACAAAGACACTTTTCAAAATCCCTTTCAAAAACATTTACCACAAACACCTTTTTGAACTATTTTCAAAACCAACACTTTGTACGCATTCTTATAGAGACGAGAATCATTACAAAGATGTTTTAAAAATATTTTCAAACCCACACCACAAGCACATTTTCAAACAAAGCAAGTGATCTAGCAAGCAACTAAGAGCCTGTAGATAACTACGGATGAAAAGGGTGCTAACACCTTCCCTTTTCATAACCTACCCCCCGAACTCAAGAAATAATCTCAAAGGTCTTTCCTGTTCTTTTCACCCTTTCCTTATTGGATAAAAGAAAAGTCGGTGGCGACTCTTGCTATCCGCAACAAGTACGATCAAATGCAAAACACTCAAGTCAGTTCTCCCACCGTATTACAGAACTGGCGACTATGCTGGGGAAAAAACTTAAAAGTGGGGTTGCCTTAGGGATATATCACCTTTACTTGCTTTCTTTGTTTGACTTGCTTGCTTTACATTATGGTTCCTTGCTTGGGTTTGTTTTGATCCTCTACCCGGATCTGGGGCACCTTTTAGGTAAGTAGCAATAGATTGTGGAAACTGTGTGGGGTATACCGGCATGGTTGAATCAGTGTGACACATTTGTTGGTACCGGTAGCCCTTGAGTAGTCAAGGAGAATACGGGGTTGCTGTGTGGTGTCATGAAGCACTAACTGACTTTAGAACCTTAATTGAACAACTTGTCCATTAGGAAGTAGTGATATATCATGCTTTGGTGCAGTTTGAAGTTGGTTGATACTCGATGCTACGCTCATTGAGATCGGACTTTCGGATATTTTGGTCGCTAATAAAGAGGCTTGCGCTGAAACAATGCCCGATGAAGAAAGATTTGTGATATTGAGATCCCTTAGAACCCGATTACTTTCTAGGACAGGTTGAGCTAATTAGACTTCAAGAGGGTACTTACCTACAAACTCCATGCAAGCCTAAACCTAAGGACTTGTCTGCTTTGTGTGCATATGATTATTTATATATAACAATTTGCTTACTTTGCATACTTGTACATAACATCATGACATCATACCATAGCATTTTCAATAACCATTTCAAGGATATCAAGGGGCCTGTGATGCAGGATCACGTTGAACCAGATATCCATTAAGGGGCGAGAGGATTTGTTTTCATCTAATCAAATGCCATCAAAAACCAAAGTATGATAGTTTGAGTCAAGGGTTATGACCCACTTGACATGGTGAGCTTAATTCTCGTGGAAGGACATCCACGGATACGAAGTTCTCCAATTAAAGATGTTGATCAAAATTAAACTTCTAACATCTTCTTGTGTTTACCCCGCGAGATCCTTTAAAACATGCATCCACATACCATGCATCATATCATGACAGGTTTCTCCCATACAGGTTTCTTTATCTTCCTACTATTTATTTCCGTAAAATGGATATGGAACAAACAGTGAAGGATCTTCAAGCACAAATGCTCAGTTCCAACATATGTTCCTGACTTTGGCTAAAGGGCAAGAGGACTTGAAGACTCTTCTTCTCAAAGACAAGAAGAAAAAGACAAAGAAGTCAGTGGGTGTCCTAAATTTGGGAAGGAGTTTCAAAAGATCAACAGAGCGAACTCTAGAATTTGCGCCTCCATCAATTGAGGAGGACAATCAGACAAAAGAAGGGGACCACGGTCTGGGGTCTAACGAAGAAGAGGTTTACTATGATGAAGAGCAGTATCCTCATGCGGACGACAAATATAAACAACTGGAGGATCATCTCAATGCCATGGAAATCCAGAGAGTACCTGGACTGGACTTTGAACAAATGGGATTGGTTCCTGGCATCATCATCCCATCAAAATTCAAAATCCCTACTTTTGAAACATATGACGGGGTCTCTTGTCCTAAGATGCATCTGAGATCTTATGCCCGTAATATTCAGCCATACACCACTAATCAAAAACTCTGGGTCCATTTCTTCCAAGAAAGCTTAGTTGGGATGCAACTTGAATGGTTTTATCAATTGGAGATTTTCCACATTCACACCTGGGAAGATCTAGCTGTTTCTTTCTACAAGCAGTACCAATATAACATTGATCTTGCACCAACTCGTGTGCAGTTGCAGAATATGACCATGCGTTCCAACGAGAGCTTCAAAGAATATGCCCAAAAGTGGAGAGACTTGGCTGGTAGGGTGCAACCCCCATTAACTGACAGGGAGTTAATTTATATCTTCATGGGAACTTTGATGGGACCTTTCTTCAATCACCTAATCGAAAGCTCCTCGGTCAGGTTCAATGAGCTAATACTGACTGGCGAAAGAGTCAAAGTTAGCATCAAAAGTGGTAAAATCCAAAGGGGTACATCTTCAAGTTCAAGGAAACAACCTTTCAATGGGAAGAAAGAGTCCGATGTTGTGTACGGTCAAAAAGGTCGTAACCAGAGTAACCACGACCAGTATGTGGGGGCAATCTTGATCTCTAATCCTACACCTGCTCAACAATGACAGGACAATAGGCGTAAGGTAAAGTACCAAGAGAGGAAGTATGATAAGATTAATATGCCATTGACTCAATTGTTACAATGTTTGCTGAAGGAGGAGCTGATCATGCTAAGGGATCCTCCTCAAAACTCTGATACCTCATCTCATAAGTACAATCCAAATGTAAGATGTGCCTACCATTCTGATAGTCCTGGACACGACACCGGCAGTTGTTGGACTCTGAAGAACAAGATTCAAGACCTGATTGACACCAAGGAGATTAAATTTGGTCCACCTATTACTCCCAACATGATCACTGCTCCTATGCCAAATCATTGAGAGCGTCCTTTTCATTTTAAATTTTCAATTGTAATCTCTTTTGTTGTTCAAACACTTATCTATTAATGTCAACCTTTGTTTCATTAATGCATTGCATATGTTTGTCTTGAATTAATCCATTCGCTTTCATTTAAACTATGATTTTTACTCCCTTTATGATATTCAACTCTTGTTTTGAAAGTTGCAAGCCTTTAGAGGGAGGATGACGAAAACAATGCCATAATCTCGTACAGTGTGCTTTTAAACAGACCTTATTGAGGATGTACAAGCGTTTTGTTGTACCCCAAAATTTTCCCTCTCATTTCATCAACACTTTCTCATCACAAGACTCTTGAAACTCAAGATCAAGCTAGGGTTTGTTCTACTCAAGACCCCTCTGTGCACTGTTGACCTAAATTAGGGTTTTGACTGCACAAAGGCAATTTTTGACTGTTTGACCTAACCAATGGCAAACCAAGCTCACATGTGGACTCAAGGACCCAATGACTTTGTCTTGACCCATTCAACAAGTTCAAAAGACCTCAAAATGCATAGGATTGACAAATGAATTTTTCAGTCAACTGATCAAAATTTAACTGTATACTGAAAAGTCAAACTTTGACTTTTTGGTCAAAATCAAGTGCCAAGGGTCATTTTTCATCAATACATGTCAAATTATGAAGCTTGTTCATCAAGAAACCTAAAAATGCAAATTAGGGTTTAAAATGAAAAAACTTCATAACTTAGAATTTTTCTAAGTTATGAAATTTTCTTATTTTTTCTCAACTTTGTCCCTTTTTTTCACCAAGATGCAAATGGATTCAAACAAAACTTGAAACATGAAAGTTGTAGTCCATCACAAAGTCTACAACGTTTATTCACAAAGTTTCCTCAGAAAAAGCTTGTATCTCAAGTTATGATTTTTGGAACAAGGGTACTTAAAACTTTTAACTTAGGCAAAATTTATCCTAATCCAGGCAGGATTTTGACCCATCTTCTTGGCCACTTTTCACATGGTTCCACTTGTAGTTTCAAGTTGCATTACAAAGATGGATTGTAGTACATGTTCCAAGCTTTCCAAATTGTCCAAGAACTCCTCAAACACCCTTGTGGTTAGAGAGATTCGAATTTTCAAAGTTGGCAAAAAACTCACTTTTGTTCATGACCAAGGCATGTTCATACAAACTTGCGTTTTTACAATCAGCAGGTTGGGTGCTAGATCGCAGGCCTCAAAACCAACTTGAACTCCTTAATTTAATGCTTAACCATTGAACTAAGGTTTTATTATAACCATTGGGTCATTACATACAAGATTAATCCCTAAGTAGAAAAAGTTACATTTCCACTTTTGCCACAAAGTGCTTTATGTCAAAACTGAATCCCTTGAGCATTGGTCCATATCTCATACAGCAAATCAAGTCCACAAATTGGGGGGGGGCCTAGAGGATTGCTTGCAGCATACAAGATGGTTGGTACAGGCCTGTTCAAAAGGCAGGCACGTCTTGGCTTCATAAAAAGAAGAAGTTGGCAAAAGAGAGGGAGATTGTTTCGCTGTTAAGAAGAGCAAAAACAAACTTTGTAAACAAGTTCCAGATCTCAAAAACAAACCGTGTGAAAAGTTCCATACCTCCCAACAAACACTCAAACCCTCCAACGTTCTAAGACAGGGATTTTTCTGTTAACACAATCACTAAAACTCTCCCACATTCTCAAACTCTCAAACGTTCTCAAACCTGCAAAAACTCTTAAGATCTTTTTCATAAAAAAGTCTCAGCGTGACTGTCCAAACCAAAAAGTAGCAGAACTAGCTTCAGGAAGATCCCAACGAAGCTCCCTCCACCATCAAAGAAGTCACCTATAGCTCTTTCGATTAAACACTTCAAGAGGTAAGTTCTCTCTAAACTTGGAACTCTTTCATTTAAACATCATGTGCACATGCCAATAAAGAAAAATGTAGATATTTCTAGATCCTGTTTTAGCATTAGATTTTGATTGCTCTTATGCTGAAAACTCAACCTTAATTAGATATACTTTGTACTTTGAGACCCGTGGTTTTGTTTTTGTGTTAACCCCTGGACTGTAGTTATGTTTGGATGTTGCATTTTTAGAACTTGAGACAGGTTGTTATACCCTTCGATTGGCTATCTGCACAAGCCTTTCGAATCATAATTTGAGGACCCAACATGCCTGCAAGGAGTTAGCAAGGAGCCTGTGGAAAATCCAGAACCTTTTTGTTTCCAGACCTCAGACGAAATCCATGACCTTTCTGTTCACATGCTTCGATACAGACATGTTCAGCACACACACACTTGTTTCGAATACACTGACTTGCAGGCCCAATCGAAAGGCACCTACTCACTGACTACAGGCCCAATCGAAAGAGGCAGAAAGTCATAACATGAAGTCCTGTTGGTCCCAATCGAAAGACACAACATGCTGCTGCCTTTGCCCAATCGAAGGACAGGACTTTGCTGCTGCCTTTGCCCAATCGAAGGACAGGACTTTGCTGCTGCCTTTGCCCAATCGAAGGATAGGACTTCGCCCCTGCCTTTGCCCAATTTAAGGACAGGACTTCGCCCCTGCCAAGGCACAATCGAAAGATGCAACTTGCTGCTGCCTTTGCCCCAATCGAAGGACAGGACTTTGCCCCTGCCAAGGCCCAATCGAAAGACGTGACTTTGTTGGTGCTAGCCCCAATCGAAGGAGGCCAGCAGAATCCCAATCGAAGGATGCTACTGCCTAGGTCGAAAGACACATTTTTTATTTGTTTTTATCTTATTTTTTTTGCCTTTATATTTCTATGCACTTCAATATGGTTGTAATAGTGTAGGATTTATTTTTTGCACTTTTTATTACTTTTGTACAAATGCTAGTAATTAGGTGTGTATGGTAAGATAAAACCAACAAGTAGACAACCTAAAATCCAAACAAAAATGCATGTAAAACACACACTTTGCACACATACACCCCTAGGGTTTCATCCACTTGTTGCCTTCAAAAAAATGGGCCATGGTTGCATGTTGAGTACTTTGGTAAAACAAAAATAAACAAAAAGACCATAGTCCCTCGATGACGCTATCGGAGTTGCCTAAACAAAATGATCAAGTCCCTCAAGAAAATTGCCAAAGATACTGACACTATTGCCTTCATGGTCTATACGATGACCCGCGCCTGTCCCGTAAACATCCTAACGCAAGGTTGTTCACCAAATACAATGGTGAAACAACACTGTTAAAAGGGTTAAAACATGAGAAAGATCTTTGAGTAAAATTAGGGTAGATAGCTCTTGGTTACTTGGTCAAATTTGCAAAACATCCTTTCCATTTTTCAAACACATATCTCAACACAATTTCAAAACAAACTTTCAAAACATCTTTTCAAAAAGACAAACACCTTTGTAAAACATTCAAACAAGAATTGTTACAAAGGTTGCCTAGACAAGGCATCTTTTTTCAAAACATTTTCAAAACCACACACAAAGCACTATTTCAAACAATTGAAAAGCAAAAGGCAAGTGATCTAAGCAAGTAACTAAGAGCCCATGGATAACCATGGATAGAAAGGGTGATAATACCTTCCCTTTCTATAATCTACTCCCCGAACCCACAAAAACATCTCAAAGGTCTTTCCTGTGCTTTTTGACCTTTCCTTAGGATAAAATAAAAAGTCGGTGGCGACTCTTGCTAAACCGAAACATTTGCGAACACAAACGCAAAATCCCAAGTCAGTTATCCCACCGTATCACAGAACTGGCGACTCTGCTGGGGAGTCCTTTAAAAGTGGAGTAACCTTAGGGCTTAGATCACCTTTTGCATGATTAATTGTTTGCTTTGATTGCTTTACATTTTTGGTTCTCTTGTTTGGGCTTGAAATCCTCCACCTGGATTTGGGAAACATTCATAGATAGCAATACGTTGTGGAAACTGTGCGGGGTATACCGACACAGTTGAAGCAATAGCTATATTAGTGCGACATATTTGTGAGTACCGGTAGCCTTTGAGTCAATCAAAGAGAATACGGGGTCGCTGAGTGATGTCACTAAGCACTAATGACCTAAAACCTTACTTGACCATCTTGGCCTTTTATTAGGGGTAGTGAGATGACCGGCTTTGGTGCAGTCCGAAGTTGGTAGATACTCGATACTACACTCATTGAGGGTTGTTTTCTTGGAATATTTTGGTCGCTAGTTAAGTGGCTAAACCAAAACAATGAACATAGAAAATAATCCAATGATATTGAGCTCCTTAGAACCCGGTTACTATTTATAGGATAGGTTTTTAAGCCAACTAAACTCAAGAGGGTACTTACCTATGAAACCTCATGCAAGCCTGAAACTAGGGTTTTGTGTGACTTGCTTGTACATGTGCTTGTGCATACATCATGAACATCATAAAGCATCATATGCATCCACTAACCATTTCAAGGGTTTGGATCTTCATCTTTGTTCTTGTTCTGTAGGTCATGGAAACGCTTCGCAGGAAAACAATTCAAATCAACCTTGTGAGAATCCCTCCTCAACTCAAGGAGCTTACATCCAGAATTCCAGAAAATTCTCTCTTCAGTGAAAGACATGGTAGACTTCTCAACCTAGTCAACACCAGCATTAAAGAAGACATGGTGAAAGTTCTCTTCCAGTTCTTTGACCCCCTACACCACTGTTTCACATTCCCCGATTACCAATTGGTGCCTACTTTGGAGGAATTTTCTCAACTCCTGAGAATTCCTATTCTTAATCAACTACCCTACAACGGTACGGAAAAAGAGCCAAAACCTGAAGATGTTGCTCAAGCATTACACTTGCAACCGTCTGACATCAAGGGGCATTGGGAAACCAGAAGTGGTGTCAAGGGATTCTTGGCAAAGTTTCTGTGTGAGAAGGCCCAAGAATGCTGGAATTCTCTTGATCTACAAGCCTTTGAAGAGATTGTGGCACTCATTATCTATGGGTTGGTCTTGTTCCCAAACCCTGACCAACTTATAGATGTAAATGTTGTCCAGATTTTCATATCCAGGAATCCCATACCTACATTGCTTGGGGACATCCTCCACTCATTTTACACACGAACAATGAGGAAAAGAGGTGTTCTCATGTGCTATACTCCTCTCCTGGCAAGGTGGTTTATTTCTCACCTTCCACAAACAGTTTTGAAGAATGAGCAGGGTTTAAGGTGGTCACAACGGTTGATGACCCTCACACATTCTGATGTACATTGGTGTTCTTGGTCCAGAGAAAATGTCATCATCATTGATCGTTGTGGAGAATTCCCTAATGTCCCATTACCTGGCATTAGGGGAGGCATTACCTACAACCTCTGTCTAGCTTTGAGACAATTTGGATATGCTCGGAGGGATGTCCCTCATGACATGCTGATCCCTGACCTAGTTTTTGACTTCGACAACGATACGCAAGGACTTCGACAAAGATTCATCAGAGCTTGGAGGATGCCTAACAAGGTGGATAGTAAGAAACTGGGGCACAAGAATTCCATCCCCCTTGAGCCTTACCTCAAGTGGGTACGAACCCGCTCCCAGAATCTTATGATGCCGTATCCTCACATTCTCCCCTTGATCAAAGAGCCTGTTAAAGAAGGAGAGGTTCCATACACCATCCTACATCCTGACATGCCAACATCATGGGAAGAAATGCAGAAGAGTTGGATCCAACTCAAAGAAGAACGGAATACTTTTGAAGCCAGCTTCTATGCCAGTGAGAAGAAGGTTTTGGAGCTTACCCGCCGACTTCACGAGGAAGAGACTCTCAACACTTACATCGCACCAAAAAGGATGTGAAACGTCTTTTTACCTTAAGAAGCTTTGTAATATTTGGCCCATGGGGCATTTATGTACTGACAAAATTTCTTCTTATTAATATGACGTGTGTTCTTTTGTCTACAACAACTTTGAATTTCTAAATCCTTGAATGCATTACATGAATAAACATATCATTCATCATATGCATAAACAGGTCTTCACACCAGGTTTCCTTATCTTTCTGCTATTTATTTCAGCGAGATGGATATTGAGCAGACGGTCAAAGATCTGCAAGCACAGAATTCGGAATTTCAGAAACTCCTCGTGACCTTGGCAAAGGGTCAGGAGGATCTCAAAACACTGTTAGAGAAGAAAGAGCAAGAAATAGGAAAAAATAAAAAGAAGAGAATTGGGGTAGCTACACTGGGAAGAAGATTTGAGAATGAAGCTAGGAGAGTTCTGGAATTCCCCTCAACGTCTGACGAAGGGACCGGCAAGGGAAAAGGAGCTGCAATACCCTCTGAGTCTGAGGCTGAAGAGGAAGAGGTTGAAGAGGATGAAGACTATTCAGAACAATAATACCCACTAGCGGATGACAAGTATAAGAACCTTGAAGATAGATTGGCAGCTATGGAGTTGCAAAGGATTCCCGGGCTGGACTTTGAAGAGTTGGGATTGATTGCTGGGATTGTTATCCATCCCAAGTTCAAGGTGCCGACTTTCGCCAAATACGACGGTCTATCTTGCCCTAAGATGCACTTGAGGTCGTACGTTAGGAAGATCCAACCTCATTCATCCGATAAAGACCTCTGGGTACACTTTTTCCAAGACAGCTTGTCTGGCACTCAATTAGATTGGTTTTACCAGCTCGAGAGATCATAAGTTCATAATTGGGAAGACTTGGCAGCTGCTTTCTATCGTCAGTATCAGTACAACGCTGACTTGGCGCCTACCCGTACTCAGCTACAAAGTATGGGGATGGCTTCAAATGAGGGGTTTAAGGAGTACACCCAGAAGTGGCGCGACCTGGCTAGAAGGGTGCAGCCACCACTATCAGATAGGGAATTATTTGACATGTTTTTGGGGACCCTGTCTGGCCCTTTATTCAACCATCTAATCGGTAAATCTTCTGCGGGATTTACTGAACTGATTTTGACCGGCGAAAGGGTGGAGGCCGATATTAAAAGTGGAAAGATTCAAAAGGATGCTTCCGCATCCACAGTTGCTAGAAAACCTTTCCCAGCCAAGAAAGAAGCATCTGCTGTATACACTCAGAAAAATCGGGAAAGAGAGGAACGTCGGCCAACAGTGAGGGCCGTATTAATACAGAAGTCCGCATCAAACCAGCCTAGAAACAGTCAACCAAGGAATGATCATCCCAGAACTTATTAGCAAAGGCCACCACGGCAGTTTACCCCAGTAAACATGACACCTGCTCAGATCCTTCCACATCTCCTGAAATTGAACCTTGCTAATTTAAAAGAAGCGCCAAAGAATGTAAATACCACTTCCCCACATTGTCATCCCAACGCAAAGTGTGCTTACCATTCCGACAGTGTTGGGCACGATACCAATAATTGTTGGGCACTCAAGCACAAAATTCAGGACTTAATTGACGCCAAAGAGGTTGAATTTGACGCTCCTGAGAAGCCTAATGTTATATCTGCCCCAATGCCCAAGCACGGCCACAATGTGCATGCTGTTTTGGAAGACCTCCATGTTACTGATGTTGCCGATCTATTGACTCCATTGCTTGTGATTAAAGAAAATTTGTTGAGATTCGGGATCTTTCCTTGTTGTAGTGAAGACTGTTATTTCTGTTTGAATGTTCAAGATGATTGTCCAATGTTGAAGTCGGGTGTCCAGCGCCTGATGGATACTCAAGAGATTCTTTTCCAGAAAACCCCTGTTAACACTTTCAATCCGATTACTCCTGATACTTATGATATTTCAACCAACAATATTGCTATCATAACCATTTCCGACAATCCTCCCAAGGCTTACAAAAGGCCTGTCAGGATTACACCCAACTCCAAATGTGTACCTCTCAAGATCACCATGCCGGGACCTGTCCCATACCAATCAAGCAAAATGATACCGTGGAACTATGGGGGAGAAATCTTCTACCACGGCATCAAACAAATCGAAACAGTCCAAGAAATTTCTGAAGAAGACCTTGATGTAGAGAACATCGCGGGTACGAGCATGATAACCCGCAGTGGCTGAATCTTTTCTCCGGAGATTGGTCCCCCTCGAGCAGTTTTCAGACTCTTAAGAGCTTCTGCACCTGTTGGACCCTCTGTGCAAGGCCCAATGATTGAAGAAGTGGTTACTCCCGAAGAAAGACCATCTGCTGATAATACCAACAAGGGTAAGGGGATGTTGGAAATGCCTGTCAGGACGAAGGCTCATGTTGTAGCTATACACGAAACCACTCAGAAGAAGATGGATGAGATCCTGAAAATAATCCGAAAAAGTGACTACGACGTGGTAGAACAACTGGGGCAGACCCCCTCTAAAATTTCAATGTTGGCCCTCCTGCTCTGTTCAGAGGCCCATGCTAAGGCCCTGATTAAGTTCTTGAAGACGGCACATGTGCCCCAAGAGACCTCGACTGACCAATTTCAGGATTGTGTAGCCAGTCTTACTGCTGACAACGGCCTGGGTTTTTCCGACGCTGACCTAACTCTTAAGGGAAGGAAACACAATGATGCATTACATGTTTCGGTTGAATGCCGAGGAACCACTCTCGCCCATGTCTTGGTCGATACTGGTTCTTACCTAAATGTGATGCCTAAGAAAGTTCTAGACCGGTTGGATTGTGAAGGTTTGGAGCTGAAACCAAGTAATATTATTGTCAGGGCCTTTGACGGGTCTAAAAGGATGGTACATGGAGAGGTCGATATTCCCATCAAGGTAGGCACCGAAGTGTTCAACTCCACTTTCTACGTAATGGACATACGCCCATCATACTCTTGCTTGCTAGGAAGACCGTGGATCCATTATGTCGGGGCAGACACCTCCTCTTTGCATCAAATGCTGAAATACCTTGTTAAGGGTAAAATCATAATTGTACACGGTGAGGAGGAGTACATGATCAGTCATCTCAATTCCTCTCGGTATGTGGAAGTGGATGGCGAGTTCATCGAAACACCTTTTCAACATTTCGAGGAAGTTTCTCCCGAGGTAGCAGTAGCGAAGGCAGTGGTTGAGGTACCTATCATTCCCAAGCAGGTGGCTAGGATGGCATCTCTCAAAGACGCAAAGGCTGCGATTAAGGAGGGAAAGAGCACAGTATAGGGACATTTGCCCGACTTTCCCTATAAGACAGACAAGTTTGGGTTGGGGTTTACTGCTGCGGGACAAAAGGCTATGCGTCGCTCTAAGATTGAAAAAACACCCGTCAAGATTTCCCACCATGGAATCAATGCTATAGAAGATGAAGATGAGGAGAGCTACTTTGAAGATTGGATCTTTCCGACGGTCGAAGGGGGTTTAAGCAATTGGGAAGCAAAGGATTTTGTCCCTATCACCTTTATCAATCAGTAATTTTATCTTTGAACAATTTCCCATTTTTATGGTCTGTAATTCGCACACTATTTTTCACCTCATGCCTTGCCCGGGGCATGTAGGTCCATTTGTAAGGGCTTGATTCTCTTCATAATCATATGCCATGTTTTAATGAATCATTGGACGTTTTTCATGTATAAACTGCTGTGTTCATTTTCTTTCCTTTTACATTTTTGTTTGTTTAAGGATGGCTATCCCTTACACACACCCACACTCACAAATGCAGGTACCCATCCACTCTGGATTCCATGGGTGACTATTCTTCTTTATCCTTCAATAACTCTGAAGATTTGGTCAATCAAGCTGAGTACGAAGTTGATGAAGATTGTAAAGTGCCGGGAGAATTAGCCAGACTTCTACAACAAGAAGAGAGGGCCATCTTGCCTCATGAAGAGTTGCTAGAAACCATCAACTTAGGGACAGAGGAAGATAGGAAGGAAGTAAAAGTGGGTGCCAATCTAGAACCAAGTGTCAAGGAGATCTTAGTACAGTTATTGAATGAAAATTTTGAAATCTTCGCCTGGTCTTATGAAGACATGCCAGGGTTAGACACAGATATTGTGGTTCACCGTCTCCCCACAAGAGAAGATTGTCCACCGATCAAGCAGAAGGTTCGCCGAATGTGGCCTGACATGTCTGAGAAAATTAAGGCTGAAGTAATGAAGTAATTCAACGCTAGCTTTCTGGCTGGTACATCCTATCCACAATGGGTTGCTAACATCGTGCCCGTACCTAAAAAAGACGGCAAAGTCAGAATGTGTGTAGACTATCGGGATTTGAACAGGGCCAGCCCTAAAGATGATTTTTCGCTGCCACATATCGACATCTTGGTTGACAACACAGCTCAGCACAAGGTTTTTTCCTTCATGGACGGATTATCAGGCTACAACCAGATTAAAATAGCCCCCGAGGACATGGAGAAAACTACCTTTGTCATGCAATGGGGTACCTTCTGCTACAAAGTGATGTCGTTCGGAATGAAGAACGCAGGGGCAACCTATCAACACGCCATGGTAGCTTTGTTTCATGATATGATACATCATGAGATCGAAGTTTACGTATACAACATGATAGCTCGATCACAAACAAAAGAAGAACACCTTGAACATTTGCAAAAGTTGTTTTCCAGGTTGAAGGAGTATAAGCTCAGGTTGAACCCAAGCAAGTGCACTTTTGGAGTTAGGTCTGGTAAACTTCTGGGATTTATTGTCAGCAACAAGGGTATTGAGGTTGATCCTGCTAAAGTGAAGGCTATACAAGAAATGCCTGCTCCCCGTACTGAAAAGGAGGTTAGAGGATTCTTGGGACGATTGAACTATATTGCAAGGTTCATCTCTCACCTGACGTCTACCTGTGAGCCAATTTTCAAACTGCTAAAGAAAGATCAGGTAGTTGAATGGAACGACGATTGTCAAGTTTCTTTTGATAAGATTAAGGAATATTTGCTGGAACCTCCTATTCTGATGCCACCCATCGAAGGAAGGTCGTTAATCATGTATCTGACTGTTTTGGATAACTCAATGGGGTGCGTACTGGGCCAACATGACGAGTCTGGTCGAAAAGAGCATGCCATTTATTACCTTAGCAAAAAGTTTACCGAATGTGAGACTCGCTACTCACTGCTCGAGAAAACTTGTTGCGCTTTGGTATGGGCTGCTCGCCGGCTAAGGCAGTATATGTTGACTCATACCACTTTGTTGATTTCCAAGATGGATCCAATCAAGTATATCTTCGAGAAGCCTGCTTTATCTGGAAGAATTGCTAGATGGCAAATGATCCTGACTGAGTATGATATTTAGTATAATACCCAAAAAGCTATAAAGGGGAGTGTACTAGCTGACCATCTAGCTCATCAAGCCTTCGAAGATTATCAACCTATGAGATTCGACTTCCCGGACGAGGACATCATGACTTTAGACAATATCGAAGGTAACAGACCGTATGATGGACCTGAACAAGGATCCCGATGGACCCTGTACTTTGATGGTGCTTCAAATGCACTCGGCAACGGTATCGGTGCGGTACTCATTTCTCTGGAAGGTTGCCATACACCTCTCATGGCCCGACTTTGTTTCAGCTGTACCAACAACATGGCCGAATATGAAGCTTGCATCTTTGGTCTCAAGGCTGTTATAGACTTGGGGATCAAATCTTTGATTGTATTTGGGGACTCGGCTTTGGTTATCAGTCAAATCAAAGGAGAGTGGGACACCAAACATCCTAATCTTATCCCATACAAAGAACATGTCATGACGTTGTTGCCTCATTTCGAGCAGATCACCTTCGAGCATTTCTCGCGAGAAGAAAATCAGCTAGCAGATGCTCTGGCTACAATGTCTTCCATGTTTAAACTCAACTGGGATAACGAGGCTCCCCAAATCACCATTGAGCGAATGGATGAACCAGCACACTGTCATGAGATTAATACCGAAGAAGTAGTGGAACAACCCTGGTTTCATGAAATCAAAAGGTATCTCCAGACTAGAGAATACCCCGAAGGAGCTTCCGTCAATGACAAAAAGTTCTTAAGGAAATTTGCGGCCAAGTTCTTCCTAAGCAATGGCATCCTTTATAAGCACAGCCATGATTGTAATTTACTTCGTTGTGTGGACAAAGCTGAAGCAGAATTGATCATGACTGAGATACATAGTGGCACATTTGGCACCCATCTGAGCGGACATACGATGGCTAAGAAGATTCTAAGGGCAGGCTACTACTGGTCTACCATGGAAGCTGATTATCATCAACATTCCCGTACTTGCCACAAATGCCAAGTATATTCCGACAAAGTACATATTCCTCTTGTCCCTCTCAACGTTCTGACAGCTCCTTGTCCGTTCGCGATGTAGGGCATTGACATGATTGGGGAGATCAAACCCACGGCGTCCAATGGACATTGTTTCATCTTGGTCGCTATTGATTACTTCACCAAATGGGTCAAAGCAGCTTCCTTTTCCTCTGTTACAAAGAATGTGGTTGCCCGCTTCATCAAGCAGAACCTCATATGCCGGTATGGTGTCCCCGACAGGATCATTACAGACAACGGTACAAATCTGAACAATACCATGATCACCGCCCTATGCGAACAGTTCAAGATTTACCATCACAATTCATCTCCCTATCGATCAAAGATGAACGGTGTTGTTGAAGCCGCGAACAAGAATATCAAGAAAATCATTCAAAAGATGACAGTCACCTACAAAGACTGCCATGAGATGTTACCGTTTGCTCTGCATGGATATCGTACCACGGCACGTACTTCAACAGGGGCAACCCCATTTTCTTTAGTATATGGCATGGAGGTCGTCCTACCCATGGAAGTTCATATTCCTTCCTTAAGGATTATGAAAGACGCTGGTTTGAGTGAGGACGATTGGATTCAGACCCGGCTTGATCAACTTAATTTGATCGACGAGAAGCGGCTTACTGCTGTTTGCCATGGTCAGACGTATCAAAAACGCATGATCAAGGCTTTCAACAAGAAAGTAAGGCGTCAGATATATCAAGTCGGAGATCTTGTAATCAAGCGGATCATCTTACCGTAAAGTGATCCCAGGGGCAAGTGGACTCCTACTTACGAAGGACCATTTGTGATCAAGAGCATCTTTTCTGGTGGGGCAATGATTTTGACCACCATGGACGGCGGCGATTTGCCACACCCTGCGAACGCAGACATAGTCAAAAGATACTACGCATAAAACGACCCGGCAAGTTGAAAACCCGAAAGGGCGACTTGGGCAAAAATGGGCATCCCGGTGAACCGAAAACCCGAAAGGGCGGTTCAGGCAAAAATTAGGGATAAAACAAAAAAAAATCTGTACACCCGGCAAGTTGAAAACCCGAAAGGGCGACTTGGTCAAAAAAGGGTTTCCCGTTGGATCAAAAACCCGAAAGGGCGGTCCAGGCAAAAGTTAGGGAATTAAAGCGTATGACTATATCTCGTCGGATCACTTTAAGAACAAATCTCTTCACCAGACAAGCTCCAAGCTTCTGATCAATCCAGTCATCGGCGGACGAAGCAGCAAATGAACAAGATATTCAGAGTTCTGAAGGCTATGGCATAATGGGAATCCCATGGAATTATTACACATAGCCATCTTTCTTTTATATAAAATTTTTCATTTTTTTACGACAACATCCTCTTACTAGGATGCCTGTCTCCTTTGTACAAAGATACCCACAAAAATTAATACAAATACACTTCGAAGTGCAGAAATTTGTTTGCCTTTCTTCTCTTTTACACTTATGTTTTATTTGAAAAAGCGTCCAATGTTTTGTTGAATAGGCATATGCATTTTGAACATAATCACTGCTTACAAATAAAATGAAATTGAAAAAGGATGATTACTGGTAGGTTGAAGATGTAGGAAGATTATCTTTGTGCCATTCCAGAAGAAATCCCCTACGACACATCATTCAGATCCTCAACTAAGTTGAAGTTTGGAATATATTTCCCCATCGAAGTTAAGCTCCAAGATCCTCAGCAAAGCAAAAGCTTTTTAAAGCTTGATTCCCCAGCTGAGCTGAATTTCAAATTTCCCATCAGAGTTAAGCTTCGAGATCCACAGTGGAGCCCGAAAACCCTGAAAGTCCTATCCCCAGTGGAGCCAAAACAGTCTAGACATTCTCCCCACAGAGTTATTTCTCAGCAGATTGAAGATTCTCAATCTCATTTCTCCAGCAGAAGTCTCCCAGGTTTTAACTCCCCAGTAGAGATTTTTCAGAGTTTCCCTTATTCCCCAAGCACTCAACAAGGATTTCTAATCTTCAATAATCAAAGGTTTTTGGAATCCCCAACGTCGGTCAAGGATGTACTTTCCCCGACAGCAGTCAGAGATCTCATTGTCTCCAGTTATCAAGGATTTATTTTCCTCAGCAAGACAGCTACTCAGCTTACATGCACATCCATTACATTCATATATCATAAATATTGATATAACACATATATTGCATCATACATTTCATGCAACATAACTTTGTGTTTCAACTAATATTTTACCCTTTTCAGGATAAGATTAATAAGCTCTGAATCCAGAATCATGAAAACAGTTTACGGATGCTTCCGAATACGGATGTTAATCTATCACTTGTTCAGATTCGACTCCTGAAAACAGTTTACGGGTTCTCCAGATATGGATGTTAATCTATCGCTTGTTCAGATTCAAGACTTCTGAAAACAGTTTACGGGTTCTCCAGATATGGATGTTAATCTATCGCTTGTTCAGATTCAAGACCTCTGAAAATAGTTTACGGGTTCTCCAGATATGGATGTTAATCTATCGCTTGTTTAGATTCAACTCCTGAAAACAGTTTACGGGTTCTCCAGATATGGATGTTAATCTATCGCTTGTTCAGATTCAAGACTTCTGAAAACAGTTTACGGGTTCTCCAGATATGGATGTTAATCTATCGCTTGTTCAGATTCAAGACTTCTGAAAACAGTTTACGGGTTCTCCAGATATGGATGTTAATCTATCGCTTGTTCAGATTCAATACTTCTGAAAACAGTTTACGGGTTCTCCAGATATGGATGTTAATCTATCGCTTGTTCAGATTCAAGACCTCTGAAAACAGTTTACGGGTGCTTCCAGATATGGATGTCAATCTATCGCTTGTTCAGACTCAACTTTTGAAAACAGTTTACGGGTGCTTCCAGATATGGATGTCAATCTATCGCTTGTTCAGACTCAACTTCTGAAAACAGTTTACGGGTGCTTCCAGATATGGATGTCAATCTATCGCTTGTTCAGACTCAATTTCTGAAAACAGTTTACGGGTGCTTCCATATATGGATGTCAATCTATCGCTTGTTCAGACTCAACTTCTGAAAACAGTTTACGGGTGCTTCCAGATATGGATGTCAATCTATCGCTTGTTCAGACTCAACTTCTGAAAACAGTTTACGGGTGCTTCCAGATATGGATGTCAATCTATCGCTTGTTCAGACTCAACTTTTGAAAACAGTTTACGGGTGCTTCCAGATATGGATGTCAATTTATCGCTTGTTCAGACTCAACTTCTGAAAACAGTTTACGGGTGCTTCCAGATACGGGTGTCAATCTATTGCTTGTTCAGACCCCCAGCTCAGAAATATTCCAAAACATGGACGCCTTTCTGATACTCATTCTTTCACCTACCACATACGTTCAACAAACACTCCAGATGGCATCTTTAATCCCATCCCCGACAAGTTTCTGTCACATCTCCAAATGGCATCTTTAATCCCATTCCCTCGAACTACGCTTTGACGAGTGCAAATTTTTTGGGCACTCTAGTGTCCAATCATTCTTTTACCTTCGAGTCACGAAAGGAAAAACTGCCAATCTAACTCTTCAGGTTCAAGAAGATTGAACAGGGGAAACTGTTGTACCCTAAAATTTTCCCTCTCATTTCATCAAAACTTTCTCATCACAAGACTCTTGAAACTCAAGATCAAGCTAGGGTTTGTTCTACTCAAGACCCTTATGTGCACTGTTGACCTAAATTAGGGTTTTGACTGCACAAAGGCAATTTTTGACTGTTTGACCTAACCAATGGCAAACCAAGCTCACATATGGACTCAAGGACCCAATAACTTTGTCTTGACCCATTCAACAAGTTCAAAAGACCTAAAAATGCATAGGATTAACAGATGCATTTTTCAGTCAACTGATCAAAATTTGACTGTATACTGAAAAGTCAAACTTTGACTTTTTGGTCAAAATCAAGTGCCAAGGGTCATTTTTAATCAAGACATGTCAAATTATGAAGCTTGTTCATCAAGAAACCTAAAAATGCAAATTAGGGTTTAAAATGAAAAAACTTCATAACTTAGAATTTTTCTAAGTTACGAAATTTTCTTATTTTTTCCCAACTTTGTCCCTTTTTTTCACCAAGATGCAAATGGATTCAAACAAAACTTGCAACATGAAAGTTGTAGTCCATCAAAAAGTCTACAACTTTTATTCACAAAGTTTCCTCATAAGAAGCTTGTATCTCAAGTTATGATTTTTGGAACAAGGGTACTTAAAACTTTTAACTTAGGCAAAATTTATCCTAATCCAGGCAGGATTTTGACCCATCTTCTTGGCCACTTTTCACATGGTTCCACTTGGAGTTTCAAGTTTCATTATAAAGATGGATTGTAGTACATGTTCCAAGCTTTCCAAATTGTCCAAGAACTCCTAAAACACCCTTGTGGTTAGAGAGATTCGAATTTTCAAAGTTGGCAAAAAACTCACTTTTGTTCATGACCAAGGCATGCTCATACAAACTTGCATTTTTACAATCAGCAGGTTGGGTGCTAGCTTGCAGGCCTCAAAACCAACTTGCACTCCTTAATTTAATGATTAACCATTGAACTAAGGTTTTATTCTAACCATTGGGTCATTACATACATGATTAATCCCTAAGTAGAAAAAGTTACATTTCCACTTTTGCCACAAAGTGCTTTATGTCAAAACTGAATCCCTTGAGCATTGGTCCATATCTCATACAGCAAATCAAGTCCACAAATTGGGGGGTGGGGGGCTAGAGGATTGTGTGCAGCATACAATATGGTTGGTACAGGCCTGTTCAAAAGGCAGGCACGTCTTGGCTTCATAAAAAGAAGAAGTTGGCAAAAGAGAGGGAGATTTTTTCGCTGTTAAGAATAGCAAAAACAAACTTTGTAAACAAGTTCCAGATCTCAAAAACAAACCGTGTGAAAAGTTCCATACCTCCTAACAAACACTCAAACCCTCCAACGTTCTAAGACAGGGATTTTTCTGTTAACACGGTCACTAAAACTCTCCCACATTCTCAAACTCTCAAACGTTCTCAAACCTGCAAAAACTCTTAAGATCTTTTTCATAAAAAAGTCTCAGCGTGACTGTCCAAACCAAGCAGCAGCAGAACTAGCTTCAGGAAGATCCCAACGAAGCTCCCTCCACCATCAAAGAAGTCACCTACAGCTCTTTCGATTAAACACTTCAAGAGGTAAGTTCTCTCTAAACTTGGAACTCTTTCATTTAAACATCATGTGCACATGCCAATAAAGAAAAATGTAGATATTTCTAGATCCTGTTTTAGCATTAGATTCTGATTGCTCTTATGCTGAAAACTCAACCTTAATTAGTTATACTTTGGACTTTGAGACCCATGGTTTTGTTTTTGTGTTAACCCCTGGACTGTAGTTATGTTTGGATGTTGCATTTTTAGAACTTGAGACAGGTTGTTATACCCTTCGATTGGCTATCTGCACAAGCCTTTCGAATCACAATTTGAGGACCTAACATGTCTGCAAGGAGTTAGCAAGGAGCATGTGGAAAAGCCAGAACCTTTTTGTTTCCAGACCTCAGACGAAATCCATGACCTTTCTGTTCACATGCTTCGATACAGACATGTTCAGCACACACACACTTATTTCGAATATACTGACTTGCAGGCCCAATCGAAAGGCACCTACTCACTGACTCTAGGCCCAATCGAAAGAGGCAGAAAGGCATAACATGCAGTCCTGTTGGTCCCAATCGAAAGACATAACATGCTGCTGCCTTTGCCCAATCGAAGGACAGGACTTTGCTGCTGCCTTTGCCCAATCAAAGGACAGGACTTTGCTGCTGCCTTTGCCCAATCGAAGGAAGGGACTTCGCCCCTGCCTTTGCCCAATCGAAGTACAGGACTTCGCCCCTGCCAAGGCCCAATCGAAAGATGCAACTTGCTGCTGCCTTTGCCCTAATCGAAGGACAGGACTTCGCCCCTGCCAAGGCCCAATCGAAAGACGTGACTTTGTTGGTGCTAGCCCCAATCGAAGGAGGCCAGCTGAATCCCAATCGAAGTATGCTACTGCCTGGGTCGAAAGACACATTTTTTATTTGTTTTTATCTTATTTTTGTTGCCTTTATATTTCTATGCACTTCAATATGGTTGTAATAGTGTAGGATTTAATTTTTGCACTTTTTATTACTTTTGTACAAATGCTAGTAATTAGGTGTGTATGGTAAGATAAAACCAACAAGTAGACAACCTAAAAACCAAACAAAAATGCATGTAAAACACACACTTTGCACACATACACCCCTAGGGTTTCATCCACTTGTTGCCTTCAAATAAATGGGCCATGGTTGCATGTTGAGTACTTTGGCAAAACAAAAATAAACAAAAAGACCATAGTCCCTCGATGACGCTATCGGAGTTGCCTAAACAAAATGATCAAGTCCCTCAAGAAAATTGCCAAAGATACTTGACACTATTGCTTTCATGGTCTATACGATGACCCGCGCCTGTCCCGTAAACATCCTAACGCAGGGTTGTTCACCAAATACAATGGTGAAACAACACTGTTAAAAGGGTTAAAACATGAGAAAGATCTTTGAGTAAAATTAGGGTAGATAGCTCTTGGTTACTTGATCAAATTTGCAAAACATCCTTTCCATTTTTCAAACACATATCTCAACACAATTTCAAAACAAACTTTCAAAACATATTTTCAAAAAGACAAACACCTTTGTAAAACATTCAAACAAGAATTTTTACAAAGGTTGCCTAGACAAGGCATCTTTTTTCAAAACATTTTCAAAACCATACACAAAGCACCATTTCAAACAATTGAAAAGAAAAAGGCAAGTGATCTAAGCAAGTAACTAAGAGCCCATGGATAACCATGGATAGAAAGGGTGCTAATACCTTCCCTTTCTATAATCTACTCCCCGAACCCACGAAAACATCTCAAAGGTCTTTCCTGTGCTTTTTGACCTTTCCTTAGGATAAAATAAAAAGTTGGTGGCGACTCTTGCTAAACCGAAACATTTGCGAACACAAACGCAAAATCCCAAGTCAGTTCTCCCACTGTATCACACGTTTCTTTCAAACCCTAAATTCTAGAGTTATAAGGAAGATAATCCCTAGTCAACCCCTTTGATCCAAAGAAGTAGGAGTTTTCTTTTTCACATAAATTGAAACCTTTAATCAAAACCTGGGGCAGGGTAGTCTCTCAGTCAATTCAAATGTGCGTTCAGTCGCAAACTTTCACCTCATACACAATGAATGACATCAAAAACATTCATATAGAATCAAAAGATGGCAATGGTTCCCTATCAAATAGGCAGTCATTATCTCTCAAAAGAAAAAGCCCACTAAGTCAAAACCTACGAAGGGGACTTGAGAAAAACAGGGGCGTCCCGCTGACTATAATCTCAAAACGAGAATAGTCAGGAAAAAATTAGGGATAATAAATCAAAAAGAGGTCACTATAAATCCTCGACAACACGAAAAATGTTTCAAAAATGTCAGCCTTCCAACAAATAAACTTCCAAATGTTCGAACCATCACCAAAATGTCATTCAAGACTCAATTGGAGTTCAAATGCACAATTAACTGAGTTTAGGACTGAAGAACATCACGAAGAACGGGCGGGTATAAACACACTTTAAGCCTTATCCTTTATTTCTTAAACTGTGAACCAGACCATGCTACAACCCTTCAAAAGTCCTAATTGAAGCATGGGTTAGTTCGAAAGCATATTGTTACCAAAGGTATCCTGACTCCTGTAAGGCTTACTGCAAATCTTGAATTGAATTCACATTCTTACAAAAATTCTTTATTTGCTAAAATGAATTTTCAAAACTTCAAAGACAAGCATAACTTTGAATTATTTGAATATCGTTGTTTGCATATGGCTAACTGTTTGACAACAGAGAAATTCACACGACGAATATCCAGTGAACAAAAACTCTCTCGGTGAACAAAATCGCTTCAAATGGGATGACACTTCCAATGATAAATATCCTATAATCAAGGGGGCATGACATGTCACTGTCCAACTCGTCTGGGGGAAGTCAAGTCAAGATTCCAAGAAATCTCCCAAGAAATGCTGAATAACCAGGGGCAGGGTTGTATTAGAATCACTTGGGGCATTGAACGTGATTTCCAACAAAGGGTTACGTACGGTCAAGCAAACATTTTCCGGCAGTACTACAACAATTATTACTTAGGGCAGTGACAAATATCCACAAAGTCCTTTTCATAGGGTGATCCTCAGTCAAGTCCCCACAAAGTCATCTCTATGAGGTTATCCCCACAGAATAATCTTCACGGCTAAAGGTACAAACCCCTCAAGTCCAAATTCATGGGTATCCCCACAAGGTTGGATTCAGGAAATCCCCATCCAGAGTTTCAATCTCAGGAAAACCTTCTTCCCAGTTGAGTTGATCTCAAGAATCCTCGAGGAGTTCTGCCAAAAGAAAACACCTCTCCAGCAGATTGGCAGCAGGGTTTATTTCCCCAACAAACTACAGATTCCCCAGCTTGAGGTGACATCTTCGACTACTACAAATTAAGGGACCACAACCCCTCTTTCCCAGTAGACTTTTCTACAACCCTCAGTGAGTTGCTGCAAAGCCTGGGAGACAACCAGATAACAGTTAAATTCTTTATCCCCAACAAGTTATTAACTTCCTTCCTCTTCCATCAAGAGATAACTCCCCAATAGAGCAACGGACAACTAAAACTCCTGAATTCCTTTCCCCAAGCAGGAATCAACACTCCCCACAGAGTTTTATTCTCAAGAAAAATCAACATTCCCCAGCGGAGTTCTCCTCAAACAACAAGACAGGAATCCCCAGTGGAAACATTCTAAGCAAGGTTTGAAGATGTGCATGCTCTTCATCCTCAACAGCAGTCCGGGAATCAACTTCTTAAAGCTCCCCAACACCTGTCAGGGATTTGTTTTCTAAGACAAAATTACATTTCAACAAACATTTCACATTTCATGCATCATATTACATACATGATAAGTGCATACAGCATAATCTCATTTATTTTGAGAACATCATCAAGCCATGCATACATCTGCATGCAACTAACCCTCTTCCTTGCAGGGAAAAGCCAATCAACAAAAGTCCTTTTTGGCAAATACCACAACCATTTTCAAAAGGTCAGAGATTAATACTTGAAACCAGACAGGACAACTATCTCTACGGCCAACAAAAAAACAAGTTCCAGATTAATACCTAAAACCAGACAGGAAAACTATTTGTGGACGACCGATTATAGATTAATACCTATAACAAGCCAGGAAAGCTATCTACATGAGCAGATTGAAGATTAATACCTGTAATAAGCCAGAAAAACTATCTTTCTTTCTAAGGTCAGAGATTAATACCTGAAACCAGACAGGACAACTATTTCTACGGCCAACAAAAAGCAAGTTCCAGATTAATACCTGAAACAAGACAGGACAACTATTTGTGAACAATTGATTGTAGATCAATTCCCGAAACAGGATGGGGTGCCTATCTACATGACGTAGTTGATGAAAAGAACAAAGACCTTTTGAGTAGGTAGGATGCTCATAGTTGCTCGCTTGCTCACAACAACAAAAAATTTCCACACCAACACTTTCAATTGAAACATTTTCAAAAGACAAAGCTCTTTGTACGCATTCTTATAGAGACGAGAATCATTACAAAGACACTTTTCAAAATCCCTTTCAAAAACATTTACCACAAACACCTTTTTGAACTATTTTCAAAACCAAAACTCTGTTCGCATTCTTATAGAGACGAGAATCATTACAAAGACGTTTTCAAAATATTTTCAAACCCACACCACAAGCACATTTTCAAACAAAGCAAGTGATCTAGCAAGCAACTAAGAGCCTGTAGATAACTACGGATGAAAAGGGTGCTAACACCTTCCCTTTTCATAACCCACCCCCCGAACTCAAGAAATAATCTCAAAGGTCTTTCCTGTTCTTTTCACCCTTTCCTTATTAGATAAAAGAAAAGTTGGTGGCAACTCTTGCTATCCGCAATAATTGTGATCAAACGCAAAACACCCAAGTCAATTCTCCCACCGTATTATAGCAGGCTCCCAGGTCGAAAGCAGAAATGTCTTCCAGATTACTTGGTAAACAAATACTACAGTCAAAGGGGCCTCCACTGAGTGCGAGATTTCATGTCTCCTTTTTCGGGATTACTCCTTTGAAGTTAACATGACTATACCGTCCGTCATATGTTAAGTGTACCTTACTCCGAATATAGGACTTGTCCATTGTAATTAACACCCAAAGAAACCAAAAAATAAAACATATAATTACACAAGAAATTATAACGAAAATAAATATAACAAATTAGGTTTAACCCACTTAGAGTATTTCTAATTCCCCAGCAGATTCGCCAATTCTGTAGTGGTGAAAATCGGAGATCAAGCTATTTAATTAACTTGACTCATAAAAGCAAGAGTCGCCACCGCGCTTTATTATTTCCAATAGAAAAGGGAAAAGTGCGAAATAAAACCCATAAATATGTAAAGTAAGTGCAATATTAAAAGTAAAGAAAAATCTGATGTATTTGAAAGAGATTGAAGGTTCGGGGGTTGGTTATACAAAGGGGAGGTACTAGCACCCTATGTATCTATGGTATCCTATATGAACCTTTTGAAATATCTGTTTTTTGGTTAAAATTGGTTTGCTTGCTAAATGAGTGTGGGGATGAGATCTTGAAGATGCGACGACCTAGTGTCAAAGTTTTAGCTTAAATGAGTGTAAGTTTAAAAATTGAGTTTTTCAGGAGATTTAACCTAAGATTAATAAAAATAATATGTATGAAAGGGGTTTCGCACAATCATATTAGATAAATGATGACATGAAGTCAACTAATTAATTCTTTCCCTTGGAATAGACGAACAAAAATATAAAGGCTAAATGATCGAAAAAGAAAAATTAACTGAAATAGCAATTAAACAATTAAATGATAACAACTAAAAAATAATTAAATAAAAGAGACTAATATATATATATATATATAAGGACAAGGAAATAATTATAATCTAAACTAATGTTTTTGTACTATGTGTTGTACCCCAAAATTTTCCCTCCCATATTCCTCAAGATTTGTCAAGAATCATCTCCAAATGGTTCAAGATTGCTCAAGGGTTGTACAGTCAAACCACCTCCTAAGTCAATTCAAAATTAGGGTTTTGGTTCTTTCAAGGAATTTGGGGTTTTCAATGGTTCAATCAAGTCTCATAGGCCTATATACATTCTCAAGCACCTACATGCCAAGTTTCAAGACTCACAATGCCAATTTGCACAGTCAAAAGCTCCATTTGATCTACAGTCAACTGCAAGGGAAAAATGGTCATTTTGCAGTCAAAAGTCAGAATTTTTGGTCAACATATTATTTTGAGTTCACAATCATCATTTGATCAAGTCTTGATCATGATTCCACAAGAATAGCTCAAAAATCATCAAGATGCAAAAAGTTACTATTTTTGGACAATAGAAAAGTCAACTGTACTTTGACCAGGGCATAACTTTTTCATGGTTTATCAGAAAAATCCCATCCAATGCTCATTTTTAAGGGGATGCAATTTCCTACAATCCATCTTCACACTCCAAGTTCAAGAAATGCTCTCACAAGAAGTTACCAATTTTTACATTATAGGTCAATTTCAAAAGTCAACAAAAGTACACTTTGAGTCAAAGGCCATAACTTGAGATTGGTAAATCCAAATGACATGGGACCAAAGGCATTGGTTAGAGGACTTCAAGAGCTTTCCAAAATGTCCAAGAACATGGTAATATGATCAAAATTGAGCAAGTTGTGCATTGGAGAAGTTGGGAAAGTTTTATGAATTTGCAAAAGTCAACTTTGCTCAAAACACCTTCTTTTTGCTAATGGGCCTCAAATCTCTTGTTGAAACTTCACCCATGACCTATGCACGACCCATCAAGATTAATTGGATTTATTTTCTTATTTTTATTGATTAATTGGATTTTTAATTAATATTAATCCATTTAATTAATTTAAATCATAAGAAAATAGAAGATTTGATTTTTTAAATCAATTTGTGAAGCAAATATGATCAAAACATGCTGGCAAATTTGTGCACAAATCAAAGATACAAAAATATCCAAATTTGGCAACATTGTGAAAAATCAAGAATATTTGATTTTCAATCAAAGATTTAAACATCAATGCACATGGATTGGATCCAAAACTTTGACCTAATTTGTTTCCCTTATACATAAGCAAGCTAACCATACCCTAGCACACGATTGAAAGCTGCAGAAATGGCCATAGCAAATTCAAGAAATTTCAAGAAAAGTGGAAACCTGTTCTTGCAATCTAGGCCAATTCAAGGCGTTCTATTCATTCAAACATATTGCAGGAGGTCTCAGGAACGTTTTACAATCAAATTCAGGCACTGAAGCTCAAGGAATCGTTGCACACAGTTTCACGGTTTGCCTTTTTATTCAGAATTATATATCTTAATTCATGCGCATTTAACATGTTTTAGTGATTGTTTTGCATTGCTAGGGACCATACAAAGCTAATGGCATGATTGAATTGAACTGTAACGCCCTGAATCGTGAGATGCCATGGTCAAATTTATAGGGTTCTTGAGCTTTCAAATAGGGCTTTCTGAACCAGGAAAAATTGGGACTCATGAGATACATGACTGAAATCGTGAGACCAAGACGAACACAATCCATACCTCGCGAAATATTTATATGTACTGTGGTGCTATTCGCTATTTTTCCTTGCAGGAGTTAGTGGGGGTTAAAAACCCCCGCTATTTGATATTATTTATGCAGGACAAGCGAAGAAGATGATGAGGTGTTGGCATCTGATTGGTTGATTTGAAAAAGCGCGCGTTTGTTTTTATTTTACAGCATATTGGGTTGTTTGCATATATAATAATTGCCTATTATCCAAATAATAAAAAGGTGCAGGTGGTTGAGTGGTGAGCGTGTTGGCCTGGAAGCATTGGGACCTGGGTTCGAATCCCAGGTCCCCCCAAAACATTTGTGCTATTTTGTTTCATATATTCACATGCAGGTCTCAAAAGGGATGTCTACCATATGCTTCAAACCCCAACATGCCAGGTGTCTCCAAGCCTGGATCCAGTGGCCAAAATTGAAGGACCACCATACTCCCTGGTCAGCGCATGCGTAGCAAACTCAAAAAGTCAAACAGGCTGGAGAGTTAGTGGGCCTGGAAATTGCTCTTGTCACTCCAGAATTGGGCCCAACACCCCCCTTCAAGTTTATTTCTTTTCTCTTTTTTTTATTTCTTTCATTTAATTATGTTTTATAATTATTATTTTCACTAACAAATTAATATTTATTTTCCTAATAAAAATCAGAAGACAAAAAATATAATATTTTTATTTATTAAATTTAATTAGTTATTTTGTAAATAAATACTAACATAATTAATTTAGTTTTTAATTAGGTTAATTCTAACTTTTTTGCAATAATTTAAAATTAATATAGAATTAGGGTTTTTTAATAACTTTTGACCATCTTTTATTTTTTTCCTTAAAAAACATTCAAAACTCAAAAAAATATCCTTTTTATTTAATTAATTAATTGGTCTAGGCTTAATTTAATTAAATGCAAAATAACAAAAATCTCTTTCTTTCTCAAGAAAAAAGGGTCAAAACCCTAAAAAACTCTCCGATCCAATTTTTCTCGCGCGTGTGATTATTCTTGATTCGTATTTTGATCATATTATGTATATGCTCCGAGGATGTAATAGCTTTAATTAGGACTTTTTATCGCTTTCATTTATTTTCCGCAATTTACTTTTCCAAGGGTTTGTTTTTGGCAATGTAAATACCCGACGCCTTGTAATAGCTTAGTTTACTTTCCGCAACTATTAACTGCTAGATGTATGCTAACTAGGCTATGCATGTCAAGATCTATCTGAAAATTAAAATCAGTCGTAGCTCACCATAACATGTACAAAGATAACATAACTGAAACTTGACACACTCGCACATGCCACTCCTAGGGTACGCCTCACTTGGTAACCTCGACGTGGTCATTGAGTATAGGGTGTTTTAGAGGTCGCCCTCCTGTCTAAAGATCAAAGTTGCCTCGAAACGGTTGCCTCGATAAAAAAAGGATCTAAGACATTAGGGTTACCGCTAAGGTGTCCTACCATTGCTTTAGTGACCACATGTCCCATAATCGAATTGACCCGAAAACTCCAACGACGGTGCTACCTACTTCTCAATAGTGGGATAGCATTGTCTAAAGGACATTTACACAGCTTAATTTCTTTTGAGTAGGTAGTGGTTCTCAGGTACTTGCTCTTTCAAAACAAAAATACTTTTCACACTTACCTTTTTTCAAACAAAAGTTTTCAAAAACACTTCATACACTCTTGAGGACAGATACAAGAGTTAAATCGAAGTTTTCAAACAAAACTCTTTTCAAAACCCACGAACACAAGAAAAGCAAAATCTTTTGAAAACATAGTGAGCAAGTACCTAAGAGCCCGTGGATAACCACGGATAGAAAGGGTGCTAACACCTTCCCTTTCTATAATCTACCTCCCGAACCCGAGAAACACCTCGAAAAGTAATTTTGTTGTGCTTTTGTCCTTTCCTTGTTGGAGAAAATAAAAGACGGTGGCGACTCTTGCTTACCGCGACATTTTGCGAAACGCAAACGCGAACCAGCATTTCAAAACATTCAGTTCTATTTCCACCGATCATAGAACTGGCGACTCTGCTGGGGAATTATTAATAAGTGAGGTGTACCTTAGGATTAGATCACCATGTTTTCAATTGTATTGATCTATAGCTTTAAATTTTGTGGGCTTGTATCGGAGTTCTATAGATCCTAACCCGGATCTGGGGATACCCTTTAGGTAAGTAGCAATAAACTGTGAGGGGCCTGTCCGGCGTAGACCGACACGGGTGAAGCAGTAGCTACGTTGGTGTGACACCTTGGTCTGTACCGATATCCCTTGTGTTGGAACGAGGAGAATATGGGTCTTCTGAGGAGTCATTAAGCACCAACTGGCCTTAGAACCTTAAATTGACCAACTTGGCCATAGAATAGTAGCAGTATGCTACACTCATTGAGACTAAACTCTCGCGATGGTTCCGGCCGCAAGAAAAGGTTGCCAAACTGGAATTATGACCGATTGAGGGTAGTCAGTGATATTGAGATCCTCTAGAACTCGGTTACTATTTTTAGGACAGGTCTTAACCAACTGAAACTAAAAGAGGGTAGTACCTAAACTTCATGCCAGCCTGAAATCTAAGGGCTCTTTTGTGTGACTTGTGTGCCTTCAAATCTGAACTACTTGCACATTCTTGTTATCTGACAACATGAGTTCCTTGCAGGTTTTGTTTACAGTCCTTATTCATTGCAGGGCTTACTTACATCACCTCACACCTTGCTTCAACGCATAGCATACACATCATAACATCATACCATAGCATTTCCTTAACCATTTCATGGATCTCAAAGGTTTGTGATGCAGGTCATGATGAACCAAATGTCTAGCAAGGGGCAAAGGGGATTTATTTTTCTCTAGCCAAGGTTGTCCAGAAATCCAAGCACGATAACTTGAGTCAGGGGCTATGACCCACTCGATATGGTGAGCCTGACTCTTGAAGAAGGACTCTCAGCAGCACGAAGTTCCTTCAATCAAGCCGCAAAATTCAAATTCTAACAAGTTTCTTTGTTTACCCCACGAGATCCTTGAAAACATTGCACGCATTTCATTTCATCATATGCATAACAGGTACCCCTTTTTTACAGGTCACTTATCTTCTTCGCTGTTTATTTCAGCAATCATCATGTCTACTGAACCTTCCACTGAACAAGCTATCAAGGCCCTCCAGGCCCAGAATGCCCAGTTCCAAGAGTTGGTTATGAGCCTAGCCCAGGGTCAACAGGATTTGAAGACTCTGATTCTGAAAGAGAGAAAGAAGAAGAAGAAGAGGATCGTCTTGTTCAACACTGAACGTAGGTTTGGGAATGGACTGCAGAATGAGTTTGAGCTGACCACCTCGTCTGTAGGGAAAGACAGTCCACAAGAGAGAAGGGTTCCTAGCCTCGTGGTCTCCGACAACGAGACGGATTATGATGAAGAGCAGTATCCTCCTGCTGAGGATAGGTACAAACAGTTGGAGGACCGCTTGGGCGCTATGGAGATACAAAACGTGCCCGGGCTGGACTTCGGAGACCTAGGTTTATCCTCTGGGGTGGTGATTCCCCATAAGTTTAAGGCACCTGCCTTTTCCAAGTATGACGGAGCTTCCTGTCCAAAACTCCACCTCCGGTCATATGTGAGGAAGATCCAACCCTATACAACTGATAAGAATTTGTGGATCCATTTCTTTCAGGACAGCCTTTCAGAGACTCAACTCGAGTGGTTCTATCAGCTGGATGGGGCCAGCATCCGTAATTGGGAGGATTTGGCCACTGCGTTCTATAAGCAGTATCAGTATAATTTCGACCTCGCTCCTACGCGTACCCAACTCCAGAGTATGTCAATAGGGACGGGTGAAGGATTTAAGGAGTATGCTTAGAAATGGAGAGACCTTGCTGGAAGGGTGCAGCCACCTTTAACTAATCGTGAACTCGTCGATATGTTTCTGGGAACCCTGTCTGGTCCATTCTTTAATCATCTGATTGGAAACTCTTCAGCCGGGTTCACAGACCTTATCTTGACTGGGGAGAGAATTGAAGCCGGCATCAAAAGTGGGAAGATCCAAGAAGCTACACCTTCTGATGCTCAGAAAAAGCCTTACAGTGGGAAGAAAGAGTCCAATGTTGTGTACAGTCAAAAGAGTCGTTGTGACCAACACGTAGGGGCAGTCTTGATCTCTGGTTCTGCCTCACACCGACAACAGCAAAAGGGAAATCAACGAAGGCCGGACTAGCCTAAAAGACAGTTCACCAACATCAACATGCCATTGTCACAAGCATTGCAGCACATGTTGAGATGAATCTGATTGCGGTGATAAACCCTCCTGCGAACCCTAAGACTTCTTCTCCAAACTACAACCCAGATGCGAGGTGTGTTTATCATTCTGGTAGCTCGGGGCACGATACTGACGATTGTTGGGCGCTGAAATACAAGATTCAGAATATGATTGACGCTAAGGAGATCGAATTCGAGCCTCCTGAGACTCCCAATGTGATCACTGCTCCCTTGCCAAAACATGGCTAAGATTGAGAGATTTTTGTTCATTTGAATTCTGAAATTGTATTTTTATTGGCTTATTCAAACAATTATCATATCAAACTCTTTTATTTCATCAATGCATTACACGTGTCTGTTTTGAAATTAATTGTTTTCACTATGCTTAAAATTGCTCCATTATTTGTGATGTTCAACTCTCGATCTAAAATTCTAAACCTTCTGAGGGAGGATGACGAAAACGATACCACGATCTTTACAGTATGCTTTTAAACAGACCCCGCTGATGAGGTACAGGCATTGTTTCAAATCCTAAACAGTGGAGTTATAAGGAAGATAATCCCTAGTCAACCCCTTTGAGCCAAAGAAGTTGGAGTTTTTCTTTTCAAAAATTAAAACCCTTAATCATAACCTGGGGCAGGGTAGTTCTCTCAGTTGATCCAGGTGCACAATGAATGGCATCAAAGGAGTCCTTCCAAAACAAAATACAGTGATGGTTCCCTATAATCGTCAAGACAGGCAGTCGTTATCTTTCAAAAAAACAAAAGCCCAATAGGTCAAAACCTATGAAGGAGACTTAAAAAAAACTGGGGCATCCCGCTGACTGTAATTACAAAAGAAACAGTTCAGGCAAAAGACAGGGATAATAAAATCAAAAAGAAAGAGATCCTTCAAACTCTTATAAAAATGACTGCTTGTTCAAAATAAATTGTCAATATCCGAACCATCACCGGAATATCAGAGCAAAGATTCAAACAGGATCTAAATGCACGATTAGGTGAGTTTAGGATTGAAGAACATCACGAAGAACGGGTGGGTACAAATAAAGTTTGAGCCTTTATCCTTTGTTTCTTAAACCATGAACCAGGCCACGTTATAACCCTTAAAAGTCCTAGCTGAAGCATGGGTTAGTTCGAAAGCATACTATTACAAAAGGTATCCTGACTCCTGTAGGGCTTGCTGTAAAATCTTGAGTTGACATCACATTTTACAAAAATTCACTTGTTTTATTGAAAACTGCATTTTCAAAGAACTTCAAAACAGACATAAGATTTGCATTCTTAAAATAACATTGTTTGCATATGACTATTTGTTCAACAGCAGAGAAATTCGCACGACGGATATCTAGTGAACAAACGCCTTCTCAATAAAAAGGGTCACTTCAAGTGGAAAAACACTTCCAATAAAGGGGCACGGCATGATCATTGTCCATCATCTGGGGCAGTCAAGTCAAGATTCAAGGAATCTCTCAAAATGCCAAATAGCCAGGGGCAAATCTCCTCCTGAGTCACTTGGGGCATTGGACATGAATTCCAGCAACGAATCTTGCATGATCAAACGAAGATCTTCTGGTAGTATGGCAACACAACACTACCGATGATGGCAACTCCCTACACTCTGAGAACATGGACATAGTCAAAAAAAAAATACTACGCGTAATCAAGGACCCGCTAGGTCGACTGGCCTAGGAAAAAATAAGGGCTTCCCGGCGAACCAAAAGGGTTTGGGCAAAAATAAGGGATGAAAATGAAAATATTTGTACACCCGGCAAGTCGAAAACCTGAAAAGGCGGCTTGGGCAAAAAAGGGTATCCCGATGGACTGAAAACCCGAAAGGGCGGTCCAGGAAAAAATTAGGGATCAAAGCGTACGACTATGTCCCGTCATCTCGTCATTTGCCTACCAGAAGAAGATTTGTCAATCGGCAGTTATCAAGCACCTCATAGGCCTTCTTCTCCCGCAGAAACTGGGGCAATAAGAATTGTCCGAACTGTACAAGTTGCTCTGTCCTCCAGGTACAAGGTAGATTCAGTTGAAGAGTATGACCAAGATACCTTCACTCCCCGCAGAGTAAGACAGTAATGGAAGCTCTCCTCACTAAGACCTGCAACCATGGACGAATCAGCAATACTCTCCCCCAAGCAGAGTTGGTCTACCATCAACCCTAAAAAAGTTGGGTATCCCCAGTGGATCTTAATATTCCCCAGTGGAGTATAAGGATATTCCCCAACAAGCATAAGAGTATCCCTGGCAGTCTTAATATTCCTCAACGGAATATAAGAATGTTCCCCGGCAGAATGCAAGATACCCCCAGTGGAGCCATTTCCCCAGCGCAGTCTAAAAAAGGCTTCCCCAATAGAGTTGAATCATCTTACCCAGTAGATTCTGGAAGCTTGTCCCCTGCAGAATACAAATATATCTCCCCAGCCATATTCAGAAGGTTATCCCCACAAGAGTCTAACTGGGTTATCCTCAGCAAGGTGCAACTGAAAGATCATCCCCAGTGAAGTTCTTTCTATCCCCAGCAGAGTCCATCATCAAAATCTCCAACAGAGCTTATCAACGGAATCCCCAGCGGAGTCATCGTTAAAATCTCAGCAAATCGTCTCTCCCCACAGAGTAATTCCCCACAGAGTAATCTCTTCACCAGGTTTATTCCCCAACGGAGTCATCTTCTCCTACAGGTTTATGCTGGCAGTCATCTTCGTTCATCATCCCCAGCGGAAACGAAGAATTCAACTTTATTCTCCAGCAGCTCCGGGATTTATTTTTAACAGCTAAAACATCAAATTTTCATACATCATGATACATGCACATACGCATCATATCATACGATCTCATTTATGTTGAGAACATCATTGCTCGACCCATATCATGCATTGCATATGACTGACCTTTACCTTTCAGGAAAGATGCAGTTAAATGCTCAGCTATGTCAAAGGAGACAAAACCAGATAAATCGATTCCTAAAGATTTTTCTGATGCTAATACAGTCAATAGAGACAACCCGTCAATGGAGACAAAACCAGTTAAATCGATTCCTAAAGATTTTTCTGAAGCCAGTCAATGGAGACAAAAACTAGTTAAATCGATTCCTAAAGATTTTTCTGATGCTAATTCAGTCAATGGAGACAAAACCAGTTAAATCGATTCCTAAAGATTTTTCTGAAGCCAGTCAATGGAGACAAAAACCAGTTAAATCGATTCCTAAAGATTTTTCTGATGCTAATTCAGTCAATGGAGACAAAACCAGTTAAATCGATTCCTAAAGATTTTTCTGAGGCAATCCAGTCAAAGAAGACAAACCCAGCTAAATCGATTCCTAAAGATTTTTCTGATGCTAATCCAGTCAAAGGAGACAAATCCAGTCAATAGAGACATGGCCAGTTAAATCGATTCCTAAAAGATTTTTCTGATACCAACCCGTCAATAGAGACAACCTGTCAATGAAGACAACCCGTCAATGAAGACAACCCGTCAATAGAGACAACCCGTCAATGAAGACAACACGTCAATGAAGACAACCCGTCAACAAAGACAAAACTACCTACCAACAATATCCAGATGGCATCTATAAGCCCATCCTTCTACCAACAATCTCCAAATGGCATCTGTAAGCCCATTCCCAACATCACATTGCTGATACTACACCATGCGAGAGCAAATTTCTGGGCTTTTTAGTGTTCAATCATCTTCCACCTTCGGATCACGAAAGGAACGCAAGCCAATCTATATCCTCAGGTTTAAGAAGATTGAACAGGGGCAACTGTTGTACCCCAAAATTTGCCCTCCCATATTCCTCAAGATTTGTCAAGAATCATCTCCAAATGGTTCAAGATTGCTCAAGGGTTGTACAGTCAAACCACCTCCTAAGCCAGTTCAAAATTAGGGTTTTGGTTCTTTCAAGGAATTTGGGGTTTTCAATGGTTCAATCAACTCTCATAGGCCTATATACAATCTCAAGCACCTACATGCCAAGTTTCATGACTCACAATGCCAATTTGCACAGTCAAAAGCTCCATTTGATCTACAGTCAACTACAAGGGCAAAATGGTCATTTTGCAGTCAAAAGTCGGAATTTTTGGTCAACGTCTTATTTTGAGTTCACAGTCATCATTTGATCAAGTCTTGATCATGATTCCACAAGAATAGCTCAAAAATCATCAAGATGCAAAAAGTTACTATTTTTGGACAGTATAAAAGTCAACTGTACTTTGACCAGGGCATAACTTTTTCATGGTTTATCATAAAAATCCCATCCAATTCTCATTTTGAAGGGGATTCAATTTCCTACAATCCATCTTCACACTCCAAGTTCAAGAAATTATCTCACAAGAAGTTACCAATTTTTACATTATAGGTCAATTTCAAAAGTCAACAAAAGTACACTTTGAGTCAAAGGCCATAACTTGAGATTGGTAAATCCAAATGACATGGGACCAAAGGCATTGGTTAGAGGACTTCAAGAGCTTTCCAAAATTTCACAGAAAATGGTCATATGATCAAAATTGAGCAAGTTGTGCATTGGAGAAGTTGGGAAATTTTTATGAATTTGCAAAAGTCAACTTTGCTCAAAACACCTTCTTTTTGCTAATGGGCCTCAAATATCTTGTTGAAACTTCACCCATGACCTATGCACGACCCATCAAGATTAATTGGATTTATTTTCTTATTTTTATTGATTAATTGGATTTTTAATTAATATTAATCCATTTAATTAATTTAAATCATAAGAAAATAGAAGATTTGATTTTTTAAATCAATTTGTGAAGCAAATATGATCAAAACATGCTGGCAAATTCGTGCACAAGTCAAAGATACAAAAAAATCCAAATTTGGCAACATTGTGAAAAATCAAGAATATTTGATTTTCAATCAAAGATTTAAACATCAATGCACATGGATTGGATCCAAAACTTTGACCTAATTTGTTTCCCTTATACATAAGCAAGCTAACCATACCCTAGCACATGATTGAAAGATGCAGAAACGGCCATAGCAAATTCAAGAAATTTCAAGAAAAGTGGAAACTTGTTCTTGCAATCTAGGCCAATTCAAGGCGTTCTATTCATTCAAACATATTGCAGGAGGTCTCAGGAATGTTTTACAATCAAATTCAGGCACTGAAGCTTAAGGAATCGTTGCACACAGTTTCACGGTTTGCCTTTTTATTCAGAATTATATATCTTAATTCATGCGCATTTAACATGTTTTAGTGATTGTTTTGCATTGCTAGGGACCATACAAAGCTAATGGCATGATTGAATTAAACTGTAACGCCCTGAATCGTGAGATGCCATGGTCAAATTTCTAGGGTTCTTGAGCTTTCAAATAGGGCTTTCTGAACCAGGAAAAATTGGGACTCATGAGATACATGACTGAAATCGTGAGACCAAGACGAACACAATCCATACCTCGCGAAATATTTATATGTACTGTGGTGCTATTCGCTATTTTTCCTTGCAGGAGTTAGTAGGGGTTAAAAACCCCCGCTATTTCATATTATTTATGCAGGACAAACGAAGAAGATGATGAGGTGTTGGCATCTGATTGGTTGATTTGAAAAAGCGCGCGTTTGTTTTTATTTTACAGCATATTGGGTTGTTTGCATATATAATAATTGCCTATTATCCAAATAATAAAAAGGTGCAGGTGGTTGAGTGGTGAGCGTGTTGGCCTGGAAGCATTGGGACCTGGGTTCGAATCCCAGGTCCCCCCAAAACATTTGTGCTATTTTGTTTCATATATTCACATGCAGGTCTCAAAAGGGATGTCTACCATATGCTTCAAAACGCCAGGTGTCTCCAAGCCTGGATCCAGTGGCCAAAATTGAAGGACCACCATACTCCCTGGTCAGCGCATGCGTAGCAAACTCAGAAAGTCAAACAGGCTGGAGAGTTAGTGGGCCTGGAAATTGCTCTTGTCACTCCAGAATTGGGCCCAACACCCCCCTTCAAGTTTATTTCTTTTCTCTTTGTTTTTATTTCTTTCATTTAATTATGTTTTATAATTATTATTTTCACTAACAAATTAATATTTATTTTCCTAATAAAAATCAGAAGACATAAAAAATATAATATTTTTATTTATTAAATTTAATTAGTTATTTTGTAAATAAATACTAACATAATTAATTTAGTTTTTAATTAGGTTAATTCTAACTTTTTTGCAATAATTTAAAATTAATAGAGAATTAGGGTTTTTTAATAACTTTTGACCATCTTTTATTTTTTTCCTTAAAAATAATTCAAAACTCAAAAAAATATCCTTTTTATTTAATTAATTAATTGGTCTAGGCTTAATTTAATTAAATGCAAAATAACAAAAATCTCTTTCTTTCTCAAGAAAAAAGGGTCAAAACCCTAAAAAATCCAATTTTTCTCGCGCGTGTGATTATTCTTGATTCGTATTTTGATCATATTATGTATTTGCTCCGAGGATGTAATAGCTTTAATTAGGACTTTTTATCGCTTTCATTTATTTTCTGCAATTTACTTTTCCAAGGGTTTGTTTTTGGCGATGTAAATACCCGACGCCTTGTAATAGCTTAGTTTACTTTCCGCAACTATTAACTGCTAGATGTATGCTAACTAGGCTATGCATGTAAAGATCTATCTGAAAATTAAAATCAATCATAGCTCACCATAACATGTACAAAGATAACATAACTGAAACTTGACACACTCGCACATGCCACTCCTAGGGTACGCCTCACTTGGTTGCCTCGACGTGGTCATTGAGTATAGGGTGTTTTAGAGGTCGCTGATCGGGACTTTATGAGTCTGTCGGGATACTAACTGCAAGTATATAGTTCAGTCGTTCTAGTTTTAAAATATTATCGAACCCACAGAGACTGTGTATTAATCGCATACGATCTAATGCTACAGTTTTGTCTAACTAAGTGATGAATATTCGATTTTTGGGGGAAACAGTTTAGTTTTAAAAGTAATAGTACTAATTATACCGGTATGTGATAATCGGACTTAGGGAATTCGATGAATCGCTTGGCCTATAAAGTATTTCGGTAAAAGCTAATTGTTTAAAAACCTAAGACATACACTCTCGAGTTTATGAAATAAGTCATGCTACTAAACCTAGTGGATGCACTTTAAATTTAATAACACTTTTTGAAAACAATTTGAATTTAATTAATTTATTAAAACACTCTCGTGTATTTAAAAATCAATGCTTCGTTACCACTATCTGGGTTGAACCCCAGCTCTCGCATGCAGGTTCTTGCCTTAATTAATTTCCCACTCTCGTGGCAAAATCGTGTTAATTAACCTCTCACTCTCGTGACAAGGATAGTTAAATTAATATTGGAAATTGGAAACCAGAAATTGTTTTATGAATATTTTTGGCCAAGGTATCATTGAATTCTTTCAGTTCTTACGGTCACATACCGGTATTAATAATTTAGCCAGACATAATTAACTTAACAACAATAAAGTTTAGAATATAATTCATGGCAATAAATGGCATATTATAGAAACTAAATAAATAATAATTGCAATATAAAAAACCTGGAATTACAGATGCTATAGTAATCTTGAGGTAATACAGTAATCCAATCTTGAGCTTGACTTGCAGTAGAAATTCGTGTTAATTCTTGTAAGAAGAATTAACACTTAAAAATAGAAACTAAAGCTTGAACGAAAATTACAAGGAATTGAAAGCAGAATTGCAAAACAAACAAATTGGAAATAACTGTAAAAATAAAATAAATATTTGCTCTGAGTAAAATTCTTCGACCCTTGGACTGTGCCTTGGTACTCATATATATAGCAGGAAAAATCAGCAGTTTAATTTTGAATTCTTGATGAAGTCTTCGTGGAGAAATTGTAGGAGCAGTAATAGTGGTGGTAATAAAATAGGAGATTCAGTAGAAACAGGGAGAACTAGTATGCCCTTCACGCCCACGTCTTCAAGCCATGCGTAACGTCCTCCTTCATGCGTGTGACGATCGTCACAGGTGGGTGACGGTCGTCACACACTGAAGTGGTGCCTTACGCTCGTCAGGTGAGTGTGACGAGTGTTTCCTTATGTTAAGGGGTGTTACGCCCGTCACAGGGACGTGACGACCGTCACCTATCCAGAAGTCCCAACTTTGTATTTTTTTATTCTTTTTCTCTTTGTTTTTCGTCTAGCCTTCTTCATTATGTCCTTTTTCATTGGTTTGAGTCGACAAGTGTTATACCTGCAAAAAGACAAATAATCTTGGAATAATCGGGGGTTAGACGACTTAATGAAATATAAAATCGGTAAAAAGCATGTTAATTATACGATATGTTTTCTCGTTATCAAATTCCCCCATACTTAAACCTTTGCTTGTCCTCAAGAAAATAGTCATTCGAAAGGTCGGACAAGTTTTCGTCAAGCGCATAAGCATGACATACCTTGGATTTTTAAAGTGGTTTCGGGAAATCCTCGTTGGTTCGGACAATACTTGAGTAAAACACTAAAGATACGCTAATGACGCAAGCAATAAGCTTACTCGTAGACTTCCATTTTAAACGAGCTATCCAACAGTTCCATTATAACTCTGCCCGGAGTTCCTCGTATCTATTTCACCCGGTTTCGTTCTGGCGCAATCACATTAAGCCCTTTGCCTTAGCACGCACGTAGTGGAGTAATCGGTTAGTGACTTTGATCCTTTAGCACGGGGTCTGGTACATGAATTTGGCAACCCTACATATGTTATCCAAATTGGAGGTTGTGGGGGATCGGGCCGTAGCACGCCCTACCGAGTTCAGAACCAGATACCTCTGAACCAACCAACACTGGATTCCTTCATTATTTGCTCGGCTCTTATATGTGCCCGTATATTTTGGTACACAAGTTTTCTTTTCTTTTAGCAGCAAGATAGGAAGGATAATTTTTTTAGAAGGCATCAAACACTTATGTTCATCGATTCTCCACGTGGTTTGTGTCAAGACGGTGCTGACTGCTAGTATAAACTACTAGGGGTTACTTCTAGGACTTGAAACTCCAGATATCGGTATAATGGTTATTGAAGCGGATCGCGTAAGTAGGAAGTCTACGGTGACAGAACCGTATCGATCTTGTTATGTCGTTTTCGGCTTCCTCAACTGGGATTTCATTAAAATAGGTATGTCGGGCTAATGCGAAAATAAAATTTTTCGGTATGGCAAAGTAAAGCGAAGAATTTGAATCGAGACATATCGGAAGAATTTACTAGTTTTATTAAAGATTGAAAGGTACCTCTCCCACACAGAATCCGACATTGTCCTCAATGTTGCGGTATATATGCGGGGAAGTACAATTACAAAAAAGAAATGAAACAAATTACAAAGAAATTAAAGAAAGACAAACTACTGGTGACCACGTCCTCTGCTCCTGGTGCGAGAGCATCTAGTAGGAGTGGCTTCAGAGTTGGTGTCTTGGAAGCCATAGGTGTTCATATCAATCCTCAAGGCATTAAGCTCTGACAGCGCCTCATCCAACCTCTCATTCATGTTTCGCTGCCCAGTCAAGATCTGAGCGTTTTGGGCGCACAGAGACTCAAACTGCTCAGCTTGCCTCCTTTCAAGCGCTGCATTCATTTGATTTTGCATGTGGAGGGCGTGGAGGATATCTTCCAGATTGATAGAAGGAGGTGCAGATGAGGGTCCAGGGATGTCGTGGACAGGTGGAGCACTATCCAACTCTTCTTGTATGCCGTCTGCGGCGGCCGCAGCTTGGTCTTCGTGAGCAGGTGCAGGCTCTGCGGGAACTTCAGGGTCGAACAACCAGTTGGCTCGGTTACTTGGATCGATTCGGTCCCTGTTCGGAAAAATAATATTTTGATAGACAGTATTCCTGATTACGGGGTGGAATCTGCCGTCTTCCCGCTCGTAGATGAGGTGTGCGGCTTTGCAGTGATCCAAGGTTAGCAAAGCCGGTGCCATAGAAGGAAAGGTTACAAGAGCAGCACCGTAATTCAGACCAATGGCAATTGAAGTAACCAGCCCTCCGAAACAGAAAGGTTTTCCACCTCTAGCACAAATAGAGTGGATATGAGCAAGTAGGAACAGGGCGGAATTTATCTTTTGCCCGGTGAATGCACAATGTAGAAAGAAGAGCTCCTTGGAGTTGAGCTTATGGTTGCTGTCTTGGGCGAAGATGGTGTTACTGAGGATTCGATGGAAGTAGCGGATGGTCGGATTATGGATGTGGGTGGCGTTGAGGTGGTTGTAGGACCCGGCACGGATGTTCGTTAAATTGTGCCACAAGTTGAAAGCCTCCTTATTAAAACTATCTGGTACCCGAAAATGAGCACCTTCGTCCGAACAAAATCCCATAAGCCTCGCGATGTCGGATTGAGGCAATTGGTGTTCAACGCCAAACATGCGAAATTTTACCACGCCTGATAATTGGTTTGTGACACCCGGTGGAGTGAGGTAAGCGAACGAACTCAAGAACTCAAGAGTAAGAGTTTTGTAGATTGGTCTTGGTTCGCGATAGAGGTTCCACAAATCCACGCTTTGTAATAATCGGCGGACACTGTCGAGTAGTCCCAAACTTCGTAGGCAGTCGATGTCAACGTACCTCGTGGGTTGGAGACCTCGACGTTGGAATTTTTGATACTTTGCTCGTTGATTCTCCCTAGGTTCGCCGATTCTGAAATTGATAACTTGAGCGTTTGGGTTGTTTGCCATGGTGATAATGGATTTGATTTGGGAATGTGAGAATGGGAGATTGTAAGGATGTTAATTTGGTGTTGGGAGTTTAGAAATTGGAAGAAAAATGGAGTGAATAGGTGGTTTTTCGTGTGGTGTGGTGATAGTGGAGGAAGGAAAAATGGGTTTATAAGGAAGAAGGTTGGAACGGTTCTCTGTAACAGCCGTTGGTTTCTGTCTGCGTGATGGTCGTCACAGGGGTGTGACGCTCGTCACGAAGTAAAGAGGCGCGTTACGCTCGTCACAAGGGTGTGACAGTCGTAACACAGACAGAGTCATAAATAAGAAGAACGTTACAGGACCGTTGGAGATGAGTTTATTATTTTTCTTGGAATTTGGATTTTTGTTTGAAGAGTTTATATTTTTGTTTTTTTTGGTTTATTTGAAATGTTTTAATTAATTATTTTAATTAATTAAAGTTTTAAATGTAACGAAATATGGTAAATAACAGTAAATAACAACAGTAAATAAAACATGGACAGTAAATAGTAAACTGGGAAAGAAATTAAAATAAACTTCAATTTAATAAATGAATAAATTCATGATAATTGTTTCAAATAAAATAAGATGATAATGTTGAAATAATAACTAAACTAAAAATCCCCTCCCATACTGAAACTTACAGTGTCCTCACTGTACGTAAAAATGCAAGAGAGAAGGAAATGAAACAACGATGGCAACTCTAGCCACGGGGAGGTGGAAATAAATGCTGATGCATATAGTCCAACTGATCAGTCACCAAGTCCATGAAGGTGATAAAGCCCACCCTGAGAGAAGTCAGCTCGCCCCGCATGTCCGTAATGGCCGCATGTAGGGAGTCCAGGGTAATAGCAGGTGGAGGTGGGGTAGCCTCAGGAGCCTGGGGCGCGGTCTCGGCAGAAGTAGCCTCCTGTTCCCAAGGATCAGGGAGATCATGGTAGCCTGGCGGTGTAGCAGGATCTTCTTCAGCATTAGCAGTGTTTGGAACCTCATAAATGTCAACTGTAGATGGTGAAGAGGGTGGTGAAGCAGGGTAGTGAAGATCAAATAGCCAGTTATCCCGGTTGTGCACACTGGTTCTTGGGTCAGGCGGCGTAAAATGATGGACGATCTGATGATTAACTAGCAAGTCAAATGAATTTGGTCCAAGGTTTCCAATCATGCTAGTGTTGAAGCAAAAGGCAATGTCCATCGGCTTTATGCCATAAAGAAGAGCAGAACCGAGCATGGGCCGGCGGAGTCCAATGGCATTAGACAGCATGGTAACTAACCCACCCAACAAGATAGGTGCATTTGGAGTTTCGATGATCCGCTCCATATTAGCGAGCATATAAGTTGCACCGTTCACCGGACGGTTTTGAGATGCACAATACATAATAAACAGCTCATCGCGGGATACAGAGGTGACATTTTGCTGTTTGCCAAAGATAATGTGGGCTATGATCTTATGGAAATACCTGATATCCGGGTTATAAATGCATTCAGAGTACAGATCTGACGGCTCAGGATGGTTAACACCAGCTATGCTTCCCCAGAAAAAGTCAAGCTCAGATACAGGCAAAAGGTTCTCCTGCGTCATACTGATAACATCGGGTCCAAAAGGGAACCCAAGCAACTGGCTAAACTCCCGCAGGTTGTAAGTGTAATCCATGTTGAACATTCTGAATGTAATTAACCCACGGTTGAATCCCATTCCATGATTTGGAATGAAACTCAAGGTGCTGAGAAACTCCAGAGTCAGCCTTTTGTAGGTACAGAACCTCCGACGGATAGGAGCAGTGTCCCAACCAATCTGGTGCAGCAGGTACATGACACTCTCGCGAATGCCAAGGGCAGCCATAGCATGATCATCTGCATATATAGTAGGACACATCTCCCGTTCACCCAGGTCTGCAAACCGTCTTCTCTGGTGGCGGCTTCGCAATTTGACACTCATGAAGTTAGCACAATCCATAGCGTGAGATGTGAAAGAAAAAGAATTACCCCCCTGAAAATATTTGAAAAATGTTTGAAAGAAAAGGAAATCAAGTAAGTATTTTCGGGTTAGGAAATTGCCAAAGTTAAAAAGAAAAAGAAAAATGAAAGGGACAAAATAAAAACAGAAGAAAAATAGAAAAGAGTAAGAAATGCAATAATGAAAATATTTTAAAAATTAAGAAAAAGAAAAGAAAAATAAAAGCACATTAAAGCAGAAAAAATAATTAAAATAAAACATGGGTTGCCTCCCACGAAGCACCTTATTTTATGTCGACGGCTCGACAGTAAATACCTATTCAATTAGGTAACGGGGTAGGTGGCTCACTTAACTGAAGATAAGCCGAGAAGTCGATATTTCCGATGTTGAAATAGTGCTTTAAGCGCTGGCCATTAACTATGAATGGTTCGATAGAACTACTTTTAATTTCTATCGCACCACTTGGGAAAACTTTGTTAATTTCGAACGGTCCAGACCATCTGGAACGTAATTTTCCTGGGAAAAGTTTTAGTCTAGAGTTGAATAGGAGTACGATGTCTCCTTCCTTAAAGTCTTTCCGCGAGATACGCTTATCGTGCCATTTTTTTGTTCGTTCTTTATAAATTTTAGCATTTTCATAAGCGTCTAAACGCAATTCTTCTAGTTCATGGATATCTAACACTCGTTTCTCGCCAGCACTCTTATAGTTTAAGTTAAGGGTTTTTATCGCCCAATAAGCTTTATGTTCTAATTCTACTGGCAAATGACAAGATTTTCCATAAACTAACTTGAACGGCGTTGTTCCGATAGGAGTTTTGAAAGCTGTCCGATATGCCCAAAGAGCATCGTTTAGCTTGGAGGACCAGTCTTTTCTGGATGTGGCTACGGTTTTCTCAAGTATTTGTTTGATCTCCCTATTTGACACTTCCACTTGTCCACTTGTTTGAGGATGGTATGGTGTGGCTATGCGGTGTTTAACGCCATATTTGGAAACTAACCTTTCGAAGATTCGGGAGATAAAATGTGAGCCACCATCGCTGATCACTAGTCTTGGTACACCGAATCGTGGGAAGATAATGTTCTTGAATAGTTTTAGTACCACGCGTGTATCGTTTGTGGGTGCGGCGATGGCTTCAATCCATTTTGATACATAGTCGACGGCTACCAAAATATATTTATTTCCAAAGGATGCGGGGAAAGGTCCCATGAAATCAATTCCCCACACATCAAAAACTTCTACTTCGAGGATTCCATTTAACGGCATTTCGTCACGTCTAGATATATTTCCTGTGCGTTGACATCTATCACAGTTCATAATTGCTACGTGGACATCTTTCCATAAGGTAGGCCAAAATAAGCCAGCTTGAAGTATTTTTGCACAGGTTTTCGATGTACTAGCGTGTCCACCATAAGGGGCGGAATGACAATGGGAAATGACGTCGTTTATTTCATCATTAGGAACGCAGCGACGGTAGATACCATCGGCGCCTCTTTTAAAGAGTAATGGTTCATCCCAAAAGTAGTGTTTAAGGTCATGGAAAAATTTCTTCCGTTGTTGGTACGTCAAATCAGATGGTAAAACACCGGCAGCTAAATAGTTGACGAAGTCAACGTACCATGGTAATGCGGTATTAGTACAAATGAATTCTACTACCGCAGTTGTGAAAGTTTCATTGTGTGGATCTAAACTGTCGGTAGGGTTTGTCTCTAGCTTGGCAATGAGGTGTTCATAAGGGAAGTCTTCATTTATGGGAACACTCTCGGTTTGGATTCCATCTAATCTCGATAAATGGTCAGCTACCACGTTTTCAGTTCCTCTTTTGTCTTTTATTTCTAAGTCAAACTCTTGTAAGAGTAAGATCCATCTGAGTAATCGCGGTTTGGCATCCTTCTTGCTTAGTAGGTATCGGATCGCAGCATGATTCGTATAAATAATGATTTTTGCGCCTACTAAGTAGGAACGAAATTTGTCCAATGCGAATACCACAGCTAAGAGTTCCTTCTCCGTAGTGGCGTAATTCATCTGTGCGGGATCAAGCGTTCTGCTCGCGTAGTAGATAGCGTGAAGCTTCTTTTCTTTGCGTTGTCCTAGGACTGCGCCCACAGCATAATCGCTCGCATCGCACATTATTTCAAATGGTAAATTCCAATCAGGAGGTTGCATAATAGGTGTCGATATTAAGGCCTCTTTTAGTGTCTCGAATGCGTTCAAGCATTTATCGTCGAAAATAAACTCAGCTTCTTTCATTAAAAGTTCGGTTAATGGCTTGGTGATTTTAGAGAAATCTTTTATGAAACATCAGTAAAAACCTGTGTGTCCTAGAAAACTTCGTATTTCTCTAACTGTTTTGGGTGGTTGAAGGTTTTTGATAATTTCGATCTTTGCTTTGTCAACTTCAATCCCCCTGTTTGATACAATGTGACCCAACACAATTCCTTGTCTCACCATGAAGTGACATTTTTCCCAGTTGAGCACTAGGTTGACATTAACACAGCGCTTCAGTACTAATTCAAGATTTGTTAGACATCCGTGGAAACTTTCTCCACAGACAGAGAAATCGTCCATGAATACTTCCATGATTCTGTCTAAGAAATCTGCGAAGATCGCCATCATGCATCGTTGGAAGGTTGCAGGTGCATTACATAGTCCAAATGGCATTCTCCGGTATGCAAAGGTACCATAGGGACATGTGAACGTAGTTTTCTCTTGATCGTCAGGATGAATGGGAATTTGAAAGAATCCTGAATATCCATCAAGATAGCAGAAATGGGAATGTTTGGCTAAACGCTCGAGCATTTGATCAATGAACAGTAATGGGAAATGGTCTTTGCGCGTAGCTTTGTTTAGTTTCCTATAATCGATACACATTCTCCATCCTGTTTGCGTACGTTGTGCTACCGATTCGCCTTTTGTATTTGTTATAACTGTAACACCTCCTTTCTTAGGCACCACATGAACTGGACTGACCCAGTTGTTATCTGATATTGGGTATATGATGCCTGCCTCTAGTAGTTTTTGCACTTCCTTCTTAACGACTTCACTTAGGATAGGGTTTATTCGTCTTTGATGTTCTCTAGAAGTCTTGCAGTCCTCCTCCAGCATAATGCGGTGCATACAGAGAGAAGGGCTTATTCCTTTTAGGTCTGTTATATTATATCCTAATGCGGCTGGATATTTCCTTAACACACTAAGAAGTTTTTCGGTTTCGATCTCTCCTAATTCGGCATTGACTATAAAAGGTCTTTCGAGTTCTTTATCTAAGAATTCATACCTAAGATCTCCAGGTAATGTTTTAAGTTCTATATCGGGCTTCTTATTAGTTGAGTCAGGATCGGGTGTTAAGGCTAAACATTCGCTTAGGTTGGCATCTAAGTGTTCTTGTTTCCAGTCTTCGTTCTTGAGGATAGTCGGTGTCTGAATTTTCAGCATCTCAGAGTAGGTGTCCTCTTGGCATTCAAGTTCTTTTACACATTCATCAATGATATCTAGGAGACAACATGAGTCATCTATAGCAGGGGCTTTAAAGAATTGCGAAAGAATGAATTCTACTTTTTCTTCTCCTACCTCGAAGGTAAGTTTTCCTTTCTTGACGTCAATGATGGCTCCTGCAGTAGCTAAAAATGGTCTTCCTAGTATGATGGGAATGTTTGAATCTTCCTTGATGCCATTATTATAAAGTCAGTCGGTATGTAAAATTGTCCTATTCGGACAGGAATGTTTTCTAGCATACCAACAGGAAATTTGACTGATCTATCGGCTAGTTGTAAGGACATCTTGGTAGGTCTCATGTTGCCTAATTTGAGCTTTTCGCAAATAGATAAGGGCATTAGACTGACACTGGCTCCTAAATCGCATAGAGCTTTGTCTATGACAGATTTTCCAATTACACATGGTATGGAGAAACTACCAGGATCTTTTAGCTTCGGAGGCATGTTATTTTGAATTATGGCGCTACATTCGGCAGTTAGCATAACGGTTTCGTTCTCAACGATTTTTTTCTTATTAGCCAATATTTCTTTTAGGAATTTAGCATATGATGGCATTTGGGTTATAGCTTCTGTAAACGGAATAGTGACGTTTAGTTGTTTCAGAAGTTCTACAAATTTCTTGAATTGTCCCTCGTTCTTGGATTTCGCAAGTCTTTGAGGGTATGGAATTGGTGTTTTGTATGGTGGTGGAGGCACATAAGGTTTTTCTGAGGCCTCTCTATTCTCATTCGCGTCTTCCTCTACGTTTTCAGATTGATCTTTCGACTTTTCTACTTCCTTTTTGGGCTTTTGATACATGGTCGGGTTTTGGAGTCTAGGATCTACCGGTCCATCAAGGGTTGTCCCACTTCGTAATGTAATAGCATTTGCATGTCCTTTAGGATTGGGCTGTGGCTGTCCAGGAAATGTACCAGCAGGTGTGGCAGAACTAGCTTGGTGTTGTGCTACTTGGGAGATTTGGGTTTCTAACATTTTGTTGTGAGTAGCTAGGGCATCTACCTTGTTTGCTAATAGCTTCAATTGTTCACCGGTGTGAACGTTTTGATTGAGGAATTCTTTGTTTTGTTGGGCTTGATTAGCGATAAAATTTTCCATTAGGATTTCAAGGTTAGATTTCTTAGGAATGTTAGGAACATTACCAGCGGGTTTTTGATAACCTGGAGGTACAGCAGGTGCTTGGCCAGGTGCATATAAAGCGTTATTGCTCTTGTACGAGAAGTTAGGATGGTTCTTCCAACCAGGATTATAGGTATTGGCATAAGGATTTCCTTGAGCGTAATTTACCTGATCAGCCGTTATTCCTGCTAAGATTTGACATTCGGTTCCAAAATGACCAGGTACTCCACAAACTTCCCAGCTTGGGGTAACTGCAGCTACGGAAGCTGCATGAGGTAAGGTCAAGCTTTCTATCTTTTGGGTAAGAGCATCTACCTTAGCATTAACTTTATCTAGGCTACTAACCTCGTACATCCCGCCTTTGGCTTGAGTCTTCTCCACAGATGTTCTTTCTCCTCCCCACTGATAGTGGTTTTGAGCCATGTTTTCAATGAGTTGGTTAGCTTCGTCATAAGGCTTGTCCATCAGTGTACCACCTGCGGCGGCATCTATAGATAGTCTTGTGTTGTACAAGAGTCCATTATAAAACGTGTGGATTATCAGCCATTTTTCTAGTCCGTGATGTGGGCACATTCGTATCATATCTTTGTAGCGCTCCCATGCATCGAATAGTGATTCAGTATCCTTCTGCCTAAATTCGTTGATTTGGGCTCTTAGTGCAGCGGTTTTGCTTGGGGGAAAGTATCGTGCTAAGAATACGATCTTCAGTCCTTCCCACGTAGTGACGGAATTTGATGGTAAGGATTTAAACCAAGCCCAAGCTCTATCTCTTAGTGAGAAAGGAAAAAGACGTAATCTTATCGCATCTTTACTAACACCATTTGCTATAATTGTGTCGGCAAATTGAACGAATTTCGTAAGGTGTTCATTCGGATCCTCAGAAGGATCTCCAGAGAATTGGCGTTGTTGGATAGCTGATATCAATGACGGCTTTAACTCGAAATCGTTTCGGTTTATTGCTGGAGCAGCAATGCTGTTATGGGGCTCTTGTTGTGATGGAGCTGCGTACTCCTTCAGTGGACGGGTCCTTTGTTCTTCGGCCATGTCTAATTCTGGATTGGTTTCGGTTTCAGAGGAACAATTAGAATCAGTTTCAGAATCAATCTTGATTTCTGGTTTGGGTAAAGGAATAGCGTGATTTAAACAGTAATCCCTGACTGCACGTCTTACGGAAAGAATGCGTTCAGGTTTGTCCGTCGATTTGTCAAGTGGTTCGCCTTGTGAGCGAGTCCTTGGCATACAAATCGACAAAGGGTGTCTGTTGCTTAGTCTAAACGCGCAACAGAAGAATCGTAATTAATTGACTACCATTCCCCGGCAACGGCGCCAAAAACTTGATCGGGACTTTATGAGTCTGTCGGGATACTAACTGCAAGTATACAGTTCAGTCGTTTTAGTTTTAAAAGATTATCGAACCCACAGAGACTGTGTATCAATCGCATACGATCTAATGCTACAGTTTTGTCTAACTAAGCGATGAATATTCGATTTTTGGGGGAAACAGTTTAGTTTTAAAAGTAATAGTACTAATTATACCGGTATGTGATAATCGGACTTAGGGAATTCGATGAATCGCTTGGCCTATAAAGTATTTCGGTAAAAGCTAATTGTTTAAAAACCTAAGACATACACTCTCGAGTTTATGAAATAAGTCATGCTACTAAACCTAGTGGATGCACTTTAAATTTAATAACACTTTTTGAAAACAATTTGAATTTAATTAATTTATTAAAACACTCTCGTGTATTTAAAAATCAATGCTTCGTTACCACTATCTGGGTTGAACCCCAGCTCTCGCATGCAGGTTCTTGCCTTAATTAATTTCCCACTCTCGTGGCAAAATCGTGTTAATTAACCTCTCACTCCCGTGACAAGGATAGTTAAATTAATATTGGAAATTGGAAACCAGAAATTGTTTTATGAATATTTTTGGCCAAGGTATCATTGAATTCTTTCAGTTCTTACGGTCACATACCGGTATTAATAATTTAGCCAGACATAATTAACTTAACAACAATAAAGTTTAGAATATAATTCATGGCAATAAATGGCATATTATAGAAACTAAATAAATAATAATTGCAATATAAAAAACCTGGAATTACAGATGCTATAGTAATCTTGAGGTAATACAGTAATCCAATCTTGAGCTTGACTTGCAGTAGAAATTCGTGTTAATTCTTGTAAGAAGAATTAACACTTAAAAATAGAAACTAAAGCTTGAACGAAAATTACAAGGAATTGAAAGCAGAATTGCAAAACAAATAAATTGGAAATAACTGTAAAAATAAAATGAATATTTGCTCTGAGTAAAATTCTTCGACCCTTAGACTGTGCCTTGGTACTCATATATATAGCAGGAAAAATCAGCAGTTTAATTTTGAATTCTTGATGAAGTCTTCGTGGAGAAATTGTAGGAGCAGTAATAGTGGTGGCAATAAAATAGGAGATTCAGTAGAAACAGGGAGAACTAGTCTGCCCTCACGCCCACGTCTTCAAGCCATGCGTAACGTCCTCCTTCACGCGCGTGACGGTCGTCACAGGTGGGTGACGGTCGTCACACGCTGAAGTGGTGCCTTACGCTCGTCAGGTGAGTGTGACGAGCGTTTCCTTATGTTGAGGGGTGTTACGCCCGTCACAGGGACGTGACGACCGTCACCTATCCAGAAGTCCCAACTTTGTATTTTTTTTATTCTTTTTCTCTTTGTTTTTCGTCTAGCCTTCTTCATTATGTCCTTTTTCATTGGTTTGAGTCGACAAGTGTTATACCTGCAAAAAGACAAATAATCTTGGAATAATCGGGGGTTAGACGACTTAATGAAATATAAAATCGGTAAAAAGCATGTTAATTATACGATATGTTTTCTCGTTATCAGTCGCCCTCATGTCTAAAGATCAAAGTTGCCTCGAAACGGTTGCCTCGATAAAAAAGGATCTAAGACATTAGGGTTACCGCTAAGGCGTCCTACCATTGCTTTAGTGACCACATGTCCCATAATCGAATTGACCCGAAAACTCCAACGACGGTGCTACCTACTTCTCAATAGTGGGATAACACTGTCTAAAGGACATTTACACAGCTTAATTTCTTTTGAGTAGGTAGAGGTTCTCAGGTACTTGCTCTTTCAAAACAAAAATACTTTTCACACTTACCCTTTTTCAAACAAAAGTTTTCAAAAACACTTCATACACTCTTGAGGACAGATACAAGAGTTAAATCGAAGTTTTCAAACAAAACTCTTTTCAAAACCCACGAACACAAGAAAAGCAAAACCTTTTGAAAACATAGTGAGCAAGTACCTAAGAGCCCGTGGATAACCACGGATAGAAAGGGTGCTAACACCTTCCCTTTCTATAATCTACCTCTCGAACCCGAGAAACACCTCGAAAAGTAATTTTGTTGTGCTTTTGTCCTTTCCTTGTTGGAGAAAATAAAAGACGGTGGCGACTCTTGCTTACCGCGACATTTTGCGAAACGCAAATGCGAACCAGCATTCCAAAACAGTCAGTTCTATTTCCACCGATCACAGAACTGGCGACTCTGCTGGGGAATTATTAATAAGTGAGGTGTACCTTAGGATTAGATCACCATGTTTTCAATTGTATTGCTCTGTATGCTTTAAATTTTGTGAGCTTGTATCGGAGTTCTATAGATCCTAACCCGGATCTGGGGATACCCTTTAGGTAAGTAGCAATAAACTGTGAGGGACCTGTCCGGCGTAGACCGACACGGGTGAAGCAGTAGCTGCGTTGGTGTGACACCTTGGTCTGTACCGATATCCCTTGTGTTGGAACGAGGAGAATATGGGTCTTCTGAGGAGTCATTAAGCACCAACTTACCTTAGAACCTTAAATTGACCAACTTGGCCATAGAACAGTAGCAGTATGCTACACTCATTGAGACTAAACTCTTGCGATGGTTCCGGCCGCAAGAAAAGGTTGCCAAACTGGAATTATGACCGATTGAGGTTAGTCAGTGATATTGAGATCCTCTAGAACCCGGTTACTATTTTTAGGACAGGTCTTAACCAACTGAAACTGAAAGAGGGTAGTACCTAAACTTCATGCCAGCCTGAAATCTAAGGGCTCTTTTGTGTGACTTGTATGCCTTCAAATCTGAACTACTTGCACATTCTTGTTATCTGACAACATGAGTTCCTTGCAGGTTTTGTTTACAGTCCTTATTCATTGCAGGGCTTACTTACATCACCTCACACCTTGCTTCAACGCATAGCATACACATCATAACATCATACCATAGCATTTCCTTAACCATTTCAAGGATCTCAAAGGTTTGTGATGCAGGTCATGATGAACCAAATGTCTAACAAGGGGCAAAGGGGATTTATTTTCCTCTAGCCAAGGTTGTCCAGAAACCCAAGCACGATAACTTGAGTCAGGGGCTATGACCCACTCGATATGGTGAGCCTGACTCTTGAAGAAGGACTCTCAGCAGCACGAAGTTCCTTCAATCAAGCCGCAAAATTCAAATTCTAACAAGTTTCTTTGTTTACCCCACGAGATCCTTGAAAACATTGCACGCATTTCATTTCATCATATGCATAACAGGTACCCCTTTTTTACAGGTCACTTATCTTCTTCGCTGTTTATTTCAGCAATCATCATGTCTACTGAACCTTCCACTGAACAAGCTATCAAGGCCCTCCAGGCCCAGAATGCCCAGTTCCAAGAGTTGGTTATGAGCCTAGCCCAGGGTCAACAGGATTTGAAGATTATGATTCTGAAAGAGAGGAAGAAGAAGAAGAAGAGGACCGTCTTGTTCAACACTGAACGTAGGTTTGGGAATGGACTGCAGAATGAGTTTGAGCTGACCACCTCGTCTATAGGGAAAGACAGTCCACAAGAGAGAAGGGTTCCTAGCCTCGTGGTCTCCGACAACGAGACGGATTATGATGAAGAGCAGTATCCTCCTGCTGGGGATAGGTACAAACAGTTGGAGGACCGCTTGAGCGCTATGGAGATACAAAACGTGCCCGGGCTGGACTTCGGAGACCTAGGTTTATCCTCTGGGGTGGTGATTCCCCATAAGTTTAAAGCACCTGCCTTTGCCAAGTATGACGAAGCTTCCTGTCCAAAACTCCACCTCCGGTCATATGTGAGGAAGATCCAACCCTATACAGCTGATAAGAATTTGTGGATCCATTTCTTTCAGGACAGCCTTTCAGGGACTCAACTCGAGTGTTTCTATCAGCTGGATGGGGCCAGCATCCGTAATTGGGAGGATTTGGCCACTGCGTTCTATAAGCAGTATCAGTATAATTCTGACCTCGCTCCTACGCATACCCAACTCCAGAGTATGTCAATAGGGACGGGTGAAGGATTTAAGGAGTATGCTCAGAAATGGAGAGACCTTGCTGGAAGGGTGCAGCCACCTTTAACTGATCGTGAACTCGTCGATATGTTTCTGGGAACCCTGTTTGGTTCATTCTTTAATCATCTGATTGGAAACTCTTCAGCCGGGTTTACAGACCTTATCTTGACTGGGGAGAGAATTGAAGCCGGCATCAAAAGTGGGAAGATCCAAGAAGCTACACCTTCTGATGCTCAGAAAAAGCCTTATAGTGGGAAGAAAGAGTCCAATGTTGTGTACAGTCAAAAGAGTCGTCGTGACCAACACGTAGGGGCAGTCTTGATCTATGGTTCTGCGTCACACCGACAACAGCAAAAGGGAAATCAACGAAGGCCGAACGAGCCTAAAAGACAGTTCACCAACATCAACATGCCATTGTCACAAGCATTGTAGCACATGTTGATATGAATCTGATTGCGGTGATAAACCCTCCTGCGAACCCTAAGACTTCTTCTCCAAACTACAACCCAGATGCGAGGTGTGTTTATCATTCTGGTAGCCCGGGGCACGATACTGACGATTGTTGGGCGCTGAAATACAAGATTCAGAATATGATTGACGCTAAGGAGATCGAATTCGAGCCTCCTGAGACTCCCAATGTGATCACTGCTCCCTTGCCAAAACATGGCTAAGATTGAGAGATTTTTGTTCATTTGAATTCTGAAATTGTATTTTTCTTGGCTTATTCAAACAATTATCATGTCAAACTCTTTTATTTCATCAATGCATTACACGTGTCTGTTTTGAAATTAATTGTTTTCACTATGCTTAAAATTGCTTCATTATTTGTGATGTTCAACTCTCGATCTAAAATTCTAAACCTTCTGAGGGAGGATGACGAAAACGATACCACGATTTTTACAGTATGCTTTTGAACAGACCCCGCTGATGAGGTACAGGCATTGTTTCAAATCCTAAACAGTGGAGTTATAAGGAAGATAATCCCTAGTCAACCCCTTTGAGCCAAAGAAGTTGGAGTTTTTCTTTTCAAAAATTAAAACCCTTAATCATAACTTGGGGCAGGGTAGTTCTCTCAGTTGATCCAGGTGCACAATGAATGGCATCAAAGGAGTCCTTCCAAAACAAAAGACAGTGATGGTTCCCTATAATCGTCAAGACAGGCAGTCGTTATCTTTCAAAAAAACAAAAGCCCAATAGGTCAAAACCTATGAAGGAGACTTAAAAAATACGGGGGCATCCCGCTGACTGTAATTACAAAAGAAACAGTTCAGGCAAAAAACAGGGATAATAAAATCAAAAAGAAAGAGATCCTGCAAACTCTTATAAAAATGACTGCCTGTTCAAAATAAATTGTCAATATCCGAACCATCACCGGAATATCAGAGCAAAGATTCAAACAGGATCTAAATGCACGATTAGCTGAGTTTAGGATTGAAGAACATCACGAAGAACTGGTGGGTACAAATAAAGTTTGAGCCTTTATCCTTTGTTTCTTAAACCGTGAACCAGGCCACGTTATAACCCTTAAATGTCCTAGCTGAAGCATGGGTTAGTTCGAAAGCATATTGTTACAAAAGGTATCCTGACTCCTGTAGGGCTTGCTGTAAAATCTTGAGTTGACATCACATTTTACAAAAATTCACTTGTTTTATTGAAAACTGCATTTTCAAAGAACTTCAAAACAGACATAAGATTTGCATTCTTAAAATAACATTGTTTGCATATGACTATTTGTTCAACAGCAGAGAAATTCGCACGACGGATATCTAGTGAACAAACGCCTTCTCAATAAAAAGGGTCACTTCAAGTGGAAAAACACTTCCAATCAAGGGGCACGGCATGATCATTGTCCATCATCTAGGGTAGTCAAGTCAAGATTCAAGGAATCTCTCAAAATGCCAAATAGCCAGGGGCAAATCTCCGCCAGAGTCACTTGGGGCATTGGACATGAATTCCAGCAACGAATCTTGCATGATCAAACGAAGATCTTCTGGTAGTATGGCAACACAACACTACCGACAGTGGCAACTCCCTACACTCTGAGAACGTGGACATAGTAAAAAAAAAATACTACGCATAATCAAGGACCCGCTAGGTCGACTGGCCTAGGCAAAAATAAGGGCTTCCCGGCGAACCAAAAGGGTTCGGGCAAAAATAAGGGATGAAAATGAAAAAATATGTACACCCGGCAAGTCGAAAACCTGAAAAGGCGGCTTGGGAAAAAAAGGGTATCCCGATGGACTGAAAACCCGAAAGGGCGGTCCAGGAAAAAATTAGGGATCAAAGCGTACGACTATGTCCCGTCATCTCGTCACTTGCCTACCAGAAGAAGATTTGTCAATCGGCAGTTATCAAGCACCTCATAGGCCTTCTTCTCCCGCAGAAACTGGGGCAATAAGAATTGTCCGAACTGTACAAGCTGCTCTGTCCTACAGGTACAAGGTAGATTCAGTTGAAGAGTATGACCAAGATACCTTCACTCCCCGCAGAGTAAGACAGTAATGGAAGCTCTCCTCACTAAGACCTGCAACCATGGACGAATCAGCAATACTCTCCCCCAAGCAGAGTTGGTCTACCATCAACCCTAAAAAAGTTGGGTATCCCCAGTAGATCTTAATATTCCCCAGTGGAGTATAAGGATATTCCCCAACAAGCATAAGAGTATCCCTGACAGTCTTAATATTCCTCAACAGAATATAAGAATGTTCCCCGACAGAATGCAAGATACCCCCAGTGGAGCCATTTCCCCAACGCAGTCTAAAAAAGGCTTCCCTAATAGAGTTGAATCATCTTACCCAGTAGATTCTGGAAGCTTGTCCCCTGCAGAATACAAATATATCTCCCCAGCCATATTCAGAAGGTTATCCCCACAAGAGTCTAACTGGGTTATCCTCAGCAAGGTGCAACTGAAAGATCATTCCCAGCGAAGTTCTTTCTATCCCCAGCAGAGTCCATCATCAAAATCTTCAACAGAGCTTATCAACGGAATCCCCAGTGGAGTCATCGTTAAAATCTCAGCAAAGCGTCTCTCCCCACAGAGTAATTCCCCACAGAGTAATCTCTTCACCAGGTTTATTCCCCAACGGAGTCATCTTCTCTTACAGGTTTATGCTGGCAGTCATCTTCGTTCATCAACCCCAGCGGAAACGAAGAATTCAACTCTATTCTCCAGCAGCTCCGGGATTTATTTTTCCCAGCTAAAACATCAAATTTCCATACATCATGATACATGCACATACGCATCATATCATACGATCTCATTTATGTTGAGAACATCATTGCTCGGTCCATATCATGCATTGCATATGACTGACCTTTACCTTTCAGGAAAGATGCAGTTAAATGCTCAGCTATGTCAAAGGAGACAAAACCAGATAAATCAATTCCTAAAGATTTTTCTGATGCTAATACAGTCAATAGAGACAACCCGTCAATGGAGACAAAACCAGTTAAATCGATTCCTAAAGATTTTTCTGAATCCAGTCAATGGAGACAAAAACTAGTTAAATCGATTCCTAAAGATTTTTCTGATGCTAATTCAGTCAATGGAGACAAAACCAGTTAAATCGATTCCTAAAGATTTTTCTGAAGCCAGTCAATGGAGACAAAAACCAGTTAAATCGATTCCTAAAGATTTTTCTGATGCTAATTCAGTCAATGGAGACAAAACCAGTTAAATCGATTCCTAAAGATTTTTCTGAGGCAATCCAGTCAAAGAAGACAAACCCAGCTAAATCGATTCCTAAAGATTTTTCTGATGCTAATCCAGTCAAAGGAGACAAATCCAGTCAATAGAGACATGACCAGTTAAATCGATTCCTAAAAGATTTTTCTGATAACAACCCTTCAATAGAGACAACCTGTCAATGAAGACAACCAGTCAATGAAGACAACCCGTCAATAGAGACAACCCGTCAATGAAGACAACACGTCAATGAAGACAACCCGTCAACAAAGACAAAACTACCTACCAACAATATCCAGATGGCATCTATAAGCCCATCCTTCTACCAACAATCTCCAAATGGCATCTTTAAGCCCATTCCCGACATCACATTGCTGATACTACACCATGCGAGTGCAAATTTCTGGGTACTTTAGTGTTCAATCATCTTCCACCTTCGGATCACGAAAGGCACGCAAGCCAATCTATATCCTCAGGTTTAAGAAGATTGAACAGGGGAAACTGTTGTACCCCAAAATTTTCCCTCCCATATTCCTCAAGATTTGTCAAGAATCATCTCCAAATGGTTCAAGATTGCTCAAGGGTTGTACACTCAAACCACCTCCTAAGCCAGTTCAAAATTAGGGTTTTGGTTCTTTCAAGGAATTTGGGGTTTTCAATGGTTCAATCAAGTCTCATAGGCCTATATACATTCTCAAGCACCTACATGCCAAGTTTCAAGACTCACAATGCCAATTTGCACAGTCAAAAGCTCCATTTGATCTACAGACAACTGCAAGGGCAAAATGGTCATTTTGCAGTCAAAAGTCAGAATTTTTTGTCAACGTATTCTTTTGAGTTCACAATCATCATTTGATCAAGTCTTGATCATGATTCCACAATAATAGCTCAAAAATCATCAAGATGCAAAAAGTTACTATTTTTGGACAGTAGAAAAGTCAATTGTACTTTGACCAGGGCATAACTTTTTCATGGTTTATCATAAAAATCCCATCAAATGCTCATTTTGAAGGGGATGCAATTTCCTACAATCCATCTTCACACTCCAAGTTCAAGAATGCTCTCACAAGAAGTTACCAATTTTTACATTATAGGTCAATTTCAAAAGTCAACAAAAATACACTTTGAGTCAAAGGCCATAACTTGAGATTGGTAAATCCAAATGACATGGGACCAAAGGCATTGGTTAGAGGACTTCAAGAGCTTTCCAAAATTTCACAGAAAATGGTCATATGATCAAAGTTGAGCAAGTTGTGCATTGGAGAAGTTGGGAAATTTTTATGAATTTGCAAAAGTCAACTTTGCTCAAAACACCTTCTTTTTGCTAATGGGCCTCAAATCTCTTGTTGAAACTTCACCCATGACCTATTCACGACCCATCAAGATTAATTGGATTTATTTTCTTATTTTTATTGATTAATTGGATTTTTAATTAATATTAATCCATTTAATTAATTTAAATCATAAGAAAATAGAAGATTTGATTTTTTAAATCAATTTGTGAAGCAAATATGATCAAAACATGCTGGAAAATTCGTGCACAAGTCAAAGATACAAAAAAATCCAAATTTGGCAACATTGTGAAAAATCAAGAATATTTTATTTTCAATCAAAGATTTAAACATCAATGCACATGGATTGGATCCAAAACTTTGACCTAATTTGTTTCCCTTATACATAAGCAAGCTAACCATACCCTAGCACATGATTGAAAGCTGCAGAAACAGCCATAGCAAATTCAAGAAATTTCAAGAAAAGTGGAAACCTGTTCTTGCAATCTAGGCCAATTCAAGGTGTTCTATTCATTCAAACATATTGCAGGAGGTCTCAGGAATGTTTTACAATCAAATTCAGGCACTGAAGCTCAAGGAATCGTTGCACACAGTTTCACGGTTTGCCTTTTTATTCAGAATTATATATCTTAATTCATGCGCATTTAACATGTTTTAGTGATTGTTTTGCATTGCTAGGGACCATACAAAGCTAATGGCATGATTGAATTAAACTGTAACGCCCTGAATCGTGAGATGCCATGGTCAAATATCTAGGGTTCTTGAGCTTTCAAATTGGGCTTTCTGAACCAGGAAAAATTGGGACTCATGAGATACATGACTGAAATCGTGAGACCAAAACGAACACAATCCATACCTCGCGAAATATTTATATGTATTGTGGTGCTATTCGTTATTTTTCCTTACAGGAGTTAGTGGGGGTTAAAAACCCCCGCTATTTGATATTATTTATGCAGGACAAACGAAGAAGATGATGAGGTGTTGGCATCTGATTGGTTGATTTGAAAAAGCGCGCGTTTGTTTTTATTTTACAGCATATTGGGTTGTTTGCATATATAATAATTGCCTATTATCCAAATAATAAAAAGGTGCAGGTGGTTGAGTGGTGAGCGTGTTGGCCTGGAAGCATTAGGACCTGGGTTCGAATCCCAGGTCCCCCCAAAACATTTGTGCTATTTTGTTTCATATATTCACATGCAGGTCTCAAAAGGGATGTCTACCATATGCTTCAAACCCCAACACGCCAGGTGTCTCCAAGCCTGGATCCAGTGGCCAAAATTGAAGGACCACCATACTCCCTGGTCAGCGCATGCGTAGCAAACTCAGAAAGTCAAACAGGCTGGAGAGTTAGTGGGCCTGGAAATTGCTCTTGTCACTCCAGAATTGGGCCCAACACCCCCCTTCAAGTTTATTTTGTTTCTCTTTTTTTTTTTATTTCTTTCATTTAATTATATTTTATAATTATTATTTTCACTAACAAATTAATATTTATTTTCCTAATAAAAATCAGAAGACATAAAAAATATAATATTTTTATTTATTAAATTTAATTATTTATTTTGTAAATAAATACTAACATAATTAATTTAGTTTTTAATTAGGTTAATTCTAACTTTTTTGCAATAATTTAAAATTAATATAGAATTAGGGTTTTTTAATAACTTTTGACCATCTTTTATTTTTTTCCTTAAAAAACATTCAAAACTCAAAAAAATATCCTTTTTATTTAATTAATTAATTGGTCTAGGCTTAATTTAATTAAATGCAAAATAACAAAAATCTCTTTCTTTCTCAAGAAAAAAGGGTCAAAACCCTAAAAAACTCTCTGATCCAATTTTTCTCGCGCGTGTGATTATTCTTGATTCGTATTTTGATCATACTATGTATTTGCTCCGAGGATGTAATAGCTTTAATTAGGACTTTTTATCGCTTTCATTTATTTTCCACAATTTACTTTTCCAAGGGTTTGTTTTTGGCGATGTAAATACCCGACGCCTTGTAATAGCTTAGTTTACTTTCCGCAACTATTAACTGCTAGATGTATGCTAACTAGGCTATGCATGTCAAGATCTATCTGAAAATTAAAATCAATTGTAGCTCACCATAACATGTACAAAGATAACATAACTGAAACTTGACACACTCGCACATGCCACTCCTAGGGTACGCCTCACTTGATTGCCTCGACGTGGTCATTGAGTATAGGGTGTTTTAGAGGTCGCCCTCCTGTCTAAAGATCAAAGTTGCCTCGAAACAGTTGCCTCGATAAAAAAGGATCTAAGACATTAGGGTTACCGCTAAGGTGTCCTACCATTGCTTTAGTGACCACATGTCCCATAATCGAATTGACCCGAAAACTCCAACGACGGTGCTACCTACTTCTCAATAGTGGGATAGCACTGTCTAAAGGACATTTACACAACTTAATTTCTTTTGAGTAGGTAGAGGTTCTCAGGTACTTGCTCTTTCAAAACAAAAATACTTTTCACACTTACCCTTTTTCAAACAAAAGTTTTCAAAAAACACTTCATACACTCTTGAGGACAGATACAAGAGTTAAATCGAAGTTTTCAAACAAAACTCTTTTCAAAACCCACGAACACAAGAAAAGCAAAACCTTTTGAAAACATAGTGAACAAGTACCTAAGAGCCCGTGGATAACCACGGATAGAAAGGGTGCTAACACCTTCCCTTTCTATAATCTACCTCCCGAACCCGAGAAACATATCGAAAAGGAATTTTGCTGTGCTTTTGTCCTTTCCTTGTTTGAGAAAATAAAAGACAATGGCGACTCTTGCTTACCGCGACATTTTGCGAAACGCAAACGCGAACCAGCATTCCAAAACAGTCAGTTCTATTTCCACCGATCACACTATGTTTTTTTAATGAATTTTAATTAAATAAGGCTAAATAAACAAAAAAATAAAAAAAGGGGAATATTATGGGTTGAACTCAAGACCTCAAGATTGCAAAGAAATTACCTTACCATCACACTATACTTATTTGTTGTAATATATATGCTTTAGTTAAAACAAAAAGGGAGATGATGGAATATGATTGGGTTAACAGGCCCCAATGGACCGGCCCGATTCAGCTAAGGTAAAGAAAGGGTTTTGGGGAACCCTAATTGTAATATGGGCGCCGCTGGTGAACCTTGGGGAGAGGAAAATTTGTAATTAATTTTTTAATTCTTAATTAATTGTAAATAGAACAAAAAAAACTCTCTCTCTCTCTCATAAATCGTTCATTCACGATCTCACGACCTTCACGATTATGTCTTTCTCTTTCAAACTCAACCAAGCCTCTCAAACGATTTCCTTCATCTCTGTTTCTAAACTAATTTCCACTCAGCTTCATCTCTCAAATTTAGAAAATCAATAACATATCATCTCAGTTCTCATTCGGTTTTCTTATTGAACAGGTATCTCTCATTCTCACGCGCAATTCTGCTATATTTCAACGCTCTCTCGGTCACTCTCTATCGTGAAACAACAATTGATTGCCCACTTCTTCTTCTTAAATGACCCTCTTATTCCAATATTTCAAGGTAAAACAACAATATACTCTCTCTCTCTCTCTTTTGCCGCTTTTCTCTCGCCTCTCGACTATGCTATCATCGCTCAAACTTTGTTCGCCCTTCGTGACGATACTTTCTCATGGCTCATTGCTTTACAAATTTGGGTAATAAAGACAAATATGAAATCAACACTGTCTAAAAAACACATAGTGAAAAGTCAATCAGTTCTTACCCTCACGATTCGATATCAATATTGGCTCTCAGCGATTCACATTTATTCGAAAAATACAAAATGAGTTCTCATGTTTTTTTAAAATAAAAAGAGTTTCAGTTCATCTCTATTTAAATCATTTCAATCAATGTTTACCAATTTCTGTTTCTCTATTCTGGTTCCAATAACGACACATTTTTGTTCATTTTTAAACTCACTCAAAGGGAATGATTTATATCACAGTTCAAACAACAATAAGAGCAACAAATATGAAGAGAGAGAAACAATGATATTCAGGTGAAAATGCAGACAAAAGAGTAAAGCAAAGAAGTACCTATCGGAGTCTCTCCGATGGAGTTTCTTGAAGAAAAGTGGTGAATTTACAATCTTCCTTTATGCAACGTTATATATTCCAGTTTCCCTCCTTCTATTCTTTTTGTTATGTTGGTGCTTGGTTTGGTAATGACCTTTTTTACAAAAGTTATGAAGTTTGGTGTTTTTGTATGTGAACAAAAGTTTTGAGATATCTTTTTTGTGTTATTTTTCTCCTTCTTTTTCATTTTTGATTTCAAGTTGTTGTGGTGATTCTGAAGATGACGCCTGGTGGTGTGTGATATGGATGGTGACGGTGCAGGTTTATAATGGTATTAATAGCTTCCGGTTATGATGATGGAACTATTGCTGAAGTTATTGCATTTTGTATGTGTGATGAAGATTTGTTGTTTGGAGGAAAGTTAGTTTATGGTGATGAAGGTTTGAAATGGAAGATGGATTATAGGCTACGGGTTCTGAGTGAAGTTGAAGGGAAGTTCTAGGTAGAGTGTTGTTTGCTTTGTAAAATTATAAAGATTATGAGGAAGGTTGCAGTTTAGAGGGAATATTGAGCAAGGGTTTGATGGATTTTGCTGCAGAAGATGGTTTTTCGCAGGTTTTGGTATTTCACACTGATGATTTGCTAGAGGTGTTTGAAAGTAGTTATGAGAAAAAAATTATATGAGATAGTTGGTGCACTGGAGGAACTGTGTGGAGTTTTTTCTTGTAAGTATTTTTCTATCCCTTTCTCATCTCCTCTCTCTCTAATTTTTTGCTGTGTTTTTATAGTTAAATGGAGGTGGATTTTGGGGGGGAAAGTTGATGAGGTTTGAAATGTTTTAGGTAATGCTCTATTGCCTTTCTTGATGAAGATTTTTTGTTTTACCATTTTTGTGCAATGTTGACAGGTTTTGGAGTGGAGTGGATAGGTTTTTTGGCATGTCTCTACAGGCTAGTAGCAGTTGGTTTTGGGACAGCATAGGAGATTGTCTTTGCAGGGACTGTTTTGGTCTATTTTGGAGCATGAAACAAGATGTAAAGAGACAAGGCAGTAGGTTATATTGGACTGTTATGAAAGGTTTTATAGGTTGGTACAACAACTAGTGCAAAGTGTTAGACTGATGTTCTTGGACTTGTGTGGACAGCAAGAACATAGCATAGCAGCTTTTGGAGTGTAGAAGCTTGTAGCAAGTATTGTCTGGTTTGGCATTGAGTAGGATGGGTTTAACACAATATCCCTTGTATAAAAATACTTAAAAACCTCTTTGTAAATCTTCTTGAAGAAGTTAAGATCAAATGATATTTGTATGGATTTGTTTTGAAATCAAATCAATGAAATTTCATATGTTTCCACACAAACTTTATCTAAGTTTCATGTTTTTTACTTCTAACCTTGAAATGATGTTGGTGATGCAATACATTAGAAATTGAATGAACTTGTAACCTTGTAAAGTTTTTACATTTCAAGTGCCCTTACCAAACTTAACATTTTCTTTTGACCTTTCGATAAATTGGATGCATCGCCATGTTCAAGTGTCTTCAAATAAATGGATGAAACTTGTAATTCCAAACTCAATAAATTAAACATTTGAATCCACCCACTTTGAATCTCGAAATAATTGAATAACTATGGCTTAATTTCCAAGCGACGTGACTTCTTGGATTCTAAATAATTCACATGCATGGATTTTTATTTTCGAATCAATTCTTGAGAAAAACACTTAATGAATTCAAGAAATATCACGTGGCTTGAAAAACTAGTAAACCTAACACAAGAAAATCCATGTCTTAATAAATTATGACGCTAATTGAAAATAGAGGTCAAGAAATGGCCTATAATGTTTCAATATAATTCACGGTTTCAGAATGCATTTTACTTTTGATCCTCTGAGCAAACTTGTAGATGGAATTATTTGTAATAAGTTGCAAAAATAATCGTATCAAAACATTGAAAATTGAGGAAGTTATGATTGTTCAAACTTGATCTTGAAAATGTCGACCTTTTGGTCAAAGTGCTATGAATCAACTTGTAAACTTGATCATTCCTCGCATTCCCAGACACATTGATGCACACGCGAATCAGTGATGATGAAATCTTGACTATTCTCTTGAGATTATAGGATAAACTTTGATGAAGTAGTCTTTGATAATTGGTGATTCACCATACTTGAAAACTTGAGGGATCCAAAACCCTAATTAAGGCTCAGTGCCTGATACTCTTGATCCAGACCTGTCTCTGCACATGAAATCATAGAAACAGAAACATACACTTTTTTATTTGATTAGAAGTTAGTGATGTATAGGATAATATGTTCACAACACTTGATAATCTTTACATAGGCAATTATTGAAGGTGGGAGGATTAAAAACCAACTGTATTTCATGACCTTAATGTTATACGAAAAATGCAAATAAAGATAGGATCTTAGGTCAAAAATTAGGGTATGACACATGATTCTTGAGACAATCAACCTAGGAAGTAGATAGGCTCTCCAAATATCAACATCATCTGTATCTTCAGGAGAAATTTCAAAGAGGGATCTTGTGAACCATTCGGGTCCATGTGTCATACTAGCGAAAGGAGCCATCGAAGTACTGAAGATATGATGTTTTGAAAACATCTTCGGCATTTGAATTAAGTTGAAGATGCCTAAGACTTTCCAGGATTGGGATTTGGCCTTTTCGACTTTAGTCAGCCAAGTAAGATATTATTTATCTTCTACAGGGTAAGATCTAAAGGGTCTAAAGCTTTCAATAACATATTTGAACTGAAAAGGTTTGTTTTCAGCTACAGTAGTTAAGGGAATTTCTTTTGGGATTTTTTCTACAAAGGATTTTGCTAATAGCTTATCAGGGTTATTCTCTCTTTTCTTAAAGGGTTTAACTTTGTTAACAATGGATTTTGTATCATAGTAAACTGGAAAAAATTTCTTAATTTGTTCTAAGCAGTCAACAAATAACATGTGAACCATATATCCTAGGGCTTTATCAGCGTGAGTAAATGGAATTATTGCCTAAGAAGCATAAATTTCTTGTTGCTCAGCAGTAACAGATGGTGTTGGAACATGTTCTTGATTTCCAATGATGATAGGTTTGGAGATGTGATGAATCGGCTTGAATGCAGCATCATTCATGATTTTCACTTCTTTATTCTTCACGTTTTTGTCATATTTACCTCCTTTCTTTGATGGTGCCATAGTTAACAAGTTCAAATTCTTGATCGTTTGAAGGTTTTTTGAGAGAGAAGGAGAGTGAAAATTTTGAAATCAGAAGATTAAGAAGATGGAAAAGTGTATTTGGGGAAGAAGAAGAATATTTATAGCTGAAATTGTTCAGTTATTATTTTTTAAAATTGGAGTTAGTGGGACACGTGGTGGCTCATAACAAGTTGATATGAGAGGTTGTTTATTGAAAAGGCACATTGGAAACCTACTTCTATAGAAATGTTGGAACTGCTATGCGCACGTCTTGATTACAAATTTTGAAAAAGTAAGCTATGATTATTCTGACGTCACAATAGTTATTATCCATCACGAGAGTTTTCTTTTCGTCAAAATATACTCTTACAAAGAAATGTATGTTTTTCAAGAAATTCGAAAAAATACATTTTTTGGGGGCAATTTGTTAACTGGAAATTTCGACTACATGAGTTTTAGTTGAATTAATACATTTTGGATGATGTGATTCGAAGGAAAGAATAAAAGAGTCCATGAGAAGACTTTGATAAGTGAAGAGCTAAAAGTGAAGCTTTAATTTTGCTAAGTGTTGGCGAAAGGACCGTATACGGACCATGGAGATATCAAGCTTATTCGAAGTATCAATGAGCATGCTTCAACCATCACATTTTAGCGTTTTGAAGATAAGGAGTTTCAAATTCAAAAAGATTAATCTTATCCAAAGAGACACGTGGAAGCTTGGAATTCGAAGATACATGCGATTATCGAACGTGGTGTCATATTATTTAGAGACCGTTTGGCCGAAATTAGTATAAATAAGGGTCTTAGTGTTAAGATTCGGTGTGTTAACATCTTTTGTTCCAATACTCAAATCACTCAAAGTATCAGCGTTAAGAGAAAAGATTTTGTGAGAATGTATGTATGATGCACTATTGTTACATTTATAGTCATTCAATTTTATTTGAAGTTTTATACATTCCATTTAAATTTTAGTCGAAAGCCTTTTACATTTCAGTCTTATCTTTAAAGTATTATGTTACTATCTACGAAATAATAATTGAATTAACATTTATCTAAAATAATGAAGATGTTGTGGAAAATACTCTTTTTTATAAGAACATAAAACATTAAATAAGAACACATGTACTTAGGATCAATCTGATCGATCCTTCCAGTTACCATTTCTACAAAGATTTGGAAGATCATCGGTTGTTTACTAAATTCCATGGTAAACAAGCATCTAGTTCGACAAGGAGCAGAACGAACATCCTACTCGAGAACAAAGAAGGTGCCGTAATCGAGCATTTGCTCATTTTATTTTTCCTGACGTCAAACAACCAAGTCGAATATGAAGCGCTGCTCGCAGAGCTTAGGCTGGCTGAGGATTTAGGTACCCAAGAAGTACAAATCTTCACCGACTCCCAACTTGTTGCGTCCCAAGTTCGAGTAGAGTATCAGGCCAAGAATGACAACCCCATTGAATACTTGACCCTGGTAAGAGAAAAAATGAAAATGTTCAACCACGCAAAAATCAAACATGTTCCCCGCGAACAAAACACTCGAGCTGACATGCTCTCGAAACTTGTGAGCACAAGGAAGAAGTGCGAGAATAAATCAGTCATCTAGGAATCCCTTTCCATCCTGAGCATCGAGAAACCTAGTGTGTCGCTCGACATAAACGCCATTGGGGACAGTACCTGTTGGATGACCCCAGTGTTAAATTACCTCACTAAAGAGGAACTACCATCCGACTAAAAAGAGGCAAGCGCGACAAAACACCAAGCTTTCTCTTACGTTTCGGTCGAGTAGAAAATGTATAGGCGGGGATTCTCCATCCCACTCCTAAGGTGTATCGAGGAAACCAAAGTCCCCGACATCTTCCAGGAAATCCATAAAGGTATCAATGCCCAACACCTAGGCAGAAAGTCCTTGGCGCGAAAGACGATGCGAGCAGGATATTACTGGCCCATGATGCAGTAGGACGCCAAGGAGCACATCAAAAAGTGCGATAGATGCCAACGCCATGCGGATATAAACCTGACACCTTTGCACGTGCTCCAAACATTATGTTCCCCGTGGACTTTCTCCTGGTAGGGAATGGACATCCTCGACCCCTTCCCCCAAGGATCATACCAGAAAAAATTCATAATCATCGTCGTTGATTACTTTACTAAATGGATAGAGATCGAATCCCTCTCCAAAATCACATCGCACAATATTCTTCATTTCTACAAAAGAAATATACCCGCCCAACTCGGCGTACCGCAAGCACTTGTCACCAAAAACGGGACATAATTCACCGACAAGAAGTTCTAAGATTTTGTTGCTAAGCTCGGAACCAAGCAGCATTTTACATATGTCGAGCACCCTCAAATGAACGAGCAAGCAGAAGCCGCGAACATGGTCATCTTGTGGGGACTTAAACACAGACTAGGCAAGGAGAAGAAGGGGTGAGTCTAAGAGCTCCACAGTGTGCTCTGGGCTTACAGAACGACATTCTAGACAACTACCAGGGAGACACCTTTCCGACTAACATACGGTACCGAAACAGTCATCCCCATAGAAATCAGGGTGTCGTCTAGGAGAACTAAATCCCCTCTCCAGGAGGAGCTAAATGAAGAAGCCTTGAGAGAGGAGCTCGACCTGGTCGAAGAAATTCGATCAGGAGCATCTCTTCGCGAGGCCAAATTAAATTAACAGATAACTTTGCGACATGACGCCAAAGTCATAAAACGCAAGTTCCAAGTCATTCTCGTGAAGGAAACTGGCCTCCAACTGGGAATCCCCTACTGCGTCTACAATAAGACGAGCAATGGAGAATATTACCTCGAACACCTAGATAGGAAACATCTACCTCGACCTTGGAACACTGATAAGCTAAAACAATATTACAGCTAAGTCCCAAACCAAAGTTGGGGCTTGGAAGTCGACCCGACTTCTTCAACATAGACATGTCTTGCTTGGCCATGAAAGCATGTTGAAGTACAAATATTGCATCTAATGAAAGGCAAATCTTTGCCCATTGGACGAGCAGGATTTTAGCCTGATGGGGACACCTTGACCAAGCTCCGCCTTCGTTGTACCAAAGAGGCAAAACTCCCAACTCGCTATGGGACTGTTCATGCCGTGAGAATAAGGTCCCTAACGCGGCCTTGGCCTCGTCCCAACAAAATCCAAATCCATATCCCCGACACGTCTCCATACATTTCCATCCATCAATAAACAGGTCGAGCACAAATTCCCACACATTAAATGAATATGACAAGCAAAACGTCAAAACAATACTACAGATAAACATGCGTAGTAAAGCATTCAAAAAATCCGACCACAAGGGCCGACATTGTCCATATGTTATATAAAGAGGGGCACACAGGCCCAAACTAAAAGCAGATACACAAAAACTTGGCAAAACCTCTTGTCCAATCATTAAAGAAAGATTTGGCATGCATGCCAAATAAATGCACGGGCACGCAGGCCCAAAACTAAATTAATCTTCGTGCCCATCTTCTTCATCGTTCGACTCCTCCTCGGGGTTATCATCGGGAGAAGTAATTATAACTCCATCAACCACTTGGTTAAAAGGCATGGTCCCTTTGGTTACGAGCTTGACCTCGACGTTGACAATTTTAAGTTGCTTCACAACAATATTGAAGCCATACCCAAGGGTGTCCACCATGTCCTGCTCGAGTTGGCGAATCCAAGAAATCAGCTCTTTCCTAGTCTAAAGAGCCTCCTCCTAGAAGGTTTCCTCATTAGCATGCGCCACGATCCCCTCCAGCTCCTTTTCTCGGGCAGCCAATTGTTCATTCTCCTTGATCATGTTGTCCATCTTATGTTTTAGCCTGTTCAACTCCATGAGGAGCCCGACTTGGATCTTATATTTCGACTGATGGTCAAGCAGATCGTTCTTCATCTTTTCATTATACACCTTCAGCTTGTCAGTTCACGAATTCGCTTTTTCAATAGCGGCCTGGCAGCACGTCGTCACGTCATTCATGGTCAAAGCAGTCTCAAGAACCCTCATTATGGCGACCACGTCCTCTGACAGATTCTTTCACCGAGTCTCCTTGTCCACGGACACAATGGCTTCCCTCTCCGTTTTGTGAAGATCTAGGGAGTTGTCCCCTCCAAAAATATTGTGGTTGAGGTAACATGGAGACAGCACAAAGGACTCTCCAACATTTTCGCCTTTATCTGAAAAAGACCCCACGCTCAGGACCTTCCTTGCACCGCTTCTTTGCGGGCTGCTTAGGGGGAGAAAATTGATCACCTCGAGGAGAAGAGGAACCATCGACATGGGCATCAAGTTTGGTCTGCTTCTGGATCTAAGCAACTCACCTTTTGGGCAACTTCAGGCCACCTTTGCCCCTCAGCTTGAGCAGATGTTCCTCATAATATTTATTACAGGCACGCCCCATATCTAGGAGTCTCAAAGACTCTTCGTCAGAAGAACATTCGAGTTGCGCTTTCGTATTTATCAGTCGAGAAACATAGACATACCGCCCTTATAATCAAGAATGAAGTTGTTGTTCAAATCCACACATTTGGCGGGGGATAAACTCTTAACATAGGCCGCTAATTTATCGTAAGCAAGCTTATCCTGGGCATCTAACTCCTCGAGATTTACCGCATAATATTTGGGCTTCTGCTCGAAATGCTTCCACTACCACTCGAGGGGAAATTTCTCCTTTAGCTTCGTTACCTCCCGACCATCCTTAGTCTCGACTGAACAATCATACAAGGATCCCACATCCGCTTCGGAAATAGGCTTCACGACATAGAACCTTTCCTTGAAATGTCCAAGTATGGTCGAAACAACTTTCCGAACTGCTTGAATAACACCCATGCCTGGTGGCCATTTACCATCTACCGCTGGAGGTGGAAGATTCGAAAGAACAAGGTTAAGATAGACCCAATCTCAAGGTATCAACAAACGGTCTCAAATGCCCATATAAACGCAAGCGCATTCGGGTGGAGCTGAGAAGGTTCCAGGTCTAGACATTTGAAAACCCCCACCTAGAAATTCGTAAAAGGTAGGCGCATCCCCGCTTCCTTAAAAGCAACTCATACATGGGGAAGCGCTTTCCTGGGAAAGCAGAGCAAATCCTTTTGTGCTTGTTCGGAATGTGAACCAACCAGGAGGCCAGAGAGTCATCTCCCCTATCCTCGACAATGTTGAACGCGTGAGAGGGTTCATGAACAAACTGAGACATCAGATTCTTGGGTTTGGGCACAACCCAATCTAGGGGGTTCCACGTGCCAACATTTTCCTCGCCATTAGACTCAGGAAAAATAACTTCTTCGACTGGTTGAGCCATCTTACCTAAAAATCATGGGAAAATGGTGAGTTTGACATCATCAAATCCATCCTTCCATTGCAGGTCAAGTGAAAGGGTGATAAGCTCCTCGGGGGCAGGTCCTCGACTCAAGCCCTTGATGGCTGCACGAGAGGAAACGACTCCTCTCGGTTAAGCAAAATCACGAGGAAAAATCCCCGACACGGACCCGTATGAAGCTCATCTAAGATTCATGGATCTCCATCCGGAATTCATGAATCTTCATACGATATTCATGAATTTCGTATGAAGATTCATGGATCCTCACCCAGAATTCATGAACCTTTATACGAAGTTCATGAACTTCATCAGAAAACCCATGGATCTTCATCCGTAATTCACCAGAAACTTCATTTGTTCATCTAAAATCCTAAAGTAGATTAACGTATTCAAAGGAAATCAATTAATTGGAGAAAGATGAGTGTTGGAAAAATATACGGTGGCGGCGGTGACAGTAGAGCAGATTGTGAACAAAGGGGAAGCAAGAGTGAAAATGCTTAAGTGGATTCCCTCACCTCCTTTTATAGCTAGTCCCCACCATACAGGGCAGCGTGCAAGGAATCATCATTGCTTAGACCCCTAGGCTTCCCCAGACAATGATGGCGCTCCAAATAGCCACCACGTGTGACACGCACAGTGATGCGCCGATGACACCAAAATGTCACGCGTGAAATCATGCGATGACACTATTTCAAAGTCTTCATTGTCTAACACATGCTTAACATCGTTGTGGCACTTTTTCCTACGGGCACCTCGAGGAGGCAAGTTCGGGGAAAATTTATAGCTTTCCCTACAAATGTAAAGTCCCATGCGAGGGATCGCGTGAGGACGGACATTCAACGAATCAACCGAGGAAATTCCTCCCGCGCACATGCTTGCACCGCACACGAAGAGTTGACAAGGAGCTTGATAATCTGCCAACCGTGTCATCCCCGACCGAAATATGATGACTATTTAATGGGTCGTCCCCGAGCGTGTGGGGCAGAAGTTAAGTCCCTTGTTGGGAAACCTCTCCCCGACAGTTAGGTTATTCCTAAAGTAATCACTCTTTTGCCCAAGAGCAATAGCTTGATAGCTCCTGCTATGGACTGGGCTGGCGCTTGGTCCACCATGGAGCAGCACCAATCCAACACCTCTACTATAGTCCAATAATATCCAGCCCAGGTCACTATCCGTTAGGGATGTCCCCACGTGCCCACGAGAGAAACGTGGTCAACGACTATCTGAAAACCACCATCCTGCTCATCGAGAATAACAAGCCTAACTTCTATATTATCTCGGGACAGTTGACCAGGAGGAGGCCACGCGCTGGACTCTGTTAATCATGTAACCTTGACAGTCTTTGTTATTGGGCCTAACTACTTGGTCCAATACGTGGATCTTGACCCAACGCTGAGGGCTATAAATACCCTCTCAAATGAGAGGGTCGGATATCCATTCATTCAGCACACTTTCATTACTTGCGCTTACTCCGAACCTTATTTTAGCATCTAAGTATCTTACATATACCCTCGCTTTACTTCAACAGCCGTCCAAATCTAATTTATGAACTATCGACGATCATTTCTAATCAAATACGTTCCCAATGTAAAAAATAATTAGTTTATGACAATTTAAAAAATAATAGTAATAACTATCTGAGCTCGAAAGAATAAATAAATAAAATAAACAGAAAAGAAGGACCATTTTTAATTCTCAGACATTTGGTAAAACCGCGAGAAGAGAAGGTGAAAAGGAATTGAGCAGAAAACAGGGTTTGTACTAGCAACGACGATTGTTTTTTTTCTGGAGTGAAGGAGAAGAAGAAAAAAAAGCAGATGGGTAAAGGTAATCCACAGAAATCAGGAACCAGCGGCGACCTTCACGCGGCGGCAAGGTCCGGCGATCTCATATCAGTTCAGTCAATTTTGATTTCAAATCCTTTGTCCGTCAATTCCAGAGATAAGCATTCCAGAACACCGTATCCTCATTCCCCTCTCTTTTATATTTCAATTATCAACGCTTTATAATTAAATCCTAATATTCACTTACCGACACCTCTGAAAACCGTGTCTGCACCAGCACTAATTATCTTTAATTATCATGATTCATATCATTGCAACCACTTAGTACCTTTTATGTCCTCTTTTTTCTGTATATTGTATATTTTGCTTGCTAATTCTTGCATTGTCATATTATTTCTTTAACGAACAACTGTGGGTTATAGACTACATTTAGCAGCATTTTCTGGGCAAACTGAGGTAGTCAATTACCTATGCAAGAACAAGGCTGATGTTGGTGCTTCTGCTATGGATGACATGGCCGCAATACACTTTGCGGCACAGAAGGGTCATTTAGAAGTTGTTCGGGCTCTGGTTTCAGCTGGTGCCTCTTTCAAAGCTGCTACTCGAAAAGGTATGACTCCATTACACTTTGCTGCTCAAGGTTCCCATCTGGAACTTGTCAAGTATTTGGCTAAGAAAGGGGCGAGTCTTGGTGTTAAGACAAAGGCGGGAAAGACTCCGTTGGATGTTGCTACCAATGATGAAGTCCGCACGTTTCTGGAGGGGTTTGTGAAATCAGATAAGAATGGCGAATCGGGAAATGGAGATAAAGCCAAAGAATCTGATCGAAAAGAAGGTGAAGAATCTGAATCCAATCCAAATGCAGCTGAAGAATCTGATCCAAAAGAAAAGGAAGAACCCAAAGGTGATGAACCTCGTACAGCTGCTGTTGATGAAGAAGACGGAGAGAGAGGGAAGAGGAAGGTTGATGAAAATGATGCAACAGACGACTCGTCAAAATCAAAAAAGGCAAGAGTTAAGTTAAGCCACCTTCAAAGCTCAGATGATGCCGAAGAAGAAAGCTGAAAACATTTAGGTTACAGGCATGATAGAAGGGAAATTTTGTTTGCATGCTTGTAATAGTATTATAATTTTATCATTAACATTGTGTTTGCATATTGAGTTCCTTTTATGCAGAGACCATGACTGTATGTTGTTGAATACTAACTATAGCAGTGCTATAATTCTCATATTGTGGCCTAATTTTTTAAACAAGTTGTTATTTTCTGTGATGACAACAAAAAAATTTACCCACCAAATAGTGCACTGCATTGAGCATGGAAATAAACCAAGAAGTTTGCCATAATTTGTCATAAAAATATAGATGTTACCTTGTAGGTCTAGCCAAAACAACCGACCCATAATTGGAGAAAAATAAATCTCTACTTCACAAGCTGCAAGATGGATTCTGTTCGAATAAGTAACATACATTTACATGGCTGAGCATCTATTGAATTACAAAAAAATCTCTACCGAACAAAGTTCTTTACAACTCATTCAATCTCACTTTATTTCCTAAACAAATTTTCAATTGCTTTTCTTTAAGCCTAGTTTGTGATGACAAATCATTTAACAAAAAGGAAACATTTCCTACAACTGTTTCTATTGTGTCCCATTGTATTAACCAAAAATCATAATGATATAGATCTCACTGCATAATGCAGAATTAACCATTCCAAAATCAAAATATTCAAAATAAGGTGCTGAAACTTTCAATGGGATCTAATTCTTCCAGCATGGAAGCTGCCTGGAAGCAGTCTGCAGCATCACTGATTCGGCCATCGTGCTTGTGAACCAATCCCAAGTAATACCAAGCCATCCGGTTGGTTGGTTCTATTCTAAGCGCATCAGACAGCATGCTTCTTGCAGCAGGCAACGCCTTTGTACCCATTTTGTGAATCAAAGCACTCATTAAGATTTTGCTAGGAATGTGGTTTGGTTCAATTAGTACAGCATTAATAGAAGCATTGAGAGCTTCTATATTCTGGCCACGTCCTTCGAACAAAATACCTGATATAGAAGCATACAAAAGAGTAAATAAACATCATACAAGTTGATAATTCTAAGCTCTTATTGACAAAGGATTTAGCCTTGCCTTCAGTGTGCAAAATTGCTGCAGAGTACTCCTTCAACTCTCTCGCCTTTTGCAAACAGATTTCAGCATCCTTCCAATGAGAAAGGCTGGCATATAAATTTGCAAGGCCGTGCCAAATATCGAATTCATTAACTTTATCATCTTCAACCTATAACGAGTTGACAAAATGAAAGGAAAAAAAATTGATTTTGCAGAGTCGGTATTTAATCAAAAAAATATCTTGATCGTACTTCAGAGTAATTTGGAAAGAATCCCTCGAAGAAGATATAAGTAGACGGCAGAATCTTACCTTTGAACTAATTTGGAAAGACCCGGAGGATTTCCTCTGGGCTTGAACCAATGCAAGAAGGTAGCGATAAGTTTCAATAGCATCCATCGGTTTTAATTGGGAGACCTTCAGCTTTGCTTTAAGCTTAAGCAGAGACCCCTGCTCCCATCTCGCAGTCTGATCTAAACCAGCATCTGTCACCACTTCAGCTTCCGGAAATCTTTGCTGTGCAGACAAAATCAGAGCAAGCAATATCCAAGCTTTGATTACAGAGCCACCAGTTTCATTGAAGAAATGCCGCGCGGAACGCAAAGCAGCAGTCAAATTTCGATGCTTCGCATACTGAACAGCCAATTCAAAAATCAGATCAGCGTTGTTCTTCTCCAATTTAGTTGCCTCCTCTAATGACTCCAGAGCTTTGGACTGAAGCCGAGACCTTTCGAAATCTGAGGAAGCAACCTTAGCTTGCTTTCCAAGACAAAGTCCCAATATCCGAAGAGCAACACCTTTTAAATGCTCATTCGGACCATGAGCATTACTGAATGCTCTCTGTGCATGGCCGACTCCCTCGCCAGCAAGATAAGGATCTTCGCTGCAGATCTTAGCAGCTAATAATAACGATGTAAGGTCATCCGGACGTTCATGTTTGTGCAACGACTTTCTTAGCAGATTCAAAGCACTGACATTTTGCCCGGCTGCAAAATGACATAAAGCTAAAGAATTCCAACGATCAATACGATGGTATACTCCAGGCATCAGGTCTTCGAATTGCTTTGCTAAAACAGAAGTTTGGCTACATATGGAAAATGCAAAAGTTAGGTGTTCCATGATTGAAGGATCCCATTTTATCTTGCCATTACAAAACTTCCTTATAAGAATCATTAAAAGCAGAATCGCCTCTTCGAGATTATTTTTAGGCACATAAGAGCCGTCAATCTGAACGGCTAAACTGGGTGGACTTGCCTCCACACCACTGTACAGAAGAAAAACAACAAACGATTTCTGAATTCTTGAACAACATTCATTATCAAGGTTCCATTGACTAAGAAGGGCACGCCTATAAGCAGAGATTGACTCATCGTAGCAACCTCCTTGTTTCCAAAGCTCTGGAAGGAGCTCTACTGCATGACTAACTATCTCTTGCAATTTGTTGTCCACTTGAAAATCAAGTATACCCTGATAAAATATCTTCTCAACGGCATCAAGAATCTGTTTACAGTCATTAGCAGCTTCTGCAGAATACAATTCAAAGAAGTATTTCAATGGTTTACCAGTGACATAGACACGAACACGGCATTGACACGGGTAATAATTTAAAAATTTTAAAGTGATTGACTAGAATATCTATCAGTGTCGTGTTGATATTAGACTCAAACACGTGTCAGACACTGGACATGCCTGCCTTCTATCTGAAGTGTTGGTGCTAAGTAGATTACTATAGAAGGAATCATTTCCATTCAGAAGCGAAAGCAAAATTAAGAAATTAACAACACGTGGAGAACAATTTTCAAAAACAGTCGAGGATAATTTTTATACTATCATCTTTTTTTGGGGAAAAAAAACAATACCAGCAAATTTCCCAAGTTTTTGTTGAGACTTGGATTTTAAGTAGATGGCTTCAAGCACCAAACTAGCAGCATGTTGAGAGACTGAAGAAGGTGATTCTGTGCGAGGGCGGCCTTTTTTGACGGGTGGCTTTTCAGACAAGGAAGGTTGCAACCGCTGGATTGCAGCTTGGAGATCGATTCCATCAAAGACACGAAGAGCGCCTTCTACATTACCTCTCTGATACTCCAACTTCCCAAGAAGAGCCCTTGCTTCCTGTTAAAGTTTAAAAAAATCATCGGCCAATACTTAGACATCTGATCAATTTATCCACAACTACGATTTCAAAGATCTTGAGAAACAAATCTTTAAGGTAGTTTGCATCAATGTAACATATTTGATCCAACTCATAAACATGGCAAGCACAAGCTAGCAAACTATGTGATCATAAATAAACTGACCTCGAAATTGAGTGACAACCCTTCTCGCAACGAAGATTCCGCCTCTTGAATATTTCCTTCATCAAGCTTAGCCTCAACTTCTGATGTACTCATGCTGCTTCCATTTGCATGAAACTCTCTAACTGATAGACTTTCATGCTCACTGGACTCCATGATTCATCTCCCCAATAACTTCATAGACTTTTTACACTTTCTTTGTCCCTTTGACCCTTCAATGGAACTATAAATCCACCATTCACATTTCAAAAAATATAAACAAAATTCCATAAACGTGCGTTTGGAAGTTTCACAATCACAAAACAGAAAAGAAAAAAAAAAGTTTCCCCATTTCCCACGGTAACGGATCCAAATTCCAAACAATGCCTAATAGAATTTCAAATATCCAACATAACTCATTATTCGTGTAATGGGGTTCCATAACAATGCAAAAAGAATCAAACTTTGGAAACAAAATTCAAAATTGTAAACATAAAATCATTGGGTAGAAAAAATTTGCAGATCCGAGAAACCAGGTTTGAAAAATGGAAGAAGAGACAAGATTTAACGACTTACCAAAGCAACGTGGCTGGGGAGCAATGGTGAGAGATGCAACAGTGAAATCAAACAAGATCTAGGGGACCCTTCATATTGATCAGCATTTGCATCGAAAGAAGTTACCCTATGCTGTTGTTTATGTTAATGTTTGTTTTTGTCTTGTTTGAAAAAAGACAAAGACAAAAGGAACAGAAGAAGAGTGGTGGGTGGTTTGAGGTCAACCGCTATCAAAGCACAAACGCAAAATCTAGTAAGAATTTGTAAAAATGGGATGTGAAAAAAAGTTTAACATAATGGAATTTTTATTTGATGTAGCCATTTAGAAATAAATAGGTAATTTGGTTATGAAAATTGTGTCAAAATAGAATCATATACTAAATTATAGTTTTTACAAATTGGTAAATTAAATATGAAATTATTATATGTTAATTAAAATTCTATTTGCATTGAGTACAATAGAGGTTATTTTCTTGCGATGAGATGTGCAAGAGAGTTTTGTGTTGATATATAAAGAGTGGATGAAATATTCACTTGTCAAGTAAGGATATTTATATGTTCGACTATCTGATCTAGGAGTTATTGAGAAGACTAGTTTTAGTGTTTATAAATTCGGTCATGCGCCCCTTTCTCGACCTGACAAAAGAAGTGAGTCACCCCATAATAGGGTGGTTAACCTATGATATTATGGATGACTTCAGTTACTCTCTAACATGTGACTCAAAACGTTCTTCCACGAATCATGATTGAGAAGAATTGAATCGAGAAGGATCACATGATCGCCACCTGATCATGCCTTTTATGCCCAATTATGCTTCATGTTACTTATGGACTATATAGTTGGTGGGATGGAGTCTTTGAGGCTCAACTAAAGTTATTTCGTTTTACAGTTCCCCAAGCACGAAGCCTAGAAGAAACATGTGATTAAGGTAAGATATCATATTTCACAATCACTCAAGCAAAAAGCTTGGAAAAGCGGTGTGGTTTGAGTGTGTTTACTAGTGTCAAGGGGCGAGTCTTGTTTTATATGGTGTGACGTTCCATGGTATTGAGCCCATGCCTCTTTTATGAGTGATGATAGAGTTTTTAGATAAGCGAAAAAATATATTTATTTATGTTTCTAATATTTATTTATACAATTTAAATAATATTTACAAATACTATGTTATTAGAATTTTTTTTTTGTAATAACCAGGTATTAAAAAAAATCACAAATAACCATGTTTCAGAAAATCCCACAAGGGAAGAGCCATCTCAATTGGCGCCTACACCTTATTTTTAAGGGGAGGCGCCATCTCACTTGGCGCCTAGGTGTTACATTTGTGCCCTAAGCCAAATGAGATGACGCCTTAGTGCAATCGGAAGACGATTTTTCGTGTTTTTTATTTTAAATGCGGTACGTTACGTAAACGATATAGGATCACGAAAGTTCGACTTTTTATTTACACAATATGATTACACAAAACGATTACATAAAAAATACAAAATAATCAGTGGTCCCCCGGAACCCGGTAACGACCCGCGGTTCCATATCCCCGTCCTCGCCTTTCCCGTGCTAGGTTTCGTCGCATTTCCTGTTGTGGCAGGGTCAATGGCCCAGCGAAGTCAATGCGTTCTGGATCCATGAAATCAATCAGATCTCCATATCCAGAAGATCCACTTTAGTATAGTCGGTTACCCATACCCTCAAAGTTTGGTCGTGTTGGTGGTGGGTGGGGTTCTATGGTTGGTCTATAGCACTGGTCGTCTGAGTACGGAGGATAGAAAGGAAATGAATCTTGGGGTGTTTGGTATTGGAAATGTTAGGTGCTTTGGTGATGTGGTGGTTGATGGTAAGTTGGATCGGTTGGTTCATAATCTTCGGAAAATCCCAGATCAGAGCTAAGGTTGTATGTTGAGGGGGCCATATTGAGATATGTAGAAGACTGGAATTGTGTGTGGGGCATGCGGGTGTATTGGTATTGTGATTGAAATTTTGGTTGGGTGTGGAGCATATGGGGGTATTGGTATTGAGGTGGTGATTGTGGTTAGTTGTGGGGCATGTGGGTGTAATCATATTGTGGTGTTGATTGTGGTTGGGTGTTTGTGGTTCTGTTTCATCGGGAAGGTTGGTGGGAGGTTGATGTGTGTTGGGTTTGTTGTTGGGGAAATAATGGTTGTGCCCATTGTGTTCGTGAGTCAACCAAATACCTTGGATGAGACACGTTCATTTCTGGGGTACTAATCGATCTGTATCAAGTTAAATATTAATCTGTGTATCGCATATTACCACGGTTGAGGAAAACTGGGAATTGCAAGACATGTCGGTGACGCCTCTGCCACATCTTACACCATTTTGGAGCAAAATATTTCCAGTTGGTAAGATCCCATTGGCCATCGATCCTTTTGAGATGTCACGAGGACAAACAAGTTGGATCGCAGGGTATCTCTTGATGCATTCCAAACTGCATCTTGACACGGTCGCTGTGGTGCGTCTCCATAATATTGAACTGTAAGATTGCAGTCTTTGCGCTCCAAATTACTGCATCCTCGGGGTTTGATTCATGGTCCAAACCCAAATATGGTCTCCAGACAAACTGCGGATAAAATTAAATCAGTTTAATGAAAACGTAATAAATAAATAATTTAAAAGTAGAAAAGTTGAAAGGTATGACGTACATCATCTGGGCCAAGGTGATCCAATAGATTGTGATATAGAGTGACATTGAATCTTGGATTCTTTCCGTAATCCATAACCCTCACGCAATACCTAAAGGAATTGAAAAATATTTTATTTTTATCATATATTTGGTGAAGAGATGAATAATAATAAATGATATAAGTTATTGACTTACTTTGTTGCGTACGGGAAAATGAATGTGTTGCTTGAAGTAAAAAAATGCAGCTATAAAAGGTACATTTTTCCTTGATTGCATTTTTACACAAGGAACTGTATAGATGGGCTAAAACAACAGATCCCCAACTATACTTTCTAGTTTTTTCAAAGTCTCTAAGTAAATTTAAATACATGAAATTTACACTATTCCCCGTACTTTCGGGAAATAAAAAGGTTCCAAAAAGTATCATTATATAATTTCTAGCTTTTATTACCTTAGCTAACTCAGAGGAATGTTCGTTCAATTCTAGAGTCGCGTAATGATTTTTGAGCTCAGTAAGTAGTATACCCTGGCCTCTCGCACCACCACCTTCAACCATATCTCTTCCCAACAATTCTTCACACAGAGAATTGGGCTGCTGAACCGACCCGTTAACTGCCTTACCGTCGACAGAGAGACCCAATAACATGTACACGTTCTCTAGTGTGACGGTACATTCACCTATTGGTAGATGAAATGTGTGGGTCTCTGGTCTCCACCTTTCCAATATTGCAAGTATGAACTTTGAATCAATCGTGCAGTTGGAGATCTTTATAACATTTATGAAACCTGCATATTCGAGATAGGGTATGATCAACGGGTCGGGAGCAAGGTAGTTGTGTGACCGGATTCTGAGTCTCTTAGTATCCTAAGTTAAGAATGTAAAAAGTGTAAGAGTCCATAAGATGTATAAAGTATTAATAGAAGTATGAAAAATGTATAAGTATACAAGAAACTCATAAACGCTACAATGTTGTACCTTGTACCTCTGTGAGAATCGCCCATTGTGAGAAGAACCATTGTTGAAATTGTCTGAGATTATGAAAGAGTTTGTAGCAGAGAGTGAGATGATTGTGGATGCAATAGAAGTATGTGAGGCTCTGTATTTATAGGCAAAATTTTATCACAGAGTAAGTGATGTGGTTGGTGGGTGCATGCATGCATGATAAGTGTCACTCTTGCAGTGTAGGTGCAGGCTAGGTGGCAGCCTTGGGGAAGGCATCTCTACATGCATGTAATACGATTAGACGTGTAGGGAGGCGCCATTGGACTTGGCGAATGAGTACAAAAATGAAAGGTGTCGCCATCCCTGTTGGCGAATTAGAGGTAGCATGGGTTACAATGTAGGTGCAGGCTAGGTGGCAGCCTTGGGGAAGGCATCTATGCATGCATGTAATACGATTGGACGTGTAGGGAGGCGCCATTGGACTTGGAGAATGAGTATAAAAATGAAAGGTGTCGCCATCCCTGTTGACGAATTAGAGGTGGCATGGGTTGTAGTGTAGGTGCAACCTAGGTGACAGCCTTGGGGAAGGCATCTCTGCATGCATGTAATATGATTGGACGTGTAGGGAGGCGCCATTAGACTTGGCGAATGAGTACAAAAATGAAAGGTGTCGCCATTCCTGTTGGCAAATTAGAGGTGACATGGGTTGCAGTGTAGGTGTAGGCTAGGTGACAGCCTTGGGGAAGGCATCTCTGCATGTATGTAATACAATTGGACATGTGGGGAGACGCCATTGGACTTGGCGAATGAGTACAAAAATGAAAGGTGTCGTCATCCCTGTTGGCGAATTAGAGGTGGCATAGGTTGCAGTGTAGGTGAAAACTAGGTGACAGCCTTGGGGAAGGCATCTCTGCATGCATGTAATACGATTGGACGTCCCAGTTGGCGAATTAGAGGTTGCTTACTGTTGTTTTATTCAAATTCAGTACAACCTATTTAATCCTACATTTATCAAAACACTTCTATATTCAACCACTCAAACATTCTAACATTCAAAAACTCAAACAATCAAACACTTAAACCTTCAAACATTCAAACCTTCAAACAGTCAAACACAATGGCCTCTGCACCACAATATGTGATCAGTGCACATTTCAACAGTGAGACATACATTTGTCTCACCTCTGGGTTTTTTTTTAGAGACATTGAGAACATCCTATTTTGTTTAAACAGGAAAGCCAATTTCTTGTATTTCAAAAAAGATTGGAGATCAAACTTGGACGAGGTCCCGTGACACAAATCTTTTATCAAAATCTGGTTTATTTTGGTAACAACCAAATAATATTTTATAAGGTTGAAGTTCAAGATGACGAGGACCTTCAGAATATGTTTTCCAGTCATGAGTATTCTGGATACGACTCTATTGAGTTATACATTATACTGCCAGAGCCTCAGCTGTCACAAGTGGTTGATCCTCTCGAGACCGAACAAGCAGAAGTAGATGTCGTTGACGAAGAAGAAGAAGATGACGAGTTAGAGTTTGACGACATGGTCAACGATGATTACGAAGACGATGGGATACCTGGTATACCTTCAAACGGGATCTACACACCACCTCCACACATGACAAACTTCAACATGGACGGAGATGAACCATCGTCTGATTTATTTTTCAATCTGTATATGCAGTCGGATGAAAACTTAAAAGAGAAAGACAAATTTCGTAATAGAGAAGAATGTATCTGAGCCATAAAAAAGTTTCACATGCTCAACTCGGTCGATTTTAAGGTAGATCGTGTAAATCCAGAAAGGTACAAGATCAAGTGTATCCACCCAGATTGTATGTTCAAGATCACTGCATCATACAGATTAAGAGGTGATTGTTGGGTCATAGGTTCTATGTCCACCCACACGTGTGTAAATTCTACTCAATCACAGGATCATCGAAAACTAAATTATGACCTCATATGTCAAGAAATCCTACCCCTCGTCAGCAACGATCCATCATTGAAGGTGAAAACCATAATCTCTCACATCACTACGGTATTTAACTATATTTTGTCATACCGAAAGGCGTGGTTAGCAAAGACCAAGGCGATTGAAAAGGTATATGGAAACTGGGAGGAGTCATACAAAGAACTTCCTCGCTACCTGAATGCACTTTAGACTTATTCTCTGGGTACTGTTTACATTATGGAAACACTGCCGGCGTACGCCCCAGATGATAGTCAAATCACTGGAAATGGAATATTCAATCGAGTGTTATGGTTTTCAATCTTGCATCACAGGGTTTGCGTTATACAAACCAATTATTCAAATTGATGGGACTTGGTTGTATGGGAAATACAAAGGCACGCTATTAATGGCAGTTACACAAGATGGCAACAACAACATTTTCCCAATTGCCTTTTCCCTAATCGAGGGAGAGACTGGTGGTGCTTGGAGCTTCTTTCTCAAGAATCTCCGAACACACGTGGCTCCTCAACCAGATCTCTGTTTGATCTCGGATAGACATGCATCTATTGAGAGTGCATACAATAATCCTGTAAACGGTTGGCATGACCCTCCTTCTACGCATGTCTATTGCATTAGACATATCGTCTAAAATTTTACGAGGGAGATCAAAGACAAAGCTCTTAGGAAAACGGTTATGAATGCGGGGTATGCATTGATACAACCTACGTTCAAATATTATCGTAACGAGATCCGATTGTCAAATTCGTATGCCGGTAGGTGGATCGATAACATTTCGGTTGAGAAATGGACTAGGTCATACGGCAATGGACAACGATGGGGCCACATGACAACAAATCTGATTGAATCCATGAACGTGGTATTCAAAGGCATACGAAACCTCCCAGTAACTGCTTTGGTTAAATCAATATATTTTATGATGGCTTTGTTGTTTTCCAAAATAGGTGAAATGTGAAATGTTGTGTTGTAATCTAGACAACTGTGAAGTGAAAGCTGCATGAAGTATATTAAGGCAAAAAGTGCCAAAGTCAACACCCATCTGATTATACGGTTCGACTGACACATCCATAACTTTATTGTCAAAGAGACAATCAACCACAAAGAGGGGCTGCCAAGACAAGAGTATAGGGTTATACTACCTTCTCGTTGGTGCAATTGTGGCAAGTTTCAAGCCTTTCGTATGCCTTGCTCTCATGTCATTGTTGCGTGTGCCTATACTCATCAAGACGCATTACAACTTTTGTCTCCCATTTACAAGTCTGAAACATTACTCAACGTATACAACAACAGCTTCTCTTTGGTAGCAAAACCTGATTATTGGCCTGCATACGACGGTGAAATAGTATGGCACAATGACCAAATGTGAAAGAATAAAAAGGGTCATCCCAAAAGTAAGAACATCACAACTGAAATGGACTCCCTTGACAAGTTGGAAAGAAAGTATGGTTTATGTCGTCAGGTCGGACACAATCGCAAAATTGTCCGACTCGGACTATTATCTCAACCACATTACGGTTTTTCATTAAGAGCATTTGTTACAACAAACCTTGCGCGAACAACAAATAAAACACGATAAATCGTCTACGAAATTATAACTGTTAAAACAATTTCATTTGACCCATGCATCATCAATATTACATCGTTGTCTGTTTTGACTTCCTCCAATCAAAAATTAGGTCTTCCTGTCGCAAGTGAGGTGGTTGTTCTTCTTCGCTGGATCCTTCTAATTTATTCTTCATCCTCGATGTCTCCCTCTAGCCATCGCATCAACTCTCTCTTCAGACGCTCCATGGAGTGAATGTGCCAGAATTTCATTTTCATTGGAGGTTTAGTGGCCGAGAAAATAACGTAATCATCTCTGGTAAAAATCATGGGCGATGTCATGACGCAAATAACAGAGAAAAAATAAGAAGACAGTGCGAGAAAGTGTGAAGAATGACGGAGAAACGGGGGAATTGTTTATAAAAAATGCATTTTGCCCTAAGAGCCAAGTGAGATGGCGCCTCCCTTCACTTTTAGAGTGCATGTGCCATCTCACTTGGCTAAAATAGAGTGCATGCGCCAAGTGAGATGGCGCCTAGGGCAAATGGGTCAATGTGTGCGCCATCTCAATTGGCTCCTCCCTTGTGGGGTTTTCTGAAACATGGTTATTTGCGTAATTTTCTCCGAAACATGATTATTTGCGATTTTTTTTAATACCTGATTATTACAAAAAAAAAATCATGTTATTACTTGATATTTTAAAAACTAAATGATTGCATAAATATAATTATAACTAATGTCAAAAAAAAAATTAATATTTACATACGGGAAAATATAGAGTCAAATATTTGTATATATGGAAAGACTATATTTATGCTTCAAATAAAAATAAAAATATGTTTTTCTTTTAAATATAATAAAATTTCTTGATTAAATAATTTTGAATTTCTATTTTAATTCTTATTATATTTTAGAAACAAAAGTGTGTAACACTCTCATACCTGTGCGAACGCACGGATATTCATATTAAAATTCATATAAACACACAAGTTATTATATTTTTTTTAAAATTAAAGAAAACAAAAGTAAATATATTTAAAAAATATATGAATCTAAATACGGGAAAATGTATTATTTTTTTAAGAGAATAATTCTTATACACTATCGGTGTAAATTTTTTTACACAATCAACCAATAGAAAATTAACAATTTGTCATGTCATTAAAAAAATTAAAATAAAAGTGAAATATAATTGCTTACATGACTGTGATTAGTTGAAAGTATAAAATTATTTTACACTGTTTGTACATGAGTTAATTATAATAATGAGATAAGTTCACTCATGCTTAATTATAATATCATAATTTTAAACTTTGTATTCTATTTATTTATAGTTTTACACTGTAACACGCATGTCTCAAGTGTCCTAAACATACTTTTTCAGTAGAATATGGAATCCTTAAAGACATTCTTTGATCAAGTCAAAGTTTTTTTGATTTTGAATCAATGAAGGTATGCATCATAAACTGTTCAACTTCTTTATTCTTCAACATTGTAGCCCATGTCACCTGTTTCGTTTGAACAAAACCCAATCCAAAATATCTGTAATTTCAACATACAATTATTGTAGTTAGTAATATTATTAGGAGTAGATTTTGAATAAAAAGAATTAAATGTATTCTATAATTTAAAACGAGACTTTATTGCTTGACAAAGTTCTATACTTAGTGACAGATATTTACAAGAAATTATGAACATGTATTCACATAAGTGCATTTTCAATATTCCCCTAATTATTTCAGCCAACAGACTTTATACATTAATCCATATAAGTATGTGCAAATACCACTCTTCCATAAGGTCCTCATGGTTTTCCAAGATATATGGATTTGAAAAAACAACATAATTAGCATATTTACAACCATCTGCCTTCAAAACCATATTTACACCTGTCTGTCTTCAAACCATATTTTCACCATTACACCATGTCCTTCTTCCTCCATCACACAGCCATAATACCTTTAATCACTACTACACCATCATAACCTAAACATACTCGAATCCATCCATACAAACCTCAACTCCTTCATCACTTCCACTAATCCAATCCATTCATCAACCTTAAACCACATGGAATAAATAATAGTTCAAATCTTCAATCCAAAATTCCATCACCACAAATCACTTCTAAACATACAATAATCATCACCCTCATGTAAACCCTTTATGCTAACATCAATAACAACATACCTGCTTCCTCACCGTTTTTAACAATAACAAAGTCATAATATTGGTCAAAAAACTCAGAACAACAACAACCTGCAAGCTTCAAACAAAACAATTAACAGAGAAAACAAAACCGATCAGAAGCCCGCCAAAAATTGCAGCAACCTCCACCCCTGAATGCAGCACAACATCACCACGTGATCACGCAGCCTTGCATCATCGGACCCTTAACTGACGACCAAGCTCCCTCCGATCACGAGCTCTGCCCCTGTCCATGCCCCTACCGCATTCATAACAACCAGTATAATTAGCATATCACACAAAAAGTGTTTTCCATAGTGTCTCAAAAAATAATTTTAAAATGAATAATCTGTGTAATCTTTTAAGCATCTTTGAATCACATAATTTGAACATTCATAAATTAGCTCATCAGGTTTCAAGATTAAAATAGAATAATCTATGAATGACATTGTTAAGAACCAATTCTCCAAAAGCTCAAACTGCCAAATGATGGCTCGTGAATAATGTCCCTTAATGCATTAACTGTTTAGGCTTAAAGCGTTGACAATTTACAAAGCTTAGCATAATATATTGAAATTCTAACTTTTTAATCTATGTGACATACCGCATCTAAGGCATTTGTATTACGCAGCAAAATAGAGAAGCATTATTTTTGTTACGCAGCTATTGCATATTGATCAAGTAACGAGTGGTGTTTGAATAATTGACAGTTCTTGTAGATCATATGTAATTGAGAATGATTTCTAATACTCCCATTTTCATGTAACCATCAAAAAAAGGTTAGTAATATCCAACATTGAATGACAAAAAAAGTGATGCTTCATATATATCAAAGGAGTAATATATCAACTATTATTTCCGTATTTTCATAAGTTGCTGCCAGTGGAAGCATGGTCGCACAACAACCAGCAATTATGTGCAGCAGATAATAAGTTTGAACTTTGAAGGCCATGCATATAAGCAACAATGACAAACATATATTTACAGGTTATTAAAATATTTAAACCAGATCCCAATAAAAAATTAAACTTGCACTCCCACTGTTATTAGATAACTCCACTCACATTCAAAATTGTTTTCTGCACGGTCGCAAGGCGTTGGAATGCTCTCTCAGATTCCAAAACTCGGACTCTAAGCTTTAGATCACCTTGCTCCAGTGTAAAATTTAAATACATCAATATGTAATCTAAAATATCAGAAACTCCAAACAAAAGATACATATCAAATTACTTAATAAGTTGTGAAATGCTTGAGATTGTTTGTTTCATCTCTTTCAAATATTATTGTATCAATAACAAAATTATACTATCATTCTCAAAGATGCAAAATCTATAAAATTACAACTCATTAGGCTTCTTCTTCCTTCAATGTTCTTTTCCTTTTCCCTTTCTTGCAGATCATGAAGAAAATATGAGAGAATGAGAGTGGACTTTTAACTGTTTCTTTCTTTATAGATTTTGTCTAACTAAATTTTACAATGAGATACAAGTGATTTATATAGAATCACATGATAGAATATTAAGAGTTATAGCAATAACTATGTCTAGGTCTCTAATGGAATAAATTTTCCCCTGCCCAAGGGAATCTGACTTTTGATTTTCCCAAGACTGATTGAATTTAACCAACAAAACTCCCCCATAAATTCAAATATTTTTTCGATTCATCATGCCTAGCATTTTCTTGCCTCTGTCGAAAAACTCCTTCGACAGTGGTTTTGTGAGGATGTCCGCTGCTTGATCTTTTCTTGCAACATGCTTTAGTTCGATGCTTTCATCCTTCTCATGTTCTCGAATGAAATAGAATCGAACATCAATGTGCTTGCTTCGTTCATGGTTGATTGGATTCTTTACCAGTTCGATTGCAAATTTGTTGTCAACTCAAATCATTGTTGCAGCTTACTGCTTCGATTCCATCTTGCTCAGCAGTCTTCTCAGCCATATTGCATGGCATACGCACCAGGATGCTGCTATACATTCTGCTTCACAGGTCGAAAGAGTTACAATGGGTTGCTTCCTTGACAGCCAGGTGAAAGCAGTGTTTCCCATGAAGAATACATAGCCTGAAGTGCTCTTTCGATCATCAATGTCACCACACCAGTCGCTATCAGAGTAGCCAGTTAACTTGTATTCTTCTGCTTTCGAATAGAACATTCCAAGTGACACAGTTCCTTGGACATATTGAAGGATTCTCTTTAAAGCTTTTCAGTGTGCAACAACTGGTTCTTCCATGAAGCGACTCACAATTCCAACACTCAACGAGAGATCTGGCCTTGTGCATGTGAGGTATCAAAGACTTCCCACCAAGCTTCAATTTTTTTTTGCTTCGACACGCTCTCCCCCATCAAATTTCGAAAGCTTTGCTTCTGGCTCCATTGGTGTCGAAATAGGATTGCAGCTATCCATCTTAAATATTTTTAGGATATCTTTCGCATACTTTTCTTGTGAGATGAAGATTCTTGTTTCTTCCTGTTGAACCTCAAGACCAAGAAAAATATTTCATCAGGCCTAGGTCAGTCATCTAAAATACTTTTGTCATTGAGCCTTTGAACTCTTCGACCATCTGATTGTTGTTGTCCAAGAAAATCAAATCATCAACATAGAGAGCAACAAGCAGTATTTTCTCTTTTTTTCTTTTTCACATACAAGGCATGTTGGAAAGGACATTGCTGAAATCCATTTTCTTTGAAGTATTTGTCAATTCGAGTGTTCCATGCTCGTGGTGCCTGCTTCAGTCCATAAAGTGCCTTCTTCAGCTTTAGCACCTTTACTTCATTTTTAATTTTCATGAACCCAGGGGGTTGTTCGATGTAAACTTCTTCTTCGAGCACGCCATTCATAAAGGCTGACTTGACATCCATCTAATGTATTTTCCATTTGTATTGAGCAGCATGAGATATGAGCAGTCGAATAGTCTCCGTTCTCGCAACAGGTGCGAAGACTTCCTCATAATTGATTCCTGTGTTTTGCCTGTATCCTTTCGCCATAAGTCGCGCCTTGAATCTTTCGATTTCACCTTGTGCATTTATCTTTTTCTTAAACACTCATTTTACACCAATTGTTTGACTTACTTTTGGTAACTCAGCAAGTTCTCAAGTATCATTTCGTTCAATGGCCTTAATTTCTTCATTCATAGCATCCTTCCAATTTTTATTTCTTATTGCTTTTTCGAAGCTAACATCTTCAGTGTCTGCCAATAAACATACAAGATGTACTTCTTATGTGTTTTCATACAAGTCTTGTAAGCTTCGTAACCTGGGCTATGAGGGTCCTTCTTCATCATCAGAGTCTTCTGGATCTGTCAAAGTGTCTTTCGATATAGCATCTGGTACTTCGACCACAACCTCATTCGAATTGTTCTAGTCTCATTTGCTTCCTTCGTTTACTCGAACATCTCTACTGACTATCACCTTTTTGTTTATTGGATCGAAGAGTCTGTAACCTTTCGTTTTTTCGTCATACCCAATAAGTATGTATTTGTGACTCTTATCTTCAAGCTTTGTTCTCCTTTAATCAGGCACATGTGCATAAGCCACACTTCCAAACACTTTGAAGTGTGACATAGTTGGCTTTCGACCACTCCAAGCTTCTTGAGGTGTTAAATCTCCCAGCTTCAAATGTGGACATCTGTTTTGAACGTAGATAGCACACTGTACAGCTTCTACCCAAAACTCCTTTGACATGTTTTTTCTCTTCAGCATTGATCGAACCATGTCAAGGATTGTTCGATTCTTCCTTTCTGCTACACCATTTTGTTGGGGTGAGTAAGCTGCATTCAGAAATCTTCTTATGCCTTGCTCTTCACAGTACTTCATAAAGGCTGTCGAAGTATATTCCCCATCTCTGTCTAATCGAAGGGCTTTGATGTGTTTGTCTGTTGCTTTTTTAACCATTGTCTTAAACTTCTTGAATACTTCGAAGGCTTCAGATTTTTCTTTCAGAAAGTACACCCAAGTTTTCCTTGAAAAATCATCAATGAAGGATATGAAGTACCTTTTGCCACTGAAGGATTATGGGGTAATTGGTCTACAAATGTCAGTGTGGATCAATTCCAAAATTTGTTTGGCCTGATATTCTGCCTTCCTTGGAAATGAAGTTTTCGTCTGTTTGCCAAACACACATTCTTCACAGAATTTTCCTTCGAATTCTACATCTGGCGGTCCATGCACCATATTTTTCTTTGCTAACCTCCTTAGTCCAGCCTGGTGTAGATGACCAAATCGAAGATGCCACAGGGATTCTTGGTTTTCGATATTGACATGTAAACACTTTTCTCGAATACTTCTCAAATTCAACTTATACATTCGATTCCTCCCTATTTCGACTTGAGCAACCAGATGTCTGACTTGTCTTTTAAATGCAGACTTCGATCTTCCATGAGAATCGAATAGTCCTTTTCAATGAGTTGTCCCAGACTCAAAATATTTGCTTTGAGGTTTGGTACATAGTACACGTCTTAGATTGATCCTATCAAACCATTCTTCTGCAAGAAGCAAATTGTTCCTTTTCCTTTAACTCTTGCTTTCGACGCATCTCCAAACGAAACATGACCGTCTTTGATTTTCTTTGTCTTTGAACAAATGCTTATGACCACACATATGGTTGCTTGCTCCTGAGTTCAAGTACCATATAGTGTCATTTTCTACTTCTGCTTCCTTTTGAGTCATTAACAGAAATCCTTCATTCAATTCTGTTTCTAGGGCAAGGTTTGTTGTTTCTTCTACCTTTCTTCTGGATCGACAGTGTTTTGCAAGATGTCCCGTTTTACCACAGTTGTAGCAACTGTAGGAGTTGCAATCTTTCGCATAGTGCCCCTGTTTGTTGCATTTGTAACATTCAATGTTGTTGTAATTCGATCTACCACCTCTCTGGCCACGTCCTCTGCCACGCCAGTTTTGTTGGCTTGATTGTCCTCTGTCGAAGTTGTTATTTTGGTAACTTCGACCACCATTACTTCCTCTACGACCATGTCCTCTCCCACTCCAATTTTGAGAGAAAAGTGATTTTTCATCTCTGTTGGGTTCTGCATCCTCAAGTGCCTCCTCCTTCTTCTTTATTTTACGCTGTTCATGTGCCTCAAGCGAACCAGCGACTTCTTCGACAGTGATTGTTGAAAGGGAATTCGCCTCTTCTATTGCACGTACTATGTTTTCAAACTTGTCTGTCAAAGATCTCAGAATCTTTTTGACAATACGAGCATCAGACGTTGCTTCTCCATTTCAATTGAGTTGATTTGCCACCGTCTGCACACGAGTAATGTAGTCCGATATAGACTTTGTCTCCTTCATCTTCATTCTCTCCATTTCTCCTCAAAGAGTTTGCAAGCGAACTTCCTTGACTCTATCAGCTCCTCTAAAAGCCTTTTCAAGTGTGTCCCACGCCTCCTTCGGTGTAGTCGAACCAGCAATCTTTTCGAGGGCTGATTCATAAACTGCTCTGAACAGCATGTACAATGCTGTTTTTTCCATTGCTCGCGTTTCTTTCAACGCCTTGTTCTGAGCAGCTGTGTATGCCGTCGTATTTGATGGTTCTTCAAACCCATTGTTAGTCACTTCCCATACATCTAACGATCCTAACAGCGTCTTCATCTGGATGCTCCAGTTTTCATAGTTCGACTTCGAAAGTCGTGGCAGTGGCATCTGACCTATCATATTTGCCATGCGCTCTGATACCAATTTAAAGAAAATATGAGAGAATGAGAGTGGACTTTTAACTGTTTCCTTCTTTATAGATTTTGTCCAACTAAATTTTACAATGAGATACAAGTGATTTATATAGAGTCACATGATAGAATATTAAGAGTTATAGCAATAACTATGTCTAGGTCCCTAATGGAATAAATTTTCCCCTGCCCAAGGGAATCTGACTTTTGATTTTCCCAAAAGACTAATTGAATTTAACCAATAGATCAACTAACTACACATGTAACCAACAAAATCTATAAACTTGTGCCTTTGTATCATCAGTACACAGTCCGCATTAACTGCAGCACTGTGAATATTTTGCATGATCATTGAGTCTAACTTGTGCCTTTGCTCTTGAAAACACCAGAAGTATCATAAAGTATCATCTGCACTCAACAAAAGCAAACATAAGCTACTGCAAATCATATGAAGTGGAAATTATAATGTGTAAGAAAAATGACTCACTGGAATATCGTTATAAATGGTTTTGGGAATTCCTACAATCGAACATTTTAGACTACATCTTCTGACTTCCTGTATTGATAATCTAATTGAACTATTAATCAAGTTGAACCATTAAAATGAAAATTCCATTAAACCGAAAAACATCAAAACGATTAAACTGTAAAACAAAAGAAACATTGAACAGCATAAACCATTAGAGATTTCAATTTTTAAAATTTTATCGAACACCTGATCGGTATAAACTGAAAGAGGAGGGAACCCTAAAATCTGCACAAATAAAATACCAACTAATATAAACACAAAATAAGAACAGAAGTACATATCTAACATCACAAACCTTGCAACGAAGATGATTAAGTTTGCGAGGAAGAAGCCGAAATCAAAGTAGAAAAAGACCGCAAAGTAGGATTAATAACAATGAAGAAGAAAAAAGACCGCAAACCCATAAATCACATAAGAGTAAAATGATAGTAATATTAAATCATCATCATTTTCATCATTGACTTCAGACCTGGACTTGTCAGATCCCTCTTCCTTAGATGCAGGTTTTCCTTCAGCCTAATATATAAAATTTATTTCAATCAATCACAATAGATAACACAAATCAAAGTAAAATTTGATCAATAATTAAACAAAGCTACCAATGAAATATTGTCGGCACGTATAGCCTTCTCATACTCCTCTTTCATCTTCGTTGTAGTAGCAAACTTAACAACTTTTCTAGTGATCTAAAAAATGTAACAGGCACTATCATTTAGAATCAGAGGCCAGAAAGAACACAATCACATTGTATCTTGTACATTAACTAAAGTTAAATATTCAAATTGTGTCAAAAGCACAAAATTATTTGAAATTTTTTTACAGTATCAACAAACTTGACAGCTTCAATGAATTGTTATTAGTTGAAAATGAATAGTTGGTCAACAAAAATTCGCAAAAAGGAAAAATGTGTTATTGCACTAGGGCACATATTTAACTGGAAAGACCGTGCCAATATAACTTCACAAGATCCATAATAATAATATTTGCCGATTTCAATTATTACTTCACCTGCTTTGTGCAGCCCGTTGTAGGAGAGTGGAAATCTCATCTGCGCCGCACACGTTCACAATAGTCAGGTCTGGAACATATGTGTTTTTTCCATTGGCATCGTGTATAACATTGTACTTTTTTCCAGGATTTTCTGTTGGTGCTAACAAATCCCTTATAGTCTCATTGTATATTTCAAGTACCAAGGCCTGTAATAGATATAGATATTTTACACAATTCGTAAGGTTCCTACTAATGTTAGTTTATGTGAAAATAAAAATAATGAGAGTAAAATAGTATATTTACCTGCATAGTGTACTTTCAACCTTGATCTTTCAGAGTTTGACTAACCAGGAATATATGTTCAAGTGAATGCGATATCAAGCCTCTTAGTTCAGGGAGACCAGGCCTTCCAACCATCATATAGGTTTTTTCAGAACTTGAAATTTTTCAAACAACTTCTTCAACCATCGATACAGAACAATGACACTTTTGTTTACAACAATGAATACTTGTCAATAATATGATATATGCACAAACTTTATACCTTGAAACTGTTCTTAAAGTACACAATCGCTTCTTTTGCATTGGCTACAATAACGGCTACAGAATCTGAAAGAGTTACAAAGAAACTCGTTCCCAAAATCATATTTCTATCACCGTCACCTAAACAAAAGTTTAAATACATAAACATTATCAAGTGAACACAAAAAATGTAGACAAAAATATCATCAATATTTAACTACTATTATTTCTCAAAATATAAAACTTACTATGGTTAGGCGGAGTTAAGAATTTTGTAACATGAGCATTCTATTAGCATGTTACATCATTTGTCTCCTGTGAAGCTTGCTTTATTTTGAAGACACCCCACAAGTAATGCTTTGGATTGAAACCATGTCCAAAGGATAACTTAAACTAAAATGTAATCTTAAGATGTATCAATAATTTGATTGAAAATGTTCAACTGAAGAGCTAGAATAGATGAAACTCACTCCGAAGTACTATTTTCAACTGCAGACCTAGATCTATTGAAACAAATTAGAAGAAACGTCATTGAAAAACCAGACTTAAATCTATATGAAAATGGTAAAATCAAATTGAACATGAGATTTAAACAAACATGCACACATTTTCGTTGATAGCTTTCCTATCTCCCGCACCATCAAGAATGACATTGTCATCTTTGGATACTTCTGCGCTAGCAACATATATCTCTGAAAAATCACCAAGCTTTTGTGTTGTAAAATCACCAATTTTTGAGTGTGATAAAAACAAATATGAGTTAACTCTAAAAAAATATGAAACAAAGAATTAGAGGAATCCATCTATTATTTCAAAAGGTTGGAACAACAAATGGAATTACAGATTGAAAACCCCAAAAAAAAAGAAGGATGAAACCCCCCGATTACCATCGTGATACCGCAAATCATCGTAAAATCGCTGAAACCATCCACCAACTTCCCCATTTTGATTAATTTGTGAAACCCTTTATTGATTTCCTCCATCAACTTCTCTTTCTGATTGATTCGTGAAATCCTTTCTTAATTTCTTGATTCATAAAATCACTGAAACCGTCCACTAACTTCCCCATACTGATTGATTCGTGAAACCATTTCTTGAATGAGAGTGATTTTTCAAAGAATAAGTTGGAAGAAAAAAAAGAGAGAGATGCATCAGAAAGAGGGATGAGGAAGATGAAAAATGAAACAGTTGTAGAGTAATGAGGGAGGAGTTGGAAGAACAAAAAGAAGAAATAACTGTTATTATTTATGATGGAAGAATGGAAAGAAAACGAAGGAGTGAGAGAGAGAGAGAAAAAAAAAGAAGAAGAATAAAAAATGAAACGGTTTATTCATAAAACAGAATGATGGAATGTTAGGCTAGACATGTGGCAGCATATGGGAAAAGAAAATTTTCAATTTTCTTATATGATAGATATTACTAGTATTTTCTAATGTTTTTGTTTGTTGTTTAGAGTCAAATTTTGGTTCGATATCTTGAAGAATTTTTAAGTGATTTTCCAAGTTTGCACGTTTCAACTTACGGATGTATGATAATGATAGTGTTTTGAAGTTGATACATCTAAGGTACTCGTTTATCGCTTTCTAGAACATAGCATGATTAAAATACTTTTCTTTTGTACAAATTTCATGTCATTTATTCGTTTTTCATACTTGTTCATTCTTGAATCACTTTAGGACTAAACCCTTTTTGTGAGGAAGTTTTCCTTTGTTTACTATATGCTGATTACCAACTATTTTTGTCTTAACTCAATTTTATTATGTTAAATCTAGCATTTACGTTGATTTGTATGAAAACATGAAATGATCAAGACCTTTTGAGAAAAACCACCTAACCAAAAGTAATTCACCTTGTGAGTGAGCGATCATTTGTGAACCCCTTTGAGCCTTTCATTCAGAATTCATCTTGGTGTTGAACTATGAACTTTTACATGAGTAAGTAGTTCATCATGAATTCTAATTTTTGTTTCTTGGCACTTGACCTTCAACCATGTATTGTGGTTGGATTTTTCCTTGTCTATCTAGTTTGGGAGCATTTATTTCACTTTATATGGTTGTATTTAAGTTAGGGAGAGCAATGTTGCTTGTTTGTAAGATGGTTGTTTGAGGATGAAAATAAATAAAATGGTGGGAGTAGAAAAAGAAAAGAAAAGAAAAATAAAGAAAAATAAAAAGAAAAAATAGAAAAATATTTGAAAAAGAAAGAAAAAATGTATCAAATAAAAAGTTTTGTGTTGGTGTAACATTTGGGAAAATCGAAGATGTTGATTGAAGTGTACTTGAAACTTTGTGAATTTATCCCTCCCATAGGATTAGGCATTTTGTTTGTTTCAATTACCTTTATATATTGATCCTTCTTTGTTACCCATTCCACATTACAACCCTTTAAAGCCGTTGTGATTTTGCTTTTGTGCTTTTCAATATGATTTGTTTTGATGAATGCATAATTTAGTTGTTGTTAGCAAGATTGTTGAGTGAGAATTAAGCCCTCGTGTTTGTGTTTTTATCTATTGATGAAGTGTGTGCAAGGTGTGATTCATTTATGAACATTATATTGTGTTAGAATTTATGACATGTGTTTTGTATTTATGAGTTGTTTCGTTTTCATGTTGTCGTTGTAGGATAGTGTTAAGTCTTGCTTTACTTGTACGTTTTAATATTGAACCATACATTTGTTTTTTGTTTTAAAAACCTATTGGTTCATGATTATTTGATTATTATTTATTTGTTCTTTAGGTTGTTTGACTTTGATTGAGGACAAACAATATTTCAAGTTAGGGAGAGTTTAATAAGTTCAAATTGTAGCTATTTTTGTATATAATTTTGCGGCAATTATCGACTATTGTTTGTTAATATTCATTGAATAAACCCTGTTTTTTGTGTAAATATGTTTAGTTTGTATATATATGAATTTTCGTGTACATAATATACCGTTTGATAGTTTTGTATCTATTTTGTAGGAATTTATGTGTGTTTAGAACAATGAGTAATAAATGCTAAAAAGGTGCTCCATGATGCTTTTGAAGAAATGAAGGAATAAGGCAAAGAAAGTAAGCCAAAGAAATAATGAAGCAAAAGTTTTTGTTATGGTGAGCCTCTCCGAGCAAATCCTGGGCGAGGAGCTTGCGCTTCTGTCTCGCCGAGCGAGCGTGGAGCAAGAGGTTTGGATCATTTTTCCAGTAGCTTCTGCCTTGGCCTCGCGTCGTGGTCGTGGGGCGGGTTTTGGTTTAGTCACCAGGAGAAGCTTCCCTTTGTCGGGCAAAGGAAAATATTTTTGGCCAGTTGTGTCCCATTATGCAGGCTATAAGAGTGTAATAAGGGGTCACACTGGGCGAAGCATGTGGCTCACCGGGTGAGCGTGTATGTGCATAATTTTTTATATATTTCATTTCATCACGTTTACAGGTTATGGTTTTTGGGGTATTTGTTCCCAAACTTCATCACCTTCATTCTTTGATATTTAGAACTTAGAAAACAACATTTGTAACTTGTGATTGGATGATCCGGGGCCGGAAGCTTGATGGAGCGTGTCTGACACCGCGTGAAATTTAACTTCTTCTCCTTTTCTTCTCTTTGCAACTATTATTTGTTAGGGGTTTTGTTTGTAAGTGTACTTTGTTTTGTCTGTGTATTTATTTCTCATGGTATTGTATAAAATCTCTTTTACAAATCTTTATTGATGTTTATCCTTTTTAGCTTGTTAAGTGTTTGGGTTGAGTTGCTATAGACATATACAGTTTAAATCTGGACTTAGGATGAATTTCTATTAGGTTCTAAACTCTAGAGATAGATTTAGGCTTAATAATCGCTTGGGTATCGACTTTTAATGCCTCTGTGTTGTTTTATGTTGCGCTAAGAGATCGTCGATGCAGAGCAATACAATTGAATTCTTGCCCTGTGTTAGAAATAACCTCTGTGTGAACGGTACATGATGATATTGACGAGTATTTTTGGTTGATTGCAATTTGGTAGTAATTTTAAGTATTTGATGGGTATGTGAAATTCAATCTCGAGAATTCTACCCATTTCAAAGAATGAAATTCTTATGTTTATAACCTTTAATTCCCAAACCTTACAATCAACCCAATTGTAATACGGTGGGAGAACTGACTTGGTTTTGCATTTTATCGCAAAATGTTGCGGATAACAAGAGTCGTCGCCGACTTTTCTTTTATCTAATAAGGAAAGGGTGAAAAGAACAGGAAAGACATTAAGATTTTTGAGTTTGGGGGTGGATTATGAAAAGGGAATGTGTTAGCACCTTTTTCATCTGTAGTTATCTACGGGCTCTTAATCGCTAGCCCACTTTTTGAAAATGCTTTGTGAATGTGTGTTTCTAAGTATTTTGAAAATTCCAATAGTAAGGCAAGACTTTGTAATGATTCTCATTTCTGTTTTTGAGAATGCGTACAAAGTGTCTGTTTGAAAATATTTTTGAAAGTGTGATTGTGAAATATGTTTTTGTTTTAAAATGTTTGTGAGCAAGCGACTACGAGCGTTCTACCTACTCAAGGTCTTTATTATACCTTTCCTCCTCCTTTAGATAGTTCTACCCTACCATTAGTTAGTAGGAAGCCCTATCGTTGGATGTGAAGGGGCAGACGTGGGTCGTCGTTAAGTCATATAAGGCAACTTGTATGGACGCTTTAGCTATTCTCATTTAAGGGACTAGATCGTTTACCAAAGGAAACATTCGAAAGGGTCATCGAGGGACTACGATCTTTGATTTCGAGGGACAGTGCTAAAGCGTCCCCACGTTCGAGGGACATGACTGTTTTTTTTCGTTCTGAAGGCAACAAAGGAGGTTACCCTAGAGGTGCATGTGTGCAAAGTGTGTTCAATTCAATTTATTTATCTTGCATTAGGGTTTTGCTACTGTTTTCTTTTAATCTTGCCATACAATCTTAATTACTAACAGTTAAAATAGGAAAGCGATAAAATGCGGAAAATAAAAATCTATGCTATTACAGGGCTTCGGGAATGGGGTACAAGTAATAAAAATGCGGGAAAAGCAAAACCCTAATTATCCATTACAAACCATGATCAATTGCAATAATTGAAAAAAAAACGCGAGAATAACAAACTATGCGAAAACGTAAAATAAGAGAGCAAAAGGAGGATGGAATTGTTTTTTGGCGATTTTCTTGATAAAAAAAAGTTTGATGATTAACCTAATAACTTAATTAATTTAATTAATTAAAATAATATTGATTAATTAAAACCTAAAAACCTTAAATTGATTTTTTAATTAAGACAAAGGGTTTAGTGAAAAACCTAAAGAAACTAAATTAATTTTAATTAAGAAAAATTAATTTAATTATAAAAAAAATTGATTAATTAGGAAATAATTAAAAAAAAACCTAAAAGTCTAAGTTAATTTTAATTGAAAAAAAAGTTAATATTTTTTGGTATTTTAAATAAAAATAAAAGGTAAAAGAAAAGTATATAAAAAAAGAAAGAGTTGGGCCAGAATTAGCAAATACATGAAACCTCAGAATATGTGCAGCGTCAGAATCAGGATGTCTATATTGTATCTTGAACGTGCAAGTCTAACAATGCTTAAGTGATATGATGAGGGTTAGCAGAAACTTACCTTACAACTGAAAAATGTTCTGTGAGCTGGAGTCTGGTTCTGACTGCTTGCAATGTTCTGATCAGCTTCCTCACGTATTCAGCAGGCTGGAACAATCTTTAACTTGAGCTGAGGAATGGCTGGAAAATTCTGGAACAACCAAGAGTCAAAGTTCTGATTTTTTGAAATGGAAGTTGATGGAGATGGAATTGCAGTTGTAAACAGAAGTTGGGATTATTTCTAATCTGGCCAAGAAATATGCAAGAAAATTAGAGTTTGGGCGTGAAAGGAAACAAAAGCTTAGCAGTTTTTTGTGTTTATGCTTTTAGTTTATATTTCTTTGAAACTTCAGTAAGGTTTCCAGGCTAATTTTCAAATTATCTTCCTCCATATCTGCAAGATGAAGCTCAATTTATAGGCAAGGATTTAGTAGCTTGGAGAAGTCATTAGTACAACCATCATATACTAGGCGCTGACTTGTTCTTGAAGCAAGTTCAAACAAATAAGGTTCAACGCACAAAGTAAGGTGGTTAGCAGCTTTTAGCCGTGTCTAAGCTGGATTTGTAAGCCTGAATTAAGGAAAAGTACTCCCAGAGGCAAAAGCAAAGCATGGGTCCAGCATAAACTTGTACAAAAGTTTACTTTTCAAGGACAACAATGGTACTTCTATCTCACACATGGGGAAATCCTTTGGATAAAAACTCAAAAGTGGTTGTGAGCATTAAATGATGATGAGATTTATCAAACCATAAATCCTGCGCTTGAGACTGTGCATCATAGCTTAGATCTGGGCCAGAAGTTCAGCATCAACGCAACTTAGAACAAAACATCCAACTTCTGATCCTTTAATCTTTTCGCTCCAGCATGTTCTGAAGGAGTTCTCAGACTTTGATGAAAGTTTGTAACACGCTTTGTAGACTTTCTTTGAATTACTTTTGTAAACTCTGGCTGAACATTCATGAAAACTGGCCCATAAGTTCTAACCAAAATATGTCTTGAAAGTGTCTAGAATTTGCTGAGTGCTTCAGTTTCATGGACGTGTCTTTGAACATTTATAACTTGAAATTCCAGCATTTCAAGGAGAAGTTCTGTTCTGCAATATTTTAGGTCTTATTGAGATTTAAAACTCTTGTGTTAGAAGTTCTTCCAGAATCAGCTTGCATCATGGTGATAATCTGATCAGAAGTTCTGAGCTTGTCATATTTCTTAAACACTTAGAAAAATTGTAAGTATTTTAGAATTTTGACTTTTGAATTTCTTAATGAAAAAAAATTCATATTTCTTGATTAAATATGATTCTTGAAACTTGATTTTGATCAAAAGTCAAAGTTTGACTTTTCACTATGCAAATGACCATTTTACCCTTGTGCCAATTCCAAGCCTAAATTGATGTATCAGTGCTGCAAACTTGGCGTCATAGAAGATCTTGTGAGAGAATCCTTGATAAATGAGAGGGCAAATTTTGGGGTACAACAGGGGGGTAGGTTATGAAAAGGGAAGGTATTAGCACCCTTTTCATCCGTAGTTATCTACGGGCTCTTAATCGCTAGCTCGCTTTTGAAAATGCTTTTGTGTACGTGTTTAAAAATATTTTTAAAAAGATGCCTAAGTGCGGCAAACTTTGTAATAATTCTCGTATCGTTGAGAATGCATACAAAGTATTTTGTCTTTGAAAATATTTTTTAGAAAAGAGAGTGTATATGTGAGAAAAGTTTTGTTTGTGAGAAAATGACTACGAGCTATTTACCTACTCAAAAGATATTTGTTCTTTTCCTCCTTTACTTTAGATAGTGCTATCCTACCATTAGTTAGTAGGTAGCCCTATCATTGGATGTTTTGAGGGACAGGCGTGGGTCATCATACAGTTACGAAGGCAACTCGTAGGACACTTTAGCAATTATTCTAAGGTACTAAGTTCATTTACCGAGGCAACATCGAAGGGTCATCGAGGGACTACGATCTTTTAACCAAAGGATCTTTGCTAAAGCATCCCACATTCGAGAGACGTAACTGTTTAAATCCGAGGCAACAAGTGAGAGTACCCTAGAAGTGTGCGTGTGTGAAGTGTGTTGTGTTTCAGTTATGTTAATCTTGGATTTATGGTTATCTAGCATTTTATTTTAGTCTTGGCCATAAGATCCTATTTAAACTAGCAATTAGGTTTCAATTTTTAAAATTTTATCGAACACCTGATGGGTATAAACTGAAAGAGGAGGGAACCCTAAAATCTGTACAAATAAAATACCAACTAATATAAACAAAAAATGAGAACAGAAGTACATATCTAACATCACAAACCTTGCAATGAAGATGATTAAGTTTGCGAGGAAGAAGCCAAAATCAAAGTAGAAAAAGACCGCAAAGTAGGATTAATAACAACGAAGAAGAAAAAAGACCGCAAATCCATAAATCACAGAAGAGTAAAAACGATAGTAATATTACATCATCATCGTCTTGATCATTGACTTCAGACCTGGGCTTGTCAGATCCCTCTTCCTCAGATGAAGGTTTTTCTTCAACCTAATACATATTTTTTTTTCAATCAATCATAATAGATAACACAAATCAAAGTAAAATTTGATCAATAATTAAACAAAGTTACCAATGAAATGTTTTAGGCATGTATTGTTAGAACAAGATTAGTTATGATCATATCTCAGAGTTTTGATGATAACAATAAATTATATTTTAGATAATTTATACTATGATGAACGTATTTGACTGTTTCAGATAATGTTCTGACAGAAGCATTTTGATGTGCTGAGCTAAAAATATATGAAGATGTTCTTTGTTGAAAGAACTATTTGCTTTAAGCGCAGCTGCTGATGCTGACTCTGGTAAGACAATTATTTAAATGCATCTTCTAACACTTAGCAAGATTCCTTGTTCAGAAGATTACTTGAAAGCAAGTGTTGTTCAGAAGTTTACTTGAAAGCAAGCGCTGATCAAGTTCTTAGCAAGCAAAGCATTGTTTAGAAGATAAGAAAAGCATGTTCTGAATTCAAGACGTTGAAGCAAGTTCTGAAAGAATGTAAAAGCTAACTTGTCTTGTCAAGCTTCAGGAAACATGTTCTTACAAGTCTCGTTTGCTCATTTAATGCAAAGACGGCTGTATGCACTCAAGTGCCTACGCTAGTTCTTGGAAAATGGAATAGTGCAAGGAAACACACAAGCATTTAATGCTCTCCACTTTTTGAAGGCAGCAACTGTCTTTTTGTTCTTACTATATATAGAAGGACATTTATTGCAAACCAACTAATCAATTAATTTCAAAAAGAAGCAAGAAACTACGTGAAAAATTATGGGCTCACAAACTCTTTGTTCATACACTTTGTGCAATTTATTCTAAGTGAAAAATCACAGTTGTGATATAGCTTGATTAGAAGAAAACTTTATCTCACTATCCGTAAAGATTAAACTCTTGTAATTGTTCCTTGAGAGACCAAGTTTGGTCAGATTTCTCAAGTAGACTAGGACTAGATTTAGGTCTTAGTGGTGTTAGTCACTTGTAAGATTACTTGTGCATTGTTAGTCACAACAGTTGTTGTGTGTTTGTAACTATGATATGGTGGGAGAACTGGCTTGAGGTTTTGTGTTTGTGTTCGCAAATGTTGCAGTTTAGCAAGAGTCGCCACCGACTTTTCTTTTATCCAAAAAAGGAAAGGTGAAAAAGCACAGGAAAGACCTTTAGAGATGTTTTTGAGTTCGGGGGGTAGATTATGAAAAGGGAAGGTGCTAGCACCCTTTTCATCCATGGTTTTCCATGGGCTCTTAGTTACTTGCTAGATCACTTGCTTTTGTTTGAATGTGCTTGTGGTGTGTGTTTTGAAAGTATTTTGAAAATGGAACTTCGTAATGGTTCTCGTTTCTATAAGGACGCCTACGAAGTGTTTGCTTCGAAAATAGTTCAAAGGTGTGTTTGTGAGATGTGTTTTTAAAAGTGATTCTGAAAAGGGTTTTCTTTGTAATGGCTCTCGTTTCTATAAGAATGCGTACAAAGTGTTATCTTTTGAAAATGTTTCAAAATGAGAGTGTTGGTATATATGTTTTTGTTTTGAGCAAGCGAGTAACTAAGAGTGAATCTATCTACTTGAAAGGTCTTAAACGTGCTTTTCCTCCTCCTTTAAATGTTGCTATCTTACCATTGATTTGGTAAGAAGCCCCATCATTGGATGTGAAGGGACGGGCGTTGGGACGTTTGTATAGTCATAGAAGGCAACATATGGGACGTTTTAGCAATGTCGTTTTAGAGACTAGATCGTTTACCAAAGGCAACGTCGAGGGTCATTGTGATCGGTGGATCTGGAACTGACTGTTTAACGCTGGTTCGCGAAATGTCGCGGAAGCAAGAGTCGCCACCGTCTTTTATTTTCTTCAACATGGACAGGACAAAAGCACAGCAAAATTCCTTCTTTGAGAATGTTTCTCGGTTCGGGAGGTAGATTTATAGAAAGGGAAGGTGTTAGCACCCTTTCTATCCATGGTTATCCATGGGCTCTTAGGTACTTGCTCTTATGTTTTCAAAATGTTTGTTTGCTTTTCAAAATGTGAGTGGGTTTGAAAAAGTTTCATTGAAAACTTCAATTCGACTCTTGTATCGGTCCTCAAGAGTGTTGTGAAGCGTTTGTTTTGAAATCTTTTAGAAAGTGTCAGTGTGAAAAGAGATTTTTGTTTGTTTTTGTTTGAAGAGAGCAAGTACCTATGAGCTGTCTACCTACCCTAAGGAATTAGGCTGTGTAAAAGTCCTTAAGGTAGTGCCATCCCACCATTGAGAGGTAGGTAGCACCACCGTTGGAGGTGTTCGGGTCAATTCGAGTGTTAGGGACAGTGTGGTCACCAGAGCAACAGTAGGACACCTTAGAAGCTACCCCTATGCCATAGATCATGGACATAAGGACTTACTAAAACGTCCTATACTCGACGACCACGTTTCGAGGGGCAAGGCAACAGTGAGGCGTACCCTAAGAGTGGTGTGTGAATTTGTGTATTGTTTCCAGTTATGTTTTATCTTGATCATGCATTGGGTGAGCTACGCTTTGATTTTATTTGGGCCATTCATTCTTTCATGCCAAGTTTAACAGTTTTAAGGGTGCGGGAATTAAAGTGCGGAAAATAAAGTCCTACTCTATTACAAGGCGCAGGTCTATACATCGCTAAATTAACAAAGACCCGTTTTGAATAAAATGCGGAAAATAAATAAATTTCTAATTACTATTACAAGGCTTGAACAGTTACATAATATTTAAAACGAAAAAATAAGGACAAACGCGCAAAAAGAAATTAGAATCGAATGTACGAGGGCGTTGGACCCTTTTGAGAAATTAAATGAAATTAAAAAGTTAATTAATTATTTAATCAGAAAAGAAATTGTTTTTTATGGTTTTTTGGTATTTATGAAATAAAGAAAATTAATTAAAATTAGAAGTTAAATGAAACCCTAGTTTTAAATTATTTTTAATTGTTAAAGAAAAATATTCAAGTTTTAACCTAATTTACACTAGTTAATTAGTTACATGGGTATTTACAAAATAATTAATAATTAATAATAATAAGAAGAAGAAATTATTTATTAAGAAAAAGATAAAAATGCTAAAAACCTAATTTCTACATATTTTAGTTATTAAGAAAAACATTTAAATTTTAAAACCTAATTTAACTAAATTGATTATTAAAAATTTATTTACGAAAATATTAATGAATTAAATATTAAATAAACATATTTTATTTTTTGGTTTCTGATTTTTGTGTTATGAAAATTATTTTTGTGAATTAAATAAAACAATAAAACAAATAAAAGAATAAAAAGGAAAATTAAAATAAAGAATAAAAATATGCAAACCATGGGGGTGTTTGACCCAATTTAGAGGTTTATTGGAAGCAGCTTGGCCCAACAGAATGAGGCCCCTTTTGACTTTCTAGCGCGTGTGTGGAATGATTGACCAACGTGCATGGTGGACCTCCATATTCTGACCTTTGGATGAGATTTCCTGGGCGCGTGGCAAGCCAGGTGGTGAGGTTGTATGATGAACCTTTGAGGGCGTGCTGTATAGAAACATATTGAGAAAAAAATTATGGAAGAAGTGGGGGACCTGGGAATCGAACCCAGGTCCCAGTACCTGCAAACCAGCGCATCAACCAACTGAACCAACGCGTTACTTTGTATACTTAATGGATAATGATTATTATGAGAGAGAAAGCAAGCATTAGTGGTATTTAACAAAAACGCGCGCCAGTATTCAAACTACCCAGTAAGATCAAGCCACGCCAGCATCGTCTTCCTTTTGTTCCTGCAAATAATACCAAATAGCGGGGGTTTTAAACCCCCACTAATTGCAATGCATAAAAATATAGATTAGCATATGAGTAAACATAAAAAGGGCGCGAGGTGGTTGTTCAGTTCGTCTTGATGTCCTGATTTCAATGGTGCCAGTTTGAACGACCAATTTTCCCTTATGTGTAAAACCCCAAATCTGGAGCTCTGAAACCCTAGTGACCGTCAATGGCAACTTTTGATACAGACACTATTAGTTCAATTGAGTAGTACCGTTAGCTTCAGAATGTTCATGTTAGTGTAAATCAACATTTAAAACGTATGAAAAATGCATGTAAATTCAAACATGAATATGAAAAATTTTATGAACAGGGTGATGTCGTTCTACCACTTCTGGAGGTCTGGAGGCTTGGCTTTGATTGCAAACGCTTCCTAGGTCGTCCAGCAATGTATTGGAATAGCTTTTAGGCCTTCAAATATGCAGTAGCTATGAAAACAGTTTCAAGGTTTTTTGTGAAAAAAAGCAATATTGTTCTTCCTCTTCTGTGCAGCTTCTTGTGTCTTATGCTTTAGGTTTTCATTCTGCTTATGTATGTGAATGAATTAGGTTAAAAAAACCAGCCTATAATCCATGCATTGATGATTTGGAGATTTGATTTTCCATGAGATCAATTTCAATCTTTTTGCCATGAAACTATTGCCAATTGTATAGAATCTTTCCTTTTGAATGATGCACGAAATATTTGATTCATAATGGAAGAATTTGCTGCATAAAAAGATTTAAAACACATGATTTAGTATTTTTCTCATAATTAATTTTAATTAGATGAATTAATAAGATTAAAAATTCAATTAATTAATTAAAAATAAGAAAATAACTCCCTTTTAGCTTAATGGGTCGTGCATAGCCTTTGGGTAATGATTCATGGAAGAAATTGAGGCCCATTAGCAATTTTGAGGCATTTGAAGCAAAGTTGACTTTTCAAAATTCCCAAAAATTTCCCAACTTCTATAAGGCATATCTTGCTCAGTTTTGAAGCTTTGATCATGTTCTTGGACATTTTGGAAAGGTCTTGAAGTCCTCTAACCAATGCCTTTGGTCCCATGTCATTTTGATTTACCAATCTCAAGTTATGGTCTTTGACTTAAAGTGCCTTTTTGTTGACTTTTGAAAATGACCTATAATGTTGAAATTGATAACTTTTTGTGAGAGAATTTCTTGGACTTGGGGTGTGAAGATGAGTTGTAGGAAATATCATTCTCTTCAAAATTAGCTTTGGATGGGATTTTTCTGATAAACCATGTGGAAGTTATGCCCTGGTCAATTTGCAGTTGACTTTTTCAACTGTCCAAAAATAGAAACTTTTGCATCTTGAGACTTTTTGAGCCATGCTTTGAGAATCATGATCAAGAATTGATCAAATGATGTTTGTGGCTTCAAAATAAGATGTTGACCAAAATTTTTGACTTTTGACTGTCAAATGACCATTTTGCCCCTACAGTTGACTGTGAAGCATTTAGGGTTTTTGACTGTGCAATTTGATGCTGTGAGTCTTGAAACTTTGCATATGGATGCTTGACAATATATGCAGGTATGTGGGACTTTATTGGACCCTTGAAAACTTCAATTTCTTTGTCAGAGCCAAAACCCTAATTTTGACTGTGTTAGGAGGCAATTGGACTGTGCATCCCCTGAGAGATTTTGAAGCTTGATCTTGGCAAATCTTGAAGAATATGGGAGGGAAAATTTTGGGGTACAACAATTGCCCCTGTTCAATCTTCTTAGACCCGAGGATGTAGATTGGCTGGTGTGCCTTTCGTAATCCGAAGGTGGAAGATGATTGAACACTAGAGTGCCCAGAAATTTGCACTCTCATAGTAGAGCGTCAGCAGTATGATGGTGGGAATGGGCTTACAGATGCCATTTGGAGAGATGATGGATATGAGGATGGGCTTATAGATGCCATCTGGAAGTTTGACAGTACCTTGTCGGGAATGGGCTTATAGATGCCATTTGGAGACCGTAGTGGTATGTGGAGATGGGCTTATAGATGCCATCTAAGTGTCGGTCGCGTAAGAGATTCCTTAGCGAGAACTTGCGTACCTGAGAAAGAAGAATAATTACCTGGCTTGTTACAGGGGTTGATCTTCAAACTCTTCGTGTAGATGTGCCCTGACTGGTTACAGGAATCAAATCTTCAAAAACTCTTCAGACGTGCCCTGGCAAGATACAGGAATCGAGTCCGGAGAATATAGTCGTCGACAGATACACCCTGGCAAGATACAGGAATCGGATCTTCGAACTCTTTAGACGTGCCCTGGCCGGATACAAGAATCGAGTCTGGTAATGTTAGTCGTCAACAGATACACCCTGGCAAGATACAGGAATCGGGTCTGGTAATGTTAGTCGTCAACAGATACACCCTGGCAAGATACAGGCATCGGATCCTCGAACTCTTCAGATGCACCCTGACAAGATACAAGAATCGGGTCTGGTAATGTTAGTCGTCAACAGATACACCCTGGCAAGATACAGGCATCGAATCCTAGAACTCTTCAGACGCACCCTAGCAAGATACAGGAATCGGGTCTGGTAATGTTAGTCGTCAACAGATACACCCTGGCAAGATACAAGAATCGGATCCTCAAACTCTTCAGACGCACCCTGGCAAGATACAGGAATCGGTTCTGGTAATGTTAGTCGTCAACAGATACACCCTGGCAAGATACAGGCATCGGATCCTCGAACTCTTCAGACGCACCCTTGCAAGATACAGGAATCGGGTCTGGTAATGTTAGTCGTCAACAGATACACCCTGGCAAGATACAGGCATGGATCCTCGAACTCTTCAGACGCACCCTGGCAAGATACAGGAATCAGGTCTGGTAATGTTAGTCGTCAACAGATACACCCTGGCAAGATACAGGAATCAGATCCTCAAACTCTTCAGACGCACCCTGGCAAGATACAGGAATCGGGTCTGGTAATGTTAGTCGTCAACAGATACACCCTGGCAAGATACAGGAATCGGATCCTCAAACTCTTCAGACGCACCCTGGCAAGATACAGGAATCGGGTCTGGTAATGTTAGTCGTCAACAGATACACCCTGGCAAGATACATGAATCGGATCCTCAAACTCTTCAGACGCACCCTGGCAAGATACAGGAATCGGGTCTGGAATCAGTCGTCAATAGATACACCCTGGCAAGATACAGGAATCGGATCTTTAGTTGCGACCAATGATGGTAATCATCTTTGTATTAACCTTTGTCCTGAAAAGACAAAATGTTAGTTGTATGCGATGTCATGATGTATGACATGCGTGATGTTCTCAGAATAAGTGAGATTGTATGTTCATGATGCGTATATGCATGCTATAATGTATGAAAATGTTTATGAATTGTGTTTTTGTCTAGGAAAGTAAATTCTTGACGAATGCCGGGAAGTTAAATCCTGGGCTGTTGTTTGAAGAATAGAGCTTCGTTGTTTCCGCTAGGGATGATGGTTGCAGGAATACCGGTAGGAGAAGATGACTCTGTTGGGGAATAAACTTGGTGAATGGATTACTCTGCGGGGGGAAAATTACTCTAGCGACCTTGCTGGGGAGCAATACTCTGTGGGGAGAGAGGTACTTAGATTTGATGATAACTCCGTTGAGGGATACCATTGATGTGTTATGTTGAGGATTTGATAGACTCTGCTGGGGATGGGAAGACTTCGCCGAGGACGATCTTTCCGTGGTTTTTGGCTGAGGATAACCCAGTTATATCCTGGTGGGGAAATAACCTTTAAATAAAACCAGGAGACGCGTTCGTGCTCTGCGGGTGACAAGCTTCCAGAATCTACTGGGGATAAGTTTCCTGCTGGGGAGATGGATTCCATTTTCCTAGGGAAACTTCAGACTGGACTCTCTTGGGGAAATTTTTGAGATATGCTGGGGAAGTGGCTCCACTGAGTGTCTATATACCGCCGGGGAACAATCTTAGATTAAGACTGCCGGGGATGCTTGTTAAGAATGCTTGTATACTCTGCTGAGGAATGTTGAGATATGCTGGAGGATACCCAACTTCCTTAAGGCTGACAGGATAACTCTGCTTGGGGAGAGTGTATTGACTTGTTGGCTCACTTTCTGGGGATTTAAGATATCTCGGTTACGTTCTTCAGCTGAACTTACCTTGGTACCTTGGTGGACAGAGCAATTAGATCGCTTAGACGACTCATTATTGCCCCTGTTTCTAATGTTACCTGTAATTGATCCTTTGTTTCGTATGCAAACATTTATGAGTTAGCAATTAGTGTCAAATGCATATATCAAAAATTGAACTTTGGACGTTCTTCGCAACACAAAACAGAAAAAGGAAAAACCGATGGTAATTTGTCTGAAAAGTGATCTTGTATTGATTTTTGAATTGCCTGTAAATAGGCGTTTATATACAAGAGGCCGACGTCCTAGTAAGAGAACGCCGCCGAGCAAAAGAGTTTATACAATTTGTGAAAAAGGGAAAACAAAACAGCTATGTGAAAAGAATAATCCCACTGGGCTCCCACTCTGCTATCGCCTTTATATCTCCGAGCGTCTCATCACTTTGCTACTCGGTTGAAGATGAAGTTGACTGATCGATGCCGTCTGAACTTGATGTAGATACCGGATTCTGGATGCAAGGTGATCCAATGAGACAGAGTATTACGCTTTATCCCTAACTTTTGCCTGGACCGCCCTTTCGGGTTTTCAGTCCACCGGGATACCCATTTTTGCCCAAGCCGCCTTTTCAGGTTTTCGACTTGCCGGGTGTACAAATTTTTTCATTTCATCCCTCATTTTGCCCGAACCCTTTTGGTTCGCCGGGAAGCCCTAATTTTTGCCTAGGTATGTCAACCTAGCGGGTCTTTTATCATGCGTAGTATCTTTTTACTATGTCTGCATTGGCGGGGTGAGGAAGGTCGTCACCATCCATGGTGGTTAGAATCATGGCTCCTCCTGAGAACACATGTTTAACCACAAATGGCCCTTCATACGTGGGGGTCCATTTGCCCCTGGGATCACTCTGAGGAAGGATGATGCGCTTGATTACCAGGTCCCCAACTTGATACTCTTGTGGTCTGACTTTCTTGTTAAATGCCCTGATCATCCGTTTTTGATACGTCTGACCATGACATATAGCAGTAAGTCTCTTTTTGTCAATTAGATTTAATTGATCAAGTCGTGTCTGGATCCAATCATCTTCGCTCAGATCTGCATCCTTCATTATCCGGAGAGAGGGTATCTGCACTTCAATCGGTAAGACTGCCTCCATGCCGTAGACCAAGGAAAAAGGAGTTGCCCCGATTGACGTTCTTGCTGAGGTACGGTACCCATGAAGAGCGAATGGTAACATCTCGTGCCAATCTTTATAAGTCACTGTCATCTTCTGCACAATCTTTTTGATATTCTTATTCGCTGCTTCTACAGCCCCATTCATCTTCGGCCGGTAAGGAGAAGAGTTGTGGTGTTGTATCTTGAATTACTCGCAGAGCTCAGTGATCATCTTGTTGTTAAGATTGATACCGTTGTCTGTAATGATTCTTTATGGGACGCCGTATCGACAGATCAAGTTATGTCGAATGAACCGTGCCACGACATTCTTGGTTACAGTAGCATAAGAAGCTGCTTCAACCCACTTTATAAAGTAATTGATTGCTACAAGGATGAAGCGATGCCCGTTAGATGCTGTAGGTTTAATATCTCCGATCATATCTATGCCCCACATTACAAAAGGCCAAGGTGTTGTCAAGACATTCAGGGGAACCGGAGGAACGTGCACCTTATCTGCATAAATCTGGCATTTATGGCATGTCCGAGAATGTTGGTAACAGTCAGCTTCCATAGTGGACCAGAAATATCCTGCCCGAAGGATTTTCTTTGCCATGGTATGCCCACTGGAATGCGTTCCAAAGGTACCTTCATGTAGCTCTGCCATGATCCTTTCTACTTCAGTCTTATCCACACAGCGCAGTAAAGTTGAATCATGGTTTCGCTTGTATAGAATGTCGTTGCTGAGGAAGAACTTTGCTGCGAACCTTCTCAGAAACTTCTTGTCGTTGACAGATGCACCTTCAGGGTATTCCTGAGCTTCTAAGTATCTCTTTACCTCATGGTACCAAGGTTTTTCAGTCACTACCTCAGCCTCAAGATCACAACAGTATGCCGGTTCGTCCAGTTTCCAGATGATGATCCGGGGAGCCTCATTGTCCCATTTGACTTTGAACATGGAAGACATCGTAGCTAACGCGTCCGCCAACTGATTCTCCTCTCTTGGGAAATGTTCAAAAGTTATCTCTGTGAAATGGGGGATCAATGTCAACACACATTCTCTGTAAGGAATAAGATTCAGATGTTTCGTATCCCACTCGCCTTTGATCTGATTGATCACGAGAGCGGAATCTCCGAAGACACTCAGAAACTTGATCCTTAAGTCGATCGCAGCTTGAAGACCCATGATGCATGCCTCATACTTCGCCATGTTGTTGGTGCAGTTGAAACATAGCCGGGCAGTGAGTGGAGTATGAGTGCCTTGAGGGGATATGATCACAGCGCCGATACCATTACCCAAAGCGTTGGAGGCTCCGTCAAAGTGCATAGACCATCGGGATCCTTCCTCTGGTCCTTCATCCGGTCCAGGTACTTCACAATCAGTCACTATCATGATGCTCTCGTCAGGAAATTCAAAGTTCATTGACTGATAGTCGTCTACTGCCTGGTGTGCCAAGTGGTCTGCCAATACACTCCCTTTGATAGCTTTCTGAGTCGTGTACTGGATGTCGTATTCTGTCAAGATCATTTGCCATCTTGCTATTCTCCCAGACAGAGCAGGCTTTTCGAATATGTACTTTATCGGATCCATCTTTGAGATCAACAAGGTAGTCTGAGTCAGCATATACTGTCTCAGCCGGCGAGCAGCCCATACCAAAGCGCAGTAAGTTTTCTTGAGCAGTGAGTATCGGGTCTCACAGTCGGTAAACTTTTTGCTAAGGTAATAAATGGCGTGCTCTTTTCGGCCAGACTCATCTTGCTGCCCCAGCACACACCCCATTGAGCTGTCAAGTACTGTCAGGTATAGTATCAGAGGTCTCCCTTCAACCAGTGGCATAAGGATGGGTGGTTCTTGGAGATACTCTTTGATTTTGTCAAAAGCAGCCTGACATTCACCGTTCCAACGTACTACCTGATCTTTCTTCAGCAGCTTGAAGATTGGTTCGCAAGTAGTAGTTAGGTGCGAGATGAATCGGGCAATGTAATTCAGGCGTCCTAGAAAGCCTCTGACCTCTTTCTCTGTCTTAGGAACTGGCATCTCTTGAATGGCTTTAACCTTGGCAGGGTCCACTTGAATACCTTTGTCACTTACGACAAAGCCTAGCAACTTTCCAGATCTTACCCCGAAGGTGCACTTATTTGGATTCAACCTCATCTTGTATAATTTCAAACGGTCAAACAACTTTTGCAGATGGTCAAGGTATTCCTCCTCAGTTTGGGACCTTGCAATCATGTCGTCGACATACACTTCAATCTCATGGTGGATCATGTCATGAAATAAAGCAACCATGGCACGTTGGTAGGTTGCCCCAGCATTTTTCAGTCCAAATGGCATGACCTTATAGCAGAAGGTGCCCCACTGAGTAACAAAGGTAATCTTTTCCATGTCTTCAGGAGCCATCTTGATCTGATTATAACCTGAAAAGCCATCCATGAAGGAGAACACCTTGTGCTGAGCAGTATTGTCAACAAGAACATCAATGTGAGGTAGGATAAGTCATCCTTGGGGCTTGCCCTGTTCAGATCCCTGTAATCGACACACATTCTGACCTTACCATTTTTCTTCGGTACCGGCACCACGTTGGCAACCCACTGAGGGTAAGAAGTCATTGCTAGAAACCCGGCGTCAAACTGCTTCATAATCTCAGCCTTGATCTTCTCGGACATCTCTGGACGCATACGGCAGACCTTTTGTTTAACTGGGGGACAGTCTTCCTTAGTAGGCAAGTGATGGACCACAATATCGGTATCTATCCCAGGCATGTCTTCGTAGGACCAGGCGAAGATTTCCACATAATCATGCAACATCTGCACCAACCATTGTTTCACGCTGAGCTCCAGATTGGCACCAATCTTAACTTCCTTTCTGTCTGCCTCAGTACCCAGATTCACCGTTTCCACTGGCTCTTCATGTGGTTGAATTGCCCTCTCTTCCTGGAGTAACAGTCTTGCAAGCTCACCAGGCACTTCGCAATCATCTTCACCTTCGTCTTCGGCTAAGTTGATCGGATTTTCGAAGTCATAACCGGCAGTAGCAGAGTCGTTACCAGTGAGATCTAGAGTGGATTGAAACTGCGTAACAAAAGTAACAGGTATATGATCTTTTGCGGTCTAATTGGTCAGTCCCCCGTCGGTCGTCGGGTAGATCCAGCTATCGAACTCTGATTCTTCCACTTCGTCTTCATCCCCAATAACATTCACTCCTGGATTGGTGATGAGCACAGGAGGTCTTCTGATCCTAGCTTCACGCACAGCCCTCTGAGCCTCTTTCTCAATTACAGCCCGGGCGTCCTTCAAGGAGGCCATCTTCAAAGGAGAACCCTCTTCAGTTACTGCTTCTGCTGCTGCCAATGTTGGAGGTACTTCTTCAAAATGTTGAACGGGGGTTTCTATAAACTCCCCATCCATCTCAATATACCGGAAGGAATTCAGATGACTAACCATGTATTCTTCCTCCCCCTGCACAGTGACAATTTTCCCTCGGACGGGGTACTTGAGCTTCTGGTGTAGAGTGGAAGTCACAACCCCAGCTTTATGAATCCAAGGTCGACCTAGCAAACATGAATAAGATGGACGGATGTCCATCACAAAGAACGTTGAATCAAAGACCTGGGAACCAACACGAATTGGAATATCTACCTCTCCATGAACCATCCTCTTTGATCCGTCAAAGGCTCGGACCACGATGTTACTAGGTTTCAACTCCAGACCCTCGCAATCCAACCTGTCCAAGGCCTTTTTGGGCAATACATTCAGGGAAGAACCGGTGTCCACCAACACGTGTGCAAGAGTAGTGCCCCTGCATTCTATGGAGGTGTGCAGGGCATCATTGTGGTTCCTTCCTTTAGCGGTAAGATCAGCATCCGAGAAACCCAAACCATTGTCAACTGTCAAATTGGCCACACAGTCAGTGAATTGATCTGCAGAGGTCTCTTGTGGCACATGGGCCGTCTTCAGAAATGAAATCAGGGCCTTGGCGTGGGCCTCTGAGCACAGCAGTAATGATAGCATAGAGATCTTGGAGGGGGTATGCTCCAGCTGTTCGACGACATTGAAATCGCTCTTCTTGATTATCTTAAGAATTTCCTCTATCTCTTGCTGGGAGGCTTCAACATTCACAAGTCTTGGTGCCTCCATCCGAGCAGGCACATCATCAATCCCTTTGCCCCGAGTATTAGACGACTCGGCAGCAGGGGAAGCAACTTGATCAGAAGTAGGAACAGGCGCACTTGCAGGAGTTATAATGAGAGGTCTTCGGATAACTGGTGGTGCAATGTCAGGCGAGAAGAGCTTGCCACTGCGGGTAACTTTAGCTGGACCGGTGATATTGCTGATGTTGGTACCGGTGTTGAACTCCTGCTTCACTCCAAGTACATATACATCTGCCTCATAGTGCCATGGGACAGCCTTGTCAGATTCATAGGGGAGGGGCCCCGGAACAGTAATAATAATGGGTGCAACAGACATGATTTTAACTGGCTTCCTCGGGGGAGCCTTGGTTGGATTGTTGAAAATTGTGACGATAAATACTTCTTCAGCGGGAACACAAGGAACAACGGTCTTCTTGAACAGAATCTCTTTGCTGTCCATCAGGCTTTGGATGCCTAACTTCAGCAACGGACAACCAGTAAGTGAAACAGCACACAAAAGGCAACCCTCGCTACAACCCGGAAATAAACCGGCTAGCAACAGGTTCCTCTTAACAGTCAACAGAGGAGTAGCTACATCATTCACAGAAACGGCATACAAGTCTTCATCAATGGCATTTACTCCATGCTGGGGCATAGGAGCGGTCACAATGTTAGGCCTCTCAGGTGCCTCAAACTGTATCTCCTTCGCATCGATAAGGTCTTGAACCTTATTTCTCAGAGCCCAGCAATCATCAGTAGAATGCCCAGGGCTATCGGAGTGATAAGCACAGCGGGCATTTGGATTATACTTGGGGGATGCAGTATTCACAACCTTCGGAGCCTCCCTGACGGTCACCAAGTTGGTCGATAGCAGTTGCGGCAAGATTTGTGACAAGGTCATACTCAACCGAGTATACTCTCTTCTGGGTCTCTCAGCCCTTTGTTGGTTGGGTTGCCGGGGAGCGGTAGCAGGCTTAGCAATAACCACCGCGTTGACAGCTTGGCGGCGTTCTGGTTTGTCTTGCCTTCTAGACCCATACACAACACTGGCCTCCTTCTTAAAAGGTTTCTTCTTAGCACTTGAGGACGCACCTTTCTGAATCTTTCCTGACTTCATACCAACCACTATCCTTTCCCCAGTCAGAATGAGGTCTGTGAACCCTGCAGACGAATTGCCAATGAGATGATTAAAGAACGGCCCGGATAGGGTTCCCAAGAACATATCTACCAACTCACGGCCTGTTAATGGTGGCTGCACCCTGCCAGCCAGGTCCCTCCACTTCTGCGCATACTCTTTAAAACCTTCTCCCGATCCTAACGACATACCCTAGAGTTGGGTACGTGTAGGAGCGAGGTCGACATTATATTGATACTGCTTGTAAAAAGCAGTAGCCAACTCCTTCCAGTTACGAACCTTGGTTCCATCCAGCTGATAGAACCATTCGAGATGAGTCCCTGAAAGACTCTCCTGGAAGAAGTGGATCCATAAGTTCTTGTCCACTGTATATGGCTGAATCTTCCGCACATAAGATCTGAGGTGTAACTTAGGGCAGGACGCCCCGTCATACTTTGCGAAAGATGGTGCTTTAAACTTGTGCGGGATGACCACACCAGAAGATAAACCCAAGTCTCTGAAATCCAACCCAGACACTTGTTGAATTTCCATGGCATTCAGACGGTCTTCCAACTGCTTGTATCTGTCTTCAGTTGGAGGATACTGTTCCTCATTAAAATCAGTCTCGTTGTCAGAGACCACCGGACTTGGAGCCCTTCCCCCTTGGGGACTGTCTTTGCCTACAGAAGAACCAGCTTCCTCATTCTGCAGTGTATTACCAAACCTTCGGCCCGTGTTGAACAGAACAGTTCTCTTCTTCTTCTTCTTCTTCTTGACCAGCAGGGCCTTCAGTTCCGCCTGCCCTTGGGCCAAACCCATGATCAGCTCTTGGAATTGTGCGTTCTGAGCCTGAAGGGCCTTGATAGACTGCTCGGTAGATGATTCAGGATTCATGATGCTGAAATAAACAGCGAAGAACATTAAGCAACCTGAAAAGAAGAGTTCATGTGATGCACATGATGAATGATATGTGTTTATGCAATGCATTCAAGGGTTCGAAAGTTCAAATTTGTTGTAGACAAAAAGGAACACACGTTATCATTAAGAAAATAATTGTTCAGTACATCAAAGCCTCATGGGCCAACATTACAAAGCAAATCAATCCTAAAAGACACTACGCATCCTCTTCGGAGCAATGTAGGTGTTGAGATTCCTCTCCTCGTGCAGTAGGCGGGTTAACTCCAAGACCTTCTTCTCACTAGCATGTAGACTGGACTCAAGAGAATTTCGTTCTTCCTTAAGCTGGATCCAACTCTTCTGCATTTCTTCCCAGGATGTGGGCATGTCAGGATGTTGAATGGTGTAGGACACTTCTCCTTCCAATACTGGCTCTTTGATCACCGGGAGAACATGAGGATATGGCATCACTAACTTCTGGGAGCGGGCTCGTACCCGCTTGAGATAAGGCTCCAACGAGATGGAATTCCTATGCCCCAGTGTCTTGCTGTATATCTTACTTGGCATCCTCCAAGCTCTGATAAATCTCTGGCGAAGTCCTTGTGCATCGTTGTCGAAGTCAAAAACTATGTCAGGAATTAACATGTCATGAGGGCCGTCCCTCCGAGCATAACCAAACTGTCTCCAAGCCAGACACGGGTTGTAAGTAATACCTCCTCTGATTCCAAGTAAAGGAACATTAGGGAACTCCCCGCAACGATCAATGATAGTGACATCCTCTCTAGACCGAGATCACCAATGTATATCTGCATGTGTAAGGATCATCAATCGTTGTGACCATCTCAAACCCCGCTCGTTTTTCAAAACTGATTGTGGAAGGTGCGAAATAAACCACCTTCCCAGGAGAGGAGTGCAGCACATAAGAACACCTCTTTTCCTCATGGTTCGAGTGTAACATGAGTGAAGGACGTCTCCAAGCAACGTAGGTATAGGATTCCTGGACATGAAGATCTTGACAGCACTGGTATCTATAAGCTGATCGGGATTCGGGAACAAAACCAATCCATAGACAAGGAGGGCCACAACTTCTTCAAAAGCTTGTAGGTCAAGGGAGTTCCAACATTCTTGGGCTTTCTCAAACAGAAACCTGGCTAAGAACCCTTTGATACCACTTCTAACTTCCTAATGTCCCTTGAGGTCAGAAGGTTGTAGGTGTAAGGCTTTAGCAATCTCTTCAAGCTTGGGTTCCTTTTCCGTACCGTTGTAGGGTAGTTGACTAAGGATAGGGATCTTCAGAAGCTGGGAGAACTCTTCCAATGTAGGCACTAGTTGATAATCCAGGAAAGTAAAGCAATGGTGCAGAGGGTCAAAGAACTGGAAGAGGACCTTTATCATATCTTCCTCAATGTTGGTGTTGACCAAGCTGATGAGTCTTCCATGCCTCTCACTGAAAGAAGAGCTCTCGGGAATCCTGGATATAAGTTCCTTAAGCTGAGGAGGGATCCTTACAAGGCTGATCTGAATTGTCTTTCTGCGAATAGTTTCCATGTCCTACAAAACAAGAACAAAGATGAAGATTTGAACCCCTGAAATGGTTATCCAATGCATATGATGCTGTATGATGTCATGATGCTATGATTAAACACACCACAAATATTCACAAGAAGCAAACATGGTAAGGCACACAAGTTACACCATAGCCCTTAGAGTTTAGGCCAGCATGGGGTCTGGGTATTACCCTCTTGAAGTTGGTGGGCTCAACATGTCCTATCAGAAGTAACCGGGTTCTAAGGGTCCCAATATCATTGGATTGCTTTCATTGTTCATCGTTTCGATTTAGCCACTGAACTGGCGACCGAAATATTCCAAGAAAACAACCCTCAATTGAGTGTAGTATCGAGTATCAACCAACCTCGGACTGCACCAAAGTCAGTTATCTCACTACCCTAAAGAGGCCAAGATGGTTCAATTAAGGTTCCTAAGGTCAGTTGATGCTTCATGACACCACGCGGAGGCCCCGTACTCTCCTTGACTGAACTCAAGGGTTACCGGTGCACACCAAAGTGCCACATCAACGTAGCAGACTGCTTCAACCATGTCGGTATACCCCGCACAGTTCCCTCACAGCCTTGTTGCTACTTTCTAAGAAGGTATCCCTAGATCCAGGTTAGGATCTATAGAACTTCCAAGACAGGCCCACAATTTAAAGCAAACAATTCAAAGCAATTGAAAACACAAGTGATCTTAGTCCTAAGGTACACCTCACTTTATAAGTTTCCCCAGCAGAGTCGCCAGTTCTGTGATCGGTGGATCTGGAACTGACTGTTTAACGCTGGTTCGCGAAATGTCGCGGAAGCAAGAGTCGCCACCGTCTTTTATTTTCTCCAACATGGACAGGACAAAAGCACAACAAAATTCCTTCTTTGAGAATGTTTCTCGGTTCAGGAGGTAGATTTATAGAAAGGGAAGGTGTTAGCACCCTTTCTATCCATGGTTATCCATGGGCTCTTAGGTACTTGCTCTTATGTTTTCAAAATGTTTATTTGCTTTTCAAAATGTGAGTGGGTTTGAAAAAGTTTCATTGAAAACTTCAATTCTACTCTTGTATCGGTCCTCAAGAGTGTTGTGAAGCGTTTGTTTTGAAATCTTTTAGAAAGTGTCAGTGTGAAAAGAGATTTTTGTTTGTTTTTGTTTGAAGAGAGCAAGTACCTATGAGCTGTCTACCTACCCTAAGGAATTAGGCTGTGTAAAAGTCCTTAAGGTAGTGCCATCCCACCATTGAGAGGTAGGTAGCACCACCGTTGGAGGTGTTCGGGTCAATTCGAGTGTTAGGGATAGTGTGGTCACCAGAGCAACAGTAGGACACCTTAGAAGCTACCCCTATGCCATAGATCATGGACATAAGGACTTACTAAAACGTCCTATACTCGACGACCACGTTTCGAGGGGCAAGGCAACAGTGAGGCGTACCCTAAGAGGGTGTGTGAATTTGTGTATTGTTTCCAGTTATGTTTTATCTTGATCATGCATTGGGTGAGCTACGCTTTGATTTTATTTGGGCCATTCATTCTTTCATGCCAAGTTTAACAGTTTTAAGGGTGCGGGAATTAAAGTGCGGAAAATAAAGTCCTACGCTATTACAAGGCGCAGGTCTATACATCGCTAAATTAACAAAGACCCGTTTTGAATAAAATGCGGAAAATAAATAAATTCCTAATTATTATTACAAGGCTTGAACAATTACATAATATTTAAAACGAAAAAATAAGGACAAACGCGCAAAAAGAAATTAGAATCGAATGTACGAGGGCGTTGGACCCTTTTGAGAAATTAAATGAAATTAAAAAGTTAATTAATTATTTAATCAGAAAAGAAATTGTTTTTTATGGTTTTTTGGTATTTATGAAATAAAGAAAATTAATTAAAATTAGAAGTTAAATGAAACCCTAGTTCTAAATTATTTTTAATTGTTAAAGAAAAATATTCAAGTTTTAACCTAATTTACACTAGTTAATTAGTTACATGGGTATTTACAAAATAATTAATAATTAATAATAAGAAGAAGAAATTATTTATTAAGAAAAAGATAAAAATGCTAAAAACCTAATTTCTACATATTTTAGTTATTAAGAAAAACATTTAAATTTTAAAACCTAATTTAACTAAATTGATTATTAAAAATTTATTTACGAAAATATTAATGAATTAAATATTAAATAAACATATTTTATTTTTTGGTTTCTGATTTTTGTGTTATGAAAATTATTTTTGTGAATTAAATAAAACAATAAAACAAATAAAAGAATAAAAAGGAAAATTAAAATAAAGAATAAAAATATGCAAACCATGGGGGTGTCTGACCCAATTTAGAGGTGTATTGGAAGCAGCTTGGCCCAACAAAATGAGGCCCCTTTTGACTTTCTAGCGCGTGTGTGGAATGATTGACCAACGTGCATGGTGGACCTCCATATTCTGACCTTTGGATGAGATTTCCTGGGCGCGTGGCAAGCCAGGTGGTGAGGTTGTATGATGAACCTTTGAGGGCATGCTGTATAGAAACATATTGAGAAAAAAATTATGGAAGAAGTGGGGGACCTGGGAATCGAACCCAGGTCCCAGTACCTGCAAGCCAGCGCATCAACCAACTGAACCAACGCGTTACTTTGTATACTTAATGGATAATGATTATTATGAGAGAGAAAGCAAGCATTAGTGGTATTTAACAAAAACGCGCACCAGTATTCAAACTACCCAGTAAGATCAAGCCACGCCAGCATCGTCTTCCTTTTGTTCCTGCAAATAATACCAAATAGCGGGAGTTTTAAACCCCCACTAACTGCAATGCATAAAAATAGCGATTAACATATGAGTAAACATAAAAAGGGCGCGAGGTGGTTTTTCAGTTCGTCTTGATGTCCTGATTTCAATGGTGCCAGTTTGAACGGCCAATTTTCCCTTATGTGTAAAACCCCAAATCTGGAGCTCTGAAACCCTAGTGACAGTCAATGGCAACTTTTGATACAGACACTATTAGTTCAATTGAGTAGTACCGTTAGCTTCAGAATGTTCATGTTAGTGTAAATCAACATTTAAAACGTATGAAAAATGCATGTAAATTCAAACACGAATATGAAAATTTTTATGAACAGGGTGATGTCGTTCTACCACTTCTGGAGGTCTGGAGGCTTGGCTTTGATTGCAAACGCTTCCTAGGTCGTCCAACAATGTATTGGAATAGCTTTTAGGCCTTCAAATGTGCAGTAGCTATGAAAACAGTTTCAAGGTTTTTTGTGAGAAAAAGCAATATTGTTCTTCCTCTTCCGCGCAGCTTCTTGTGTCTTATGCTTTAGGTTTTCGTTCTGCTTATGTATGTGAATGAATTAGGTTAAAAAAACCAGCCTATAATCCATGCGTTGATGATTTGGAGATTTGATTTTCCATGAGATCAATTTCAATCTTTTTGCCATGAAACTATTGCCAATTGTATAGAATCTTTCCTTTTGAATGATGCACGAAATATTTGATTCATAATGGAAGAATTTGCTGCATAAAAAGATTTAAAACACATGATTTAGTATTTTTCTCATAATTAATTTTAATTAGATGAATTAATAAGATTAAAAATTCAATTAATTAATTAAAAATAAGAAAATAACTCCCTTTTAGCTTAATGGGTCGTGCATAGCCTTTGGGTAATGATTCATGGAAGAAATTGAGGCCCATTAGCAATTTTGAGGCATTTGAAGCAAAGTTGACTTTTCAAAATTCCCAAAAATTTCCCAACTTCTACAAGGCATATCTTGCTCAATTTTGAAGATTTGATCATGTTCTTGGATATTTTGGAAACGTCTTGAAGTCCTCTAACCAATGCCTTTGGTCCCATGTCATTTTGATTTACCAATCTCAAGTTATGGTCTTTGACTTAAAGTGCCTTTTTGTTGACTTTTGAAAATGACCTATAATGTTGAAATTGATAACTTTTTGTGAGAGCATTTCTTGGACTTGGGGTGTGAAGATGAGTTGTAGGGAATGTCATTCTTTTCAAAATGAGCTTTGGATGGGATTTTTCTGATAAACCATGTGCAAGTTATGCCCTAGTCAATTTGCAGTTGACTTTTTCAGCTGTCCAAAAATAGAAACTTTTGCATCTTGAGACTTTTTGAGCCATGCTTTGAGAATCATGATCAAGAATTGATCAAATGATGTTTGTGGCTTCAAAATAAGATGTTGACCAAAATTTTTGACTTTTGACTGTCAAATGACCATTTTGCCCCTGCAGTTGACTGTGAAGCATTTAGGGTTTTTGACTGTGCAATTTGATGCTGTGAGTCTTGAAACTTTGCATATGGATGCTTGACAATATATGTAGGTATGTGGGAGTTGATTGGACCCTTGAAAACTTCAATTTCTTTGTCAGAGCCAAAACCCTAATTTTGACTGTGCTAGGAGGCAATTGGACTGTGCATCCCCTGAGAGATTTTGAAGCTTGATCTTGGCAAATCTTGAAGAATATGGGAGGGGAAATTTTGGGGTACAACAGTCATCAAGGGACTACGATCTTTTATCGAAGGGTCTTTGCTAAAACGCCCATGCTCGAGGGACATGACTATTTTTCCGAAAGGCGACAAAGTGAGGTTGGCCTAAGGGTGCATGTGTGCAACGTGTGTTTGTTTGCATGCATTTTGTCTTGTATTTGAAAGTTGTCTATTTTGCCGATTTTATCTTGCCATACATCCTAATTACTAGTAATATATGCAAGCAAGTAAACATGCGGAAAATAAATCCTAAGCTATTACATCACTCTAGGGGGATGGGAGTACAAATTTACAATGGGGATGAAGTAGAGACTGAAATATTACAACCATATCGAATGATAATGAAAGTAATATGAAAACAGTGTAAAATAAAGGGAAAAGTGCACTTTGAACTGCTATGTGTCGACCCATGCTGCTATGCATCGACACATAGCTTTTCCCTGCCCCTGCAAAACAAAATAACTCAGTATGTGTCGACACATAAGGGGATGTGTCGACTCATGCACCCTTTTTGTGTCGATGCAAAGCGCGTATGTATCGCTACATAAGTTCTTCCAGCTCCTGTAAAACAAAAATGACTCAGTATGTGTCGACACATAAGGGGATGTCTCGACTCATGCACCCTTTTTGTGTCGACGCGAAGCGCGTATGTTTCGATACATATTTTTCCACTTCTGTTTTGCAACCTGAAATCAATATGAGTCGATGCATGGGAGTTATGTGTCGACTCATACCCTGTTTTTTCACTAGGATGAGTCGACACATGAGTATATGTGTCGATACATGCTTCATTTTCCTGTCTTAAACATGATTTCATTGACTGCACAGGTTAGTGCATGGCATATGATGGATAAACATGAACAACAAATGACCGAATAAGCCTAAACAAAGTGCAGATGACTAGTTCAAAAAGATATTAAAGTACTACATCTTGTTTTCAAAGAACAACAACTTGTTAATGATGTAATGACAAGATATCAAGTCAAGAGGACTTACCTTTGGGATGCACTGGTTGTTTTAGATCTGAATGCTTTTCCAAGTGATGTGATAACCTTGTGAGTCTTCAAGAAGTTGCTCTGGACTGAGTTGGACTGTACTGTACTGTTTTTGGTGTTTTGAAGATGGAGATGAATAACAACACAGGAGCTGTTTTTATGTTTGCACAAACTTTGTATGAAGTGTTTGGCTTAGGGAGAGTTTGTATGGTGGAGTAAGAGGTTGGGATTCTGTTTTGAACAAGAACAAATTTTGTTTTGAAAAATCAGTTAAGGTTCACAAGAATACTGTTTTTTCTGCTCAATGAGACTCTCTATTCTCTCTCTCTATCCTCTCTTCAGAATCCAACCCTTTTGTCTTATGGGAAAGTTCTCTTTTGTAGACCCCCTTGACTGTGGTTTAGGGGGGAAAACAAATAATTCATTTTGAATTGTTTTTGCATGCTGTTTTGATGCTTTCTGCATACAAATTTCTTTTGCCATCTTGGTGCAAGTTTGGGGCTGTCATGGTGCAAGCTTGGGCAGACTGCATAGAGCAGTTTTTGACTGGTTTTGTGGACATATTTTGGATTATATTAGGATAGCAATGCAGGTTTTGTGGCAATGTGATATATCCTATTTTCTTCAATTTTGGACAGCATAGTTGTAACATGTCACAAGTTTGGTCTTGTGCACATTATGTCAAAGGCAAAAATATTGTGACAAAATTCAATCAAGGCATAGTTTTAGAATTTGTAACTTTGCAAAATGTCACTTTGTAATAACTTGAATTATTTGCATCATCTTGAATTATTTGGAGTTGTAGTAAAATGCCATGAAGCAAATGAAATTAACCAAGTATAGAAAATACTTAGAAAAAAAAATCTCAAAGTCTTGCAAAGTTGGATTTTTGATTCTCTTGATTTCTTAATGATCAAGCTTGATATTTTTTGAATGTCTTGATGAAATCTGATTTTTGAGTTATAATGTTGACCAAAAAGTCAAAGTTTGACTTTCCAGTATGTAATTGACCATTTTGCCCTTGTGCCAATTTCAAGCCTAAATTGATGTATCAGTGCCGCAAACTTGACGTCTTAGAATATCTTGTGAGCAAATACTTGAAAAATGAGAGGGCAAATTTTGAGGTACAACAGTTGCCCCTGTTCAATCTTCTTAAACCTGAAGAGTTAGATTGGCGAGTTTTGCCATTCGTGACTCGAAGGTGGAAGATGATTGGACACTAGAGTGCCTAGAAATTTGTACTCGGCGATGCGATGATAGGAGGAATAGGCTTAAAGATGCCATTTGGAGACGTAATAGAATCTTGTTAGAGATGGGCTTAAAGATGCCATCCAAGAATGTTTGTTGAATTGTTTGAGCTGGTCGAGTAGATAGTTGTCCTGTTTGGTTTCAGGTATTAATCTCTGACCTGAGAAAGAAAGATAGTTTTCCTGGCTTGCTACAGGTATTAGTCTTCAATCTCTTCATGTAGATAGTTTTCCTGGCTTGTTACAGGTATTAACCTACAATCAGTTGTCCACAGATAGTTTTTCTGGCTTGTTACAGGTATTAACCTGGAACTTGAAAAGGTTGGTCGACGAGATAGTTGTCTTGGCTGGTTTCAAGTATTAATCTCTGACCTGAGAAAGAAAGATAGTTTTCCTGGCTGGTTTCAGGTATTAATCTTCAATCTCTTCATGTAGATAGTTTTCCTGGCTTGTTACAGGTATTAACCTACAATCAGTCGTCCACAGATAATTTTCCTGGCTTGTTACAAGTATTAATCTGGAACTTGAAAAGGTTGGTCGACGAGATAGTTATCCTGGATGGTTTCAGGTATTAATCTCTGACCTGAGAAAGAAAGATAGTTTTCTTGGCTGGTTTCAGGTATTAATCTTCAATCTCTTCATGTAGATAATTTTCCTGGCTTGTTACAGGTATTAATCTACAATCAGTCGTCCACAGATAATTTTCCTGGCTTGTTACAGGTATTAATCTGGAACTTGAAAAGGTTGGTCGACGAGATAGTTGTCCTGGCTGGTTTCAGGTATTAATCTCTGACCTGAGAAAGAAAGATAGTTTTCCTGGCTGGTTTCAGGTATTAATCTTCAATCTCTTCATGTAGATAATTTCCATGGCTTGTTACAGGTATTAATCTACAATCAGTCGTCCACAGATAATTTTCCTGGCTTGTTACAGGTATTAATCTGGAATTTGAAAAGGTTGGTCGACGAGATAGTTGTCCTGGCTGGTTTCAGGTATTAATCTCTGACCTGAGAAAGAAAGATAGTTTTCCTGGCTGGTTTCAGGTATTAATCTTCAATCTCTTTATGTAGATAATTTTCCTGGCTTGTTACATGTATTAATCTACAATCAGTCATCCACAGATAATTTTCCTGGCTTGTTACAGGTATTAATCTGGAACTTGAAAAGGTTGGTCGACGAGATAGTTGTCCTGGCTGGTTTCAGGTATTAATCTCTGACCTGAGAAAGAAAGATAGTTTTCCTGGATGGTTTCAGGTATTAATCTTCAATCTCTTCATGTAGATAGTTTTCCTGGCTTGTTACAGGTATTAATCTACAATCAGTCGTCCAGAGATAACTTTCTTGGCTTGTTACAGGTATCAATCTAGAACTTGAAAAGGTTGACAGTAGCCATCTGTTGATTGACCTTTTCCTGAAAAGGTAAAACGTTAGTTGTATGTAATGTCATGATGTATGAAATGCGTGATGTCATGATGTTCTAAAAAATAAATGAGATTGTGTCGTATGCACTTATCATGTATGTAAATAGGATGTATGAAATGTGAATGAATGTATTTTCGTATGGGAAAATAAATCCTTGACAAATGTCGGGGAGTTTGTTAAATCCTAGACTGCTGTTGAAGAGTATGTGTGTCTTTAAGCTTTGCTTAGAATATTTCTACCAGGGATTCCTGTTTTGTTGTTTTAAGGAGAACCCCGCTGGGGAATATTGAAAACTCTATGGGGAGAATGTTTATTCCTGCTTGGGAAAAAAGTTCAGGAGTCTCGGTTATTCGTTGCTCTACTTGGGAGTCGAAGTTGAACTGATATCTGGTCGGGTCCAGGTTTCATAGTAACTTGCTGGGAATTGTAGAGTAGTCTACTGGGAAAAGAGGAGTCGTGGTCCTTTGATTTGTAGTAGTCGGAGAGGCAAACTCAAGTTGGGGAATCCTACCGTTTGTTGGGGAAATAAACCTTGTTGCCGGTCTGTTTGAGAGGTGACAACTTTGTTGGGGAATTCCTTGAGGATTCTTGAAGTTTTCCCAGTTGGGTGAAGATTTTCAGAGATTAAACTCTGGCTGGGGAGTCATCCTATGAGAAGGATTTTGGAGAGATTCACCATTGCCCCTAGTAGCGAGTGCTTGTGGTACTACCAAAAATGTTTGATTGTACATAACCCTTTGCTGAGATTGACGTTCAATGCCCCAAGCGAGGGGAATGGAGACTTGCCCCTGGTTACTCTACAATTCTTAGGAGATTTTTTGGAATCTTGACTGGACTGCCCCAGGTGTGCTGGATAGTGACAAGTCATGTCCCCCTGTTGATAGGATTTTTGTCAATGGAAGTGTCATCTTTCTTGGATTGATTTTGTTCACTAAGAGAGCTTTCATTCATCGGATATTCGTTGTATGAATTTCTCCGCTGTCAAACAAATAGCCATATGCAAACAATGATATTCAAATAATGCAAAGTTTATGCTTGTCTTGAAAATTTGAAAATGTGTTTTTTTAGCAAGAAATTTTTGTAAGAAAAATTCAACTCAGGATTTTGAGTAAAGCCTTACAGGAGTCAGGATACCTTTTGTAACAGTATGCTTTCGAACTAACCCATGCTTCAATTAGGACTTTTGAAGGGTTGTAACGTGGCTTGGTTCACGGTTTAAGAAACAAAGGATAAAGGCTCAAAGCGTATTTGTACCCACCCGCTCTTCGTGATGTTCTTCATTCCTAAACTCAGTTAATTGTATGTTTGAACTCCAATTGAGTCTGGGATGACGTTTTGGTGATGGTTCTTAACAAGTTAAGTTTGTCGGAAGGCAGTCATTTTTGAAACATTTTTTTGCAACCTTTTTTCATGTTGTTGAGGATTTGTAGTGACCTCTTTTGACTTATTATCCCTAATTTTTGCCTGACTGTTCTTGTTTTGAGATTACAGTCAGCGGGATGCCCCAATTTTCTTTAAGTCTCCTTCGTAGGTTTTGACTTAGTGGGATTTTCTTTTCTTGAGAGATAATGATTGCCTATGTGATAGGGAACCATCACCATCTTTTGATTCCATAGGAATGTTTCTTGACGTCATTCGCTGTATTACGAGATGAGAGTCTGCTGCTTAACGCGCATTTGAATTAACTGAGAGACTACCCTGCCCCAGGTTTTGTTTAAAGGTTTTAATTTTGTGAAAAAGAAAAAATTCTACTTCTTTGGCTTGAAGGGGTTGACTAGGGATTATCTTCCTTATAACTCCAGTGTTTAGGATTTGAAAGAAATTCCTGTACATCGTCAACAAGGTCTGTCCAAAACCATACTGTATGAGATTATGGCATTGTTTTCGTCATCCTCCCTCTAAAGGCTTGTAACTTTTAGCAAGAGTTAAATGTCATAAAGAGAGTAAAAAGCACAGTTTAAATGTAATGAAAATGAGTGGATTAAATCAAGACAATCATATGCAATGCATTAATGAAACAAAGTTTGACATTAATAGATAATTGTTTGAATAACAAAAGAAATTACAACTTGAAAATTCGAATGAAACAAAAGCCTTCAATGATTTGGCATAAGAGCAGTGATCACGTTTGGAGTCTTTGGAGGTTCAAACTCGATTTCCTTAGCATCAATCATGTCTTGGAACTTGTTCTTCAGAGCCCAACAGTTGTTTGTGTCATGCCCCGGGCTACCAAAATGATAAGCACATCTTGCATCCGGGTTGTAGTTAGGAGAAGAAGTCTTAGGGTTCGGATGAGGAGCCTTTAACATAATCAGCTCTGCCTTCAGCATGTGTTGTAGCGCTTGATCTAGCGACATGTTGATCTTAGTGAATTGTCTTTTAGGTGCGTCTGGCCTTCGTTGATTTCCCCTTTGCTATTGTCAGTGTAACGCAGAACCAGAGATCAGGACTGCCCCTACATGTTGGTCACAACGACTCTTTTGACTGTATAAAGTATTGGACTCTTTCTTCCCATTGTAGGGCTTTTTCTGAGCATCAGGAGGTGTAGCTTCTTGAATCTTCCCACTTTTGATGCCAGCTTCGACCCTTTCGCCGGTTAGTATTAGCTCGGTGAATCCGGATGAAGAGATTCTGATCAAGTGTTTGAAGAAAGGCCCTGTCAAAGTTCCCATGAAGATGTCAATCAGCTCCCTGTCAGTTAAAGGGGGTTTCACCTTACCAGCCAGATCTCTCCACTTTTGGGCGTATCCTTTGAAGCTTTCGTTGGAACCCATAGTCATGTTCTGCAATTGCACACGAGTTGGTGCAAGATCAGCATTGTACTGATACTGCTTATAGAAAGTAGCAGCCAAATCCTCCCATGTGTGGATGTGAGAACTCTCCAATTGATAGAACCATTCGAGTTGAGTCCCTACTAGGCTTTCTTGGAAGAAATGGATCCAAAGCTTCGGATCAGTTGTGTATGGTTGAATCTTGCGGACATAAGACTTTAAGTGCATCTTAGGGCAAGAGACTCCATCGCACAGGGCAAAGGTAGGGACTTTGAACTTTGGCGGGATGACCACTCCAGAAACCAAACCCATGTCTCCTAAATCCAAGCCAGGTATTTGATGAATCTCCATAGCACTGAGGCGATCCTCCAACTATTTGTACTTGTCATCAGTGGGAGGATATTGTTCCTCGGAGTAGTCAACTTTAGCTTCATTAATTTCCAAACTGTGGTCTTCTTCAAGACTATCCCCTATGTTGGATGGAGTTGAAAGATCTAGGGCTTTAGGTCTTCTTCTCAAGTTCAGGACGCCTACTGACTTCTTGGACTTCTTCTTCTTGTCTTTGAGGAGGAGAGCTTTCAGGTCCTCTTACCCCTTAGCCATAGCCAATAACATTTTTTGGAACTGAGCGTTTTGAGCTTGGAGATCTTTCACCGTTTGTTCCATATCCATCTTACTAAAATAAACAACAGGAAGATAAGGAGACCTGTATGGGAGAAACCTGTCATGATATGATGCATGATATGTGGATGCATGTTTTCAAGGATCTCGCGGGGTAAACATAAGAAAGAGTTAGAAGTTGAACTTTGATCAATAACTTTGTTTGGAGAACTTTGTATCAGTGGATATCCTTCCACGAGAATCAAGCTCACCATGTCAAGTGGGTCATAGCCCTTGACTCAAGTTGTTGTACTTTATCTTTGACGATGTTTGTTTAGAGGAAAATGAATCCTCTTGCCCTTTGGTAGGCGTCTGGTTCAACATGACCCTGCATCAAAGACCCTCGAGGTCCTTAAAATGATTATTAAAAATGCCATGGTATGATGTTATGATGTTATGTACAAATATGCGAAGTAAGCAAGTTTATATACAAATAATCACATTCACACAAAGCAGACAAGTCCTTAGGTTTAGGCTTGCATGAAGTTCGTAGGTAAGTACCCTCTTGAAGTCTAGTTGGCTCAACCTGTCCTAGAAATAGTAACCGGATTCTAAAGGAGCTCAATATCACTGGATTGTTTCCTTGTTCATTGTTTCAATTTAGCCCCTTACAGGCGACGGAAATATTCCAAGGAAACAAACCTCAATGAGTGTAGTATTGAATATCAACCAATTTTCAGCTCTACACCGAAACTGGTCATCTCACTACATCCTAATGGCCAAGATGGTCAAGTAAGGTTCTAAGGTCAGTTGATGCTTCACGACACCACGCGGCGGCCCCGTACTCTCCTTGATTTAACTCAAGGGTTACTGGTACCAACCAAAGTGCCACATCAACGTAGCTACTGCTTCAACCATGTCGGTATACCCCGCACAGTTCCCTCACTGTTTATTGCTACTTACCTAAAAGGTGTCCCCAAATCCGGGTGTAGGATTTTAAAACAAACCCAAACAAGGAACCAAAAAGTAAAGCATACAAGTCAAATAAGATAAGCATGTAAAGGTGATCTAAAACCCTAAGGTAACCCCACTTTTAAATTAAAATCCCCAGCAGAGTCGCCAGTTCTGTGATACGGTGGGAGAACTGACTTGAGGTTTTGCGTTTGTGTTTGCAAATATTGCGGTTTAGCAAGAGTCGCCACCGACTTTTCTTTTATCCAAAAAAGGAAAGGTGAAAAAGCACAAGAAAGACCTTTAGAGATGTTTTTGAGTTCGGGGGGTAGATTATGAAAAGGGAAGGTGCTAGCACCCTTTTCATCCATGGTTTTCCATGGCCTCTTAGTTACTTGCTAGATCACTTGCTTTTGTTTGAATGTGCTTGTGGTGTGTGTTTTGAAAGTATTTTGAAAATGGAACTTCGTAATGGTTCTCGTTTCTATAAGGACACCTACAAAGTGTTTGTTTCGAAAATAGTTCAAAGGTGTGTTTGTGAGATGTGTTTTTGAAAGTGATTTTGAAAAGGGTTTTCTTTGTAATGGCTCTCGTTTCTATAAGAACGCATACAAAGTGTTATCTTTTGAAAATGTTTCAAAATAAGAGTGTTGGTGTATATGTTTTTGTTGTGAGCAAGCGAGTAACTAAGAGAGAATCTATCTACTCGAAAGGTCTTAAACGTGTTTTTCCTCCTCCTTTAAATGTTGCTATCTTACCATTGATTTGGTAAGAAGCCCCATCGTTGGATGTGAAGGGACGAGCGTTGGGACATTTGTATAGTCATAGAAGGCAACATATGGGACGTTTTAGCAATGTCGTTTTAGGGACTAGATTGTTTACCGAAGGCAACATCGAGGGTCATCGAGGGACTACGATCTTTTATCGAAGGGTCTTTTCTAAAACGCCCATGCTCGAGGGACATGACTATTTTTCCGAAAGGCGACAAAGTGAGGTTGGCCTAAGGGTGCATGTGTGCAACATGTGTTTGTTTGCATGCATTTTGTCTTGTATTTGAAAGTTGTCTATTTTGCCGATTTTATCTTGCCATACATCCTAATTACTAGTAATATATGCAAGCAAGTAAACATGCGGAAAATAAATCCTAAGCTATTACATCACTCTAGGGGGATGGGAGTACAAATTTACAATGGGGATGAAGTAGAGACCGAAATATTACAACCATATCAAATGATAATGAAAGTAATATGAAAATAGTGTAAAATAAAGGGAAAAGTGCACTTTGAACTGCTATGTGTCGACCCATGCTGCTATGCATCGACACATAGCTTTTCCCTGCCCCTGCAAAACAAAATAACTCAGTATGTGTCGACACATAAGGGGATGTGTCGACTCATGCACCCTTTTTGTGTCAATGCGAAGCGCGTATGTATCGATACATAAGTTCTTCCAGCTCCTGTAAAACAAAAATGACTCAGTATGTGTCGACACATAAGGGGATGTGTCGACTCATGCACCCTTTTTGTGTCGACGCGAAGCGCGTATGTTTCGATACATATTTTTTCCACTTCTGTTTTGCAACCTGAAATCAATATGAGTCGATGCATGGGAGTTATGTGTCGACTCATACCCTGTTTTTTCACTAGGATGAGTCGACACATGAGTATATGTGTCGATACATGCTTCATTTTCCTGTCTTAAACATGATTTCATTGACTGCACAGGTTAGTGCATGGCATATGATGGATAAACATGAACAATAAATGACCGAATAAGCCTAAACAAAGTGCAGATGACTAGTTCAAAAAGATATTAAAGTACTACATCTTGTTTTCAAAGAACAACAACTTGTTAATGATGTAATGACAAGATATCAAGTCAAGAGGACTTGCCTTTGGGATGCACTGGTTGTTTTAGATCTGAATGCTTTTCCAAGTGATGTGATAACCTTGTGAGTCTTCAAGAAGTTGCTCTGGACTGAGTTGGACTGTACTGTACTGTTTTTGGTGTTTTGAAGATGGAGATGAATAACAACACATGAGCTGTTTTTATGTTTGCACAAACTTTGTATGAAGTGTTTGGCTTAGGGAGAGTTTGTATGGTGGAGTAAGAGGTTGGGATTCTGTTTTGAACAAGAACAAATTTTGTTTTGAAAAATCAGTTAAGGTTCACAAGAATACTGTTTTTTCTGCTCAATGAGACTCTCTATTCTCTCTCTCTATCCTCTCTTCAGAATCCAACCCTTTTGTCTTATGGGAAAGTTCTCTTTTGTAGACCCCCTTGACTGTGGTTTAGGGGGGAAAACAAATAATTCATTTTGAATTGTTTTTGCATGCTGTTTTGATGCTTTCTGCACACAAATTTCTTTTGCCATCTTGGTGCAAGTTTGGGGCTGTCATGGTGCAAGCTTGGGCAGACTGCATAGAGCAGTTTTTGACTGGTTTTGTGGACATATTTTGGATTATATTAGGATAGCAATGCAGGTTTTGTGGCAATGTGATATATCCTATTTTCTTCAATTTTGGACAACATAGTTGTAACATGTCACAAGTTTGGTCTTGTGCACATTATGTCAAAGGCAAAAATATTGTGACAAAATTCAATCAAGGCATAGTTTTAGAATTTGTAACTTTGCAAAATGTCACTTTGTAATAGCTTGAATTATTTGCATCATCTTGAATTATTTGGAGTTGTAGTAAAATGCCATGAAGCAAATGAAATTAACCAAGTATAGAAAATACTTAGAAAAAAAAATCTCAAAGTCTTGCAAAGTTGGATTTTTGATTCTCTTGATTTCTTAATGATCAAGCTTGATATTTTTTGAATGTCTTGATGAAATCTGATTTTTGAGTTGTAATGTTGACCAAAAAGTCAAAGTTTGACTTTCCAGTATGTAATTGACCATTTTGCCCTTGTGCCAATTTCAAGCCTAAATTGATGTATCAGTGCCGCAAACTTGACGTCTTAGAATATCTTGTGAGCAAATACTTGAAAAATGAGAGGGAAAATTTTGGGGTACAACAGTAATCAGTTGATTATAGTGGATTAAGTCCATGTTGAGAAAGGCGAAATCACCTTGACGGGTGGACTGAAGTAGTTTTAGTTCAAACGAACCAGGATAAAAATAACCTTGTCTTTCCATTATTGTTGAGCTTTGTTTTGAAAAAAAAAAAGAGTCACTTATTCACCCCCCCTTCTAAGTGTTTTCTTACCCTTCAATTGGTATCAGCGCGTGACTCTGAGCACAACACTTAACCGTGTTAGGAAAAGATCCAGAAGAAAACACAATGGCCACTGAACAAAACAACAATAGTTACAACAAACCTCCTGTATTTGATGGAGAAGATTTTGAGTACTGGAAAGATAGACTAGAAAGTTTCTTTCTAGGTCATGATAGTGATCTATGGGATTTAGTCTTGGATGGTTACACACATCCTACAGACTCAGAAGGAAACAAAGTTGATAGAAAAAATATGGATAGACAACAAAAAGCTGATTTCAAAAATCATCATAGAGCTAGAAATATTTTTCTAAATGCTATCTCTAAAGTAGAATATAAAAAAATCACAAATAGAGATACAACACATGATATATTTGAGTCTCTTAAAATGACTCATGAAGGAAACACCTCAAGTGAAGGAGTCTAAAGCTCTGGCTCTAGTTCAGAAGTATGAAGCCTTCAAAGTAGAAGAAAGTGAGTCTATAGAAGCAATGTTCTATAGGTTTCAAACTCTGATCGCTGGTATGAGAGTTTTGAACAAGGGATACACTAAAGCAGATCATGTTAAAAAGATAATCAGAATCTTACCCAAAAGATGGGCACCGATGGTCACTACTTTCAAAGTTTCAAAATATCTGAACAACGTGTCTCTGGAGGAACTCATCAGCGCTCTCAGAAGTCATGAGATAGAACTTGATGAGCACGAGCCTCAGAAGAAAGGTAAGTCTCTTGCCCTTAAATCAATTAAGAAATATGATACTAACGCTTTTCAGGCTGAAGAGGAAAACTCTGAAGAATCAGCGTCAGAAGAAGACGAACTATCCTTGCTCTCCAGAAGGATCAATCATCTGCGGAAGCACAGGCAGGAGAAGTTTAGGAACTTTAAGAAGTCAAAAGATAAACCAGAATCTTCTGAACACAAAAAGTCAAACAGAAGAGATATAATCTGTTATGAATGCAAAGAACCTGGTCACTACAAAAGTGATTATCCAAAAATTTAAAAAGAAAAACCAAAGAAAATGTTTGGTAAAAAGAAAGGGATGATGGCAACCTGGGATGACTCAGAATCCTCTGAAGACGAATCTGATTCTGAAGACGAGAATGCCAACCTGGCTCTGATGGCTACCACAACAGATGACTCAGACTATGAGTCGGAACCAAGAGAGGTATTTTCTGAATTTTCTAGAAATGAACTTACTGATAGTTTATCAGAACTTTTGGAAAACTATAGTCAGCTCAAAATCAAATACAAGAAACTCAAGAAGAGTCTTGCATCTAATATTGAGAAACATGAAACACAAAAATCTGAACTTATAGAAAATAATTTTAAACTTAAAGAAGAAATTCAAAATGTTCAAAAAATTTCTAGTTCAGAGTCTGTGTCTAGTTCAAAGGATATTCTGAAAGAATATGACTATAGCTTTCAAACTTTTCTGGCTAAAAGCATAGATAGAAGCAAAATGGCTTCAATGATCTATGGAGTTAGTGGGAAAAACAGAAGAGGAATTGGATATGAACCTCCAAAAGGGAAGGAGACATACATACCAAAAACCTGTTGCTAAAATGACTTTCACTTACAAACCTCTGAACAAACAATTCACGTTTGGACACTCACATGATATAAAATATACATCACATTCTAGAAACTCTTATGCTAAACCAAAGTTCAAATAGAACTTTAAACACTCTAACCCAAAAGGACCCAAAAAGATATGGGTACCTAAGGATAAAATAATATTTGTTGCAGATGTCCTTAACAACTCAATTGAGACACCAGTCATGGTACCTGGACTCTGGGTGCTCACGACACATGACGGGAAAAAAGTCTATGTTCCAAAACCTGGAATTTAAAGCTGGAGGAGGCGTGAAGTTTGGAGGTAATCAGAAAGGGAAGATTATTGGTTCTGGAACCATTGGAAACGGTAACCTTCCTTCTATCTCTAATGTTTTATTAATAGAAGGATTAGCTCATAACCTGCTGTCCATAAGTCAATTAAGTGACAATGGTTATGACATTATCTTCAATCAAAACTCATGTAGAGTTGTGAGTCAAAAAGATGGATCAATCCTCTTTTCTGCAAGAGAAAGAACAACATATACAAAATTAATTTATCAGATCTTAAATCTCAGAATGTTAAATGTCTCTTGTCTATTAGCGATGAGCAATGGGTATGGCACAGAAGATTGGGACATGTTAGTCTAAGAAAAATCTCTCAACTAAATAAATTAAATTTAGTCAGAGGACTTCCCAATCTGAAGTACAACTCAGAAGCTCTGTGCGAAGCATGTCAAAAGGGAAAATTTTCAAAACCTTCCTTTAAATCCAAAAATGTTGTCTCTTCCTCTAAGCCATTAGAATGACTTCATATTGATCTGCTTGGGCCAGTTAAAATTGCATCCATCAGAGGCAAGAAGTATGGATTGGTCATTGTTGATGACTTCAGCAAATGGACATGGGTCAAGTTTTTAAAACACAAGGATGAGTCACATTCTATGTTCGTTGACTTCTGTAACCAAGTGCAAAACGAAAAAGATTTTAAAATCATAAAAGTCAGAAGTGATCATGGTGGTGAATTTGAAAATCATTATTTTGAAAAATATTTTAAAGAAAATGGTATTGTTCACAATTTCTCTTGTCCTAAAACTACCCAACAAAATGGAGTTGTAGAATGCAAGAATAGAACATTACAAGAAATGGCCAGAACCATGATCAATGAAACTAATATGGCAAAGCACTTTTGGGCAGAAGCTGTGAACACAACATGTTACATTCAGAATAGAATCTCTATAAGACCTATTCTTGAAAAGACTCCCTATGAATTGTGGAAAAACAGAAAACCCAAAATTTCTTATTTCCATCCTTTTGGATGTACTTGTTTTATTCTGAACACTAAAGAAACTCTGAACAAGTTTAAGTCTAAAGCAAAAAAGTGTTTTCTGCTTGGATATTCTGAATGCTGAAAAGGCTATAGAGTATACAACACAAAAACTCTGATTGTTGAAGAATCAATCAAAGTCAGGTTTGATGATAAGCTTGGCCAGCAACAACCAAAGCAAATTGATTTTTCTGTAGGTACAGAAGATCATCCCTCAAACTCTGAAACTTCAGAAGCAAAGGAAGACTCAGAAGCAAAGGAAGACTCAGAAGATCATCCTTATGACAATGCTCTGGACAACCTCAGAATATCTGATCAACCCACTCATAAAAGGTTTCCTAGAATCTCTTCAACTCACAAAGAAGACGTAATCATTGGAAGAAAAGAAGATCCCATCAGAACAAGATCCTCTCTCAGAATCAATGAAGAATCATTGTTTGGTTTTGTATCTCTGATTGTGCCAACTTCTATTGATGAAGCTCTGGAAGATAATGATTGGATCTTAGCAATGCAAGAAGAACTCAATCAATTCTCCAGAAATGATGTATGGGATCTAGTTCCAAGACCCAAAGGATTCAACATTATAGGAACCAAATGGGTTTTCAGAAACAAACTGAACGAGCAAGGAGAGGTGATCAGAAACAAAGCACGACTGGTTGTACATGGTTATAGTCAACAAGAAGGAATTGATTATAATGAAACCTTTTCCACATTCGCCAGGTTAGAGTCTATTAGATTATTAATTTCTTTTACTGTTCAAAATAACATTTCATCATATCAAATGGATGTTAAAAGTGCATTTTTAAATGGCTATATAGAAGAAGTTTATGTCCATCAACCTCCTGGATTCAATGATTCAAAACATCCAGAACATGTTTTTAAATTAAAAAAATTCTTTGTACGGTTTAAAACAAGCTCCCAAAGCTTGGTATGATCGTCTGAGTAATTTTCTTTTAGAAAAAGATTTTACCAGAGGGAAAGTGGACACAACTCTTTTCAGAAAGACATTTAAAAATGATATTTTAATGTCAAATTTATGTTGATGATATAATATTTGGAACCTCTAATATCTCCCTTGGAAAAGAATTTGCTGAGACCATGCAAGCAGAATTTGAAATGAGCACGATGGGAGAATTGAAGTTCTTTTTGGGAATTCAAATCAACCAGACTCCAGAAGGTACTTACATACATCAGACGAAGTATGTTAAAGAACTTCTGAAGAAATTTTAGATATCAAAAAGCAAAGATGTCAAGACACCAATGCATCCAACCTGCATTCTGGGAAAAGATGAGGTAAGTATGAAGGTAGATCAAAAGCTCTACAGAGGTATGATTGGGTCCCTTCTCTATCTGACTGCATCTAGACCTGATATACTATTCAACGTGTGTTTATGTGCTAGATTCTAATCAGATCCTAGAGAATCTCACTTAACTACTGTTACGAGAATTCTGAGGTATTTGAAAGGTACTACTAATCTGGATTTGTGTTACAGAAGATCATAAGATTACAGACTAGTAGGTTATTGTGATGCTGACTTTGCTGGAGATAGAATTGAAAGAAAGAGCACCTTTGGAAGCTGCCAGTTTCTGGGTGACAATCTTATCTCGTGGTACAACAAGAAGCAATCAACAATTGCACTTTCTACCATAGAAGCTGAGTATATATCTGCTGCTGGATGTAGTTCTCAGATGATTTGGATGAAAAGTCAGCTAGAAGATTTTAATCTTTATGAAAGTAAGATTCCTATCTTCTGTGACAATACTTCTGCTATTTGTCTTTCTAAAAATCCAATTTTACATTCTAAAGCTAAACATATTGAAATTAAATATCATTTTATAAGGGACTATATTTAGAAGGGTATTTTAAATTTAATTTTTGTAAAAACAGACCATCAATGGGCTGACATTTTTACCAAACCCCTTTCAGAAGATAGATTTAATTTCATTTTGAAAAATATTTGTATGGAATTATGTCCTGAATAAAATAATATTTATCTTCTGTGTTTGACTTCAAAATGTTCTGAAATGAATGTTCTGAGTAACAACTCTTCAAAAGTTAGAAGAGAAGTTACATCAGAAGCTATATGAAAAGTTCTGAAATGTTCTAACGTTTCATTTCTAAGTATAGTTCAGAAATTCATTAGAACAAACAGCTGTCACATGCAACCTTCAGGAGATGAACACGTGGTATGTTTCTGAAAGGTCACGCGTGCAAAAGCTACTGACGTCGTTCTAGGTAACTGTTATGATTAGCTATAATCTCACGTTTTCCCCTAATTTTTTGCAAAATCATTAAATGCATGTAATGATGAGATTCATTTTAATTTCTTTAAAAATTATTTTTCAGTTTTATTTCTAAACCTATTTCTGAAACTTTTTCATATAAATACTTTTGGTAAAACCCTTTTTCATTTTTCACCGTCTCTTTCAAAACTCAAACGTTTCTGTGATTTTTGTCTGAAACCCCTTTTCATCTCTCAACTCTAAGAGCTCCAATGGCTTCCTCTTCTATCCATTCTGAGAATATCCACTCTGAGCAATACATCGTTCCTGAGAGAACAACTCTCATTCCTGTAGACAGGTTATAAGTGTTAAGTGAGTTAATGGTGGATTTTGAGAATCTAAGAGACAATGGTTTTGATCTGATTCCTGCTGTTGAGTTTCAAGGTTGGGGAAACTTTTTTGACCATCTTGTTGGTCCAGTTTTTCCACACCTTGTGAAGAAATTCTGGATACATGCAATTGCAACCTCTAAAGTTATCCTATCTTTCGTAATGGGTAAGGAAATCTCCATTATTGAAAATAAAATCAGAAAGCTGTTAGGTTTTGAAGGACATGGAGTAACATGTATTTCAAGTGGAAGAATGGAATTGTCAAAGGTCTATTCAGAAATTTTTACAAATGGACAAGGATCGTCTAAAGTTAGGGACTTGAAAAATAAGTACAAGTTATGGGCAAGAATAATCCATGGATGTATTCACCATAGGAAGGAAACTAGCTCTCCAGACTACATTAATGCTGATCAACAATACTTGTTGTTCTGTCTTAGAAAAAATGTAAAAATTGATTTTCCTTATCTGCTGTTTAAACATCCCTGGAGTCATGTCAAAGAGACTAGGGAAGCTGAAAGGATGAAAAACCCCAAATCCAAAAGGAATTGGATTCCTATGGGTAGATTAATTTCAGACATTCTGACTGAGAATGGTCTGATTGCTCACCTAGATGAAGCTAATCTTCCCGGGGAGTTAGAGCCTACTTGTGGAAAGGCTATGACTGGAAAGAATTTAGTGAAGAGGAAAATTATTGACAAGCTGCTGGTGGAACCAACTCCGTATGTTTCAGCAATTGTTAAGAGAAGAAGGATACCAATTGCTGATTTCCCTCTGTTCAATTCAGAAGACCATCCACGCATCATCCTGCATTACATTGAAATCTGTAAAGAGACTAGAACACCAATTGATCCGGCTTGGCTCCAAGGAAGAAATCAAGCTGCTTCAGACGTTGTTCTTCAGTAACCTTTAAAGAGGAAAGCAGTTGAAGGACCTCCTGCCAGACCTCAGAAGAAAAAGAAATCAGGTAAACTTGCTGAAACTATTACTGTTTATGATTCTGTCAATATATCTACATCTGCTGAACCCCAAACCTTAGGTGATATAGATGTTGATATTGACCTGACCATACCCTCTGATCCTCTGGCTGACAACCCTCAAAGAGATCAAGTATTATCATACTTAAGTGACTTTGACTCTGATGAACACTTTGAAACCCAAACAGAACCATCCCAATCAGAACCATCTCACTCAGAACCTTCTGAACCACCTATCTCTCAAACCATTCCTGTTGAACACTTTTCAAGACCTCCTCCCAGACCATTATCACCCAGACCTACTGGATGGTATGATGCTGGCTCTTGGAGAATACCAGGAATCAACGAACCTCTGGCCACTCTAAAGCCTCCATTCAACCTACCTTCTGAAAACATTTTTGCCTTAAACAGAACACAAACACAAAATCCTACCCCAACTGCTGACAACACCATAATCATTTCACCTGACATAACACCACCAACATCTCCATAACTTCCAACACCTGACTTGCCTATACTCTCACCTCCTCATATTCCATAACACCAAACTCATGAACCACCTGAAAAATTTGAACCTTCTGAAACTCATGAATCATCTGAACCTCATGATCAATCAACCACACCTAACCTTTTTGACCAACCTGACCATTCAACCACTTTGAACCAACAAGAAATCTTGAACCTGCTAAAATTTTAAGAACTGTAGTTGACTATGAATCTCTACAATTTTTGAAAAATGAAACTTTCAAGAAGGCTGTCCCAAAACCTGTTCAGCCAGATGTAAATATATTGTTTCAGAATTTTTTAATAGAAGTTCAAGCATGGTTGAACCTATTGAAGGAAGACTGCACCAGAAGTGTGAACCCAGCTGCAACAGATCTTCTGTGGGAATCTTTCAGAAGAATGTTAGATGCTGAGTCACTAAAGCTGCAAGATCTATGTCACTCTCAAGTGATTGAGAACTTCTCCAAGCATCTGCATGCCTTTCAATCAGAAGATGCTGATATTTGGGACAAGAAGTCTTCTTTGATGATTGCTGATGCTCCAGCTGATGAAATGGACATTTCAGAAGATGAATCTGAAGAATCCTCTGAAGATTCAAATTCTCTAGCAATTGTTTTTTTGAATCAACCTTCTGCTAAGGCAGCACCTGAACCTGTACCAACTCTTGTGATGGATTTGGGTACTCTGCTTTCAACCTTTGTTTGTTCTGACTCAACGGTTGCTGCTCCAAAGGCCGTTTCTGCTGAAGCTTCGTCATCCTCTTCTCCTACTTCACTTATCATGGATACTCTGAATGAGCTCAAGAGGGAGAATGAAGTCATTCATGAGCGCTTGGATAAGCAAGACCAAATAAATCAAGAAATCAGAAACTGGATGATGAAACAAGAAGAATCTGCCTCTGAGATCAAGAATCTTCTTATGGCTCTTGTTACTAAGAAATCCTAGTGTCATTCTGTTTCTTGTCTTTTGTTTGTTGTTTTGTACTTCTGGATATCTTTTGCTGTTTTATGAAAACTTTTAAGCTATTCAACTATTTTTTTATATACTTTTTGATTATGCCAAAAAGGGGGAGAAAAGGATTATTTTGATCTAATCTCTGATTAACAGTTAAGGGACTAAGTCTCAGACATTCTAACAAAATACAAGATTTCTTTCTATGTGCAAAAGAATTTTTGCAGGTATCACTTAAACTCTGGAAGAGTAATTCAGCTGAACATTATCTTCAAAAGAAGTTCTGAAGAAATCCAAGAAGATTTTTTCAAAGCTATGATAAATAATCTCAGGAATTTTTATATATATAGAAATATTTATTTCAGGGGGAGATTGTTATCTCTTATTATATTTTATTTCTATATCTGAATATTTTTTGTCATCATCAAAAAGGAGGAGATTGTTAGAACAAGATTAGTTCTGATCATATCTCAGAGTTTTGATGATAACAATAAATTATATTTTAGATAATTTATACTATGTTGAACGTATTTGACTGTTTCAGATAATATTCTGACAGAAGCATTTTGATGTGCTGAGCTAAAAATATATGAAGATGTTATTTGTTGAAAGAACTACTTGCTTTAAGCGCAACTGCTGATGCTGACTCTGGTAACACAATTATTTAAATGCATCTTCTAACACTTAGCAAGATTCCTTATTCAGAAGATTACTTGAAAGCAAGTGTTGTTCAGAAGTTTACTTGAAAGCAAGCGCTGATCAAGTTCTTAGCAAGCAAAGCATTGTTTAGAAGATAAGCAAAGCATGTTCTGAATTCAAGACGTTGAAGTAAGTTTTGAAAGAATGTAAAATCTAACTTGTCTTGTCAAGCTTTAGGAAACATGTTCTTACAAGTGCCGTTTGCTCATTTAATGCAAAGACGGCTGTATGCACTCAAGTGTCTACTCTAGTTCTTAGAAAATGGAATAGTGCAAGGAAACACGCAAGCATTTAATGCTCTCCACTTTTTGAAGGCGGCAACGGTCTTTTTGTTCTTACTATATATAGAAGGACATTTATTGCAAGCCAACTAACCAATCAATTTCAAAAAGAAGCAAGAAACTACGTGGAAAATTCTGGGCTCACAAACTCTTTGTTCATACACTTTGTGAAATTTATTCTAAGTGAAAAATCACAGTTGTGATATAGCTTGATTAGAAGCAAACTTGATCTCACTATCTGTAAAGATTAAACTCTTGTAATTGTTCATTGAGAGACCAAGTTTGGTCATATTTCTCAAGTAGACTAGGACTAGATTTAAGTCTTAGTGGTGTTAGTTACTTGTAAGATTACTTGTGCATTGTTAGTCACAATAGTTGTTGTGTGTTTGTAATCGATTGATTATAGTGGATTAAGTCCATGTTGAGAAAGGCGAAATCACCTTTACGGGTGGACTGGAGTAGTTTGAGTTCAAACGAACCAGGATAAAAATAACCTTGTCTTTCCATTATTGTTGAGCTTTGTTTTGAAAAGAAAAAGAGTCACTTATTCAACCCCCCTTCTAAGTGTTTTCTTACTCTTCATGTATAGCCTTCTCATACTCCTCCTTCATCTTCTCTACAGTAGCAAACTTAACAACTTTTCTAGTGATCTGAAAAATGTAACAGACAGTGTCATTTAGAATCAGAGGCCAGAAAGAACACAATCACATTATATCTTGTACATTAACTAAAGTTAAATACTCAAATTGTATCAAAAGCACAAATTTATTTGAAATTTTTTTACAGTATCAACAAACTTGACAGCTTCAATGAATTGTTATTAGTTTAAAATGAATAGTTGGTCAACAAAATTCACAAAAAGGAAAAATGTGTTATTGCACTAGGGCATATGTTTAACTAGAAAGATCGTGTCAACATGTAGCGGTAGAAATGTTGAGACTAAGCCATTGGATTGACTTAACTCGCACTGATCAAATAAAAATCACCACCGTGCTTTATTGTTTTCAAAGGAATGAGAAAAGAGCGAATAACCCAAAAAGAGGGGAATAGAATCTAAGTTCGGGGGTTGGTTATGCAAAGGGAAGGTATTTGCACCCTAAACATCTATGGTACTCCGCAGGAACCTCTTTAAAAATTTGTGTATTTTGGCTATAAATGTTGTATAAAAATAGATGGTGGAGATGAGAAGAGAAATATATATTTTTTATAATTTTTGCACTCGCCGCGGTTGTGAACCTTTAGTGCCTATGTACCACCTTCCGTGCAATACGGGATCAGGGTACTCGTAGTTCACCTTTAAAAAATTTTAAAACACAAGTGTGTTGGTTAATTTTAAGAGACGGGACATCATCGTCTTATCCGAGTGGAAGAACATACATACTACCCACGATTATGAGAAAGGAGAATTTGCATCATCTCAAAGTGGAGGATATGGCTTGGATTTTAAAATCAACAAAGCCTCGCTCAACACTCAAGTGGAAAATATCTCACTTCACTATATATCATAGAAGTATAGTAGCTCACATCAGTACAAGTATTGACAAGAGTATAATCTTGTGCATTGTTAGTCACAAAATGGCAAAATGACTTTTATTCTTCTCACAAAAATGTCAAAGTATTATTAAGTTGGTTAAAATTTAATTAAGATTTTTTTTTGGAAATGCATGGACCTAAGTCCAAGTTTTTTATGAAAGTGGTTCAAGTTTGAAAACAAGAAGAGTTTTGAAAAGGAGGGAGAAGATTTTTGAAATTAAAGAAGATGGGAGGAGATGAATAGGCTATCCTAAATCATAATGTAAAAGCTAGGAAAAAGAGTCATCTAACCAACAAGAAGCCAACACCTGACATAATGAGTCTATGTAGAATTCTCATCCTCTGGATTGAAACCAAACAAGCAAAGATAATAAACCTCTTAAGAAAACCAAGCTTCAAATGCACTAAGTCTTCACAAAAATTAGGCAGAGTAATGGCTGTATACAGATGAATTCTCAATCACAGGCAAATCATATAATCAGAATAAACTGCGCACAAAGATAACAAGCAACCCAATGTCTTGGGGTAAAACTCCAAGAACTCTAGAAAAAATAATAATATAAGTCACAAGGTCCCAAGGTAGGTCAATATCTTTAATCCTAAATCCAAGAAGTCCATAACTCCATCATGCCAAGGATAATAACCAAATAGTCCAAGTAACATTAAATTTTTTATTTATTGTTGAAGTTGGTTATTGAGTATCTTCAAAAAGAAGATGAAAAGCTCAAGTGAGCAAAATAAAAAGACATAAAGATAAATGCTCAAGTGAGCAAAGAATAAAATAACATGAGATGTAAATGCTAAAATAAATGGTACATAAAAGTAAAGGTATAAAGTAAAGGTATAAAGTAAAAGCATAAAAAATAAAAGTAAATTGTTAATGGGTTAGAAATTATAGATTAGTTGAATGACCATCTTGAATCTTGCATTTGAAAATTTATTAGAAAATTGATAAAATCAAAGCCTCTCAACAACAAGTTTCAATTGCTTTTTATCAAGTATATCATTCATTTCAAAATTTCAAGGCAACAATAAATGATCAACAATGTTTAAATGATTCACTTAGTCTAAAATTTATGAAAGTCCATTAAAGGATTGATAAGACCAAAGCCTCCTAACAATGAACCTCAAGGTTATTAGATCAAAGGTTTTAAGTTAAACATATTTGGGCTTGCAAACATAGGTTTGAGCCACGAATGATCATTTCTCGAATCAGGAAAAAATTTAGCGTTATGTTAATCAATCGTAATTGGACTTATGTAGAAGTCGCACCTATTTTAAGGCCGGTCAAATAGCAATCTATGTGCCATATGTCTGGAGTGATGATATGTAAATCATCCTCTAACAACATGTAGCACAAAAGAGAAGGGGATAAGATGAAGAGGAAGGGGATATATTTGAATCAAAATTTAATCAAACTATCATTAAAATCATCCATCCATTTTAGTGGAGTTAAACTTAACACTTAAGATCCAATGATGTTAATTAAGTTCATGATCAACAAACACATATCCAGAATATATTAAAAAACAAATTACATTTAATGAATAAAATAAAAAAATAAAAATGACTTTTAAATTGTTTTTTAAAATAAAAATAAAAGGTAAAATAGCCTGAAACATTTTTATAAATTCTTTTGGTAATTTTTTAAAACAGGAAAGTACTTTTAAACTAATTAAAATCACTCAAATAAGTGAAAAAAGGATAAAAAATAGTAGAAGTCAAAATAAAATTCTAAATTTTTTTCAGAAGGTCAGAAATAAGGAAAATGATTTTTATAAAAAAATTTAGAATTTTAAAAAATATCAAAAAGTAATTTTAAATAATTAAAACAAGTTAAAACAAAAGAAAAATTATAAAAAATATCAAATCTGAAAATAAAATCATGAAAAAATAAAAATCAGAAAGAGAATATTTGAAAATGTTTTTGTGAATTTTTTCATAATTTTTGAGTCAGAAGTGAACTTTCTATGATTTTTTAAAGTTCAAAAAAATTAAAACAAAAAAAATTAGAAAATAAAATAACAAACCAAAAAAATGTGGACCATATGATCATTGTCAAAACGCATATCCAATGGATCTGACACGCTGTTGTGATACGGTGTCAGAACCGACTGTTATATACTGGTTTTGCGTTTTTTGTTCGCAAATATGCGGTAAGCAAGAGTCACCACCGTCTTTTCTTTTATCCAACAAAGGAAAGGGTGAAAAGAATAGAAAAATACCTTTTCAAGACGTTTTTTGAGTAAGGGGGTAGATTATGGAAAGGGAAGGTGTTAGCACCCTTTCCATCAGTGGTTTTCCACGGGCTCTTAGAGGTTTTCTCATTTTGAAATACCTGTGTGCTTTGTGACTTTTGAAAATGTTTTGAAAATGCCTTAGTACGACAAACTTTGTAATGTTTCTCAGAATAATGGAGGAAATATACAAAGTGTTTTGAAATGTCTTTTGAAAAGTAGTTTTTGTGTGTAAGTGCAAAAATAGTTTGAGCAAACTTCTAACAGCTATCTACTTTTTGTACTCGAAAATGGTGTTCTTTTCCTCTTTTCCTTTAGACAGTGCTATCCTACTATTAGTGTGTAGGTAGCCTTGTCGTTGGATGTTTTGAGGGACAATTGGAGGGACATTACAGTCACGAAGGCAACTTATGGAAAAGCTTTAGCAATTCTGTTTTAGGGACTAGATCATTTACCGAGAAGGCAACTTGTAGGGTCATCGAGGGACTATGATCTTTTGATTTTACGGGTCTTTGTTAAAGCATTCCTGCCCCATGACTGTTTTATTGAAGGCAACCAAAGTGGGCATACCTTAGAGATGCTTGTGTGCAATTGTGTTATGTTCAGTAATTTTTGTCTTTTTTGTTAGGTTTGCTAACGTTTGATTTCAGTCTTTGTCATACATGTCTAGTTACTAGCAGTTAATATGAAAAGCAGTAAAAAAATGAAGAAAATAGAGGTCCTACGCTATTACACTGCTTCGGGGAGGGGATTTACATTATACAAGGATAATGGGGGATAAAGCGGTAAATATCCTAATTTTATCTATTACATCTAGTAAACAGATACAACAATAGTAAAAATACGAAATTAAATAAACGCGCGCAAAGATGAAAACACGTATGAAAATGTAAAAAAGAAATTTTTTTTGTTGTTTTCAGTAAAAAAGAAAGTAAAGCCTAAGTCTATTTAATTTTAATTTTAAGAAAAAAAGATGTTAAAATAATTAATTAATTTGTTTACAAAAAATTAACTTAATTAGAAAAAATACTAGCCTAATGTCTTTTTTGTGATTTTTGATTTGCTGTTTTATTTTTAAGGAGGGAGTTGTTCTTCGAATTGAACCTACAAGGCAAATGCTAGCAAAAAAAAGGATGCAGGACCTGGGTATCGAATCTAGGTCCTTCTCCCTAATTCAAAGCTCCTGTCCTCAGACCTAAGCTTATTTTGACTTGAAACGGGCTATGCCATGAGTTTCAAAAGGCAGATCATGCATGCCTTTCGATGGCGTGATTTTAATCCTGCATGCTATCTTGTGTATGATATGCTCATATAAACATAAAAGCTATTAGCATCACATATATACCAATAGTAGGTATTTAAAAGGATTAGAAATGCAATTTCGATTTGGGTAAGTCCTCACCAACTGGAGATGCTTCAATCTGAGCGTGGCTTGGATTGGAACAGATTCTTGGGAATCTCAAGAACACAGATATATCCTTCATCTGGATTGAGGGTATCTGCAAAGAAAACTAGTCAGAATTTTGATCCTGTCTATGGTGGTGTGAGTATTCTCTTTTTCTAGGCAATATCTCTTCCTTGATGCAATACTTGTGATCTCTTTATATAGAGGGGGTAGAGGGGACACGAAGGCAAAGGTTTAAATAACCTTGATTATGTGTTTTAAATCCATGAATGATAATTTGTAACGTTGGCCAAACCCATGGGATCTCGTCCTTTTTTTGAATTTTGAGTGTATGTGGATGTGCTGGTCTTTGAATGCTCTCTTTTGAATAAGCTGATGGCTTCCTTCGAATGGCCTTGATTCAGCTCCTTCGAACGGCTCTGATGGAGCTCCTTCGAATGACTCTGATTCAATTCCTTCGAATGGTTCTAATTCAGTTCCTTCGAATGTCACTTGTCCAAATACTAATCGAAGGGTATTTATTGAAATGTCAATCGAAGAGTCCTTTGCTACGCCAATCGAAAGATCTTGTCCATGCCAATCGAAGGACACAGTTAACATGCCTGTCGAAGATGCCTTGACACAATTCCAAATCGAAGGATCCCTTTCCATGCCAATTTAAAGGCTTGGCCCAGGGTGTCAAACGAAAGGGTCTTTCAGAATGCCAATCGAAGGCCTTGACACAATGCCAATCGAAGGGCTTGTCATGAGGCCAATCGAAAGGCCTTATATCCATGCAAATCAAAGGGTTTGGCCATAATTCCAATCGAAGCATTTGGAATGTTAATCGAAAGGCTTGGCTACAATGCTAATCGAAGAGCATTGTCCATGCCAATCGAAAAGATCCTTAAGAATACCAATCGAAGAGTCTTTCAAAATGCCAATCGAAAGGTACTTAAAACACCATTTAAAAATTTTATTTTTTCTTAGGCAAGGGTTTGTGGTCAATCATGTAGGGGAAGACCTTGGAAAACATGAGAGGGCAAATTTTAGGGTACAACAGTTGCCCCTGTTCAATCTTCTTAAACCTGAGGATGTAGATTGGCTTGTCTGCCTTTCGTGATCTGAAGGTGGAAGATGATTGAACACTATAGTGCCCAGAAATTTGCACTCGTCTGAAGTGATACTGTTGGTGAATAATATTGGGAATAGGCTTACAGATGCCATTTAAAAAAGGTGATAGGAGACTGTCGAAGATGGGCTTAAAGATGCCATCCACGGAACATGACGGAGATTCGTCAGAGATGGGCTTAAAGATGCCATCCAGATGAATGTTGATTTCACGGGATATTCCTTTGTGGGAATCCCTTCTCTTGCTATTAGAGAGGACTCCGCTGAGGAATGTCGGTCTCTATCTTGGAATCATAGAGTTTTAGGAGCTTTAGTTGTCCGTTGCTCTACTGGGGAGTCATCATTTGATTGAAGAGATGGAAGTGAAATGCTATCTGGTTAGGATCCAGGCTTTACAGTGTCTTACTGAGGGTAATAAGGCTAACTGTTATTTGGTCGTGCTCCAGGCTTCACAATGACTTACTGAGGAAATGAGATTAAACTGTTATCTGGTCGTACCCAGGCTTTATAGTTTGAAGAAATTAAGCTGTTATCTGGTCGGGTCCAGGCTTTAACTTGAATCTGAGGTGCACCGTTATCTGGTCGTATCCAGGCTTTGGTAATTTGAATAAATTAAGTTGTTATCTGGTCAGGTCTGAGCTTCAACTTGAACCTGAGGTATACTACTATCTGGTCGAATCCATGCTTTATAGTAACTGACAGAGTAAACTGCTATATGGTCGGACTCCAGGCTTCGCAGCACCTTATACTGTTATCTGGTCGAAATCCAGGCTTCACAGCGTCTTAAATTATTGGTTGACTATTATCTGGTCGGGTTCCGGGCTTCATAGTAACTAACAGGGTAAACTGCTATCTGGTCGGATTTCAGACTTCACATCACTTTATACTGTTATTTGGTCGAAATCCAGGCTTCAGTGTCTTTGAAGAAGTGAACTACTATCTGGTCGGATTCCAGGCTTTGCAGCACCTTATACTGTTATCTGGTCGAAATCCAGGCTTTACAGTTTCTTAAATTATTGATTGACTATTATCCGGTCGGGTTCCGGGCTTCATAGTAATTGATAGGGTAAACTACTATCTGGTCGGATTCCAGGCTTCACAGCAGTTTATACTGTTATCTGGTCGAAATTCAGGCTTCACAATGTATTTGAAGAAGTGAACTACTATTTGGTCGGATTCCAGGCTTCACAGCACCTTATACTGTTATCTGGTCGAAATCCAGGCTTCACAGTTTCTTCGATTGGAATGGAAATCAGAGAGACCTTAATGTCGATTTGACTGAACTAGAGAAGGTCTTGGATTAACTTTGATTGGAATGGAAATCAGAAGAATCTTAGCATCGATTCAACTGGACGAGACAAAAGTCTTGGAATATCTTCAACTGGAATAGAAATCAGAGAGATCTTAGTGTCAATCTGACTGAACCAGAGAAGGTCTTGGGAGGACATTTTTTGAGGAAATTGCTGAAATAGCCCTTCATCAGACATAGCTTTTGAGAAGACTACCAGGTCATACAAGTAGTGGTGTTTGTTGATTTGATCTTTCCCTGAAAAAGGTAAAGAGTTAGTCATATGCAATGTCATGATGTATGAAATGCATTGATGATGTTCTCAAAATAAATGAGATTATACTATATGTGATGTGTATGCACATGCCATGATGTATGAATATGGGATGCTATTGAGATGTTTCTCAGTCTAGAAAAGTAAATCCCAGACTGCTGCTGGGGAGTATTGGGAAGCTGAATCCTTCATATCCGTTGGGAATGATGAATGGATATGATTTGTCGGGGATTGACTCTGCTTGAGAATAATTTTGTGGAGGGAGAATGCTTTATTGGAAGATTTTGCCGCTGTAGAGAAATAAACTTTGTTGGGGAATGAACTTCCGTAGTTAGAGAAATAAACCCTATATGGGAGGAGGTTTTATAACTGTTTGAAATTATAAAACTCGGCTGGGGAAAACAAACTTCAGTTGGAGAAGGTAATCCCTGCTTGGGGAAGAAGAGGGCAAAACTCTGGTTGTTTCTGCTCTGTGGGGAACATAGATGTTATGGGGTTGTATGCAATGGTGACCCCGTCTCGAACTATCTCTACCCCTGTACCTGTTTGGAAGGAGTAACTGTCGGGACTGCAAATGTTTTCAGATTTTGCCCCGTTTCTTAAATTCATTAGTATCCGTCTTTCTGTTTTTTATGCAAGTATTTGTGAACAGTGATCATATTTAAATGCATATGTCAAAAATAAGTCATTGGATGTTTTTTTTGCAAAACAAAACAGAAAAAGAACAGCAAATAGTTTTGTACTTTAAATGACTTGTATTGATTTTTGAAGCTCGCATATAACAGGCATTTTGTACAAAGAGACTGACCTTCTAGCAAGAGAACGCTGCCATGAAAGTGAAAATTATACAAAATAGTGTACAAAGAGAAACCAACTACGTGTAATAATCCCATTGAGTTTGAATTCTTCTATTTCCCCTATGTCCTTGAGCGCCTCATCACTTTGCTACTCGTCCGAAGCTGACTGGATTGATCGGTACCGTCTGAGCTTGATAGTCGATACTGAGGTCTAGTCGCAAGGTGATCCAATGGGGCATAGTTGTATGCTTCAAATCCCTAACTTTTTCCTGGACCACCCTTACGGGTTTTCAGTCCACCGGGATACCCTATTTTGTTAAAGTCACCTTTGCAGGTTTTGGACTTGCCGGGTGTACATATTTTTTTGTATTTATCCCTAATTTTTTCCCGAACCCTTTTGGTTCTCCGAGATGCCCTTACTTTTTCCTAGGCCAGTCAACCTAGCGGGTCTTTATTCATGTGTTGTATCTTTTCACTATGTCCGCATTAACAGGGTGAGGAAGGTCGTCACCATCCATGGTGGTCAGAATCATGGCTCCACCGGAAAATATGCTTTTGATCACAAATGGCCCTTCGTACGTGGGAGTCCATTTTTCCCTGGGATCAACTTGAGACAGTATGATGTGCTTGATTACTGGATCACCCACTTGATACACTTGACGTCTGACCTTTTTGTTGAAAGCCTTGATCATCTGTTTTTGATACATTTGACCATGACAGACAGCAGTAAGCCTTTTCTCATCAATCAGATTTAGTTGATCAAGTCGAGTCTGGATCTAATCGTCTTTGTTCAATCCTGCATCCTTCATGATCCTTAGAGAAGGGATATGGACCTCAATAGGCAGGACAACCTCCATACCATATACCAGAGAATAAGGTGTTGCCCCTGTCGACGTGCGTGCTGAGGTGCAGTAGCCATGAAGAGCAAATGGTAACATCTCATGCCAGTCTTTGTATGTCACCGTCATCTTCTGTACGATTTTCTTGATATTCTTATTAGCAGCCTCCACGATGTCATTCATCTTCGGCCGGTAAGGGGAAGAATTATGATGCTGGATTTTGAATTGCTTACAGAGTTCGGTGATCATTGTATTGTTGAAATTTGTACCATTGTCAGTAATGATTCTCTCTGGCACACCATACCGACAAACCAGGTTATGCTTGATAAACCTCGCCACAACATTCTTGGTAACAGAAGCAAAAAAGGAAGCCTCAACCCACTTCGTGAAGTAATCAATGGCTACTAGGATGAAGCGATGCCCATTGGAAGCGATAGGTCTAATCTCTCTGATCATATCAATTCCCCACATTGCAATGGGCCATGGAGCCATTAAGAAGTTCAAAGGAACCAGAGGTACATGCACCTTATCAGCATAGATCTGGCATTTGTGACAAGTTTGGGAATGCTGATAGCAGTCTGCTTCCATAGTGGACCAATAGCATCCCGCCCGTAGGATCTTTTTATCCATGGTGTGTCCACTAGAATGGGTGCCGAAGGTACCTTTGTGTAGATATGCCATAATCCTCTCTGCTTCATTTTTATCTATGCACCGAAGTAAAGTAGAGTCATGATTGCGCTTATAGAGGATTCCATTACTGAGGAAGAACTTTGCAGCGAACCTCCTTAGGAACTTCTTATCATTGACAGATGCCCCCTTGGGATATTCTTGAACCTCGAGATACCTTTTCACTTCGTGGAACCAAGGTTTATCTGCTATCTCTTTAGTGTCAATCTCATAGCAGTATGCTGGTTCATCCATCCTCTCAATAGTGATCCGAGGGGCCTCGTTGTCCCACTTGACCTTGAACATAGATGACATGGTAGCTAGCGCATCCACTAACTGATTCTCTTCTCGTGGGAAATGTTCAAAGGTGGCCTCTTCAAAGTGTGGGAGCAGTGTCAGCACATGTTCTTTGTAAGGGATGATATTCGGTTGCTTCGTGTCCCACTCGCCTTTGATTTGACTTATTACCAAGGTTGAATCTCCGAAAATGCTCAAGAACTTGATCCTCAGGTCAATAGAAGCTTTGATACCCATGATGCATGCTTCATACTCCGCCATATTGTTGGTACAGTTGAAGCATAATCTGGCGGTGAAAGGAGTATGACAGCCCTCGAGAGATATGATTACAACTCCAATGCCATTTCCGAGTGCGTTGGAGGCTCCGTCAAAAACCATAATCCATCAGGATCCTTCGGCAGGTCCTTCATTCGGTCCAGGTTCTTCACAGTCAGTAACTAATATAATATTCTCGTCCGGGAACTCAAAATTCAAGGACTGGTAGTCATCCACAGCTTGATGGGCCAAATGATCGGCTAGTACACTTCCCTTGATTGCTTTCTGGGTTGTGTATTGGATATCATATTCGGTCAAGATCATTTTCCATCTTGCTATTCTTCCAGAGAGTGCGGGCTTCTCGAAGATGTACTTGATCAGGTCCATCTTAAATATCAACAAAGTAGTATGGGTCAACATATACTGTCTCAGTCGGCGAGCAGCCCATGCCAAAGCGCAGCAAGTTTTCTCGAGCAGTGAGTATCTTTTTTTACAGTCAGTAAACTTTTTGCTAAGGTAGTATATCGCATGCTCTTTTCGACCGGACTCGTCATGCTGCCCTAGCACACACCCCATTGAACTATCCAACAATGTTAAGTACATTATCAAAGGTCTTCCTTCAATCGGAGGCAACAAAATTGGAGGCTCTTGAAGGTATTCCTTGATTCTCTCGAAGGCGGTATGACATTCGTCATTCCATTTTACCACCTGATCTTTCTTCAAGAGTTTGAAGATTGGCTCACAAGTAGTAGTTAAATGGGAAATGAACCTGGAAATGTAATTTAGGAGTCCTAAGAACCTCTGACCTCCTTCTTAGTGTGAGGAGCCGACATATCTTGCATAGCCTTCACTTTTGTAGGGTCTACTTGAATACCCTTGTCACTGACAATGAAACCTAGAAGTTTACCAGACCCTACCCCGAAGGTGCACTTGTTCGGATTTAACCTCAGCTTGTACGTCTTCAACCTATCAAACATATTTTGTAGATGATCAAGGTGCTCTTCCTCAGTTTGAGACCTGGCTATCATGTTATCAACATAAACCTCTATCTCATGGTGAATCATATCATGAAACAGATCTACCATGGCTTGCTGATAAGTTTCCCCAGCGTTCTTCAACCCAAACAGCATCACTTTGTAACAGAAAGTGCCCTATTACGTGACGAAGGTTGTCTTCTCCATGTCTTCGGGTGCCATCTTGATTTGATTGTAACCAGAGAAACCTTCCATGAAAGATCTTGTGTTGCATAGTGTTGTCAGCCAGAACGTCAATGTGGGGAAGCGGAAAGTAATCCTTGGGGCTTGTCCTGTTCAAATCTCTGTAGTCCATACACATTCTTACCTTGCCGTCCTTTTTAGGCACCGAGACCATGTTAGCAACCCATTGGGGATAAGAAGTGACAGCTAGGAACCCAACATTGAACCGTTTCATAACCTCTGTGTGATACGGTGGGAGAACTGACTTGGGTGTTTTGCGTTTGATTGCAAATGTTACGATTTAACAAGAGTTACCACTGACTTTTCTTTTATCAAAAAGGAAAGGTGAAAAAGCACAAGAAATACCTTTGAGATTTTTTCTTGAGTTCGGGGGGTAGATTATAAAAAGGGAAGGTATTAGAACCCTTTTTATCCATGGTTTTCCATGGGCTCTTAGTTACTTGCTAGATCACTTGCTTTTGTTTGAAAATGTGCTTTGTGTAGTTTTTGAAAGTATTTTGAAAAGAGGCCTTTGTTTAGGCAAACTTTGTAATGATTCTCGTTTGTAAGAATGTATACAAAGTGTTGATCTTTTTTAAAAATGTTTTCAAGTTTGAAAGATGTTTTTGAAAGTGTTGGTGTTTGTTTTGAAAATAGAAAGGATGTTTTGGTTTTGAAATTGAGCAAGTAACTAGGAACATTCTACCTACTCAAAAGTCTTTCATGTTTACTTTCTTTTTCCTTTGACATTATTATCTTACCATTGATTTGGTAAATAACCCTATCTTTGGATGTAAATGGGGCGGGCGTGGGTCATCGTGTAACCATGATTAGCAATGTTGCAAAATATCTTAGCATTTTCCTTTAGGGACTAAGATCATTTTGAAAGGAAACATGGATAGCGTCATCGAGGGACTATGATCTTGTATTTTTGCTTGTTTTTGCTAAGATACCTCACATGCATAATATGTCCATTTTGTAAGGCAACCAAGTGGATTTACTCTAGGGGTATTTGTGTGCAAGTGTATTAATTTACATGCTTGATTTGTCTTTGATTAGGGTTTGCTACTTGTTGGTTTTAGTCTTTCCATACAAAACCCTAATTACTAGCATTTGTATATAAAGCGATAAATTGCGAAAGTTAAAATTACTACGCTATTACATCTTTAGGGGAGAGGGTATACAAATTACAAATGGGGAATATTGCAAGAAATTAAATCTAAATAATTATTACAACCATATTGAATTTTGAATAAATGCACAAAATAAATAAGTAAGAATGCAAGAATATAAAATGTAAGAAGAAATATGATTTTTGTTTGGTTTTCATGAAAACGGGTTTTTTGACCTAATTAAGTAAAATGATTAACTAAGATAAATAAGAAAGTTAATATTAAGTTAGTAGAATAAATTAATTTAAAGAAAACAAGTTTTTTAGGATTTTGGTGAATTTAATTAAATTAATAAATAAAAATAATTAAATAAAAATCCTAAATTCTAAATTGATTTTAATTTACAAAATAATATAATAATAATTAAAATTTATTATCTAAGTATTGAAAAAAAGGTAAATTTAATTATTAAAGAAAATGTAAAAGAAATGTTTTCATTATTTTGTTTTTGTGAAGGAAAATAAAATATAAAAAATGTGAAAATAATAAATAAAAACATTTTTTGGGTTTTTTATTACTAATAATAAAAATTAATATTAATAATAATAATTAAAAAAAAGGGCCAGGATGTATGAACAGCAAGACATGGGGTAAGAATATTGCAAAAAAAATATGGCCCAAAGCAATTGAGGCCCAGGCGCTGCAAAAACAAAGAAAATGCCAAAAAAAGTGAAAAAATGAAAAAAGGTCACGCTGGGGCTTGAACCCAGGACCTAAGAGTGACAGACGCGCGCTTTAACCACTGGGGTGGTGATACATCCGTTAACTTATGCAAAACAACAAATATATAATATAAGTCTTGCCCTAAATGTACTTCATCTTCAACCTCCAGCCAGAATCCCTGCAACTTATTCGTTTCTCAACCATTTGTAAAAATCTGAACATGAAAGTTGTGTAAAATTTTATCACGATTCCAGAAATATAAATAACTAAAACTATAGATCAAAGATGAATGGGAATTTCTAGTGGTACCAAATTCTGACCTAATTTTTCCAGGATGTTCAGATTCAAAATTCTAACTACTCAAGCAATACAAATGAAATCTAAATACATGGTTAGTTTCAGGGTTATGATATCTACATTTTATCTTCACAAATGGAAAGCAAATGGTGCCTATATGAAGAGTTCAAAAGTCAGAAAACTCACCTTGAAAATGGAATTCGTGTTTTGAGTTAGAGCTTGTTTCAAGGTTCTGAAAGGATCAGCTTAGCTTCCTCGAGGTCCCAGGAAGCTAATGCAATGATTAGCTTGGTTGGAGAGTGGCTGAAATGGTCTAGAGAAGTCCAATTGTGATGCTCTGTTTTTGAAATTGGAAATGGAGGAAGATGGTGTTACAGTCGTGTAACAGGGACAAGGATGGCTTGTGTATGATGCTTGGAAGCTTTTGGAAGCAAAAAGCCAAGAAACGCACGAGTAGTTTTTGATTTTGGGATTTCTGGTCAGAATATGCAACAATGGAAGTATGAGATGCAATTCTGAGTTCTTGTGAGTTTTAAGGCTTGTGTATCTGTATCTTTTGTTACCAAGGACTTCTACATAAGTAATGAGAAGGTTTTTGTGCTTGAGAGGGCCAGAAGTACAAGATATAAGTTGAATGCTATGTTACTTGATTTTGAAGAAAAGTGGGAGCATGGTTCCAAGATGAAGTACAAGCATGGGCTGAGTGATTGTAAGGCTTAAGACAAACTTCTCTTGAGTTATAGGATATGTATGATCAACAGAAATCAATTTCAAGGCTCAAGAACAAGTTTTGTGCATAAAGCTACTTTTTCAAAATGACATTGTGCACTTTCTTCCTAAAATGGATATAAAGCATGGCATTGCATTGAATGCTTGAGTTGAAGCCTCTAACAACTGTGCAAGCATTTAATTATGGAGTGCCTAACAAGTTTGAGGCATGAAAAGCAAAGATTATGCAGCATAGGTTTGAGATTTTAATTTTGTTCATCACAAAATTTGCCTTGTAAAATAACTTGAAACCCCAACTTCTGACTTTTGATTCTCCTTGCTCACAAATGATCTCAAGGAGTTATTGGACATTTTGGAAAGCTTGTAATATGATATATAATACATCTTTGAATCACTTTTGCAAAATACAAATGGAACTAGATGAAACTTGGGTCATAAGTTAGGTCAAAATCCTGACCAAACATGTTCAAAATTTGACTAAGTGTTAAGTTTCATGACCATGACTTCATGGATTAATAACTTGAGATCCGATCATTTTTAGGAGAAGTTGTGTAAAGAAATTTTGTAGATCTCCTGTAGATCTACAACTTTCATGTTGAAAGTTTCTTTTGAATCATCTTGCATCAAGGTGAAAAATTGGCTCAAAGTTGTGAAAAAACATGAAGTTTTCAACACTTCGAAAAATTTTTAAGTTTGAAAACTTTGACTTTTCAAAATGAAATCTTGACTTTTTGATTTCTTGATGAACAAGTTTCATATTTTTACATGTTTTGATGAATTGTGATCTTTGATACTTGATATTGACCCAAAAGTCAAAGTTTGACTTTTTAGTATACATTTGACTTTTAATCAGTTGACTGAAAATTCATCTGTCAATCAATTGGACTTGAGCAGTGTTTTGAGTAATTCCATTAGGTAAAAATGATGCAATTTAACTATTAAGATAATGTCTCAAACCAAATAACCATTTGCTAGTCCAAAAATAAAAAATTTCCCTTTCTCAGTCAAAAACCCTAATTTTGACCATTTTGCCCTTTTGATGATTTGGTCAAATTTCTTGAGGAATTATGGTCCAAACTTGATCAAGTGATACATATGAGTTTATAATGCTGATGTGGATACAAAATTATGAAGTTTGACTGTAAATTGGCTATAGTTGACTTTTTCCCCAATACAACTGATTTTTAGATTAACTGCTCAATTGACTGAGCAAAAATGTGATTCAAGGCTTGAAACTTGACATGAGTAATCTTGGGGGTCCATAATGATCCATGAAAGTCATATGAGGCATTGAAAGTTCAATTATCCTTGTGCAATCTCAAACCCTAATTTTAGTCATCAGTGCTTAAGGAGGTGTCCTGAGTTGATCAACCCTAGTGCAGTCTTGAACCAAGAGAGATATTTGTGAGAAAATATTTGATAAGTGAGAGGGAAAATTTTGGGGTACAACAGCTGCCCCTGTTCAATCTTCTTAAACCTGAAGAGTTAGATTGGCGGATTTTTCATTCGTGACTTGAAGGTGGAAGATGATTGGACACTAGAGTGCCCAGAAATTTGCACTCGAGGATGTGATGGTTGATGGTGTAGGGAATGGGCTTAAAGATGCAATTTGGAGAGGTGATGGAAAGTTGTTGGAGATGGGCTTACAGATGCCATCAAAAATATTATTGGCAGGAATGGAAGAAGTGTCAGAATAAATCTCTGGTTGATTTATACTGAAATAGTGGATGTGTTGGGTTGAGTACCAGAATAATATCCATAAATGAATTGTATTTGAATCATATTTGAAAGTTGAAACTGAATGAGTATCATAATGACATCCGTATCTAGAGCGTATCTGAACTGTATCTGAAAGCTGAAACTGAATGAGTATCAGAATGGCATCCATATCTCGAGCGTATCTGAACTGTATCTGAAAGCTAAATCTGATTGAGTATCAGAATGGCGTCCGTATATAGAACGTATCTGAACTGTATCTGAAAGTTGAATCTGAATGAGTATCAGAATGGCGTCCATATCTGGAGTGTATCTGAACTGTATCTGAAATTTGAATCTGAATGAGTATCAGAATGGCGTTTGTATCTAGAGCGTATCTGAACTGTATCTAAAAGTTGAATCTGAATGAGTATCAGAATGGCGTCCGTATCTGGAGCGTATCTGAACTGTATCTGAAAGCTGAATCTGAATGAGTATTAGAATGACATCCATATCTAGAGCGTATCTGAACTGTATCTGAAAGTTGAATCTGAATGAGTATCGGAATGGCGTCCATATCCAGAGCGTATCTGAACTGTATCTGAAAGTTGAATCTGAATGAGTGTCAAAATGGCGTCCGTATCTGGAGAGTATATGAACTATATCTGAAAGTTGAATATGAATGAGTATCAGAATGGCGTCCGTATCTAGAGCGTATCTAAACTGTATCTGAAAGCTGAATGAGAGGAAACCCGTGCAGGATTGCTTCAGCTAGTCGTGTAGATAATTGTCCTGGCTTTTTTCCAGGTATTAATCTCTGACCTTTTGCACATTGTTGATGATAGCCATCTGCTGCCTGATCTTTCCTGAAGAGATGAAATATTAGTTGCATGCAATGTCATGATGTATGAAATGCATTGTACAATGATGTTCTCAAAAAAATGAATGAGATTATGCATTCGTGTCATATATGTTTATGACGTATGGATGCGATGTATGGGTATGTAAGCTATGTTGTTGTAATACTGTTGGATTAGGGAAAATAAATTCCTGACTTCTGTTGGGGATGTGGAGTGCAAGTCTTCATGTTTTGAAGTGCTAATGAGTTGATGAGCTTCTAGTTGTTAGAGAAACAAACTCTGTTGTGTAAAGAAAACGCCGTGTATTGCTTGTGAAATCCTGTTAGGGAATCCTGAGAAACTGGGCGACTTCTATTGGGGATTGATAACTGGAAGTTTTGTTCTACCGGGGATGAGAGAGCTTGATATCATTAAGCTGCACACTGTGGAGGATTTTATAGTCTAAAGATATTATCCTATTTCTTAAAGCCATTAGTGATTGTCTTTCTATTTTTCTATTCCCCTTTGTTTGTTTATTTGTAAATAGTAGTTACGTTCAAATGCATATGTTCAAAAATAAATCATTGGACGTTTTTGTAAACAAAACACAAAAATAAAGAAAAACACATAGTTTTGCACTTTCAAAGGAATATCTTTGTATTAACTTGAATAAGTATTTTGTACAATGAGACGAACATCCTAGTAAGAGAATGTCGTCGTAAAAAAATGGAAATTTGATACAAAGAAAAGATAGCTATGTGCAATAATCCCATGGGGTTCCCATTCTGCTATAGCTTTCGTGTCTTTGAGCATCTTGTCCACTTGCTACCTTGTCCGAAGTTGATTGGATTGATAAGAACCACTGAGTTTATCAGTCGTAGCTAAAGGTTGTCTATAAGGTGATCAACGGGATGTAGTCATACGCTTTTAATTCCCTAACTTTTGCCTGGACCGCCCTTTCGGGTTTTCAGTCCACCGTGATACCCTTTTTTTCCCAAGTCGCCCTTTCGGGTTTCCAACTTGCCGGGTGTATAGTTTTTTTGTTTTATCCCTAATTCTTGCCCGAACCTTTTTGGTTCGCCGGGATGCCCTTGTTTTGCCTAGGTGTGTCAACCTAGCGGGTCTCTTATGCGTAGTATCTTTTGACTATGTCCGCGTTCACAGGGTGTGGCAGGTCGTCGCCATCCATAGTGGTTAAGATCATTGCTCCACCAGAGAATATGCTTTTGATCACAAACGGTCCTTCATATGTAGGAGTCTATTTTCCTATGGGATCACCCTACGGCACAATGATACGCTTGATCACCAGATCCCCGACTTGATACACTTGGCGTCTGACCTTTTTATTGAAAGCCTTGATCATCCGTTTTTTGATACATTTGACCATGACAGACAGTAGTAAGCCTTTTCTCATCAATCAAGTTCAGTTGATCAAGTCGAGTTTGGATCCAGTCATCTTCATTCAACCCTGCATCCTTCATGATTCTCAGAGAAGGGATCTGGACCTCAATAGGCAAGACAACTTCCATTCCATATACCAGAGAGTAAAGTGTTGCCCCAGTTGATGTGCGCGCCATGGTACGGTAACCGTGGTGAGTGAATGGTAGCATCTCATGCCAATCCTTGTAGGTTACTGTCATTTTCTGTATGATCTTTTTGATGTTCTTGTTTGCGGCTTTGACATCGCCATTCATCTTTGGCCGGTAAGGGGAAGAATTATGGTGCTGGATCTTGAATTGCATGCACAGTGCGGTGATCATAGTATTGTTGAGATTCGTACCATTGTCTGTGATGATCCTCTCTGAGATACCATACCGACAGATGAGATTTTGTTTGATAAACCGGGCGACAACATTCTTGGTAACAGAATCAAAAGAAGCTGCCTCAACCCACTTCGTGAAATAGTCATTGGCCACCAAGATGAAGCGGTGTCCATTAGGAGCTGTGGGCTTGATTTCTCCAATCATATAAATGCCCCACATCGTGAATGGCCAGGGAGCAGTCAGGACATTCAAAGGAACTGGAGGTACATGCACTTTGTCAGCATAGGTCTGACACTTGTGGCAGGTTCGAGAGTGCTGATAGCAATCTGCTTCCATGGTAGACCAGTAATACCCCTCCCTTAGGAATTTCTTAGCCATTATATGTCCACTGGAATGGGTGCCAAAAGTTCCTTCATGTAAATCAACCATGATCTTTTCCGCCTCAACCTTGTCTATGCAACGAAGCAATACAAAGTCATGGTTGCGCTTGTAGAGAATGCCATTACTGATGAAGAACTTATCAGAGAATCTCCTTAAGAACTTCTTATCATTTACTGAAGCTCCTTCCGGATACTCTTGAGCCTCAAGATACCTCTTAACTTCATGGAACCAAGGCTGGTCCACTACTTCTTCAGTATCGATCTCGTGACAGTAAGATGGTTCATCCATCCGTTCAATGGTGATATGGGGAGCCTCGTTATCCCATTTGAGTTTAAACATGGATGACATTGTGGCTAGCGCATCTGCTAGTTAATTTTCCTCTCGTGTTCCACTCTCCTTTGATCTGACTGATGACCAAGGCTGAATCTCAAAATACGCTTAGGGACTTGATTCCCATATCCATGGTAGATTTGAGACCAAAAATGCATGCTTCGTACTCTGCCATGTTATTTGTACAGTTGAAATAGAGTCTTGCATTGAAGGGAGTGTGACATCCTTCAGGGGATATGAGTACAACACCTATGCCATTGCCGAGTGCGTTGGAATCCCCATCAAAAACCAGGGTCCATCAGGATCCTTGTTCAGGTCCATCATATGGTCTGAATTCTTCACAGTTATTTACCATCATGATGTCTTCATCTGGGAATTCGTACTTCATGGACTGGTAGTCATCCACAACTTGATGAGCCAGGTGATCGGCTAGCACACTGCCCTTTATTTCTTTCTGGGTAGTGTACTTAATGTCATATTCCGTAAGGATCATCTGCCATCTCGCTATTCTCCCAGAGAGGGCATGCTTCTCGAATATGTATTTTATTGGATCCATCTTAGATATCAATAAGGTAGTATGGATCAGCATATACTGTCTTAGCCGGCGAGCAGCCCATGCCAGAGCGCATCAAGTTTTCTCGAGCAGTGAATATCTTATTTCACAGTCGGTAAACTTTTTGCTCCGGTAGTAAATAGCATGCTCTTTTCGGCCAGACTCGTCATGCTGCCCCAGCACACACCCCATTGAATTTTCCAAAACAGTTAGATACATGATCAAGGGTCTTCCCTCAACTGGTGGCATTAAAACAGGAGGTTCTTGTAGGTACTCTTTGATCTTGTCGAAGGCAGTTTGGCATTCATCATTTTATTTGAATACTTGATCTTTCTTCAGTAATTTGAAGATTGGTTCATAAGTAGAGGTCAAGTGAGAAATGAATCGGGCAATGTAGTTTAGCCGTCCTAAGAATCCTCTGACTTCCTTCTCAGTACGAGGAGAATGCATTTCTTGTATTTCTTTTACCTTGATAGGATCCACTTCGATACCTTTACCACTGACGATAAAGCCTAGGAGTTTACCGGACCTCACCCCAAATGTGCATTTATTCGGGTTCAACCTCAACTTGTATTTCTTCAGTCTCTCAAACAATTTCTGCAAATGGCAAGATGTTCCTCTTAAGTTTGAGATTTGGCTATCATATCGTCCACATAGACCTCTCTTTCGTGATGTAACATGTCGTGAAATAAAGCTACCATGGCACGTTGATAGGTTGACCCAGCATTCTTCAGCCTGAATGGCATAACCTTATAATAGAATGTGCCCCACTGTGTGACAAAGGTCGTCTTCTCCATGTCCTCAAGCGCCATTTTGATTTGGTTGTAGCCTGAGAAACCATCCATAAATGAGAACACCTTATGTTGTGCAGTATTATCGACCTGGATGTCAATGTGGGGAAGTGGAAAATCATCCTTAGGGGTTGCCCTATTCAAATATATGTAGTCCATGCACATGTATACTTTTCCTTACTTTTTAGGCACTGGAACAACATTGGCGACCCATTGTGGATAGGAGGTAACAGCTAAGAATCCAGCTGTGATACGGTGGGAGAACTGACTTGGGTATTGCATTTGTTTTCGCAAATGTTTCGGTTGAGCAAGAGTCGCCACCGACTTTTTATTTTATCCTAAGGAAAGGTTTAAAAAGCACAGCAAAAACCTTTTGATATATTTCGTGGGTTCGGGGAGTAGATTATAGAAAGGGAAGGTATTAGCACCCTTTCTATCCATGGTTATCCATGGGCTCTTAGTTACTTGCTTAGATCAACTTGCCTTAGTTTTCAATTGTTTGAAATGGTGCTTTGTGCGTGGTTTTGAAAATGTTTTGAAAAAGATGCCTTGTCTAGGCTACCCTTGTAACAATTCTTTACTCGAATGTTTTACAAAAGGTGTTTGTCTTTTTGAAAAGATGTTTCAAGGTTTTTGAAAGTTGTTTTGAAAGTGTAGTGATGTGTGGTTTTGAAAAGAAGGCAAGTGTTTTTGCAAGTTGATCTCAAGTATCTAAGAGTTTTGTCTACCCCTATTGTACTCAAATGTTTTCTCTATGTTTTTAACCCTTTTTTAACAATTTTGTTCCACCATTGAATTTGGTGGACAATCTTGTGTTAGGATGTGAAAGGGACGGGCGCGGGTCATCGTTTAGACCATAATTGCAATGGTGCCAAGTATCTTTGGGCAATTTTTCCTTGGAGGGACTTGATCATTTTTTAGGCAACTTTCGAAAGCGTCATCGAGGGACTATGATCATTTGAATTGTGTTTGTTTTTCCCAAAGAGACCTAACATGCAATATGGCCCATTTATTGAAGGCAACAAGTGGAATACCCTAGGGGTGCAAGTGTGATTGGTGTTGTCCATTTTCATGCTTGTTTATCTTGAAATTAGGTCAAACTATTTTTGTTGATTGATTTGCATACAAACCCTAATTCTATCACGGCATATTTATAAAACTTTAAAGTGCGAAAAAATAAAGTTCCTAAGCTATTACAACACAATATATGGGAAGGGGGTACAAATGTTCAAATGGGGGTATTTTGACAAGGAATTTAAACCTAGACTATTACATCAAATTGGGATTATACAAATTAATTAATATACAATAATTAAATAAAAATGGAATAAATATGCAAGATGCAAAGAAAATGTTTTCTATATGTAAAAAAAAGTGTTTTTTATATGTAGAATAAACAAAATAAAAAGTATTAATTTTTGGAGTTTTTTAGGTATTTAGGGCAAAACCCTAATTTTGCAAATAAAAGGTATTTATTATTTAATATATACAATATTTATTAATTATGTACAAAAGAAATAAAAAAGGAGAAGTATATGTGTCAAAAAGGTATTTTTGATGTTAAATATTAATAAAAATAAAATATTATATTTTGTATTTTTTAACCTAAATATACTAATAAATATATATGTATTTGTATTATTTACTAAATATATTAAATATATACAAAAATAAAATATTTAATATTTACAAAAAAAAATATATTTTATATAAAATGTTTTCAAGAGAAAAAATGAAATAAAAATCAGAAATAAAATATCTTTGTATTATTTTTAGTTATTGTAAATAATAGTATATAAGTATTTATTTATGTACAAAAACTAAATAAAGACTAATAAATATCAAAATAAATGCAAAAAATGTGGAAAAAATGATTTTTATATTTTTTCATACTTAAATAAAAATATGGAAATAAAATCAAAAGGAAAAAATGGAAAATGATAAATAAAAATCAAAATGGGTCAGGGGGGTTCAAAAGCAAAAACAAGGTGCAAATAGGAAAAGTGGAACAGGCCCAGCCCAAAGACCAGCTTCTTCAACCTCCAGCCATCTCTGTTTGAAAAAACGCGCGCCTTCTTGCTTCAACATCAAGATCCTGATTCTTTGATTTTTAATGAAAACTTACAACACAAAAAATGTAAAGCATCATCTCACGATTTCATACATATAAAGAACATGATCTAACTCTCAAAAATGAGAGAGAATTTCTTCTCCCCCAATTCCTGACCTAATTTTTGTTCCAAGTTCAGACCTCAAATTCTCATAGCATACATAACATAAATAAAAACTAATGATATGGGCAGATTCAGGGCCATGAATGTGACATAATTTCTTCACAAATCTAAAGCTAACAATGCCTGGATAGAGAGATACGAGTTCATGAACTTACCTGTTCAGTTGAAATCGTATCTGGTGATGGAGGTGCTTTCAATGCAAGGTGATGATTGGTACAACTTCCTTGATGTCCAGGGATGCTATTCCAAGCTTTAGTTTGTTTGGAAACCAAGAGAATCGTGCTATGGTACTTCAACTGCAAAACAAAAAAAATGAAAATGGTGATGTTAGCTAGGGATGTTACAGGTCGTGTTTGAGGCTTGGAATAGTTTCAAGGGATGATGTAGGATGTGTTTGAAGTGGTTTTAGCAAGAATGCACGAATGGATTGAGTTATGGAACTCAATCTGCAGCAGGTGCCCTGTTTGGGCAGTTTTAGGGTGATTCTGTATTTGAGAAGGCAATGGAGATGGTTGGCTCGTGTTTCAGCTTAGGTTTGATGATTAGAAAGTGTTTGATAACTTTGCTTAAGCTCTGGTTCACAGGAATGGGAGTTGTGTGTTGTTATGCTATGTTTCTTCAACTTTAAGCAACAAAGTGTCCACTTGAGTTTTAGACTGATAGAGGCCCCCCTAATGTGCTGCTAACCTTCCCCTTGATCAGTGTGTTTTGTTCATAAACTTGTGCCAAAAGGATTTGCACTGTACTTGCTTGGATTGCTAATTGACATAAAGTTATACTTTTGCAAAAATGGACATTATGCTTTTTCTATTTATGGCTTAGTTTTGCATACAATGCTTGAACACACAAAATAAGGTCTTGGCACAATGAGTTAGCATTAAATTTATGAGTGCAAAAGGGATATAGGACCTGTAATCAAGGAATGCAAGCTGAGTTCAAAATGGCACAAGTGTATGAACATGCAAATTGGTCATAACAAAAGTGAGTTTTTCTCAACTTGCCAAATTCGATTCTCCCTAACCATGAGGTTGTTTGATGAGTTCTTGGACATTTTGGAAAGCTTGGAATGTGTACTACAATCCATCTTTGAAATGAAAATTTAAATTCCAAGTGGAAGCATGTGAAAAATTTCCATGAAGTTGGGCAAAAATCCTGCCTAAAATAGGTCAAAATTTCTCTAAGTTAAGAATGGTTTGGTACCCTTGTTCCAAAAATTGTAACTTGAGCTACAAGCTTCTTTTGAGAAAACTTTGTGAATCAAAGTTGTATATTTTGCAATGGTCTACAACTTTCATGTTTTGACTTTTCCTTGAATCCAAATGAATCTTGGTGAGAAAGTGGGACAAAGTTAGGAAAAAATTAGGGTTTTTCATAACTTAGAAAAATTCTAAGTTATGAAAAATCTTCATTTCAAACCCTAATTTGCAATTCTTGATTTCTTGATGAACAAGTTTCATGATTTGGCATGTTTTGATGAAAAATGAATCTTGACATTTGATTTTGACCAAAAAGTCAAAGTTTGACTTTTCAGTATATAGTCAAAATTGATCAATTGACTGGAAAATTCAACTGTCAATCTTGTGCATTTGGGATCTTTTGAACTTGTTGAGCATGTCAAGACAATTCCATGGGGTCCTTGAGTCCATATGTGAGTTTGGTTTGCCATTGGCTAGGTCAAACAGTCAAAAATTGCCTTTGTGCAGTCAAAACCCTAAAAATGACCATTTTGCCCTTTTGGTGATCTGATCAAATTTCTTGTGGAATTGTGATCCAAACTTCATCAAATGGTTCATATGAGTTCATTATGTTGATATGGGTCAAAAATCATGAGGTTTGACTGTCAATTGGCCACAGTTGACGTTTTCCCCAATACAGTTGATTTCTAGGTCAAATGTCCAATTGACTGGGCAAAATTTGGAATCAAGGCTTGAAACTTGGTATGGATAGACTTGGGAGTCCAACATGAAGCATGAAAGTCATCTTAGGCATTTTAGGTCAAAACACCTTTGTGTCAACACAAACCCTAATTTCGGTCAACAGTGCTAGGAGAAGTCTTGAGCAGAGGAAACCCCAACTGGATCTTGAGCTCCAAGGGCCTTGTGATGAGAAAATGTTGAGAAAATGGGAGGGCAAATTTTGGGGTACAACACCAGCATTGAATTGTTTCATGACTTCGGCCTTGATCTTCTCTGACATGTCTGGCCGCATGCGACAAACTTTCTGTTTTACTAGAGGGCATTCTTCTTTTGTCGGTAGACGATGGACCACAATATCAGCATCAAGTCCTGTCATATCTTCATACGACCAGGAAAAGACCTCAACATAATCATGTAGCAACTGAATTAGACGCTTCTTGACACTGGGTTCTAGATTGGCGCCCACCTTGACTTTTTTCTTGTCCTCTTCGGTACCTAGGTTAATTGTGTCCACTGGTTCTTCGTGGGGTTGTATGGGACTTTCTTCTTGTTATAGTAACCTGGATAGTTCCCTTGGAACTTCACAATCTTCCCCACCTTCGTCTCCGGCTTGGTAGATTAAATTTTCAGAGTCACAAAAGGCCATAGCAGAATCGTTACCCATGGGATCCCGAATGGATGTAGATCTGCATTTTAAATGTAAGTGTGTGTAAGAGTATAACTATCTTTGAAAGAAATAAAAATGTAAAAAAGAAAGACAAAGAGCACAAAGTTTGTACGCAAAAACGTCCATGATTCATTGATGACATATGAAAATGAGGTAACAACCCTTACAAATAGACCGTTGTGCCTCGGGTAAGACACAAGGTTTTAAAAGTCTGAATTATTTAATTATTACAGGTCCGACAAAAAATTAAAGACAATTACTGTCGGATAAAAGTAATTGGGACAAAGTCTTTAGCTTCCCAGTTGCTGAGTCCTCCGTTGACAGTTGGGAAAATCCATTCCTCCAGGTCATAGCTATCCTCATCATCCTCCAGTGCGTTGACTCCGTTGTTGCTGATCTTCAAGGGTGGTCCCCCAGCACGTGCATGGCTTACAGCTTTCTGGGCTCCTGAAGTGAAACCCAAACCAAATTTGTCAGATTTATAAGGGATATCTGGGAGTTGGCCCCAAATAGTACACCCACCTTCTTCGATCACTACCTTTGCATATTTCAGAGAAGACATCTTTATCGGAGGTCTTGTAATCTTTGGGACTTGGGGAATAACCTTATTTACTGCCACAGTTTGTGGGACTTCCTCGAAATGCTGAAATGGGGTTTCAATAAATTCACCATCCAATTCCACGTATCTGAAGGAGTTTAAGTGACTGACCATATATTCCTCTTCTCCATGGACAATAATGATTTTCCCCTCGGTTGGGTATTTCAGCATTTGATGTAATGTAGAGGTGACGACACCAGCATTGTGAATCCATGGTCGTCCCAATAAGCAGGAATAGGAAGGGCAAATGTTCATCACGTAAAAAGTTGAATCAAAGGTTTGAGTTCCAACGTTAATGGCGATGTCCACCTCCCCATGCACCATTCTCTTTGAACCGTCGAAGGCCCTTACCACTATGTTGCTGGGTTTTAAGGTCAAACTTTCACAACCGAGTCTATCAAGAGCTTTTTTAGGCAGCACATTCAAAGATGAACCAGTATCAACCAAGACATGGGCCAAAGTTGTGCCGTAACATTCGACAGAGACATGCAATGCCTCGTTGTGCTTCCTTCCTCTAGGTGTCAAGTCAGCATCAGAAAAGCCTAAACCATTGTCAGCGGTTAAACTGGCCACACAGTCTTGAAATTGATCAGCAGAGGTTTCTTGTGGTACATTGGAAGTTTTAAGAAATTTCACCAAGGCCTTTGCATGAGCCTCGGAGCACAACAATAAAGCCAACATGGAAATCTTTGACGGAGTCTGCCCTAGCTGTTCGACTACGTTGTAGTCGCTTCTCTTTATAATTTTCAGAATTTCTTCCATCTCCTTTTGGGAGGCCTCAGGGATAGATCATGATTGCACCTTCATCCGGACAGGTTCAACCAGAATGCCTTTGCCCCGAGTCTCGGTCGACTCGGTGGTAGGAGTGTCAGCAGGGATAACCATATGGATTGTAGTAGTAGTAGTATCAACATGAATAGAAACAAGGATGATCACAGGACCAGTAACAGTCTTCGGAGGAGCAATCTCTGGGGAGAATATTCTTCCACTTCGAGTTATCTTGCTGGTTCCCATGATGTTGCTGATGTCGGGATCAACCTTCTCAAAAATTGAGTCTTCATCAGCCATCCAATCTTGCTTGACACCGTGATAGTAGACATCGCCCCTATAATTCCATGTGACATTTTTATCTGATGAGTACGGGATTGGACCTGGCATAGTAATTAGAAGTGGAGCCACTTTAGGAACTGATGTAATCCTAACGGGTCTTTTCGTGGAGACCCTAAAAGGATTGGCGAAAATGGTTACTATTGAAACATCTTTTTAAGAAACGGTTAGAACGAGAGTCTTTTCAAACAAAATCTCTTTGTCATCCATTAGGCATTGGACACCTACTTTCAGTAAATGGAAACTAGTTGGTAGGGATAAACAGAGGTGGCAGCTTTCGTCACAGCCCAAAAATAAACTGACTTTCAACAAATTTCTCTTGATAGTCAGGAGAGGAGTAACAAGTTCATCAACAGTAGTAACAAACATATCATCTTCAACAGTGCTAATATCACAGCCATGCTTGGGCATAGGAGCGGTGATAACATTTGGGATCTCATGAGAATCAAATTCAATTTCTTTTGCCTCAATAAGGTCTTGCACCTTGTTTTTCAAAGCCCAACAGTTGTTGGTATCATGGCCTGGACTCTCTCAATGGTAAGCACAATGAGCATTAGAATGGTAGTGAGGAGAGGTTGTGTTGGGATTCTTCGGGGCTTCCTTCAAAGTTACCAGATTAGATCTCAACAAATGTGGAAGGACTTGAGATAGTGTCATATTAATCCGGGTAAATTGTCTTACTGGTATTTCTGTTCTTGGCTGGTTACCTCTTTGTTGAGTGGGCGTAGGTTTAGGGATCATGACAGCCCCCACCATTAGACGGCATTCAGTTCTATCTTGATTCCTTTAAGGATAAACAACACCAACTTCTTTATTCCCAATAAATGGTTTTCTTACAGCAGCGAAGGATGTGTCTTTTTGAATCTTCCCACTATTAATCCCAGCTTCCACTCTTTCTCCGGTCAAGATTAATTCAGTGAAGCCTGCTGAAGAGCTTCCAATTAGATGATTAAAGAAAGGACCTGACAGAGTACCCAGAGATATGTCTACTAGCTCTCTTTCGGACAGGGGAGGATGGACTCTTCCTGCTAAGTCCCTCCATTTTGATCATAGTCTTTGAAGCCTTCACTTGAAACCATAGCCATTCTCTGGAGTTGAGTACGGGTAGGAGCAAGGTCTGCGTTGTACTGATACTGTTTATAAAACGCAGCGGCAAGGTCTTCCCAATTATGAATATTGGCTCTTTCCAGTTGATATAACCAATCTAGCTGAGTCCCGAATAGACTGTCTTGAAAGAAGTGGACCCATAAATCTCTGTCAGCAGTGTGAGGCTGTATCTTCCTCACATAGGATCGGAGGTGCATCTTGGGACACGAAATCTTGTTGTACTTAGCGAACACTGGTGCCTTGAATTTTGGTGGAATAAAAATCCCAGAAACTAAACCCAGCTCTTCAAAGTCCAGCCCAGGAACTTTATGAATCTCCATTGCGCTTAGTCGTTCTTCCAGATGTTTGTATTTGTCGTCAGCCGGGGGATACTACTCTTCAGAGTAATCCTTTTCTTCTTCCTCTTCAGATTTTGGTTGGACAACTGCTTCCTTGCCTTTCCCTTATTGATTATCCCTTACACCAGATGACGTTGCAAAGTCTAGGGTCTGTCTGGCTTGTCCTTGGAACCTTCTTCCCATATTCAGAACTCCGGTATTTTTCTTTTCTTTTTTCTTCTTTTCTTCAACCAACGAAGTTTTCAAATCCTCTTGTCCTTTGGCTAGAGTCAAGAACATCTGTTGAAACTGAGCATTCTACACCTGGAGGTCTTTTACTGTCTGCTCGAGATCCATCTTACTGAAATAAACAGTAGAAAGATGAGGAGACTTGTTGTAAGAAACCTGCTTATGTTATGATGAATGGAGATGCATATGCAAATGATTTCAAGGAAATTAGAGATTTAAATTTGCTTTAGACCAAAAGGAACACACGTTATATTAATAAATAAAAGTTTGAGTATGTTGTACCCAAAAATTTTCCCTCCCATATTTCTCAATGCATTTCAAGTGAGATCCTCAAATTGCTCAAGGAAGTCCAAGAGTTGACCAGACAAATTCTCTCCTAAGGCAGTCTACCTCAAATTAGGGTTTCAGTTTGCATCAAGATGTTTGAATAAAAAGGGTGCTAAATGCTCACTATTGTCCTAATATGTTATCAATATCATCCATGTCAAGTTTCAAGCCTTGCAGAGAAAGTTTGCTCAGTTAATTGCTCAAAGGCCTGAAAATCGACTGTGCTAGGGCAAAAGTCAACTGTGGCCTACATGCAGTCAAACTTCAAGATTTTTGGTCAACATTCTCATTTTGAAGTATTATTCATCATTTGATCAAGGGTTGATCATGATACCTCAAGGATTGCTCACAATTCATCAAAACCCAAAAGTTGCTAAATTAGGGTTTTGCAGAAAAAGTCAACTCAAATTTGACCAAGCATAACTTTCTCATACTTTATCAAAAATGACCCATCCAAAGCTCATTTTGAAGAGGATGCAATTCCCTACAATCCATCTTCAGCTCCCAAGTTCAAATTATACACTCATAAGAAGATATAAATTTGGACATTATAGGTCATTTTGGAAAGTCAACAAAAATACCTTTTATATCAAAGCTTCATACATGAAAATGGAAGACTCAATTGAGATGATATCAAAAGGGTTGCTTAGAGGGCATCTTGAGCTTTCCAAAAAGTCTAAGAACACCCTCATAGGGTTAAAATTGAGAGAGATATGCATTGTCAAAGTTGGCCAATTTTTGAAAAAAATGCATGAAGCAAATATTGATCAAACATGGATTTTTTTTCCAAATGGGCCTATCTTTTCAAATTTGAAACTCATTCCTAACATGGTCCACGACCTCTAAGTCCACCCATACATTTTCTACTATTTATGCTATTTATTTTGATATTTTATTCATTAAAATTCAGAATTAAATAAATAAATAATTGAAATAATGTAAATTTTGATGTGAATCTATTTTGGACAAGTTTTATGCTGGTTTATGTCAATTGATTTCGTGCAATAACCCTTCAAATATGTCCAGGTTCATCCACATGTGAAAATGGCATAAAATCATCAAATATGACATTTTTTTCAAATTTTGATCATGGTCTTAAAACACAATATTATGAGGGAGATTCTTTCCAGGCTTTCTTGTCTCCTCATTCTTCTCTATAAATATAAAGCCATACAAGCTTGAAAGACACGGAAATTCCTCTCTAAAAAGCTCTCAAAAATCTCTTCAAAAAGCTCTCTAAAAGCTCTTCAAAAAGCTCTCCAGAAATCAAAGAATTAGTGCAAGTCATATCTCGAGGTTCCGGTCTCTCTCAATTGACATCAAGTATCAAACCATCCTCTTGAAGTCCTCAGGAGTCTTACAAGGCCCAAGAGCAATCCATCACACACCTAGCATGTCCCCATTTGACAACACCGGTTTGGTAAAATTTAAACTTCGAATCTCTAATTTTAATCACATTTTATGGTATGCTAAAATTTGTTTGAGTTTATATAGAACAATTATGGATGGTTGAATCATAGGTTCCACGCAAGAATAAAAAAACACCATAGTTAGAGCATGAAGCTTTTGAAGATTCGGGCCTAGGGATTTCTGATGATTGCACCCCCTGTTTACTTTTGCTACTAGGCTCATCTTTTATTTTCTTGTTTTATTCATTTCCTTTATTTCTTTTAATCCCTTTTTTTTATTTTTATCGATAAACAAATATAAAAATCACATAAAAATAGGTTTAGGATTTTTTCTTAATTAAATTTTAATTTTGGTAAATTAATTAACTAAACACTTTAACTTTTTTTTAAAAATTAAAATTAATAGAACTTAGGTTTAATTTCATTTTAATTCATTTTCCTTTTCGTAACAAAAATACCGAAAAAACATAGAATTAATTTCTTTTATTTAAATTTCATGTTTATTTAATAATTATCTTTTTTTTTTAAATATAGATCTAGATCAATTATTTTTTAACTTAAACCATTTTTACAAATTAAAACAAAAAACAACAAAAAGATATTTTTTTTATATATCTTAGGATTTTTAGACGTCTTTTCAAATTTGCGCGTTATTATTCTTTCACACTTCATTTTATTATTATAATTGTATATTGGGATGTAATAGATGAATAGTACGACCTTTACCGCTTTTATTTATTTTTTCCCAGTTTTGGATATGTACATAATCCCCCTCCCCGAAGCCTTGTAATAACTAGGTTTTATATTTCTGCACTTTTAAATTACTGCAATTAATAACTATTAGATGTATGACTAATAGGATTGTATGGCAAGAATAATCAAACATTAGCAAACTTAACACAAGACTAAAATAACTGAACATAACACACCTTGCACATATGCACCCTTAGGGTATACCTCACTTAGTTGCCTCGGAAAATAATGGTCATGTCCCTCGAACGTAGGGATACCCTTAGCAAAGACCCTCGGTTAAAGTCATCATAAAAGATCATGGTCCCTTACCGTCCCTCGAGTTGCCTACGAGAAAATGATCTTGTCCCTCGATGTTGCCTATGAATATATGATGACAGTCCCTTCGAAATGCTAAGGTATCCTTACATGTTGCCTTCAATGACCATTACGTCCCTTTCGATTGTCCCTCAAACTCCAACGACGGTGCTACCTACTTCTCAATAGTGGGATAACATTGTCTAAAGAAAACAAGAATAGAAAGAATCCTTTTTTCGAGTAGGTAGATTAGTTCTTAGGTACTTGCTCAAATCAAATCAAACTTTTTCACACTTACACTTTTCAAACAAAGTTTTCAAAAACAACTTCGTAACACTCTTGAAGACATAAGCAAGGGTTAAAACGAAGTAAAACAAACTTTTCGAAACAAACACATACAAGAAATTCTTAAAAGATGAGCAAGTACCTAAGATCCCATGGAAAACCATGGATAAAAAGGGTGCTAACACCTTCCCTTTTTATAATCTACCCCCCGTACTCAAAATCTCGAAAAATGAATTTTTCTATGCTTTTTTCCTTTCCAGTTGGATAAAATAAAAGTCGGTGGCGAATCTTACTTACCGCGACATTTTGTGAATAAAAAAACGCAAAACGCAAACCAGTAAAAACAGTCGGTTCTGCCACCGTATCACAGAACTGGCGACTCTGCTAGGGACTTAATAAGTGGGGTATACCTTAGGATTTAGTTCATCATATTTGCTTCTCTTGTTTGTTTTGGTTGCTTTACTTTTAAGGGTTTTGTTTGGGGTTACTATAGATCCTAACCCGGATCTGGGGACACCTTTTAGGTAAGTAGAAATAAACTGTGAGGGAACTGTACGACATAGACCGATACGATTGAAGCAGTAGCTACATTGATGTGGCACATTGGTTGGTACCGGTATCCCTTATGGGGAAACGAGGAGAATACGGGGCCGCTGCGTTGTCATTAAGCATCAACTGACCTTAGAACCTTTAATCGACCAACTTGGCCATTATGAAGTAGTGAGATAGCTGGCCTCGGTGTAAAGCTGAGAACTGGTTGATACTCGATGCTACACTCATTGAGACCATACTCTCGAGATAGTTCCGGCCGCAAGAAAAGATTGTGTGAGCTGAAACCATGACCGATGGAGGATGGTCAGTGATATTGAGATCCTCTAGAACCCGGTTACTTTTCTAGGACAGGTTGAACCAACTTAACTTCAAGAGGGTATTACCTTTGACCTCATGCAAGCCTAAACCTAAGGCTGTTTGTGTGACTTGTGTGCTTTCGACTTGAACTACTTGCACAGTTTTATTATCTGACAACATGAGTTCCTTGCAGGTTTTGTTTACAATCCTTATCCAATAACTTGGATTTCTTTCCGGATTTACTTGCTTACATCACCTCGCACTTTTGCTTAAACGCATAGCATATACATCATAACATCATGCCTTAACATTTCCTTAACCATTTCAAGGATCTCAAGGGTTTGTGATGCAGGTTATGGTAAATCAGACGTCTAACAAGGGGCAAGGGGATTTATTTTCCTCTAGCCAATGCCGTCTAGAGATCAAAACACGATAACTTGAGTTAGTGGCTATGACCCACTCGATATGGTGAGCTTGACTCTTGAAGAAGGACTCTCAACGACACGAAGTTTCTTCAATCAAGCTGCAATCAAATTCTAACAGTTTCTTGTTTACCCCATGAGATCCTTGAAAACATTGCATACATATATCATACATATCATTGAATAACAGGTCTTCCAGTACAGGTCTCTCATGTTCTCGTTGTTTATTTCAGCAATGGCTCTCAAACAAGACAACAGAGATCTTCAAACTCAAGAAGCTCGGTTTAGGGACATATTCCTAAACCTATCCAAGGGGCAGGAAGAGTTGAAAACACTCCTCATTGGGAATTTGGTCAAGAAAAGTCCTGAAGACAATAAGTACAAACGGTTAGAACAACTGCAAGCCGAGGTAGATACAATAAGAACCTAGATGCTGGGGCAGATGGCTCTTATCCAAGACCTAGCCCGGGGACAAGAAGAGCTGAGAACCATCATCAACCAACTTCATCAAGACAGATACAACAGTATGAAGTAAATAGTCGAGGCTGGGGACCAAGTCATTGATCAACCTCCAAGAAGACAAAAGGTTAGTTTGGTGAAGATTAGACCTTTCCAAATTGCTACTACATCACGAGTCCAAAAACAACCTCGCTAAAAACAACGGGTTGATCAGAGTAAGCCGGATATGCTCAAAAGGTAGTTTACCAAAGTCAACATGTCATTGGCTCAAGCATTGCAACGCCTGTTGAAGGCCAAGTTGGTTATATTAAGGGACTCTCCTCAGAATCCCAACATAGCCTCCCCAAGGTACAATCCTGATGCAAGGTGTGCATACCATTCCAACAGCCCTGGACATGACACCAACAGCTGTTGGGCGTTGAGAAATAAAATTCAAGACCTGATTGATGAAGGAGCGCTAGAATTTGCACAAGACGGTCAGGCTGAGTTCTTCTGCCATCCCTCCAAAGCATACCATTTGAAGTGACAAGTTCTAACAAGAGGGATTTTCGTTCATTAGAATTTTCAATTTGTAATTTTCTTTTGATTGTTTGAACATTTATTCATATCAAACCTCGTTATTTCATCAATGCATTGCACATGTTTGTCTTGAATCAATTCATTCATATTCACTATTTCAAAAATGCGTTCTTATTTCCTTTTGTGATATTCAACTCTCGATTAAAAACTCTAAGCCTTAGAGTGAGGATGACGAAAATGATACCACAATCTCTATAGTATGCTTTTGAACAGACCCCGCTGACGATGTACATGCATTGTTTCAAATCCTAAACAGTGGAGTTATAAGGAAGATAATCCCTAGTCAACCCCTTCGAGCCAAAGAAGTTGGAGTTTTGTTTTCACACAAATTAAAACCCTTAATCATAACCTGGGGCAGGATAGTTTCTCAGTTAATTCAGATGCGCGTTCAGTCACAATATTCTACTTCATACATAATGAATGGCATCAAAGACATCCTTCCGAAACAAAAGACGGTGATGGTTCCCTATAATCATCAAGGCAGGCAGTCATTATCTCTCGAAATAAAAGCCCATTAAGTCAAAACCTATGAAGGAGACTTAAGAAAAAAACTGGGGCATCCAGCTGACTGTAATCTCAAAAAGAAATAGTTCAGGCAAAAGACAGGGATAATAAAACCAAAAAAAGAGGTTACTACAAATCCTCGGCAAAAAAAAAGATTACAAAATGACTGCCTTTTTCAAGTAAACTTTTAGTATCCGAACCATCACTGGAACATCAAGGGCAATATTCCAAGACTCAAACGGGATCTAAATGCACAATTAACTGAGTATAGGATCGAAGAACATCACGAAGAACGGGTGGGTACAAATAAATTTTGAGCCTTTATCCTTTGTTTCTTGAACCGTGAACCAGGCCCCGTTATAACCCTTAAAAGTCCTAGCTGAAGCATGGGTTAGTTCGAAAGCATATTATTACAAAAGGTATCCTGACTCCTATAAGTTTTGCTATAAATCTTGAGTTGACATCACACTTTTACAAAAAAAACTTGTTTTACTAAAAAATGAATTTTCAAACTTCAAGACAGACATAAGCTTTGCATTCTTAAAATAACATTGTTTGCATATGACTATTTGTTCAACAACAGAGAAATTCACATGACGTATATCTAGTGAACAAAAACCTTCTCAGCAAAAAGGATCACCTCAAGTGGAAAAACACTTCCAACCAAGGGGCACGACATGATCATTGTCCATCATCTGGGGCAGTCAAGTCAAGATTCAAGGAATCTCTCAAAGATGCCAAATAGCCAGGGGCAGATCTCCATCTGAATCACTTGGGGAATTGGACATGAATTCCAAAAACGAATCTTGTATGATCAAACGGGCATCTTCTGGCAGTGCGGAAACACTTACTACTATGGATAATTCTCCGTACCCGGTAAACATGGGCATAGTCAGAAAATACTACACATGTACAAAGACCCGCTAGGTTGACTGGCCTAGGCAAAAATAAGGGCATCCCAGTGAACCAAAAGGGTTCGGGAAAAAATTAGGGATAAAAACAAAAAAGATATGTACACCCGGCAAACCGAAAACCTGAAAAGGTAGCTTGGGCAAAAAAGGGTATCCCGGTGGACTGAAAATCTGAAAAGATAGTCCAGGAAAAATTTAGGGATTAAAGTGTACGACTATGTCCCATCTCCTGTCTATCAGTGGAAGACTTATACCTTGATCAACATTTAACAAGAGCACCAAAATTGATACAGTTCAGATACGCTCCAGATACGGATGCCATTCTGATACTCATTCAGATTCAGCTTTCAGATATAGTCCAGATACGCTCCAGATACGGATGCCATTCTGATACTCATTCAGATTCAACTTTCAGATACAGTTCAGATACACTCCAGATACGGATGCTATTCTGATACTCATTCAGATTCAGCTTTCAGATATAGTCCAGATACGCTCCAGATACGGATGCCATTCTGATACTCATTCAGATTTAGCTTTCAGATACAGTCCAGATACGCTCCAGATACGGATGCCATTCTGATACTCATTCAGATTTAGCTTTTAGATACAGTTCAGATATGCTCGAGATACGGATGCCATTATGATACTCATTCAGATTTAGCTTTCAGATACAATCCAGATATGCTCCAGATACGGATGCCATTCTGATACTCATTCAGATTCAGCTTTCATATACAATTCAGATACGCTCCAGATATGGATGTCATTCTGATACTCATTCAGATTCAGCTTTTAGATACAGTCCAGATACGCTCTAGATACGGATGCCATTCTGATACTCATTCAGATTCAGCTTTCAGATACAGTTCAGATACGCTCCAGATATGGATGCCATTCTGATACTCATTCAGATTCAGCTTTCAGATACAATCCAGATATGCTCCAGATACGGATGCTATTCTGATACTCATTCAGATTCAACTTTCAGATATAGTTCAGATACGCTCCAGATACATATGCCATTCTGATACTCATTCAGATTCAGCTTTCCGATACATTTCAGATACGATCCAGAGACGGATGCCATTATGAAACTCATTCAACATATATTTCAAGTACATTTCAGATACGATCCAGAGACGGATGTCATCCTGACGATCATTAAATACATGTTCAAGTACAATCACGACATAGATCCATCCACAAAATCTCCGCATGTACTTTTTCCAGCATGGTACAAGGGGCAGAGACAGTTGGAATCAAAGTCACTATCACATACAAGCCAGTGAAACCCATACTCCCCACAGAGCCGAGACAACTAAGATCCGACCTCCGTATCCCCAAGCAGGAATTCCTATCCTAGTAGGTTCCTTCAGAAAGCTGATATCTGCATTCCCCAGCCGAGTTTTATAACCATGAGCAGTTTATAAAGCCATCTCCCGAGCGGAGTTTATTTCTCTGACAGTGGAAGCTCAATCTCCAACAGAGCTCTTCTCTCCAGCAATGAAAGTTCATCCCCACCTGAGTTTATTTCTCCAAATCAGCAGATCTTCCAACAGGGTATCCCTCTTCCCCATAGAGTCAGTCTCCCACAAGGTTATTCTTAAACAGAGTCTCTCCCGGAGGATTGTTCTCAAGCAGAATAGACGCAAGTCTCCAGCTAATCATCTTCGGTCATTATCCCCAGCAAGAACGAAAAACTCAACTCTTTGTACTCTCCAACAGCAATCCAGGATTTATTCTCCCCAGCTAGAGAATATTACAATGGCATTACATATCCATACATAATGGCATGCGCATATGCATCATACAACATAATCTCATTTATTTTAAGAACAACATTACTCAATACATTTCATACATCATGACATTGCATACAACTAACTCTTTACCTTTCAGGGAAAGACGCAATCAAGTTCTCACAAGTTTTCTCTGGTTTAGTCAAACTGACACTAAGGTTTCTATTCTAGTTGAAGATATTCTAAGACTTTCGTCTGGGTCAGCCGAATCGTTGCTAAGATTCCCCTGACTTCTATGCCAGTCAAAGTTAATCCGAGACCTCTCCATGGACCAGTCAAATCAACACTAAGATTTCTCTCCCAGTTGAAGTTTCCCCTGGTTCAGTCAAATCAATACTAAGATGTCTATTCCAATTCAAGCTATGAAGCCCGGAAATTGACCGGATAATATCTTGATTTCTCCAAAATACTACGAAGCCTGGAATCGACCAGATAGTGGTATATCTCAGATTCAAGCTATGAAGCCCGGAAATTGACCAGATAATATCTTAATGTCTCCAGTTACTACGAAGCCTGGAATCGACCAGATAGTGGTATATCTTAAATACAAGCTATGAAGCCTGAAAATCGACCGGAAAACAGCTTAACCCCCAACAAGTTATTGTGAAGCCTGGAAATAGACTAGATAGCAATACAATATACCATGAAGCATGGAATCGACCAGATAATGGTATAAGACACTGTGAAGCCTGGGTCACGACCAGATAACCGTATAAGGTACTGCGAAGCTTGGAATTCGACCAAATAGCAGTTTACCCGGCTAATTACTATGAAGCCCGAAAATCGACCGAAAATTAGTATGCCTTAAACTCAAGTTGAAGCCTGGATGCGACCGGATAACCACTTGATTCCTTCTGAAGCCTGGAGCACGACCAGATAAGAATTGAGAAATTGCGAAGCCTGGAAGACGACCAGATAGCAAGTCTAATCTCATCTCCCCAGTAAGTCACTGTAAAACCTGGAGCACAACCAGATAGTAGTCAGTCTTATTTTTCTTAGCAAATCACTATAAAGCTCGGAGCACGACCAGATAGCAGTTCATTTTTAACCTCCTCAACTAAGAGATGATTCCCCAGTAGAGTAACGAACAACTGAAGTTCCTAAAACTCTATTTCTCTCAAGACAGAGACCAGCATCCTCAATGAAGTCCTCCTTAACAACATGTATACGAGCTATCACAAAGGAATCTCTTATGCGACCGACACTTCTTCGAATGGCATCTTTAAGCCCATCTTCCGACATCGACCTCCAAATGGCATCTATAAGCCCATTCCCGATATCGCAAGGTCAATACCACTTCATGCGATTGCAAATTCCTGGGCACTCTAGTGTTCAATCATATTTAACCTTCGGATCACGAAAGGCAGACAAGCCAATCTACATCCTCAGGTTTAAGAAGATTGAACAGGGGCAGCTGTTGTACCCCAAAATTTGCCCTCCCATATTTCTCAATACATTTCAAGTGAAATCCTCAAATTGCTCAAGGAAGTCCAAGAGTTGACCAGACAAATTCTCTCCTAAGGCAGTCTACCTCAAATTAGGGTTTCAGTTTGCATCAAGATGTTTGAATCAAAAGGGTACCAAATGCTCACTATTGTCCTAATATGTTCTCAAGATCATCCATGTCAAGTTTCAAGCCTTGTAGAGAAAGTTTGCTCAATTAATTGTTCAAAGGCCTGAAAATCGACTGTGCTAGGACAAAAGTCAACTATGGCCCACATGCAGTCAATTTTCAAGATTTTTGGCCAACATTATCATTTTGAAGTATTATTCATCATTTGATCAAGGGTTGATCATGATTCCTCAAGGATTTCTCACAATTCATCAAAACCCAAAAGTTGCTAAATTAGGGTTTTGTAGGAAAAGTCAACTCAACTTTGACCAAGCATAACTTTCTCATACTTTATAAAAAATGACCCATCCAAAGCTCATTTTGAAGAGAATGCAATTCCCTACAATCCATCTTCAGCTCCCAAGTTCAAATTATGCACTCATAAGAAGATATAAATTTGGATATTATAGGTCATTTGGTAAAGTCAACAAAAACACCTTTTATGTCAAAGCTTCATACATGAATATGGAAGACTCAATTGAGATGAGACCAAAAGGGTTGCTTAGAGGACATCTTGAGCTTTCTAAAAAGTCCAAGAACACCCTCATAGGGTTAAAATTGAGAGAGATATGCATTGTCAAAGTTGGCCAATTTTTGAAAAAAATGCATGAAGAAAATATTGACCAAACATGGATTTTTTCCAAATGGGCCTATCTTTTCAAATTTGAAACTCATTCCTAACATGGTCCACGACCTATAAGCCCACCCATAAATTTTCTACTATTTATGTTATTTATTTTGATATTTTATTCATTAAAATTCAGAATTAAATAAATAAATAATTGAAATAATGTAAATTTTGATGTGAATCTATTTTGGGCAAGTTTTATGCTGGTTTATTTCAATTGATTTCGTACAATAACCCTTAAAATATGTCCAGGTTCATTCACATGTAAAAATGGCATAAAATCATCAAATTTGACATTTTTTTTCAAATTTTGATCATGGTCTTAAAACACAACATTATGAGGGAGATTCTTTCCATGCTTTCTTGTCTCCTCATTCTCCTCTATAAATATAGAGCCATACAAGCTTGAAAGACACGAAAATTCCTCTCTAAAAAGCTCTCAAAAAGCTCTTCAAAAAGCTCTCTAAAAGCTCTTCAAAAAGCTCTCTGGAAATCAAAGAATTGGTGCAAGTCATATCTCAAGGTCCCGGTCTCTCTCAATTGACATCAAGCCTCAAACCATACTCTTGAAGTCCTCAGGAGTCTTACAAGGCCCAAGAGAAATCCATCACACGTGTAGCACGCCCCCATTTGACAACACCGATTTGGTAAAATTTTAAACTTCGAATCTCTAATTTTAATCATATTTTATGGTATGCTAATGTTTGTTTGAGTTTATATAGAACAATTATGGATGGTTGAATCATAGGTTCCACGCAAGAATAAAAAAACACCATAGTTAGAGCATGAAGCTTTCGAAGATTCGGGCCTAGGGATTTCTGATGATTGCACCCCCTGTTTACTTTTGCTACTAGGCCCATCTTTTATTTTCTTGTTTTATTCATTTCATTTATTTCTTTTAATCCTTTTTTTTATCGATAAACAAATATAAAAATCACATAAAAATAGATTTAGGATTTTTTCTTAATTAAATTTTAATTTTGGTAAATTAATTAACTAAACACTTTAACTTTTTTTTTTAAATTAAAATTAATAGAACTTAGGTTTAATTTCATTTTAATTCATTTTCCTTTTCGTAACAAATATACCAAAAAAACATAGAATTAATTTCTTTTATTTAAATTTCATGTTTCTTTAATAATTATCTTTTTTTTTAAATATAGATCTAGATCAATTATTTTTTAACTTAAACCATTTTTATAAATTAAAACAAAAATTAACAAAAAGATTTATTTAATATATCTTAGGATTTTTAGACGTCTTTTCAAATTTGCGCGTTATTATTCTTTCACACTTCATTTTATTATTATAATTGTATATTGGGATGTAATAGATGATTAGTAGGACCTTTACCGCTTTTATTTATTTTTCCCAGTTTTGGATATGTACATAATCCCCCTCCCCGAAGCCTTGTAATAGCTAGGTTTTATATTTCTGTACTTTTAAATTACTGCAATTATTAACTGCTAGATGTATGACTAATAGGATTGTATGGCAAGAATAATCAAACATTAGCAAACTTAACACAAGACTAAAATAACTGAACATAACACACCTTGCACATATGCACCCTTAGGGTATACCTCACTTGGTTGCCTCGGAAAATAATGGTCATGTCCCTCGAACGTAGGGATACCCTTAGCAAAGACCCTCGATTAAAGTCATCATAAAAGATCATGGTCCCTTACTGTCCCTCGAGCTGCCTACGAGAAAATGATCTTGTCCCTCGATGTTGCCTATGAATATATTGAAATTCTGGCTGCAGATACTCAATGTCACGTTCAATGTTATGACATCGTATCTGACTTACTATATGACAGTAAATACAAAAACAATAAAGAACACAGTCAATTGTTTACCCAGTTCAGTGTACAACAACACCTACTCTGGGGGCTACCAATCCAGGGAGGAAATCCACTATAAGAGATGTTAATTCAGGAATAAACCAACCAGTTTATCTCCTTCACTTAAGACCTACCCAATGCAATTTCAATCTAAGTACAACTTAAACCTGAGATCCTACTCACTCCCCCTCAATCACAGCAGTGATACATAAAACAATTTGACTAATGAATTGATGAAGACACTCTTCAAAAACATACACTTGATTAAGCTTCACAGCTTTTTAATCAAGCACCACAACCACTCTTGCTTCACAGCTTTGAGTGATACACACAACTAACTTGACTCTGCTTCACAGCTTTAGTCAAGAAACATTCAAACACTCTTGCTGCAAAGCTTTGAGTGCTACACAACCCTTACAATTAAAAACCTATTCCAAGTCACTTATCACAATGATAATTGCTTGAAGTACAATAATTAAACCTATACAGTTTACAAATGATCTTTTGACCAAAAAGGGATCCCTTGCAAAACAGCAGCTCTGTTGAATATATAGCAGCTGCAACTTCAGTTAGGGTTTCCACAAAAACCTAGGGTTAATTCCGTTTGACCTTAAGACTAGGTCACAGGACTTTATTAACCAGGTTAGGGTTGAGCTAGGTTAACCCAAAGAAAACGCAGGATTCTGTTCTGGAAAGACTGAGTTATTTTCCTGAAAAAACTCAGAATTAACCAACCTGCATACCTGTTAGTTCAGAACAGGATGTCTTAACATCTGTTATGACATCTGAGAAACCTGTCTACTGATTTAGGAAAATGTGATCATTTTGCAAAATGCTCAGATACACACTTATAAACATCAGTACCTGAATGACAATATTTTTCTGCAAAGGTACCTAATGAATCAGTACAAACTAAACTAGAATGTTATGACATCAGTAATGACATTCACACATACACTTGGGTTTTACCAAAAATGCAAGCCAATACCTAAACACCTACAAACTCCCCCTTTGGCAGATTTTTGGCTAAAGACCCTAAGCAATCAGAGATAGATAGCAGCAGAAAAAGTGACTGCAGAAAAATAGAATGTCTAATTGAGCAAGTACTAATTAAGTAAGTACCAAAATATTCTCCCCCTCTTTAGCCACAAATGGGCCAAAGATACATGTTCATAAAGATTATACAGTTATCCAAAAAGATAATAAGAGCAACAGCAGAAAAAAATTCTGAACACACTTCCAAACTCCACCAGATATCAGCACCAACCAGCAACACCATCAAACAGCAACCAACCTTCAAGCACTGTCATCAGACTCAGAGGAGCTAGTTTCTTCAATGTTGAGATGACCTTCAGCTTCTACACCTTCTTCCCTTCTGTTTTCTTCAGCTTCCTCCTTTTCTAACCTGGCAATTAGGATTTCTAGGGTCTTTTTCCTAGCATCCAGCTCTTTGCAAGTCTCTTTTAAAACAGTTATGACATCAGATGTTTTGGACTGGGTCTTCACAGACGATGTCTCAGCTGATGTTATGACAATATCTGGAGCATGAGATCCCTGAAACAGTTTGTAGTGCAAGCCAAGGGCAGGAGCTCTTTTGCAGGTTGTATCTCTTGCCACAAGGATATCAGGGTATTGTGCAAGGATAATTCCACAAAGGAGGGAGGGAAAGGCGATTGGTCCTTTGACAGCATAACTGCCAGCGTGTTTTAAAGTTTGTTCAAAGATGTACCTGCCATAGTCAAAAGCAGTCTTGGTTCCCACAGCATAAATAAATCTCCCTAATCCTGTGGAGATAGTTGATTTATGATTTATAGGCACCCAGTTGGCTGCACCTATCTTGTGCAGGATGGCAAATTTCATGCTGAGTTTGCTGGCATTCAGCTTGCCTTTCAAGGGCCAGCACTTCACTTGCCTGGCTGTGATGGTTTGACAAACTTCATTGTCAGTGGCCTCCAGATCAGGACAATCCTCATTTGTTCTTCCAAGAAACTTGTTAATTTCTGATGGAGAGAACTTGACCCTTCTTCCTCTAACAAAAACACTTTCAAAGTCAGCTGACCTTCCATCAGCACAATCATTAGACAAGTTCACTACAAACTCCTTGACCAAATTTTCATAACACTTGTTAAATTTTATCACTGTCTTCATTAGTCCAGCATTCTTGATCAGGTCCATGATGTCTTTGCACTCCAAGGCATCATTGTTGAGTTCTCTTTCTAAAGCTATTCTCTTTAAGCAAACATACTTCCATCTGTTTGCATTGTCAGGATGATGAAAAGAGATGTTGTCTGTTGGGACTTCAGGCACTCTGGCAATTTTGCTGGAGGGGAGCTTCCTTCTGATAGGAATTTCTTCAGCATCAATCTCAAATTCTGATTCCTCATCAGAATCAGAAGATTCAGGTTCTTTTCTCTTATTTGAAATTGTTTGTTTAGCAGTATGCACCTGGGCCTTCTTCCCTTTTGTCTGAAAACTTTTCTCAGCCATGCCTTCAGCCTTGGATTTCTTAACAGCAGGTTTGTCTTTGGACACACATTTTGCATCATTCTGATTACCCTTTCTTTTCATCAATCTCCTAGCTATGCGAGGGTTTACATTGGCAATCAGATCATTATCTGAGTAATCCTCATCAACATCAATGATAGGTGGATCAGCAGTCTTTTCTGAAGGGTTCTGAATGTTGTCTTTTTGTGTCACAACATTCTCAGAGACATCCACATTTGGGCTTTCTGATTGATTTAAAGGGACAGAAATCCCCGGTACAGATTGGTTTCCGCTTAGTATACTAGTAACAAGCCTAGCAATAGCTTGATGAACTTGAACTGATCCTTCTCTATTTGGTACAGAAGAAGAAGGATGAGAAGGATTACCAGAGGCAGCAGCTTGAGCTCTTCCTGCATGTCTAGTTCTTAGCTTTTTGACTTTGGCTGGGTCAGTTGCCATCTCTCTGAGAGGAGTGACCTCAAGAACTTCAGATTCTATGCATGTGGTGATTGCTCTAGAGTCTTGGTCAGATGATGCAGATGAAGAGGATGAAGAAGTCGCCTTGGTTGAAGATGATGTCTGAGACATTTTGATTGACTTTGAGTACCAGTAGCAATTTGAGAAAAAACTTTGATTGAGAGGAGGGAACAGGTTGCAAAGACGAGAGAGGTAGGAGGCAAAAGAGAGTCTTTTCAACTTCTTAAGGATTTTGAAAGAATTGGGAAAACATATGATTAACCCACTAAAAATAGACTTAATAAAATTAACTCCTTCAACCCTTGTTTTAAGCAAAATTAATTGCTATAATTTCTCATGTTGGTAAATACCCAACCTGCCCCTCAAGTTTTCAAGTTTATTTCCAACAAGAGCCTTGGTAGAAGAATCAGTCAGCTGAAGCTTAAAGATACCATGTTCCAGTTTAAATGACTTCTTCTCTTCAAAGTCATTGTGCTTGTTCCTGTTATGCTGAATAGGGTTCATGGAAATATTGATTGTATTCAGATTGTCACAACACAATGTCACAACATCTTGTGAGACATTATACTCAGTGAGCATCTGTTTTGACCAGATATTTTGAGAACAGTTATTCCTAGCAGCAACTATTTCCGCACAGAGTTGGGAAGGCATTCTTTTGATATGAATCATAGTTCTGGTTGATTCTTGAATGATTTTCTTTTTGTCCAGTCCATTTTGATGGAGAGTTATAGGAGAGGAGACTTCAAGCCTCATTTCTTCAGGGAAACAGAATTTATTAGACTTGTTATTTCCAACATCCTTGTCATGATAACTTATGGTTCTGACAACACATCCTTCTTCAAGTTTATTTGCCACATCATAGACATTATCAACCTGTAGTTTTGGAGTCCTTCTGACTGCTTCCATAGAGATATCTCTTTTCATTCTTCTTAGATGAAGATGACCAAGCTTATGCTGCCACAGTTTCATCTCTTTTTCTTCTTTGGTAACTGGACACATATTGGAGTTATCAGTGTTCTCAGGCTGCCACAAGTAGCAGTTATCTTTGGATCTGATTCCTTTCATTACAACTTCTAGTTTTTCATTAATTACTAGACATTCAGATTTTGAGAAGTTGACCTTGAATCCTAGATCACATAATTGACTGATACTAATGAGATTAGCAGTCAGCCCTTTTACCAGCAGTACTTCATTCAGACTTGGAACTCCAGGGCAGTCCAAATCACCAACTCCTTTGATTTCACCTTTAGCACCATCTCCAAAGGTCACACAACAGGTGGTGTGAGTCTTAACATTATTGAGGAGGTTTTTGATTCCAGTCATGTGTCTGGAACATCCACTGTCAAAGTACCAGCCTTCCTTTGCAGACACTCTCAGGGAAGTATGGGCTATCAGGGCAGTAGCCTTTTTCTTCCAATGAGGAGTATGTGGTACCCTTTTTGGCTTAGGTTTAGCACCTGAGTTTTGATTAGGGTGTCCATGCAATTTGAAGCAGAAGGGCTTTATGTGTCCATACCTCCCACAATGATGACATCTCCATCTTTGGTATTTTTTCTTCATGTATTTCTGATGTTGAGAGTTGTGTTGAGACATCTGCTTTGACAATTGTTTAACATGCCTGATCTTCTTGTCTGCACCATATTTCTTAGCTTCCACAAATCCTAGACCAGATTTGTTTCCCACATTTTGTCCAACTTGAAGAATCTCTTCCAATTTATCTGATCCATTGGTCAACATCTTGACAGATTTTGTCATTTGGTTCAGTTGTGAGTTCAGTAATTGAACTTCCCCTTCTAGGTGACTTATAGTTTCAAGATCTGCCTTTTTTTTCAGCCTCCAGCTTTATAATGAGTTTTGATTGTTTCTCATTCTGCACACAGACTTCAGCACTTCTGATACACAATTTCTTGTAGGTATCAGCCAGTTCTTCAAATGTCACTTCTTCATCACTAGTGTCACTTTCAGAGGTACAAACACTAGTTAGAGCAGTAACTAGTTTGGCAGATTCTTCTTCAGAATTACTTTCTGAATCATAGTCAGACCAAGTAACAGTCATTCCTTTCTTTTGTTTCTTAAGAAAGGTAGGACATTCAGCTCGAATATGTCCATATCCTTCACAGCCATGGCATTGAATACCTCTGCCTTGGTTTCCCTTTTCTTCTGACCTTGGTCTTCTGCTGGAACTGTCAATGTCAGAGGGAATGTTATGAACATTAGACCTTGACTTTGGATCCATTCTTTTGATGAGCTTGTTGAACTGTCTTCCAAGCATGGCAATAACTTCTGAAATATTTTCTTCTTCATCCTCCTTGTTTTCAACATCAGTGTTGGATACAAGTGCTATGCTCTTGTTCTTCTTGTCACCATTATCAGTGATCCCCATCTCAAAAGTCTGAAGAGACCCAATAAGTTCATCCACTTTCAACTTGCTGATGTCCTGGGCTTCCTCTATGGCAGTTACCTTCATTGCAAATCTTTTAGGCAAGGATCTGAGAATCTTCCTCACCAGTTTTTCTTCTGACATCTTTTCTCCCAGTGCTCCTGAGGTGTTGGCAATCTCCAAAATGTTCATGTGAAACTCATGAATGGTTTCATCTTCCATCATTTTTAGATTCTCAAACTTGGTAGTCAATATCTGAAGCCTTGACATTTTTACTTTGGAAGTGCCCTCATGAGTAGTTTTGAGAGTGTCCCAAACTTCCTTGGCCAGTTCATATTGATGTACTAGTCTGAAAATGTTTCTATCAATTCCATTGAACAAGGCATTTAAAGCTTTGGAATTTCCCAGGGCTAACTCATCTTCTTCTTTACTCCAATCTTCCTCAGGCTTCAGACTGATTGTCCCATCTTTCTCAGTTATGGTGGGATGGATCCATCCTTTGTCAGCAGCTCTCCAAGCCTTTTTATCCAGAGATTTTAAGAAGGCAATCATACGAGGTTTCCAGTAGTCATAATTAGTTCCATCCAGAATGGGTGGTCTATTTCCAAAAACTCCTTCTTTGTCCATAGTGCCAGAAAGTGATATCCCTAGATCTCACCCAATAATACAGGCAGGGTGCCTGCTCTGATGCCAATTGAAATTCTGGCTGCAGATACTCAATGTCACGTTCAATGTTATGACATCGTATCTGACTTACTATATGACAGTAAATACAAAAACAATAAAGAACACAGTCAATTGTTTACCCAGTTCAGTGTACAACAACACCTACTCTGGGGGCTACCAAGCCAGGGAGGAAATCCACTATAAGAGATGTTAATTCAGGAATAAACCAACCAGTTTATCTCCTTCACTTAAGACCTACCCAATGCAATTTCAATCTAAGTACAACTTAAACCTGAGATCCTACTCACTCCCCCTCAATCACAGCAGTGATACATAAAACAATTTGACTAATGAATTGATGAAGACACTCTTCAAAAACATACACTTGATTAAGCTTCACAGCTTTTTAATCAAGCACCACAACCACTCTGCTTCACAGCTTTGAGTGATACACACAACTAACTTGACTCTGCTTCACAGCTTTAGTCAAGAAACATTCAAACACTCTTGCTTCAAAGCTTTGAGTGCTACACAACCCTTACAATTAAAAACCTATTCCAAGTCACTTATCACAATGATAATTGCTTGAAGTACAATAATTAAACCTATACAGTTTACAAATGATCTTTTGACCAAAAAGGGATCCCTTGCAAAACAGCAGCTCTGTTGAATATATAGCAGCTGCAACTTCAGTTAGGGTTTCCACAAAAACCTAGGGTTAATTCCGTTTGACCTTAAGACTAGGTCACAGGACTTTATTAACCAGGTTAGGGTTGAGCTAGGTTAACCCAAAGAAAACGCAGGATTCTGTTCTGGAAAGACTGAGTTATTTTCCTGAAAAAACTCAGAATTAACCAACCTGCATACCTGTTAGTTCAGAACAGGATGTCTTAACATCTGTTATGACATCTGAGAAACCTGTCTACTGATTTAGGAAAATGTGATCATTTTGCAAAATGCTCAGATACACACTTATAAACATCAGTACCTGAATGACAATATTTTTCTGCAAAGGTACCTAATGAATCAGTACAAACTAAACTAGAATGTTATGACATCAGTCATGACATTCACACATACACTTGGGTTTTACCAAAAATGCAAGCCAATACCTAAACACCTACATATATGATGACAGTCCCTTCAAAATGCTAAGGTATCCTTACATGTTGCCTTCAATAACCATTACGTCCCTTTCGATTGTCCCTCAAACTCCAACGATGGTGCTACCTACTTCTCAATAGTGGGATAGCATTGTCTAAAGGAAACAATAATAGAAGCAATCCTTTTTCGAGTAGGTAGATTAGTTATTAGGTACTTGCTCAAATCAAATCAAACTTTTTCACACTTACACTTTTCAAACAAAGTATTCAAAAACAACTTCGTAACACTCTTGAAGACAGAAGCAAGGGTTAAAACGAAGTAAAATAAACTTTTCGAAACAAACACACACAAGCAATTTTTAAAAGATGAGCAAGTACCTAAGAGCCCATGGAAAACCATGGATAAAAAGGATGCTAACACCTTCCCTTTTTATAATCTACCCCCCGTACTCAAAATCTCGAAAAAGGAATTTTTCTATGCTTTTTTCCTTTCCAAATGGATAAAATAAAAGTCGGTGGCGACTCTTGCTTACCACGACATTTTGCGAATAAAAAAATGCAAAACGTAAACCAGTAAAAACAGTCGGTTCTGCCACCGTATCACAGAGTACATCATGCCTCTTTGGATTTACAAAGAAATACAAAAAACTCTAAGATAAAAAAGTTGTACACATCCTCTTTGGTGCGATATAGGCGTTCAGACTCCGCTCCTCATGAAGCTGCTTGGTGACTTCCAGAACCTTCTTCTTGCTGGCGTAGAATTAGGCCTCAAAAGTGTCTCACTCCCCTTTAAGTTGTATCCAATCCCTTTGCAAGTCTTCGAGAGAGGTGGGCATGTTAGGATGAAGGATAGTGTACGGGACATCTCCTTCCATAATAGGATCTATAATAACTTGGAGAATAGAGGGATAAGGCATCATAAGACTTTGAGCACGAGCTCGTACCCATTTGAGATAAGGCTCAAGAGGGATATAATTCTTGTGCCCCAGTGTCTTTCTATCAACTCTATGTACCATGCCCCAAGCTCTCATGAACCTTTTGTGGTAATCCTGAGCATCATTCTCATAGTCGAAGACGATTCCTTGAATAAGTGAATCATGAGGATCATCCCTTCTTGCGTATCCAAACTGTCGTAGTTCCAAACAGGGATTGTAAGTGATTCCTCCCCTAATACCTAAGAGAGGGACATTAGGGAATTCACCACAGCGATCAATAATGGTAACATTCTCCGAGGACCGGGAACACCAATGAATGCCTGAATGTGTAAGAGTCATCAGCCTTTGAGACCATCTCAAACCTTGTTCATTCTTCGAGACGGACCGGGGTAGGTGTGAAATGAACCACCTAGACAAAAGAGGTGTGTAACGCAGAAGGGTTCCTCTCCTCTTTATAGTGCGAGTATGCAACGAATGTAGGATACCTCCAAGCAGAGTAGGTACTGGGTTACGTGATAGGAAAATCTTAACGGCATTCACGTCTATGAGCTGGTCCGGATTAGGAAATAGTACTAAACCATAGATGATAAAGGCTAACACCTCTTCAAAAGCTTGTAAGTCCAAGGTATCCCAGAAATGGTGAGCTTTCTCGAGCAAGAACTTAGCCAAAAAACCTTTGACACCTCTCCTGGTTTCCCAATTTGCTACTATGTCAGACCATTGTAAGGACAAAGCTTTGGCAATATCTTCAGGTTTAGGGTCTCTTTCTATACCATTGAAAGGTACCTCATTAAGGATAGGCACCCCCAACAGCAGAGAAAACTCCTCCATAGTAGGCACTAACTGATAATCCTGGAAAGTGAAGCAGTGATGGATAAGGTCAAAGAACTGAAAGAGCACTTTTAACATTTCTTCATCAGGGTTTGAAGTGACGAAGTTGAGAAGCCTACCATGTCTTTCTGTGAATGGAGAGCTTTCAGGAACCCTTGATGCCAAATCCTTAAGCTGAGGAGGTACTTTTACCAGACTGATTTGGATAGTGTATCTGCGGGCGAGAGCCATGTCCTACAAAACAATACAAAAATAAACCCTAAGAATCCTTGAAATGGTTAGTATGGAATGCTATGTTATGATGTCATGACTATGCTCAGATATAGTAGATATAGAAAGCACAAGCAAATCACATAGAGACCTTAGGTTTAAGGCTTGCATGGATTTTAAGGTGATACCCTCTTGAAGTTGGATTGTTTCAACCTGTCCTAAATATAGTAACCGGGTTCTAAGGGATCTCAATATCACCGGTCTTCCCCCCAATTCTCGTTCCGATAGACAATTGACTTGCCACCAAACAAAATTCAAGGGTTAAACCTCAATGAGTGTAGTATCGAGTATCAACCGACTTTGGGTTTACACCAAAGACAGCTATCTCACTACGTCCTAAAAGCCAAGTTGGTTAATTAAGGTGCTAGAGTCAGTTAATGTTTTAAAATACCATGCAGCGGCCCCTTATTCTCCTTAATTACTCAAGGGCTACCGATACACACCAAATTATCGAATTAATGTAGCTACTATTTCAACCGTGTCGATATACCCCGTACAGTTCCCTCACAGTTTATTGCTACTTACCTAAGAAAGGTGCCCCAAATCCGGGTGTAGGATTAAAACAAACCCAAACAAGGAACCATAATGTAAAGCATGCAAGTCAAACAAAGAAAGCAAATAAATATGATCTAGCCCTAAGGTAACCCCACTTTTAAGTTTATTCCTCATCAGAGTCGCCAGTTTTATGATACGATGGGAGAACTGACTTGGGTATTTTGCGTTTGATTGCAAATGTTGCGGTTTAGCAAGAGTCGCCACCGACTTTTCTTTTATCCAAAAGGAAAGGTGAAAAAGCACAGGAAAGACCTTTGATATGTTTTCTTGAGTTCGGGGGGTAGATTATAAAAAGGGAAGGTATTAGCACCCTTTTTATCCATGGTTTTCCATGGGCTCTTAGTTACTTGCTAGATCACTTGCTTTTGTTTGAAAATTTGCTTTGTGTGGTTTTTGAAAGTATTTTGAAAAGAGGCCTTTGTTTAGGAAAACTTTGTAATGATTCTCGTTCATAAGAATGTATACAAAGTGTTGATCTTTTTTAAAAATATTTTCAAGTTTGAAAGATGTTTTTGAAAGTGTTGGTGTTTGTTTTGAAAATAGCAAGGATGTTTTGGTTTTGAAATTGAACAAGTAACTAGGAACATTCTACCTACTCAAAAGTCTTTCATGTTTATTTCCTTTTTCCTTTGACATTGTTATCTTACCATTGATTTGGTAAATAACCCTATATTTGGATGTAAAAGGGACGGACGTGGGTCATTGTATAACCATGATTAGCAATGTTGCAAGATATCTTAGCATTTTCCTTTAGGGACTAAGATCATTTTTAAAGGCAACATGGATAGCGTCATCGAGGGACTATGATCTTGTATTTTTGCATGCTTTTGCTAAGATACCTCACATGCATAATATGGCCATTTTGCAAGGCAACCAAGTGGATTTACCCTAGGGGTGTTTGTGTGCAAGTGTATTGATTTACATGCTTGATTTGTCTTTGATTAGGGTTTGCTACTTGTTGGTTTTAGTCTTTCCATACAAAACCCTAATTACTAGCATTTGTATATAAAGTGATAAATTGCAGAAGTTAAAATTACTACGCTATCACATCTTTTAGGGGAGAGGGTATACAAATTACAAATGGGGAATATTGCAAGAAATTAAATCTAAATAATTATTACAACCATATTTAATTTTGAATAAATGTACAAAATAAATAAGTAAGAATGCAAGAATATAAAATGTAAGAAGAAATATGATTTTTGTTTGGTTTTCATGGAAAAGGGTTTTTTGACCTAATTAAGTAAAATGATTAACTAAGACAAATAAGAAAATTAATATTAAGTTAGTAGAATAAGTTAATTTAAAGAAAACAAGTTTTTTAGGGTTTTGGTGAATTTAATTAAACTAATAAATAAAAATAATTAAATAAAAATCCTAAGTTCTAAATTGATTTTAATTTACAAAATAATATAATAATAATTAAAATTTATTATCGAAGTATTGAAAAAAAGAAGGTAAATTTAATTATTAAAAAAAATGTAAAAGAAATGTTTTCATTCTTTTTTTTTTGTGAAGAAAAATAAAATATAAAAATGTGAAAATAATAAGTAAAAATATTTTTTTGGGTTTTTTATTACTAAGGATAAAAATTAATATTAATAATAATACTACTACTAATAATAAAAAAATAAAATTAAATTAAATGGGCCAGGATGTATGAACAGCAAGACAGGGGGTTAGAATGTAGCAAAAAAAATAAGGCCCAAAACAATGGAGGCCCAGGAGCTGCAAAAACAAAGAAAATGTCAAAAAAAGTGGAAAAAATGGAAAAAGGTCACGCCGGGGCTTGAACCCAGGACCTAAGGGTGACAAGCGCGTGCTTTAACCACTGGGGTGGTGATACATCCGTTAACTTATGCAAAACAACAAATATATAATATAAGTCTTGCCCTAAATGTACTTCATCTTCAACCTCCAGCCAAAATCCCTGCAACTTATTCGTTTCTCAACCATTTGCAAAAATGTGAACATGAAAGTTGTGTAAAATTTCATCACGATTCCAAAAATGTAATTAACTAAAACTTTAGATCAAAGATGAATGAGAATTTCTAGTGGTACCAAATTCTGACCTAATTTTTCCAGGATATTCAGATTCAAAATTCTAACTACTCAAGCAATATAAATGAAATCTAAAGACATGGTTAGTTTCAGGGTTATGATATCTACATTTTATCTTCACAAATGGAAAGTAAATGATGCATATATGAAGAGTTCAAAAGTCAGAAAACTCACCTTGAAAATGGAATTAATGTTTTGAGTTGGAGCTTGTTTCAAGGTGCTGCAAGGATCAGGTTAGCTTCCTTGAGGTCCCAGGAAGCTAATGCAATGATTAGCTTGGTTGGAGAGTGGCTGAAATGGTATGGAGAAGTCCAACTGTGATGCTCTGTTTCTGAACTTGGAAATGGAGGAAGATGGTGTTACAGTCGTGTAACAGGGACAGGGATGGCTTGTTTATGATGCTTGGAAGCTTTTGGAAGCAAAAGGCCAAGAAACTCACGAGTAGTTTTTGATTTTGGGATTTTTGGTCAGAATATGCAACAATGAAAGTATGAGATGCAATTCTGAGTTCTTGTGAGTTTTAAGGCTTGTGTATCTGTATCTTTTGTTGCCAAGGACTTGTACATAAGTAATGAGAAGGTTTTTATGCTTGAGAGAGTCAGAAGTACAAGATATAGGCTGAATGCTATGTTACTTGATTTTGAAGAAAAGTGGGAGCATGGTTCCAAGATGAAGTACAAGCATGGGCTGAGTGATTGTAAGGATTGAGACAAACTTATCTTGAGTTATAAGACATGTATGATCAAAAGAAATCAATTGCAAGGCTCAAGAACAAGTTTTGTGCATAAAGCTACTTTTTCAAAATGGCATTGTGCATTTTCTTCCTAAAATGGATATAAAGCATGACATTGCATTGAATGTTTGAGTTGAAGCCTCTAACAGCTGTGAAAGCATTTAATTATGGAGTGCCTAACAAGTTTGAGGCCCGCAAACAAAGATTATGCAGCATAGGTTTGAGATTTGAATTTTGTTCATCACAAAATTTGCCTTGTAAAACAACTTGAGACCCCAACTTCTGACCTTCGATTATCCTTGCTCACAAATGATCTCAAGGAGTTATTGGACATTTTAGAAAGCTTGTAATGTGCTCTACAATCCCTATTTGAATCACTTTTGTAAAATCCAAATGAAACTAGGTGAAACTTGGGTCAGAAGTTAGGTCAAAATCCTGACCAAAAATGTTCAAAATTTCACTAAGTGTTTAGTTTCTTGACCATGACTTCATGGATTAATAACTTGAGATCCAATCATTTTTAGGAGAAGTTGTGTAAATAAATTTTGTAGATCTCATGGAGATGTACAACTTTTATGTTGAAAGTTTCTTTTGAATCATCTTGCATCAAGGTGAAAAATTGGCTCAAAGTTGTGAAAAAACATGAAGTTTTCAACACTTAGAAAAATTTCTAAGTTTGAAAACTTTGACTTTTCAAAATGAAATATTGAATTTTTGATTTCTTGATGAACAAGTTTCATATTTTGACATGTTTTGATGGGTTGTGATCTTTGATACTTGATATTGACCAAAAAGTCAAAGTTTGATTTTTTAGTATACAGTTGACTTTTGATCAGTTGGCTGAAAAATCATCTGTCAATCAATTGGACTTGAGCAATGTTTTGAGTCATGCCATTAGGTTAAAATTATGCAATTTAACTCTTAATATCATGTCTCAAACCAAATAACCATTTGCTAGGACAAAAATAAAAAATTGCCCTTTCTCAGTCAAAAACCCTAATTTTAACCATTTTGCCCTTTTGATGATTTGGTCAAATTTCTTGAGGAATTGTGGTCCAAACTTGATCAAGTTATACATATGAGTTTATAATGTTGATGTGGATAAAAAATTATGAAGTTTGACTGTAAATTGACCATAGTTGACTTTTCCCCTAATACAACTGATTTTTAGGTCAACTGCTCAATTGACTGAGCAAAAATGTGATTCAAGGCTTGAAAATTGACATGAGTAATATTGGGGGTCCGTAATGATCCATTAAATTCATATGAGGCATTGAAAGTTCAATTATACTTGTGCAACCTCAAACCCTAATTTTAGTCATCAGTGCTTAAGGAGGTGTCCTGAGTTGATCAATCCTAGTGCAGTCTTGAACCAAGAGAGATCTTTGTGAGAAAATATTTGATAAGTGAGAGGGAAAATTTTAGGGTACAACACTCTTATTTAATCTTATCTGACATTTCAGGGCGCATACGACAGACCTTCTGCTTTACCGGAGGGAAATCTTCTTTAGTTGGCAGGCGATGAACCATAATATTCGTGTCCAGTCCTGGCATATCTTCATACGACCAGGAAAAGATCTCGACATAATCATGCAACATCTGTATCAACCGCTGTTTGACACGAAGCTCCAAATTTTCACCTATCTTGACTTCTTTTTTGTTCTCTTCTGTGCCCAAATTCACAGTCTCAGCCGGCTCTTCGTGAGGCTGTATAGCCATTTCCTCCTATTGTAATAGTCTGGCAAGTTCTCCGGATACCTCACAATCTTCCTCACCTTCATCCTCGGCTTGGTTGATCGGATTTTCAAAGTCATAACCGACAATAGCAGAACTGTTATCAATGGGATCCAGAGTGGATATGGATCTGCAGTTGATACGTGGGTGTGTGTAAGAGCATAGCTGTATAGACAAGGTAAAAAGCAGAAAATAAAAATAGAGAGCGCAAAATTTGTATGCATAAACGTCCAATGCTTTATTAATGCCATATGATAATAGAACATGATAACCCTCACAAATAAACTGATGTGCCCCGGGTAAGACACATGACTATAAAGTTATATTGTTTATTACATATCCAAAAAATAAAAAAGACAATTACTTCTGAACAAAAGTAATTGGTACAAAGTCTCTTTCTTTCCAATTACTGAGTCCATCGTTGGCAGTAGGGAAGATCCAGTTGTCCATGTCATTGTCACCATCACTGTCTTCTAAGGCGTTGACCCCATGATTGCTGATACGGAGGGGAGGTCCTCCAGCACGAGCACGGTGGACAACCCTTTGAGCCCCTGAAGAGAAACCTAAGCCAAACTTGTCAGACTTGTATGGTATGTCAGGGAGCTGAACCCAGATGGTAGACCCACCTCCTTCAATAACTAATTTTTCATCCTTGAGAGAAGCCATCTTTAAGGGAGGTCTGGTGATCTTTGGAAGATTGGTGACAGTTTCAGTTGCAGCCATAGTCTGAGGTACCTCTTCGAAAATCTAACACGGAGTCTCGATGAACTTGCCATCCATTTCTACATACTTGAAGGAGTTCAGGTGACTTACCATGTATTCCCCCTCACCATGTACCATGACAATCTTTCCTTTTACCGGGTACTTCATCATCTGATGCAGAGTAGATGTGACAGCTCCCGCCCCATGGATCCAAGGGTGACCCAATAAACAAGAATAGGATAGTCTGATATCCATCACGTAGAAGATAGAATTGTAAGTCTGAGAATCGACTTTTATGGGGATGTCCACCTCCCCGTGCACCATTCTCTTCGAGCCATCGAAAGCCCTTACCACTATGTTGCTGGGCTTCAGGGTCAAACCTTTGCAGTCTAGTCTATCTAGAGCCTTCTTGGGCAGCACATTCACTGATGAACTAGTATCTACCAGGACATTGGCCAAAGTAGTACCCCAGCTGTGATCGGTGGAAATAGAACTGACTGTTTTTTAATGCTGGTTCGTGTTTGCGTTTCGCAAAATGTCGCGGTAAGCAAGAGTCGCCACCGTCTTTTATTTTCTCCAACAAGGAAAGGAAAAAGCACATCAAAATTCCTTTTCGAGATGTTTCTCGGGTTCGGGAGGTAGATTATAGAAAGGGAAGGTGTTAGCACCCTTTCTATCCGTGGTTATCCACGGGCTCTTAGGTACTTGCTCACTATGTTTTCAAAATGTTTTGCTTTTCTTGTGTTTGTGGGTTTTGAAAAAAGTTTGTTTGAAAACTTCGATTTAACTCTTGTATCAGTCCTCAAGAGTATATAAAGTGTTGTTTGAAAACTTTTGTCAGAAAAGTGTAGGTGCGAAAAGTATTTTTTGTTTTGAAAGAGCAAGTACCTAAGAACCTCTACCTACTCAAAAGAAATTAAGCTGTATAAATGTCCTTTAGACAGTACTATCCCACTATTGAGAAGTAGGTAGCACCGTCGTTGGAGTTTTCGGGTCAATTCGATTATAGGGACATGTGGTCACCAAAGCAATAGTAGGACGCCTTAGCGGTAACCCTAATGTCTTAGATCTTTTTTATCCGAGGAAACCGTTTCGAGGCAACTTGGATCTTTAGACAGGAAGGCGACCTCTAAAACACCTTATACTCAATGACCACGTCGAGGCAACCAAGTGAGGCGTACCCTAAGAGTGGCATGTGCGAGTGTGTCAGGTTTCAATTTATATTGTCTTCGCACAGGATATGGTGAGCTACGATTGATTTTAATTTCAGAGATAAGTCTTGTCATGCATAGCCTAGTTAACATACATCTAGCAATTTAAGAGTTGCGGAAAATAAATCTAAACTATTACAAGGCGTCGGGTATTTACATCGCCAAAAACAACCCTTGAAAAGTAAATTGCGAAAAAGTAAATAAAAGCGATAAATAGGTCCTAATTAAAGCTATTACATCCTCGGAGCAATTACATAAATATGATAAAAAATATGAATAAAAAATAAACATGCGCGAGAAAAATTGAATCGGAGAAGTTCTTAGGGTTTTGACCCTTTTTGAGAAAGAAAGAGAGTTTTTATTATTTTGCATTTAATTAAATTAAACCTAAAACTAATTAATTAATAAAAAAGAAATATTTTTGGTTTTTTAATGTATCAAGGAAATAAAAAAAAATGATTAAAAGTTGTCAAGAACCCTAATTCGATGTTGATTTTAAATTATTGTGAAAAAGTCAAAATTAAACCTAATTAAAACTAAATTAATTTATGTTAGTATTTATTTACAAAAATAATAAATTAAGGGTGAAATTAATAAATAATAATAAAAATATTATATTTTAGTTTTCTAATTTTATTATGAAAAATTAATTTGGTTAATTAAGTGATAATAATAATAATTAATGGTAAAATAATTAAATGCAAAAAATATAAAAGAATAATAAAAGAAGAATAAACCAGGGGGGTGCTGGCCCAATTAGGAGGTATGTTTGGAAATTGGTGGCCCATTTGCTGCAGCCTGTTTTGACTTCCCTGGATTGTCCACACGCGCGTTGACTGGGGAGTACAATGGTCCTTCATCTTTGGCCACTGGATTTGAGTGTGGAGACACCTGGCGCACTGATCTTTGAGGTGTATGGTGATCACCCTTTGGAACTCTGCATGTGAATATATGAAACAAAAGGAAATAAATGTTTTGGGGGACCTGGGATTCGAACCCAGGTCCCAAGGCTTCCAGATCAATGCACTCACCACTCAGCCAAGCTGTTTTATTTGTTATTATGATAAGTGGTGATTATTATATTAGTAAACAAACAAATATGCTGTACAACAAAACAACGCGCGCCCTTTTTTTAAACCGGCCAACCAGGTACTAACACATCATCATCTTCTTCATTGTTCCTGCAAAAAATATAAACAGATAGCGGGGGTTTTTAACCCCCCACTAAGCACTGCAAGGAAAAATAGCGATTAGCACCACATGGTATATAAATATTTCGCGAAGGGTGATTTGTGTTCGTCTTGGCCACACGAGTTCACTCATATACCTCACTGGTCCTAATTTTTATGGGTTTAGAAAGCCCCAATTGAAAACACAAATCAATCAAGAAAACACGTTAAATATGCATGATTTAAGAGTTACGATTCTGGAAAAAAATGGCAAACCGTGGTTCTGTGTGTGATGATTCTGTGAGCTTTAGTGCGTGAATTCAATTGTAAATCACTCCTGACACTTCCTGCAGTGTGTTTGAATCAATAGAATGCCTTGAATTGGCTTGGAATGCAAGAATCAGTTTTCACTTTTTCTTGAAATTTCTCAATATGCTATGGCTTTTTTCTGCAGCTTTTTCACGTCCATGAGGTTAGGATTTGCTTGCATATATATAGAGGAAACGAATTAGGTCAAAAAACTTGAGCAAGAATCCATTGCAATGATGATTGAATCCTTGATTGGAAATCAAATCTTTTTGATTTTTCATGATTGGAAAATGTTGCCAAATTTGGATGTTTTGTATCTTTGACTTTGTGCACGAATTTGCCATCATATCTTGACCATATTTGCTTCACAAAAAGATTGAAAACATCAAATCTTCTATTTTCCTACAATTTAAATTAATTAAATGAATTAATATTAATTAAAAATCCAATTAATCAATAAAAATAAGAAAATAAATTCAATTAAGCTTGATGGGTCGTGCATAGGCCATGGATGAAGTTTCAAGAAGAGATTTGAGGCCCATTAGCAAAAATGAGGTGTTTTGAGCAAAGTTGACTTTTGCAAATTCATAAAAATTTCCCAACTTCTCCGATGCACATCTTGCTCAATTTTGATCATATGAACATGTTCTTGGACATTTTGGAAAGGTCTTGAAGTCCTCTAACCAATGACTTTGGTCCCATGTCATTTGGATTTACCAACCTCAAGTTATGGCCTTTGACTCAAAGTGCATTTTTGTTGACTTTTGAAATTGACCTATAATGTAAAAATTGGTAACTTCTTGTGAGAGCATTTCTTGGACTTGGAGTGTGAAGATGGATTGTAGGAAATTACATCCCCTTCAAAATGAGCATTGGATGGGGGTTTTTATTATGAACCATGAAAAAGTTATGCCCTGGTCAAGATACAGTTGACTTTTCTACTATCCAAAAATAGTAACTTTTTGCATCTTGATGATTTTTGAGCTATCCTTGTGGAATAATGATCAAGACTTGATCAAATGATGATTGTGAACTCAAAATGAGATGTTGACCAAAAATTCCGACTTTTGACTGCAAAATCACCATTTTGCCCCTACAGTTGACTGTGGATCAAATGAGGCTTTTGACTGTGCAAATTGGCACTGTGAATCTTGAAACTTGGCATGTAGGTGCTTGAGGATGTATATAGGCCTATGAGACTTGATTGAACCATTGAGAACCCCAAATTCCTTGAAAGAACCAAAACCCTAATTTTCAGCTGTCTTAGGAGGTGGTTTGACTGTCTACCCCTTGAGCCATCTTGAGTAATTTGAAGATCATTCTTGACAAACCTTGAGGAACATGGGAGGGAAAATTTTGGGGTACAACAGTTGCCCCTGTTCAATCTTCTTAGACCTTAGGATGTAGATTGGCTTGCGTGCCTTTCGTGATCCGAAGGTGGAAGATGATTGAACACTAAAGTGCCCAGAAATTTGCACTCGCATGGTGTAGTATCAGCAATGTGATGTCAAGAATGGGCTTATAGATGCCATTTGGAGAGATGATGGATAGAAGGATGGGATTATAGATGCCATCTGGAGATTGTTGGTAGAGGGATGGGCTTATAGATACCATCTGGAGATTGTTTGTTGAATTGTAACTTGGTAGGTTGAAAGGAGGAACCTGTGTAGGGTTGCCTGATGATGAGTGTTGTACCCCAAAATTTTCCCTCCCATATTCTTCAAGATTTGCAAGATCAAGCTTCAAAATCTCTCAAGGGTTGCACAGTCCAATTGCCTCCTAACACAGTCAAAATTAGGGTTTTGGTTCTGGAAAAGAAAGTAAGGTTTCCAAGGGTCCAAACAAGTCCCACATGCCTACATACATTGTCAATCATCCATATGCAAAGTTTCAAGACTCACAGCATCAAATTGCACAGTCAAAAACCCTAAATGCTTCACAGTCAACTGCAGGGGCAAAATGGTCATTTGACAGTCAAAAGTCAAAAATTTTGGTCAACATCTTATTTTGAAGCCACAAACATCATTTGATCAATTCTTGATCATGATTCTCAAGGCATGGCTCAAAAAGTCTCAAGATGCAAAAGTTTCTATTTTTGGACAGTTGGAAAAGTCAACTGCAAATTGACCAGGGCATAACTTCCTCATGGTTTATCAGAAAAATCCCATCCAAAGCTAATTTTGAATAGAATGACATTTCCTACAACTCATCTTCACACTTCAATTCCAAGAAATGCTCTCACAAAAAGTTATCAATTTCAACATTATAGGTCATTTTCAAAAGTCAACAAAAAGGCACTTTAAGTCAAAGACCATAACTTGAGATTGGTAAATCAAAATAACATGGGACCAAAGGCATTGGTTAGAGGACTTCAAGACCTTTCCAAAATGTCCAAGAACATGATCAAAGCTTAAAAATTGAGAAAGATATGCCTTGTAGAAGTTAGGAAATGTTTGGGAATTTTGAAAAGTCAACTTTGCACAAAAGGCCTCAAAAATGCTAATGGGCCTCAATTTCTTTCATGAATCATTACCCAAAGGCTATGCACGACCCATTGACCTCAAAGGGATGTATTTTCTTATTTTTGATTAATTATTTGAATTTTTATTATTATTAATTCACTTAATTAAATTTAAATATGAAAAAATATCAAATAATATCTTTCAAATCTTTTTGTGCAGAGAATTCATTCATCATGTGCTAAGGATTTCGTTTCACCTTCAAAAAGGCAATATCTCTCATGATTGGCAATAGTTTCATGGCAAAAAGATTGAAATTGATATCATTGAAAATCAAATCTCCAAATCATCAATGCATGGATTATGGGCTGGTTTTTTAACCTAATTCTATTCAAATACATAAGCACAAGCTAACCTAATGCTCACATACAGAAGAGCTGCGTAGAAACACCAAGAACAAAAGTGCATTTTTTCACAAAAAGTTGAACACTAAAATCTTAATTAAAGGACGATTTAAGGCTTGAAAAGTATTCTAATTCACTCCTGACACTACTAGGAAGCTTTTGCAATCGAAACCAAGTCTCCAGACTTCAAGGGTTGGTAGAACGACATCACCCTTTTCTTGAAATTGTCCATTATCGTTTTGTGATTCACATGCATTTTTCATATGTTTTTAATGTTGATTTATACTAACAATGATATTCTGAAGCTAATGGTACCCTTGAATTGAACTAATACTGCCTGTACAAGAATTCACCAAGAACGCATTTTAGGGTTTCAGGAGCTTTGAATTAGGGGTTCCTTCATATGGCAAAATTGGACCACCAACTTGGTACCATTGAATTCGTGACATGAAGACGAACCATTTGATTACCTCGCGCCCTTTTTATGTTTATCTATGTGCTAATCGCTATTATCTGGCATTTGTTTTTATGGGGGTTTAAAACCCCCGCTAACTGCTTGTGTTACAGGGACAAAGACGAAGAAGATGCTAGCGTGGCTTGATATTACTGGATAGTTTAAACATTGGCGCGTTTTTTTTTGTTTATTCCAGCATAATATTGTTTTTCTATTATATTAATCACGTTCCATTATACATACAAATAAACGCGTTGGCTTGGTTGGTGGATGAAGTGGCATGCAGGTACTGGGACCTGGGTTCGATTCCCAGGTCCCCCATATTCTCCATAATTTTTGTTGTAACATGTTCAGGTGCAATTTCCCTCCAGTGGTTCACCATATGTCCCAACGCTCAGGCCTGCCAAGTGTCCAGGAGTTTCAATCTGATGGCCAGAATGGGAAGATCATCATGCACGCTAGTCAACCCTTCCACACATAATTCCTGAAAGTCAAAAGGGCTTGAAATCTGTTGGGCCAAACTGCCTTCAATAAACCTCCCAAATTGGGTCAGACACCCCCATTGTTTGTATTTTTTTTCTCTCCTTTTCTTTTCTTTTAATTATTTTAATTGTTTTCTTTTAATTCACAAAATATAATTTTCATAATAGAAATCAGACATCAAAATATGTTAATTAATTTAATTCATTAAATATTTTTGTAAATAAATTTTTAATAATCAATTTAGCAAAATTAGGTTTTAATTTTAATATTTTCTTAATAACTAAAATATGTAGAAATTAGGTTTTTTTTAGCATTTTTATCTTTTTCTTAATAAATAATTTCTTCTTCTTCTTCTTATTATTATTAATTATTAATTATTTTGTAAATACCCATGTAATTAATTAACTAGTGTAAATTAGGTTAAACTTGAATATTTTTCATAAATAATTAAAAACAACTTAGAACTAGGGTTTCATTTAACTTCTAATTTTAATTAATTTCCTTTATTTTATAAATACCAAAAAACCTAAAAAACATTTCTTTTCTTTTCATAAAATAATTAATTAACTTTTAATTTCAATTTAATTCCAAAAGGGTCCAACGCCCTCGAACGTCCTATCTTTATTCTTTTCGCGCATTTATTTTATTGTGAATATTATGTAATTGCTCAAGCCTTGTAATAGTCATTAGGAATTTATTTACTTTCCGCATTTTTATTCAAAACGGGTCTTTGTTAATTTGGCGATGTATAGACCCGCGCCTTGTAATAGCGTAGGACTTTATTTTCCGCACTTTAATTTCCGCACTTTTAAATTATAATTGCATGAAAGAATGAATGGCCTAAAATAAAAACAAGCGTAGATCACCGTAAGGCATGTACAAGATAAAACATAAACTGAAAACAATACACAAATTCACACACCACTCTTAGGGTACGCCTCACTGTTGCCTTGCCCTCGAAACGTGGTCGTCGAGTATAGGACGTTTTAGCAGTCGCTCTGATGTCCAAAGATCCGGTTGCCTCAAAACAGTTGCCTCGGATTAAAAAGGATCTAGGACATTAGAGTTACTTCTAAGGTGTCCTACTGTTGCTTTGGTGACCACAATGTCCCTTAACTCGAATTGACCCGAACACCTCCAACGGTGGTGCTACTTACCTCTCAATGGTGGGATGGCACTACCTTAAGGACATTTACACAGCCTAATTCCTTAGGGTAGGTAGACGACTCATGGGTACTTGCTCTTCAAAAACAAAAACAATCTTTTCACACTGACATTTTCTAAAAGATTTCAAAATAAACACTTCACAACACTCTTGAGGACTGATACAAGAGTCGAATTGAAGTTTTCAATGAAACTTTTTCAAACCCACTCACATTTTGAAAAGCAAACAAACATTTTGAAAACATAAGAGCAAGTACCTAAGAGCCCATGGATAACCATGGATAGAAAGGGTGCTAACACCTTCCCTTTCTATAAATCTACCTCCCGAACCGAGAAACTATCTCATAAGGAATTTTGCTGTGCTTTTGTCCTGTCCATGTTGGAGAAAATAAAAGACGGTGGCGACTCTTGCTTCCACAACATTTCGCGATCCAGCGTTAAACAGTCAGTTCCAGATCCACCGATCACAATGAGTCCGTGTAAAACTGTATCGAGAAGGAGAAGGAACCGGTGTAGGGTTGCTTCATGATGGTCAAGTAGATAGTTGTCCTGTCTGGTTTCAGGTATTAATCTATAATCCGTCGTCCACAGATATTTCCTGGCTAGTTACAGGTGTTGATCTGGAACTTTGAAAAAGGTTGGCCGATGAGATAGTTGTCCTGGCTGGTTTCAGGTATTAATCTCTGACTTGAGAAAGAAAGATAGTTTTCCTGGCTTGCTACAGGTATTGATCTTCAGTCTCTTCATGTAGATAACTTTCCTGGCTAGTTACAGGTATAGATCTACCATCAGTTCATATAGGTGGTTTTCCTGTCTGGTTTCAGGTGTTAACCTATAATCAGTCGTCCACAGATATTTCCTGGCTAGTTACAGGTGTTGATCTGGAACTTAAGAAAGGGTGGTCGAGGAGATAGTTGTCCTGGCTGGTTTCAGGTATTAATCTCTGACCTGAGAAAGAAAGATAGTCTTCCTGGCTTGTTACAGGTATTGATCTTCAGTCTCTTCAATGTAGATAACTTTCCTGGATAGTTACAGGTATAGATCTACCATCAGTTCATATAGGTGGTTTTCCTGTCTGGTTTCAGGTGTTAACCTATAATCAGTCGTCCATAGATATTTCCTGGCTAGTTACAGGTGTTGATCTGGAACTTAAGAAAGGGTGGTCGAGGAGATAGTTGTCATGGCTGGTTTCAGGTATTAATCTCTGACCTGAGAAAGAAAGATAGTCTTCCTGGCTTGTTACAGGTATTGATCTTCAGTCTCTTCAATGTAGATAACTTTCCTGGCTAGTTACAGGTATAGATCTACAATCAGTCATCCACAGATATTTCCTGGCTAGTTACAGGTGTTAATCCGGGACTTAAGAAAGGTTGATGGTAATCATCTTTTGATTGACCTTTTCCTGAAAAGGCAAAACATTAGTTGCATGCAATGTCATGATGTATGAAATGCATGATGTCATGATGTTCTCAAAATGAGATCGTGTCATATGCACTTTGTCACGTATGTAAATAGGAGGTATGAGATGTGAAATGTTTATGAATGTATTTTCGTCCGGGAAAATAAATCCTTGACAAATGCCGGGGAGTTTGTTAAATCCTGGGCTGATGTTGAAGAGTAGAGTTCTTCGTTTCAGCTAGGGATGATGAACGAAGATGATTGCAAGAATAAACCGGCAGGAGAAGATGACTCCATTGGGGGATAAACCTGGTGAAGAGATTACTCTGTGGGGAATTACTCTGTGGGAAGAGATGCTTCGCTGAGATTTTAACGATAACTCTGCTGGGGATTCCGTTGATAAGCTCCATTGGGAATTTTGATGAGGAACTCCGCTGGGGATAGAAAGAACTTCGCTGAGGATGATCTTTCCGTTGCAACTTGCTGAGGATAACCCAGTTAGACTCTGGTGGGGAATAACTTTCTGAATATGGCTGGGGAGAGATACTTGTACTCTGCAGGGGACAAGCTTCCAGAATCTACTGGTGAAGATGATTCAACTCTGGCGGAGAAGCCTTTTGGACTACGCTGGGAAATGGCTCCACTGGGGGTATCTTGTATTCCACCGGGGAACATTCTTATACTCTGCTGAGGAATATTAAGAACGTCGGGGATGCTTGCTGAGGAATATCTTTATACTCCACTGGGGAATATTAAGATCTACTGGGGATGCCTAACTTCTTTAGGGTTGATGGTAGACCCACTCTGCTTGGGGAGAATATTGCTGATTCATCCGTAATTGCAAGTCTCATTGGGGAGAGCTAACATTACTGTCTTACTCTGCGGGGAGTGAAGGTATCTTGGTCATATTCTTCAGCCGAACCTACCTTGGTACCTTGGTGGACAGAGCAACTAGATCGCTTAGACAATTCTTATTGCCTCTACTTCCGATGTCACCCGTAATTAGTCCTTTGTTTCACATGCAAATATTTATGAACAACAGTTTAATGTCAAATGCATATATCAAAAATGAACATTGGACGTTCTTTGCAAAACAAAACAGATAAAGGAAAAACAATTTGCAATTTGTCTGAAAAGTGAGCTTGTATTGATTTTGAAATTTGCCTGTAAATAGGCGTTTTTTTTGTACAGGAGGCTGACGTCCTAGTAAAAGAACGCCGCCGAACAAAATAGAGTTTATACAATTTGTAAAAAAAGAAACAGAACAGCTATGTGAAAAAAAATCCCACTGGGTTCCAACTCTGCTATCGCCTTTATGTCTTCAAGCATCTCATCACTTGGCTGCTTAGTTGGAGATGAATCTGATTGATCGGTGCCGTCCGAGCCTGATAGTCGATACCGAAGTATGGATTCAGGGTGATCCAATGAGACATAGTATTACGCTTTAATCCCTAACTTTTGCCTGGACCGCCCTTTCGGGTTTTCAGTCCACCGGGATACCCATTTTTGCCCAAGCCGCCTTTTCAGGTTTTCGACTTGCCGGGTGTACAATTTTTTTTATTTTCATCCCTTATTTTTGCCCGAACCCTTTTGGTTCACCGGGAAGCCCTTATTTTTTCCTAGGCCAGTCGACCTAGTGGGTCTTTAATCATGCGTAGTATCTTTTTACTATGTCTGCATTGACGGGGTGAGGAAGGTCGTCACCATCCATGGTGGTTAGAATCATCTCACCTCCCGAGAAGATGTTCTTGACCATAAATGGCCCTTCATACATAGGGGTCCACTTGCCCCTGGGATCACCTTGAGGTAGAATGATGCGCTTGATTACCAGGTCTCCGACTTGATACTCTTGTCATCTGACTTTCTTGTTAAATGCTTTGATCATCCGTTTTTGGTACGTCTGACCATGGCAAATAGCGGTGAGTCTCTTTTCGTCGATTAGGTTTAGTTGATCAAGTCGAGTCTGGATCCAGTCATCTTCACTTAAACCTGCATCCTTCATGATCCGAAGAGAGGATATCTGAACTTCGATGGGTAAGACTGCCTCTATGCCATATACCAAGGAGTAGGGTGTTGCCCCTGTTGACGTCCGTGCTGAGGTACGGTACCCATGAAGAGCAAACAGTAACATCTCGTGCCAATCTTTGTAGGTCACTGTCATCTTCTGCACAATCTTCTTAATGTTCTTATTGGCTGCTTCTACAGCCCCATTCATCTTCGCAGAGCTCAGTGATCATTTTGTTGTTAAGATTGGTACCATTATCCGTAATGATCCTCTCTGGTACACCGTATCGACAGATCAGGTTATGCCGAATGAACCGTGTCACTACGTTCTTGGTTACGGTGGCAAAGGAAGCTGCTTCAACCCACTTCGTAAAGTAATCAATTGCTACCAGGATGAAGTGATGCCCGTTGGATGCCGTAGGTCTGATTTCGCTGATCATATCAATGCCCCACATTACAAAAGGCCATGGTGTTGTCAAGACGTTCAAAGGAACTGGAGGAATGTGCACCTTATCAGCATAGATCTGGCACTTGTGACATGTTCGAGAATGCTGATAACAGTCGGCTTCCATTGTGGACCAGTAATATCCTGCCCGAAGGATTTTCTTTGCCATGGTATGTCCACTGGAATGAGTTCTGAAGGTACCTTCATGCAGCTCTGCCATGATCCTTTCTGCTTCAGTCTTATCCATACAACGCAGTAAGGTTGAATCATGGTTTCGTTTGTAAAGAATGTCATTGCTGAGGAAGAACTTTGCTGTGAACCTTCTCAGAAACTTCTTGTCATTAATAGACGCGCCCTCGGGGTATTCTTGAGCTTCAAGGTACCTCTTCACTTCATGATACCAAGGCTTTTCTGTTGCCTCTTCGGTCTCAAGATCACAGCAATGTGCCGGTTCATCTGATTTCCAAATAATGATCCGGGGAGCCTCGTTGTCCCATTTGACTTTGAACATAGAAGACATTGTAGCTAACGCGTCCGCCAACTGATTCTCCTCTCTTGGGAAGTATTCAAAGGTTATCTCCTCGAAATGGGGAATCAACGTCAATACATACTCCTTGTAAGGAATAAGATTTTGGTGTTTCGTATCCCACTCGCCTTTGATCTGACTGATCACGAGAGCAGAGTCTCCGAAGACACTCAGAAATTTGATCCTTAGGTCAATTGCAGCTCGAAGACCCATGATGCATGCTTCATACTCTGCCATGTTGTTGGTGCAGTTGAAACATAGTCGGGCGGTAAGTGGAGTATGAGAGCCCTTAGGAGATATGATCACAGCGCCAATACCGTTACCCAAAGCGTTTGAGGCTCCGTCAAAGTGCATAGACCATCGGGATCCTTCCTCAGGTCCTTCATCCGGTCCAGGTATCTCGCAATCAGTCACTACCATGATATTCTCGTCTGGGAATTCAAAGTTCATAGATGGTAGTCATCCACTGCCTGGTGTGCCAAATGGTCTGCCAATACACTTCCCTTGATTGCTTTTTGAGTCGTGTATTGGATGTCATATTCAGTCAAGATCATCTTCCATCTTGCTATTCTTCCGGACAAGGCAGGCTTTTCGAAGATATACTTGATTGGATCCATTTTTGAAATCAACAGAGTAGTGTGAGTCAACATATACTGTCTCAGCCGGTGAGCAGCCCATACCAAAGCGCAACAAGTTTTCTCGAGCAGTGAGTATCGGGTCTCACAGTCGGTAAACTTTTTGCTAAGGTAATAAATAGCGTGCTCTTTTCGGCCAGACTCGTCATGCTGCCCCAGCACACACCCCGTTGAGTTGTCCAGTACTGTCAAGTATAAGATTAGAGGTCTCCCTTCAACTGGTGGCATAAGAATGGGTGGCTCTTGGAGGTACTCTTTGATTCTTTCGAAAGCGGCCTGGCATTCATCGTTCCAACGTACTACTTGATCTTTCTTCAGTAGCTTGAAGATTGGCTCACAGGTAGCAGTTAGGTGCGAGATGAATCGGGCAATGTAGTTCAGACGTCCCAGAAAGCCTCTGACTTCTTTCTCTGTCTTGGGAACTGGCATCTCTTGTATGGCTTTCACTTTGGCAGGGTCCACTTGAATACCTTTGTCACTTACGACGAAGCCTAGTAGTTTCCCGGATCTCACCCGAAAGGTGCACTTGTTTGGGTTTAGTCTCAGCTTGTACAACTTCAACCGGTCAAACAGCTTCTGCAGATGGTCAAGGTGTTCTTCCTCAGTTTGGGACCTTGCAATCATATCGTCGACGTATACTTCAATCTCATGATGGATCATGTCATGAAACAAAGCAACCATGGCACGTTGGTAGGTTGCCCCAGCATTTTTCAACCCAAAAGGCATGACCTTGTAACAGAAGGTACCCCACTGAGTAACAAAAGTGGTCTTCTCCATGTCTTCGGGAGCCATCTTGATCTGATTATAGCCGGAGAATCCGTCCATGAAGGAGAATAACTTATGCTGAGTAGTGTTGTCTACCAGAACGTCGATGTGAGGTAGAGGGAAGTCATCCTTAGGGCTCGCCCTGTTCAAATCTCTGTAGTCAACACACATTCGTACCTTACCATCTTTCTTCGGTACCGGAACCACATTGGCGACCCACTGAGGGTAAGAAGTTACTGCTAGAAAACCAGCGTCAAATTGTTTCATAACCTCAGCTTTGATTTTCTCGGACATCTCTGGACGCATACGACGGACCTTCTATTTTACCGGAGGGCATTCTTCCTTGGTGGGCAGGTGATGAACCACAATTTCGGTGTCCAACCCAGGCATATCTTCGTAAGACCAGGCAAAGATTTCCACGTAGTCATGCAGCATTTGAATCAACCGTTGTTTCATACTAAGCTCCAGATTGGCACCAATCTTGACTTCCTTTTTGTCTGTCTCAGTACCCAGATTTACCGTTTCCACTGGCTCTTCATGTGGCTGAATGACCCTCTCTTCCTGGAGTAGCAGTCTTGCAAGCTCACCCGGCACTTCGCAATCATCTTCACCTTCGTCTTCGGCTAAGTTGATCGTATTTTCGAAGTTATAACTGGCAGTAGCAGAGTCGTTACCAGTGAGATCCAGAGTGGATTGGGACCTGTATATGTGAGTGTGTGTAAATAGCTGTTTTGCAATATAATAAAGAAAAACAAGGAGCGCAAGATTTGAAATGCAAAAAACTTCCAATGCTTTTATTAATGATATATGAAAATGACACACAAAAGCCCTCACAAATGAAGCCACGGTGCCCCGGGTAAGACACCGAGCTATAAAATTTCACAATATTGTTTGTTACAAATTCAAAACAAAGGAGCTCATTACTGAGTCACAAAAGTAATAGGGACGAAGTCTTTCACTGTCCAGTTGTTTGGTCCACCGTTGGTCGTAGGGTAGATCCAGCTGTCGAATTCAGATTCCTCTACGTCGTCTTCAATGGCATTTACTCCCGAGTTGCTGATGAACACAGGAGATCTTCCAATCCTTGCCCTACGAACAGCCTTTTGAGCTTCTGCAGTGAAACCCAAACCAAACTTGTCAGTCTTCTGAGTAAAATCAGGAAGTCGGCCCCAGTTTGCGCACTCACCCTTCTCAATAACAGCCCGGGCATCCTTTAAGGACGCCATCTTCAAAGGAGAATCTTCAATCACAGTTTCAGCTGATGCCAGTGTCTGAGGAACCTCTTCAAAGTGCTGGAATGGAGTCTCAATGAATTCCCCATCCATCTCTATGTACCGGAACAAGTTGAGGTGGCTGACCATATATTCTTACTCCCCCTGAACTGTCACAATCTTCCCTTTGACCGGGTACTTCAGCTTTTGATGTAGTGTGGAGGTCACAGCTCCAGCCTTGTGGATCCATGGATGACCCAGCAAACAAGAATAGGACGGCCTAATGTCCATCACATAGAATGTTGAATCAAAGACCTGAGAACCAAGCCTGATTGGAATGTCGACTTCACCATGCACCATCCTTTTAGACCCATCAAAGGCCCGGACAACAATATTACTTGGCTTTAGCTCCAAACCCTTGCAATCCAACCTGTCTAGAGCTTTCTTGGGTAATACGTTCAACAAGGAACCAGTGTCAACCAGCACGTGGGCAAGAGTAGTGCCCCTGCATTCAATGGAGACATGCAGGGCATCGTTATGGTTCTTCCCTTTGGCAGTCAGATCAGCGTCGGAGAAACCCAAACCATTATCAGCAGTTAAGTTGGCCACACAATCGGTAAATTGATCAGCTGGCGTTTCTTGTGGCACGTGGGCCATCTTCAGGAAGGTAATCAGAGCCTTGGCATGGGCCTCTGAACACAACAACAGTGATAGCATAGAAATTTTAGATGGGGTGTGCCCCAACTGCTCAACTAAATTAAAATCACTCTTCCTGATAATCTTAAGAATTTCTTCCATCTCCTGTTTGGAAGCTTCAACAGTGGTTGTCTTCTGCCTCCGTCTGGGCAGGCATATCAGTAGTGATCCCTTTGCCCCGAGCGTCAGATGACTCGGCAGCAGGGGTAGAAAAAATAACTTGGTCAGGAAGAGAAATAGGCACACTTGCAGGTGTGATGACAATAGGTCTCTGGATAGTTGGTGGCGCAATATCTGGTGAGAAAAGTCTACCGCTGCGGGTGACTTTGGCAGGTCCGGTGATGTTGCTGACGCCAGTGCTAGTATCAAACTCTTGTTTAACTCCGAGCATATAAACATCTGCCCCATAGTGCCACGGGACAGCTTTGTCAGAGGTGTAGGGAATAGGCCCCAGAACAATGATGATTATGGGTGCAATCTTCTGAACAGGCGCAATTTTGACAGGCTTCCTCGGGGGAGCCTTGGGAGAATTGTTGAAAATGGTTACAATGGAAACTTCTTCAGTAGGGGTAGCAGGAACAACAATCTTCTCGAACAGAATCTCTTTATTATCCATCAGGTTTTGGATGCCTGACTTCAAAAAAGGACAACCAGTAGGTGAAACGGAACACAGATGGAAACCTTCACTACATCCCGGAAATAAACCGGCTAGCAACAGGTTCCTCTTGACAGTCAACAGCGGAGTAACAATGTCATCCACAGAGGCTACAAACAGGTCTTCCTCCACAACATTCACTCCATGCTTGGGCATGGGAGCAGTCACAACACTGGGCCTTTCGGGCGCCTCGAACTCTATCTCTTTAGCATCAATTAGGTCCTGAACCTTATTCTTCAGAGCCCAACAATCATCCGTAGTATGCCTCGGGCTATCAGAGTGATAAGCGCAACGGGCGTTAGGATTGTACTTTGGGGATGTTGTGTTTACAACCTTCGGAGCTTCTTTTATAGTCACCAGATTGGTCGTCAGTAACTGCGGCAATATCTGGGACAAGGTCATGCTGAGGCGAGTGAACTGCCTTCGGGGTCTCTCACCCCTTTGCTGGTTATGATGCTGAGGAGCAGCAGCAGGTTTTGAAATAACCACCGCGTTGACAGCTTGGCGGCGTTCCGGTCTATTCTGTCTCCTTGAACCGTAGACAGCACTGGATTCCTTCTTGAGCGACTTCTTTTCAGTGCTCGAGGAGGCACCTTTCTGTATCTTCCCAGACTTGATACCAGCTTCAATTCTCTCACCCATCAAGATAAGGTCTGTAAACCCGGATGAAGAATTTCCAATCAAATGGTTGAAGAACGGACCAGACAGGGTCCCCAGAAACATATCAACCAGCTCACGATCATTTAAAGGTGGCTGCACCCTTCCAGCAAGATCTCTCCATTTTTGAGCATACTCCTTAAATCCTTCACCCGTCCCTAGTGACATACCCTGGAGTTGGGTACGCGTAGGAGCGAGGTCAGAATTATATTGATACTGCTTATAGAATGCAGTAGCCAAATCCTCCCAGTTGCGAATGCTAGCTCCATCCAGCTGATAGAACCACTCGAGTTGAGTCCCTGAAAGACTGTCCTGGAAGAAATGGATCCACAAATTCTTGTCAGCAGTGTAAGGTTGGATCTTCCTTACATACGACCGGAGGTGCAGCTTTGGGCAGGAGGCTCCGTCGTATTTGGCAAAAGCAGGTGCTTTGAACTTATGGGGAATCACCACCCCAGAGGATAAGCCTAGGTCTCCAAAGTCCAACCCGGGCACATTCTGTATCTCCATAGCACTTAAGCGGTCCTCCAACTCTTTATACCTATCCTCAGCAGGAGGGTATTTCTCTTCATCATAATCCATCTCGTTGTCGGAGACCACGGGACTAGGAACCCTTCTCTCTTGTGGACTGTCTTTGCCTACAGATGAGGTAGTCAGCTCAACCTCATTCTGTAATCCATTCCCAAATCTGCGTCCAGTGTTGAACAAGACGGTCCTCTTCTTCTTCTTCTTCTTCAGAATCAGAGTCTTCAACTCCTGTTGACCCTTGACTAGGCTCATAACCAACTCTTGGAACTGGGCATTCTGGGCCTGGAGGGCCTTGATAGCTTGTTCAGTGGTAGGTTCAGAAGACATGATGATTGCTGAAATAAACAGCGAAGAAGATAAGTGACCTGTAAAAAAAGTACCTGTTATGCATATGATGAATGGTATGCTATTTATGCAATGCATTCAAGGGTTCGAAAATTCAAATTCGTTGCAGACAAAAAAAGGAACACACGTCATATTAAGAAGTAATTTGTTTAGTACATCAGTGCCTCATGGGCGAAATATTACAAAATACTTAATGTAAAAAGACATTGCGCATCCTTTTTGGAGCGATGTAAGTGTTGAGGGTCTTTTCCTCGTGAAGTAGGCGGGTGAGCTCCAAGACCTTCTTCTCACTGGCATGTAAGCTGGCTTCAAAAGCATTCCGTTCTTCCTTGAGTTGGATCCAGCTCTTTTGCATTTCTTCCCATGATGTTGGCATGTCAGGATGTAGAATAGTGTATGGAACCTCTCCTTCCATAACAGGCTCTTTGATCACGGGGAGAATGTGAGGATATGGTATCATAAGCTTCTGGGAGCGGGTTCGTACCCACTTGAGGTAAGGCTCAAGAGGGATGGAATTCTTGTGCCCCAGTGTCTTACTATCTACCTTGTTAGGCATCCTCCAAGCTCTGATGAACCTTTGTCGAAGTCCTTGCGCATCGTTGTCGAAGTAAAAAACTATGTTAGGAATCAACATGTCATGAGGACCATCCCTCATAGCATATCCAAATTGTCTCAAAGTCAGACAGGGGTTGTAGGTGATGCCTCCTCTAATTCCAAGTAAAGGAACATTAGGAAATTCTCCGCAACGATCAATGATAGTGACATTTTCTCTGGACCGAGAACACCAATGTATATCAGAATGTGTGAGGGTCATCAATCGTTGTGACCACCTTAAACCCTGCTCGTTCTTCAAAACTGATTGTAGAAGGTGAGAAATAAACCACCTTGCCAGGAGAGGAGTACAACACATGAGAACACCTCTTTTTCTCATTGTTCGAGTGTAAAATGAGTGGAGGATGTCCCCAAGCAATGTAGGTATGGGATTCCTGGACATGAAAATCTTGACAGCATTTATATCTATAAGTTGATCAGGATTTGGGAACAACACCAACCCATAGACAAGGAGTGCCATAATCTCTTCAAAGGCTTGTAGATCAAGAGAATTCTAACATTCTTGTGCCTTCTCAAACAGGAACTTTGCCAAGAATCCCTTGATACCACTTCTGATTTCCCAATGCCCCTTGATGTCAGATGGTTGCAGACGTAATGCTTGAGCAACATCTTCAATTTTTGGTTCCTTTTCCGTACCGTTGTAGGGTAGTTGACTAAGAATAGGAATTTTCAGAAGTTGAGAAAATTCTTCCAAAGTAGGCACCAATTGATAATTAGGGAATGTAAAACAGTGATGAAGGGGGTCAAAGAACTGGAAGAGAACTTTTATCATATCTTCTTCAATGTTGGTGTTGACCAAGCTGAGGAGTCTACCATGTCTTTCACTGAAAATAGAG